>JAPVLO010000559.1:0-600000 GCA_027257055.1 Cephalopachus bancanus
GGGATTGATCATGACACAGAAGGAATATCCTGAAAGCACAAACTTAGAAGGGACCTGACGAGTGCTGAGCTTCAGGCACTCCACTCCCTACCCCAATCCAGCTGCGACACAAAGGGTATGGCCAGAAAAGGATGAAGAAGGACTCCAAAGAGATCAGTGGTGAGTCTGGGGCTGACCCAAACCCCCTCCTCCCGAGCAATCCTCAATGTTGGACCCACATAGCTGGGCCACAGCTGAGATGGACAAACACAGGCAGAGCTTGAACATCAGTTGCAATAGGAGAACTCCATTCCAGGATAGGCCTGGCTTGGGTACCCCATGCAAATACACACCTGGGGAAGAGACAACCCTGCACTTCCCCATAGGAGGAGATCTCTCAGACCATACAAGAGTGGGAGGGGAGGACTGCAGCCCTTCCACCTCCACAGCCCCTTCTCCTTCCCAGCTCCAGACACTGAGGAGAGAGTGAAAGAGGTAGCTCCGCAGGAGAGGCCTCATTATAGGAGCAATTGCATAGTCTGCCACAAGAGGGAAGGTTTTTAATTTAATTTTTATTATTTTTAACTTTTTAAAAATGCTTTGACAGTTTGTTAGTTCATCTTTTTTAAAAAATATTTTTCCTTTGTGCATGAATGTGTATGTGAGGGTTTGATCTGCATCACCCCAAAAATTTCTTTTTTCTTTTTCTGTTTCTTTCTTCTTTGATTTGTCATTTTCTGTTTATGTGTGTATATACAAATGATTGAGCATTCATAATTTAATTTGTTTTTGTTTGTAGTTTGTTTTTACTCTTTTGTTCTTCTGGGTTTTTTTTAAATTTTCACTTTTATCATTTAAGGTGTGTATCAATATATGTGTGAGGGTTTCTTCCTAACCAGAGATGTGAAAGACCTTTACAATGAAAACTACAAAACACTGCTCAAAGAAATCAAAGACAACACAAACAAGTGAAAAAAATCCCATGTTCGTGTGTTGAAAGAATCAACATTGTGAAGATGTACATCCTTCCTAATGCAATCTACAGATTTAATGCAATACCCATCAAATTACCAGCAACATTCTTCTCAGACCTGGAAAAAACAATACAGGAATTCATATGGAAACACAAATGACCAAGAATAGCCAGAACAATCCTCAGAAAAAAAAAAAAAAAAAAAAAGCAGGCAGTATCACATTGCCAGATTTCAAACTTTACTATAAAGCTACAATTATCAAAACAGCTTGCAAAAACAGGCATATAGACCAATGGAATAGAATTGAGATTCCAGAAGCTAAACCTCAATTTCTCAACCAACTCATCTTCGACAAAGCCTCCACCACCTACCACTGGGGAGAGGAGAACCTATTCAGTAAATGGTGCTGGGAAAACTGGCTGACCACAAACAGAAGACTCAAATAAGACCCTTATCTATCCCCATATACAAAAATCAACTCTAAATGTATCAGAGACCTAAATGTAAAACCTCAAACCGTGAGAACCTTAGAAAATGCAGGACATACCCTTATGGAAATCGGAACTGGCATCCAATTCCTGAACAAAACCTGAAACCCACAGATCATAAGATATAAGATAGACAAGTGGCACCTCATTAAACTGACAAGCTTCTGCAAAGCCAAAGAAACCATCAAGAGAGCAGGGAGACAGCCCACAGACTGGGAAAAAGTATTTGCCAACTCCAGGTCCGACAAATGCTTAACATCTTGGATCTACAAGGAGCTCAAAAGTACTGAGAGGAAAAAAGCAAACAACCCCATTATAAAGTGGGCAAAAGATATGAACAAACACTTCTCAAAGGAAGACATCCAAGCAGCCAACAGATACATGAAGAAATGTTCAACCTCACAAATCATCAAGGAGATGCAAATCAAAACCACACTGAGATACCACCTAACTCCAGTCAGAATGGCCATCATCAATAATTCAAAAAATAATAGTTGCTGGAGAGGGTGTGGCAAAAAGGGAACACTTCTAACTGTTGGTGGGAGTGTAAACTAGTGCAACCTCTGTGGAAAGCAGTGTGGCAATTCCTAAAAGCTCTAAATATCACCTCCCATATGACCCTGCATTTTCCCTACTGGGAATATACCCTGAAGAACTCAAATCACTCTATCAAAAAGATACCTGCACACAAATGTTTATCGCAGCATTGTTCACAATAGCAAGAACCTGGAACCAACCATGCTGCCCATCAGAAGAGGACTGGATTAAAAAAATATGGTCATATACACAATGGAATACTATGCAGCCATAAAAAAATAAAATCATTAAGAGCAATAGTGTGAATGAGGAAAATAAAGCATTTAAAGCCTGAAAAATGAAAAATCTTACAAATATTATAAATAAATCTCACAAAAGCTTACAAATAAAGAACACAATACCATTCTCAATGGCCACATGCAAAATGGAATATGATAATTGTTCAAGGTCCACTTACGAGTGAGATCATGTGGTAGTCAGTTCATTGTTTTTGGGTTGGCAGTAGTGGGAAACTGCCAAGGGAAGTAGAGAGGCACATCTCATCAAGAAGGGTACCTGCAGCCGGGCTCAGTGGCTCAGCCTGTAATCCCGTGCCTTTGGGAGGCTGAGGTGAGTGGATTGCCTGAGCCCATGGGTTCGAGACCCGCCTGGGCAGCAAGACCTCATCTCTACAATAAATCAAAAAATCAGCTGGATGTGGTAGCACATGCCTGTAATTCTGGCTACTCGGAACGCTGAGGCGGAAGGATCGCCAGAGCCCAGCAGGCGAGGCTGCAGTGGCCAGGAGCGGCCGCTGCACTCCAGTCTGGGCGACCGAGTGAGACTCCAACTCAAAAAACAAAAAACAAAACAAAAAAAAAGCAAAAAAAAAAAAGAAGGGTACCTGCATAATGAACATTTGTATACCTAACTCTGAACTGTACCCGCATATTTAAAATTAAAAATTAAAATGTAAAAAAAAGAAAAACCTTTTCTTTTCATCTTTCTAAACCAGAGAAGTGAAAGATCTTTACAACAAAAACAAAAAGTACTGCTCAAAGAAATCAAAGTAGACAAAAACAAATGGAAAAATAATACTTGCTCATGGGTTGGAAGAATCAACATTGTCAAAATGTCCATCCTATCCAAGGCAATCTACTGCTTCAATGTAAAACCCATTAAATTACCAACATCATTCTTCTCATACCTAGAAAAGACAATACAGGCATTCATATGGAAGCAAAAACAACTACGAAAAGCCAAAACAATTCTCATCAAAAGAAACAATGCAGGAGATACTACACTTCCAGACATTAAACTTTACTATAATGCTACAATAATCAAAACAGCCTGGTATTATGAGTAGGTGTATAGATCAATGGAACAGGATAGAGATTCCAGAAGCAAAACCTCAATTTTTTAGACAATTCTTCTTCAACAAAACCTATACCAATCACCACTGGGAGAGGATAATCTATTCAATAAATGGTGCTGGGAAAATTTGTTGACTACATGCAGAAGAATGAAACAGAACCCCTACCTATCACCATACACAAAAATCAATTCTAACTGGATCACAGACCTAACCGTAAAACCTCAAACTTAGAAAATTCAGAAAACACCCTTACATAAATTGGAATTGGCAACCAATTCCTTATCAAAATCTCAGATGTCCATGCCATAAGAGATAAGATAGACAAGTGGGACGTCATCAAACTAAAAAGCATCTGCAAAGCAATAAAAAACCCATCAAGAGAGTGGAAAGACAGCCCATAGAATGAGAAAAAAAATATTTGTCAACTGTATATCCCACAAAATTCTAAGATCTTGGATCTATGAGAAACTAAAATGTACAGAAAGAAAAAAAAGCTACAGTCCTATTAAAAAGTGGGCAAATGATATGAATAGACACTTCCCAAAAGAAAGCATAGAAGTAGACATCAGATACATGAATAAATGCTCAGCCTCACTAACTCTCAGAGGAATGCAAATAAAAGCCACATTGAGATACCACCTAACACTAGTCAGAATGGCCATCATTAATAATTCAAAAATCAACAAATACTGGAGCGGATGTGGCAAAAAGGGAAAATTTTACACTATTGGTTGGAGTATATATTAGTAAAACCTCTGTGGAAAGCAGTGTGGCAATTTCTAAAACATCTAAAAATTGACCTTCCATGTGACCCATCAATCCACTTTCTGAGAAAATACCCAGAGGAACTCAAATCATTCTACAAAAAAAACCCCTGCATATGCATATTTATTACAGCCCTTTTCACAATAGCAAATATGTGGAATCAACTGTGCTGTTAATTAAAAGTGGACTGGATTAAAAAAGTGGTACATATACATGATTATGCAGTCATAAAAAGGGATAAAACTTTGGACTTTTGAAGCTACTTGAATAGATTAAGATTTTATCATTCTTGGTGATCTATCTCAGAAAGAAATAACTGAATACCCCATGTTCTCACTAAGTGGATCCTGAATATTTATCAAAATATTACAAGAAGCTGGGCTCAGTGGCTCAGCCTGTAATCCCGCGCCTTTGGGAAGCTGAGGTGCGTGGATTGCATGAGCCCGCGGGTTTGAGACTCACCTGGGCAGGTGAGACCTCATCTCTACAATTAAAAAAAAATTAGCCGGGCGTGGTAGCGCGCACCTGTGGTTCCAGCTACATGGAAGGCTGAGGCGGCAGGATCGCTGGAGCCCAGCAGGTTGAGGCTGTGGTGGCTGGGAGGGGCCCTGCCCTCCAGTCAGGTGACAGAGTGAACTCCAACTCAAAAAACAAAAATACTAAAAGAAAGCTATAGATAATTTTGGAACACTGCCAGGGGAGAAAAGGGGGAACTGATATCCTTAATAAGGGTTTCTTGATCCTAAACCAGGTGAAATGAAAACCAATGAGAAACCCAAATTTTACATGCATGATGACAGTTTATGTACCTAATCCTGAACTGTACCCCACATGTTCAAAAGATAATAAAATAAAAAAGGGAAACAATGGATATATATATAAGCATATATGTATATATGTGTATACATATGCAAATGTACACATACACATATACATATGTATACACCTATATACATATATGTGCATACATATAGGTTTATACATATATGTACATATATACATACACATGCATATATATATTTCTAGGATACTCACCAAGTTTTCTTTTAGTACAATTGATATACAGAATATGTATTAATTATACTGAAACTAAACTTGGTGAGTCTCCTAGAAGTATTCTCTGCCTTTTTCCTCTCATTAACCCTGCAAATAATGGTACAATATTTAGGTCTAATATTTTACTCTGTGCCTTTAGGATATAAAATCTCTATCTTGTTTTACCTAAGAGTTTTCTCTTTAGAAATACAAATTTATACTTGCTAAGCTAACGATTGCCCAGGGAATTAAAACTGCTAATTTGAAGGGTGATATGGGAATGAGGAAAGGAAAGTATTTAAACCGGGAAAATAAAAATCTTGCAAATCAATAAGATCTGATTCTTTGTGTCTGTATGAGTGATATGTGTTTGTACATATCATGTGTATATGAAGATGCTTCACTATCAAAATATACAAAAAGTTCTGTAATTAATTGGTCTTAAAAAACCAAGCACTTAAATAAAATATTTTATCATAAAAATATTAACTTTAACTCAATGCCTTTTAGTTCATATCTTTAGTAATCTTTAGTTAATAAGCACAGTTTTACAATTATTGGTAAAATAAACAGAAATGTCCCAAATTTATTTTTTCAATTTGATTAATTAATTAATTAATTTTTCCACCTTTTAATTTTTATTTTAAAATTGTGAGGCACAATTCAGAGTTACATATACAAATATTCAGTATACAGATGCCCTTATTGATGAGGTGTGCCCCCCTACCCCAGGCAGATATCTACTACTGTCAATCTCACCCCCATGCCTCCGCACTTCCCACTACTATCAATCCTTTTCTAATAGTAATATGGTAGTTGTTCAAGATCCACTTATGAGTGAGAACATGTGATACTCAACTCTGTTTCTGTGGAAGATCCCTCAGTATTATAAATTATAATTCCATCTAGGTTGCTGTGGAGTTCACGATTTTGTTGTTCTTTATGGCTGCGTAATATTCCACTATGTATAGGTGCCACATTTTTTGATGGGTAGCATGGCTGGTTCCATGTTCTAGCTGTTGTGAACAATGCTGAGATAAACATACAGGTGCGGGTAACTTTTTTATAGAGTGCTCTAAGTTCTTCTGAGTATATTTCTAGTAGGAGGATTGCAGGGTCATATGGAAGATTGATCTTTAGAAATTTTAGGAATCTCCACACTGTTTTGCACAGAGGCTATACTAGTTTACACTCCCAACATCTGTGTAAAAGTGTTCTCTTTTCGCCACATCCTCTCCAGCAACTGTTATTTTTTGAGTTATTGATGATGACTATTCTGAATGGAGTTAGATGGTATCTCAGTGCAGTTTTAATTTGCATCTCCTGATGACTAGTGAGGCTAACATTTTGTCATGTATATATTGCCTGCTTGTATGTCTTCTTTTGAGAAGTGTCTATTTGTATTTTTTGCCCACTTTTTTATGGGGATGTTTGTTTTTTTTTTCTTTTCAGCATGTTTAAGCTCCTTGTAGATGCCTGATGTTAGGTCTTTGCCTGGAGTTGGCAAATGTTTTTTCCCAGTCTGTGGGATATCTCACTGCTCTCTTGATGGTTTCTTTGCCTTTGCAGAAGCTTGTTGGTTTAATGAAGTCCCACTTGTCTATCTTATATCTTACGGCCTGGGCCCTTCGAGTTTTGATCAGGAATTGTTTGCCAGTTCCAACTTACATAAGAGTGTCTCCTCCATTTTCTAAGGTTCCTACAGTTTGAGGTTTTACAGGTCTGTGGTTCATTTAGAGTTAATTTTTGTGTTTGGGGATAGATAGGGGTCCTGTTTCAATCTTCTGCATGTAGTCAGTCAGTTTTCCCAGCACCATTTACTGAATAGGTTCTCCTCTCCCCAGTAGTGGGTGGTAGAGGCTTTATCAAAGATGAGTTGGTTGAGAAATGGAAGTTTTGCTTCAGGAATTTCAGTTCTATTCCATTGTTCTATATGCCTGTTCTTGTACAAATACCAGGCTGTTTTGATTATTGTAGCTTTATAATGTAGTTTAAAGTAAGTGAGTGTGATACCTCCTGATTTTTTTCATGAGGATTGTTTTGACTATTTTTGGTCTATTATGTTTCCATATGAATTTCTGTATTGTTTTTTCTAGGTCTGAGAAGAATGTTGCTGGTATTTGATAGGTATTGCATTAAATCTCTAAATTGTCTTCAGTAAAATGAACATCTTAACAATGTTGATTCTTCCCATCCATGAGCATGGAATATTTTTCCCCTAGTTTGTGTCATCTTTGATTTCTATGAGCAGTGATTTGTAGTTTTCATTGTAAAGCCTTTTATGTCTCTGGTTAGGATAATGCCAGGGTATTTCATTATTTGTGTGTCTATTGTGAATGGAATTGTGTTTTTTATTTGGGTTTCAGTTTGTATATTATTGGTGCATAGAAATGTGATTGTCTTTTGCATATTTATTTTATACCCTGAGACTTTGCCAAAGACCATTATCAGTGCAAGGAGGTTTTTGGCAGATTCTCTTGGGTTTTCAAGGTATACAATCATGTCATCTAAAATAAGAGGTAATCTGACTTCCTCTTTTCCTATTTGGATATCTGTGATCACCTTCTTATCTCTGATTGCTCTAGCTAGGACTTCCAAAACTGTGTTTAACAGGAGTGGTGAGACCCTTGTCTTCTTCCAGTTTTCAGGGGAATTGATTCTAATTTTTGTCTGCTTAGGAGTATGCTGGTTGTGGGTTTCTCATAAATGGCTTTTACTATTTTGAGGTATATTCCGCCTATGCCTAAATGTTTGAGGGTTTTTATCAAGAAGTGGTGCTGGATTTTACCAAAAGCTATTTCTGCATCTAATGATATAATCACGTGGTTTTTGATTTTACATCTGTTGATGTGTTTTTAATATGTTTATGGTCTTATGAAGGTTGAACCAGTCTTGCATCCCAGGGGTGAAGCCTACATGGCCGTGATGAATGATTTTTGAGATATCTTGTTGAATCCAGTTTGCTAGGATCTTGTGGAGAATTTTAGCATCTATGTTCATCAAAGATATTGGCCTGTAGTTGTCTTTCTTTGTTGGGTCTTTACCTGGCTTTGTTATCAATGCAATATTAGCTTCATAAAATCATTTGGGGAGAGTTCCATCTTTCTCAATTGCCTGGAATCTTTCAATAGGATTGGTATCAGTTCTTCCTTGTATGTTTTATAGAATTCTGCTGGAAAACCATTTTGTCCAGCCCTTTATTTTTTGTAGGTAGTTTTAATATGACATATCAATTTGCTTGATTGTTATTGGTCTATTTAGGGATTCAGTTTCTTCTTGTTTCAACCTGGGGAGGTTGTGCAATGTCAGAAAGTCCTTCATTTCCTTTAGGTTTTTAAGCTTGTTTCCATACAATTGTTTGTAGTAGTCTCTGATAATCTTTTGTATTTCTTCAGGGTCAGTTGTGATTTCATCTTTTGTGTTTCTGATTGAGTTTATTTGGGCTTTTTCTCTCTTTTTCTTGGTCTGTCTGACTGGGGGACCATCTATCTTTTTATCCTTCCAAAGAACCAGCTTTTTGTTTTGTTGATTTTTTTTTGTATTATCTTTTTGTATTCTATATCCTGTATTTGGACTGTTATTTTGGTGATCTGGATTCTTCTGCTGAAGTTAGGGTTTTTGTGATCTTGCATTTCCAGCTTCCTTAGGTGATTTGTCAGGCTGTCAACTTGTGATCTTTCCATTTTCTTCACGTGTGTTTGTAACGATTTGAAATCCCCTCTTACTACTGATTTCATGAAATCCCAGAGGATTTGGTAAGATGTTTCTTCATTTTCATTTGTTTCCAGGTACCTATTAATCTCTGTTTTGATTTCATATTTGACCCAGAAGTTTCTTAACATCATACTCTTAGTGTCCATGTCTTTGTGGGTTTTGGGGGAACTCTGTTGTTGTTGATATTTATTTTTGTTCCATTGTGGTCTGAGAAGATGTATGGCAAAATTTCAATCTTATGAAACTTTTTTATATTTGATTTATGGTCAGTGATGTGGTCAATCTTGGAGTACATTCCATGTGGTGATGAGTAGAATGTATATTCTGTGGTCATTGGGTAGAATGTTCTGTAGGTATCAATTAAGTCCATTTGTTCAAGAGTCTCATTGAGGTGTGGGTGTCCTTGCTGATTTTTAGTCTTGATGATCTGTCTAGGGTTATGAATGGGGTATTAAAGATCCCAGCTATGATAGTGTTAGAGTCAATCTCTTTTTTAAGTTTCCCTAGAAGCTGCTTTATGAAAGTTAGTGCTCCTATGTTGGGTGCATATGTTTGGGATCAATATTTCTTGTAGATGGATTGAACCTTTTATTGTTATATGATGACCTTCTTTATATTTTTTAATTTTTTTTTTTTTTTTTGAGTTGGAGTTTCGCTCTGTCGCCCAGACTGGAGTGCAGTGGCTGCTTCCAGCCACTGCAGCCTCGACCTGCTGGGCTCCGGTGATTCGTCTGCCTCAGCCTTCCAAGTAGCCGGAAGTACAGGCATGTGCTACCATGCCCGGCTGATTTTTTGATTTATTGTAGAGATGAGGTCTCGCTGCCCAGGTGGGTCTCGAACCCGTGGGCTCAGGCAATCCACTCACCTCAGCCTCCCAAAGGCGCGGGATTACAGACTGAGCCACCAAGCCGACTATATTTTTTAATTTTTGATAGCTTAAAGGGTATTTTGTCTGAGATTGAGTTTACAAGTCCAGCTTTCTTTTGTGTTCTCTTCACCTGAAATTTTGCATCCCATCCTCTTATTTGAGTCTAAGGGCGTACTTTCTGGTGAGATGAGTCTTTTGTAGACAATATGTTGTTGCCTCCTTGTATTTTATACATTTTGCCTTTCTATGTCTTTTCAGTGGTTTATTTAGTCCTTTCACATTCAGAATAATTATTGAAATGTGAGGATTTATCCCTGTCATGATGTTCTTATAGAGTTGATGTTGTACTTGTTTGTTTGTTGTCTTTCTTTTGGTTTTTGGGGTTGATTCATGTGTGTTTTCAATCTTTTTCCTGTACTCTTGTGAAGAACATTATTGTTATTTTTTCTCTTTTCTTCTGTGTATTATACTTTCTTAAGTGTTTCTTGTAGAGGTTGTCTGGAGGCAGTATAAGTTCTTCAGGATTGAATTGTCTCAGAAATATTTTAATTCTCCCTCACTGATGAAGCTTAGCTTAGCTGGGTAGGTTATTCTTGACTGAAATTGTTTATCTTTGAAAACTTTGAAGATTGGGGTCTAAAATCTAACCTGAAGGGTTTCTGTAGATAAATCTGCTGCTATTCTAATTGGTCTTCCCTGGCAGTTAGTCTTACTTTTTTCTCTTGCTGCTTTTAAGATTATTTCTTTTAGACCTACTTTGTTCAGGTGAATTACTATTTGCCCGGGAGTTGGTCATCTCATTTCTTGTCTTGCAGGGGTTCTTTGAATCTCTTGTGTTTGAACGTTTGCATCTCTGGTGAGATAAGGCAAGTTTTCTTGAATAATTTCATGGGATATTTGTTCCAGAGTGATCTCTGTCTCTCTCTCTCCTCAGGAAGTCCACTTACTCTTTTTTCGGTCTCTTGAAGTAATCACTCCTCTCTTGAACGTTTTGTTCTGTCTTTTTAAACTTGTTTTATATGTATTTGACAGGTTGGTTTAGTTGTATAGTTTGGTCTTCAAGCTCTGAGATTATTTCTTCTACTTGGGTAATAGTGCTTTCCATGCTTATTAGTTTGTTGTTTTTTTAATCACATTATCCTTTACTGCCATTATCTCAGTTATCAACTCCTTCCTATTTTCCTCTTGTTTTTCTTCAATTCTTTTTATTCTCTCTATTATTGTCTTAATGTCTGGGTTTGTAATATGTGACCAGTCATTCTGGTGGTTCTTCACTGTTTGCATTTCTAAGTCTGTTTTCTCTATGCATGAACTCCCAGGGGTCTGTGCAAGACTTATATTCTTCTTTTGGCCTTTCTTCATTTGTGTAGATTTTCCTGCCCATTTTTTCCTTTTCCCCTGCCTTCTTTAAATCTGTTGTTCAGTGCTGACGAGGTTGCTTTTATTTCTGTTTGCTCAATCTCTTATTCTTTCTTGTGTGAATCCACTGGCTTTGTTCAATTCTGAAGTGGGAGTGTAGCTTGGGGGCTATACTTTTTGCAGTTTTGAGATTTAATTGAGGGGGGAACTGTGATTTAAAATCTATCTGCAGATCTCAGTATCCACCAACAGGTGTATGGATACCCTGGAACCTGCTTCCCACTGCCTTGTAATCTGTCCATGCAGTGAGGGTATAGGTTTGCTCCCTGAAATCAAAATGAGGTAAGAAAAAGGAAATAAATGCAATGGTTGAAAGACAGGAATATGCAGAGAGAGAGAAGAGTAAGAAGGAAAAAAGACAAAAATACCAATTAACACATGAAAATAGTCACATCGACAGATAAGTGTATGTGGGAAAAAAAACAAAAACAAGCAAACGAGCAAAAAACAATGACGAGGACAACAACAAACTAGAACATACAATTATACAGACACACAAGCTGATGAACCTCCTTATGATGTACTGTTCCCATTCACAAACAGGAGGTCTTAGATCCCTAGTTGGAGACTGGGCAGAGCTGGTCACCCAAAAGGTGATCACTCCCACAGTCCAAGGTGTGGTAAAGGGGCTGCTGCTGGGTGACAGGATGGCATGAGGTTGTGTGTGAAATGTCTGTATATGTGTGCAGGTAACCTTGTGTGATGTGGGACAGAGCAAGAGAAGAGGAATGTCAGTGAGAGCCCAAATGTGAGCCCAGATCCGGACCTGCTGTCCCAGCAATTCTGGGTTCTGATAGAAAACCCAAAGAAGTGAAAAGTACTGAATTCAGACATGGGCCTCCAGAAATTCAACTACAGCCAAAATGAATTAGCAGGGGCACTATTTGCATTCCTGATGGATTAATAGAAACACAAAACAAAATATATGAAAAACAGTTATTTAAGTCATTGAACATTATAAATTACAGAGATTCTTGAGAATTGGAAACTAGTATAGGGAAGATTTATAATGATCTTTCCTACATTCTAAGGAGAGTTTCCCATGCATTGTGCAGGGAGAGGAATTCCATAAGGCACCCAGTAGTATGCCTGAATTGGAGAAGAAGAACCAGTACCCCAGAGAATTGAAAACAGAGAAAAAGAGGAGGGAACTGTGCAGAGAGATCCCAAGATAGATGATGGTCTCACTCAGTACTCAACAGAGCACTGATTCATGCATGCATGTGAGGAACCTACACAAGGCCTAAGAAAAAAGATTTTTCAAAACAGGAAGATTACAAGAATTATTTCTCAGTTTTCTTTTATTGTACCATGAAACATTTAGCTGGGAGATACCACTTCTTCTCCTGAAATTATTTGTTATGCAGGATGACATGGAAGGTTGTACATGTTTCTCCCTTCTGGCAGGTTGACAGGAAAAAGTAATACAATTAACATTTATTTTAATTTATTAACATATTTTTTATTTTAAATTTGTGGGGTACAGTTAAGAGTTAGGTATAAAAATATGCGTTGTGCAGATACCCTTGTTGATGAGGTATGCACCGCGTCCCCAGATAATATTGACTACTGTTAATCCCACCTCCCTTCCCCTCCCTGCCCCCACATAGTTTCCTGCCACTATCAATCCTTTTCTTAAATATTGCGATAGTTATTCAAGGTCCACTTATGAGTGAACATGTGATACTCAGATCTTTGTTTCTGTGAGAGATCACAGAAGTATTATAAACTCTAGAGTATTATAAACTCTAATTCCATCCAGGTTGCTGCGGAATTCATGATTTTTTTCTTTTTTATGACTGCATAATATTTCATTGTGTATATGTACCAGGTTTGCTCCCTGGAACAAAAGGAGGGAAAGAAAAGGAAAATAATGGAAGAAGGGGAGGTCAAGAGGAAGTTGGAGAGAGAGAAGAGTAAGAGGGAAAACAGACATACATATCAACTAATAAATGAAAAGAGACACAAGTCCAGAAAGTAGTAAATATTAAACATACAAACAAGATTCCCTAAAGCATACCAGTGACCACACAAAGACAGTCCAATAAAATCTTGCTTTTTTATGTGCTTTTCCCCAACACAAACAACTAGTCTAACTCCAAAACCAAACAAAAGTGAACAAAACACTCAAAACAATGAAATCAAGAATCAGTATTAGAAACCAGACTAGCTCTGGGGTCATTCCTGAGTTTCTAAATTCTCTTCAGCTCTGATCTCTAGCCTCTCCCCTTTTTTCTCATTGCAGGTAGATAAATTTACTCAAAGCATGGTTTGGTTCCCTTGGCTTGCTGCCTGAGAGGTCTGCCACAGGACTGAGTTGTCTGTGTCTGATTAAGCATAGGGCAGGGCCTTCTGTCTCCTGTTTGGTGAGGTTACCTTAGAAACCAAGGTGGAGGCTGTTCATAGATGGGCAGGGCAATGTGGATCTCTGCCTGGAAAATGGCTGTGGTGCACGGCTCCTCTTTCACTGATCCTTTCTCGCCATCCACCTTTCTCTCCACTCATCCAGGTCCGTAGATGATCCACTATGATGGGCTAGGGTGATGTGTGACTGGCGTCAGGCACTGGTAATCAGCGGTATAGCTGGGCACTGCATTTGGTGTACTGCCAGCAGCTTGGGGTGGAGGAGGGAGCCCAGAAATCCCTGGGCCAGAGCCAAGAGCAGAGAGCAGCTGTTCAGCATCTCCTTAAGATGGACTGTTTCATTACACAACCATGGGGTCTTAGCTCCCAAGTTGGGGTTAGGCAGAGCTGAGTGGGTGAGTCACTGCAGGTCTCTGCCTGGTCACAGGGCTACAGCTATTCTCTGAACCTGCTGTAGTAAGGGGTGAGATGGAGGAAGTGGATTGCAAGACTGTTGGGCACCTTGGCCAGAGTGGGGACCAGAGCTTCAAAGGGCGGGTGGTGGCAGTGGCTTTGGGCACCATGCAGGGCATTTCAGCCAGGAATGGAGCTGGTATCTCTGAGGGGCAGGCACATAGAGCCTCCCTGGCTGACAGCGGCTTGGAATAGGGCTGGGCGGGGACCCAGAACCCAGGACGGGGATCCAGAACTCTGAGGGTCAGCACCCTCGGTGACTTTGGGTGCTTCAGCCCATGCGGCAGCACAGAGCCCAGAAGCACAGAGCCCAGAAGCACAGGCGCTGGGGTCCTGCATAGGCAGTGGCAGCATTGGACCTGATGGGGCACCCCAGGAGGGAATGGAGCCTGTAGTTCCAAGGGGCAGGCGTGGAGGGCCTCCATGGGCTGCCAGGGCCCAAGACTGGGTTGGACACCCTGCCAGGGAGGGAGCTGGCAGTGGTTGCATGCTCGACAGATCAGTGTAGCCAGCAAAGGAACCCAGATGTACACAAGGCGGTATCCGAGGGCCTCCACAGGTGGCAGCAGGTGTCTTGGGGCTGGGTGAGATGGTGTAGCTGGGAGGGAGCTGGACACTCCACGTGGCCAGGGCTCTGGACCACCTGGGGTGGAACAGCAGTGGCAGAGGTGCCGCAGTAGCCGGCTGTGCATGGGACTGAGGGTCTCCAGACCGTGGACTGGTGCAGCTGGTGGTGGGTGGGGGTGTGGGTGAAGGAAAGTAAGAGTCTTTATGGGAACTCACTTTCAGAGAATTTCACAGTCCCACCTGTGCCATCGCCATCTTACCAGAACTCCACAGTTAACATTTAAAAAGGACCATGCGCTCAGTGTACTCTGGTTCTTTTCTTTGTTTACAAATGTCATGTTCCCCAAATAGAAAGAGATTTGTTGTGGGTTACTGAAATGCTAGCATATTGTTGAGAACTTAAGAAATAGGCACCAAAGTATCCAGAATAATTCCCATTACTCCACTACTGATAACTGATGAAGGCTGTGGAAGAAACCCTGCTGCATGACGCTCCACATTCAGGCTGCCTGCTACAGGAAAAAGCTCTTCTCCTCTTACTACTTCCCAGAAGGAAAAAGTCTCTGCCACCGCTTCCAGAGCTCTGACCTCTGGGTTAGCAGCCTCACTGAGTTGATTACATCCATCTTTCAGTCTTGCGGATTCATCTGTTTTCATGGGCACAGGGAATATTTCTGCCTCAATCCTCATTTTAGATTTCCATAATAAATACACATCTCTTTACATTTCAGCTCTCAGCCCTTAATAATATCAACAGCAACATGATGCAACTTAATAGAATGCATATGTCTACTTTGCAAATAACAGCATGCTCACCTCTACCAAAATGTTGTTAGAAATTCACATCTGTTCAGTTCAAACCATCTAAGAATAATTGACATGCCTATAAGTTACATATCAGTCTGGATAGCATTTAATTTGTGGTCTAAGTCATAAATATTACCAAAAAAGCACTTTAAATTATTTTTTTTAATGAAGTGGGAGTAAAGGAAAGAATGTTAGTTAACATAAGTATATGTATATATGACTCATTCAGACATTCTGAGTCAGTTTTCTCTACATTATTTACTTCTCTGACTTACAAGTAGAATATTTATGGTAGTGACTAGAAGGGCCAATCCCCATGGCTTTGGATTTCAGGTTCCCAGATAAGACTTACACTATGCATGAAAGATTCCTGTAAGTGATTTCCAGAAGTGGATGAGAGGAGAGGAGTTTAGCCAGAGGGGCTTATTTTTCTGGTATGGGCCTGGCCAGATAACACAGTTCTGTGGATACAACAACATGGCTCACCAGCATTCTGTGACAATCAAAGGATTTTTCTGACAATAGAAACAGAGAAGACAAGGAGATAGGAGAATGACTTCTCTTGACTATGAAACACATTCGATTACAGGGCAAGTATGAAGGAATGAATGGACTATCTCCTGTGCTTCTCAACTTTCAGGCTGGCCAAGAGTTTCTAAATGGTGTTTACATACCCTCATCTCATTATATATTTCATCAGCCTTTGCCTCTAGCTTTCCAAGAGTATGTGGTGCTTCAGCTATGTTACCTAAAGCTTCATTCTGAAGTTTGATGACAGTTCTCTTAAAAATTGCCAGTAGAAATGACAGTAAATGGGAACATTCCTGAAGTTTCCCTATGTTCCACATATTTTCTACTTCCACTTTAAATTATATAGAAGAAAACCTATTTCTCTTGATTATCAAAATCTATAATGCCAACCAACACAGTGGTATTCTTTGTTGACAATTTGTCCTCTACTGCATGTGACATAATGATCACATGATTGTCATTTCTTTCAACTTATTGGAACAATAATCATACATTTGAATGAAGAACTGCCACTTAGAAAACCACAGACCTTGGTGAAGAGAAAGAGAAATTCATAATCTTCTCAGCAGATATAATAAATAGTGACAAGTCTAGCTCTCATTTCTCAGATACAAATATTCTATTGATGGGAGTAAAACCTCACACATGTTAGTGTTTCAGAGCTTCCGCTGCATCTGGTAAGACATGGGTTGGACATGACAAGTGTTTGTGTTCCAGGTTTGTATGACTAAGAAAGTAGTTTTCTTTTTAAAAGGACAGCTACAAATGCATACATGGTAAGATTATGAGCTTTTTTTGATTTTGCTGTAAATAAGCAAAAACTTACTTCTTGTGCTATAATTAAGTTACTTTGATCAATGCTATATTATGTAACAATTTATTGAGTCTGATTAAATTATTCAGCAAAACTTCATGTGATGTTTCTGGCAGAAGCAAACCTAACAGGACAGACAAACACATATACAGGAAAACAACAAATCCTCCCATGTCTGAGTGAGGTACACTGCAACCACTTGACACCAGTTGTTATTTTGATATCTGATATATGGTACATTGTTAAGGACTCAAGAATCGTTCTTCCCGGTTTAGTTGGATGCCAAGAAGTGACAGTAGACATGTGACACTTGTTAGATAAATTTATAATTGTGAGCCAATGCATGGACTTCCAAGATATTGGTAGATTAAAATCCCTGGGAATGCTGGGAAAGGCAACTACTAACATGTTGAATTATGTTAACTTTTAAGCATCTCTACTGTGAAGTGGCATTTAGATGAGAATCTGTTTGTGAAGCATTTATTATTTTTTTTATTTTTATCTTGACTGATTTTCAAAGGTTTGGTTATAGCTCCTCTAACCAACTTTGTCTCCAATTTTTCAACGTGTTTCCTCTGAAGCCTGATAATCTCCAGGAAACAATAGTCAATTTTATTGAATCGATGAAGTCCCTTTGCAAAGTGATCAGTGATATACCTTTGGAATGTAGACACTATTGCTATTTCCAGTCTCCCAGGTGATCCTTGATAATGGCAGTGATATGACGTGACCCAGTTCTGAGAACTCCATCTAGCATAGCACATTGTATACATACACATAATGGGAAATTCCATCTTAAGTAATTTAATTTTTAGTATTATAAAAAAATTATCTGCATTCATACTCTTTACTACTCTACTGAGTTACAAAATTATTTTAAATTGTGCACACCCTGGTGTGGTTTTAAAAACAAAGATTTGATAAGATTGGTGGATCATGCCTATAATCCCAACATTTTGGGAGGCCATAGTGAGAAGATTGCCTAAACCCATGGTTTCTAGGCCAGCCTAGGCAATTTGGTGAGACCTAATCTCTAAAATAAATCATTAAAAAAGCGAAGTGTGATGGCACATGCCTCTAGTTCCAACTATTTGGAAGGGTTAGTTGGGAGGATAACCTGAGCCCAGCAGGTCAAGCATGCTGTGGCCATGAGTGTGCCACTGCATTCCAGGCTAGGCAACAGAGAGAGATTCCAACTCAAAATCAAACAAGCAAAACAACAAAAACAAAAACAAAGATTACAACAAAATCTAATAGCCAGAGAAGGTATTTTGTATATAATCCAGGAAAAGTATTTTTTATAGAGGGTAGCTGTAATCACTTTAATAGCTTTTATTTATATAACGATTTTGTTCATATACAATTGTTGTTTTATATATGCAATCATAATTAAATGTATTTATTTACTCATAAATATGTGAAAAAGTATTCACAGCCAACAACTTATATATTAAGTATACATGTACCTATCTTTATGTTATATACACTTTACATGAACATATTCCATAAATAAGATACATTTCAGTGTTTTATTGATGCATTATTCAGTTTTTATTTTTTGTAAAATGTTGTCTTGTGTTTTTATATACATAGACCAATAAACATTCAAATATATGCTGTTAATTTTAATAAAATGCATCTATCTATAAAGGTGTGTTTATACTATATTCATAAATTTTCAAACAATAAAGATTGGTATTCACCTATTTAAATCTCAGTATCGTAGTGAGATAAATATTTATTTTCATGTTCATGAATGATTTTGTTAATTATCTGACTAATCCTGTAGTGCTGCAGGACACTAAGCTTCTCTTCAGTCTTTGGATTGCCTTTATCAGAAGACAATGCAGGACTTCCAGTAAGATGGCAACAGGACAGGTGGGACCATGAAAATCTCTGTGAAAGTGAATGTCCATAAAAACTCCCCCCCCATCGTGATGGTCCAAGGGCTGGAGGTCTTTGGTCTCATGTACCGCTCAGTTACTGTGGCTATTACCACTGCCACTGCTGCCCTGCTCTGGGCGGCCCTTGGCTCCTGGCCCCATGGAGCTCTAGGCTCTGTCCCTGGCTGCAATGCACAGACCTGCCCCAAGCCACCACCCCCCTGCCCAAGGCAGCCCTGGGCTCCTAGCCATGTGGAACTCTGGGATCTCTCTCCATCTGCACTGCCCCACCCTGCCCCAAGACAACACCCAAGGTGGACCTTGGCTTCTGCCCCATGGAGCTCTGGACTCCCTCACCTGCTACATCACCCTACCTACAGCCACCCTGTGATACACTGACCTGCAATACCGGCTGTCTCACACTCCACCTGCCCCTGACCACGGCGGGACCAGAGAGCAACTGGAGCTCTGAGACCAGGCAAAGAATGCATTGCCCAGCCCAGCTCTGCACATCTCTGCCCAGCGTCCAGTTTGGAACCTAAGAATAAAGAAAGAAAAAGAGGCCCAAGATACCTGTGCCATGCCAGCCTGCAGCATTCGGCTGTCTTGCACTCCACCTCCCCCACCTTGGGCCCTGTCTGCAGTAGAACCAGAGACCAGCTGGAGCCCTGAGACCAGGCAGAGACCTGCATTGCCCCACCCAGCTCCACCTAGTTCTGCCCTGCCTCCAACTTGGGATCTAAGGTAGTAGCATCAAAATGGGAGAGACAGAAGACCCTCACCCATGGTAGATTGAACACAGGTCAGAGCTAAATGGGAGGTTTGACAGACAGCAAGCAAACTGAGCCCAGATCTGATTCACCATCCCTCCACAGCAGGCTTGGGGCAACTAACCTTAACTGTGAGCAACCCTATCACCCTGCCATGAGAGCTAGAGATCAAAGCTGAAAGAACATTGGACTTAGAGGAACAATCTCAGAGTGTGTTGGTTTCCTTGTTTTAATTTTTTAATTTTTATTCTTTGCCTGTTTGTTTTACTCATCTTTTTTTTCTCTTTTTTCTTTCTTCTTACTCTTATTGATGTGTTCATACCTGATTTGTTTCTGTTAGCATGCTGATTTTTTCTTTAGACTTCATATTTGTGTAAAGGAATAGCAATCAATAACGAGGTTGGATAACTTGTGTGTCTGCATGATTGTGTTTGAAATTTTTTTCTTGGGTTTTTTTTACTCTTATCTATCTTTGTGTCTCATTTCATTTGTTATTTGATACGTTTGTCTGTTTTCCCTCTTACTCTTCTCTCTCTCCATCTTCCTCTTCCACCCCCTTGTTCTCCATTCTTTTCCTTTTTCTTACCACATTGTGCTTCCAGGGAGCAATCCTATACTCCCACTGCGTGGATAGATGGCAAGGCAGTGGGAAGTGGGTTTCAGGGTATCCATACACCTGTCAGTGGATACTGGGATCTGCAGATGGATTTGAATTACAGCTCCCCCCATTGATTAAATATCAAAACTGCAAAAAGTATAGCCCCCAACCTACAGTCAAGCTTTGGAACTGAACAAAGCTAGAGGATTCACATAAGGAAGAATAGGAGATTGACAAAACAGAAGTGAAACAACCCACCATGACCAAAAAACAGAACTAAAGAAGTTGGGGGAAAAAGGAGAAAGTGGGGAGGAAAATCTGCACAAATGAATAAAAACCAAAAGAAGAATATAGGTCTCACACAGACCCCTGGGAGGTCAGACACTGAGAAAATAGACTTTAGAACGCAAACAATGAAGAGCCCCCAGAATGATGGGTCACATACTACAAACACAGACAGCAAGACATTAATAGAGAGAATAAAAAGGACTGAGGAGAGACAAGAGAAAAATAGGAAGGAGTTGATAAGTGCAATAACAGCAGTAAATGATATTGTGATTGAAATAAATAAAAAACTAGTAAGCATGGAAAGCAGAATTAGCCAAGCAGAAGAAAGAATCTCAGAGTTTGAGGACCAAAATATAGAACTATCCCAAACTGTCCAAAACATAGGAAAGAAGGTTATAAAGACAGAATAAAACCTACAAGAACTGAGTGATTGACTCAAGAGACTGAACCTAAGAGTAATTGGACTTCCTGATGCAGAAAGAGAGACAGAGACCACCCTGGAACAAATATTCCATGAATTTATTCAAGAAAATTTCCCTCATCTAATCAGTAATATGAAAATGCAAACACAAGAGATTCAGAAAACCCTTGCAAGAAAACAAATGAGAAGACCAACACCCAGACACATGATAATTCACCTAAACAAAGTAGGTATAAAAGAAAAAATCCCAAAGGCAGCAAGTGAAAAAGGTCAGACTACCTAATGGGGAAGACCAATTAGAATAACAGCAGATTTATCTAGAGAAACGCTTCAGGCTAGGAGAGCTTGGAAACCAATCTTCAATGTTCTCAAACAATCAATTCCAACCAAGAATAACCTACCCAGCCAAGCAAAGTTTCATCAGTAAGGGAGAATTAAAATCTTTCCCAGATATCCAATCCCTAAGAACACTTGATGCCTCCAGACTACCTCTGTAAGAAGCACTTAAGAAAATATTAAACACAGAAGAAAATTTAAAAAAGAATGACAACGTTCATCACAAGAGTACAGGAAAAAGATTGAAAACACACATGAATCAACCCAAAACCCAAAAGAAAGACAACAAACAAGCAGGAACAACAACTCCATAAGAATATCATGACAGGGATAAACCTTCATATTTCAATAATTAGCCTGAATGTGAATGGATTAAATGCACCAGTGAAAAGACTTGAATGGAAAAATGAATAAAATACTATGAGGCAACAAAATATTGTCTCCAGGAGACTCATCTCAGCAGAGGAGATACTCACAGACTAAAAGCAAGAGGATTGGAAGCAAAATCTCAGACAAATGGACCATAAAAGAAAGCAGGAGTTGCAATGCTAATTTCAGACAAAACACCCTTTAAACTATCAAAAATTTAAAAAGATACAGAAGGTGACTACACAGTGATAAAAGGTTCAATCCATCAACAAGAAATATCCATCCTAAACATATATGCACCAACACAGGAGCACCAACTTTCATAAAGCAGCTTCTTGGCAAACTCAATAAAAGATATTGACTCTAACACTATCATAGCTGTGGACTTTAATACCCCACTCACAACCTTAGACAGATCATCAGAACAAAAAAATCAGCAAGGGATTCAGAACCTCAATCTGACTCATGACCAAATGGACTTAACTGATACTTACAGAACACTCCACCAAATGACCACAGAATATATATTCTACTCATCACCCCATGAAATATATTCTAAGGTTGATCACATCCTTGGCCATAAATCAATAATAAACAAATTCCAAAGATTCAAAATTTTTCCATGCACCGTCTCATACCACAATGGAATAAAAATAAATATCAACACCAACAAGGTTTCCCCAAAACCCACAAAAACATGGACACTAAACAGCATCATGCTGAGCAACTCCTGGATTAACATGGAGATAAATACAGAGATTAAAAGATACCTGGAAACAAATAAAAATGAAGAAACATCTTACTGAAATCTCTGGGATGCCATGAATGCACCAGTGAGAGAGGAATTCATATCCCCGCAAGTGAACATGAAGAAAATGGAAGGATCACAAGTTAACAGCCTAACAAGTCACCCAAAGAAGCTGGAAAAGCAAGACCATCAAAACCCTAACTTCAGCAGAAGAATCCAGACCACCAAAGTAGAATCCAAAATCCGGACATCGAAGACAAAAAGATAATACAAAAAAAAAATCAATTAAACAAAAAGCTGGTTCGTTGAAAGGATAAACAAGATCGGTAGTCCCCTAGCCAGACTGACCAAGAAAAATAGTAAAAACCCAAGTAAACTCAGTCAGAAACACAAAAGATGAGGTCACATCTGATCCTGAAGAAATACAAAAGATTATCAGAGACTACTGTGTACACATATGGAAACAAACTTGAAACCTATAGGAAATGGAGGACCTTTTGGCGTCATACAACATCCCTAGGTTGAAACAAGAAGAAATCGAGATCATGAATAGACCAATAACAATCAAGGAAATTGGCGCTGTCATAAGAAAACTACATACAAAAAAAAAAAAGCCCTGGACCAAATGACTTGCCAGCAGAATTCTACAGAACTTACAAGGGGGAACTGATATCTATCTTACTGAAAGTATTCCAGGTGATAGAGAAAGATGGAGCTCTCCCCAAATCATTTTATGAAGCTAACATGACATTGATCCCCAAGTCAGGTAAAGGCCCAGCCAGGAAAGAGAACTATAGGCCAATATCTTTGATGAAGATAGATGCTAAAATTCTCAACAAGATTCTAGCAAACCTGATTCAACAACACATCTCAGAAATCATCCACTATGACCAAGTAGCTTAATCCCCGGGATGCAAGGCTGCTTCAACATTCTTAAGACCATAAACATAATTAAATATTTCAACAGATGTAAAAACAATAACCACATGGTTATATCATTAGATGCAGAAAAACTTTTTGATAAAATCCAGCACCTCTTTTTGATGAAAACCCTCAGGCATCTAGGCATAGATGAAACATACCTCAAAATTAGAAGAGCCATCTATGAGAAACCCACAGCCAGCATACTGCTAAACAGGCAGAAATTGGAACTATTTCCCCTGAAAACTGGAACAAGACAAGGATGCCCACTTTCACCCCTCCTGATCAATATAGTTTTGGAAGCCCTAGCTAGAGCAATCAGAAAAGAGAAGGTGATCAGGTGTATCCAAAAGAAAAAGAGGAAATCAAGTTATCTATCTTTGCAGGTGGCATGATTGTATACCTTGAAAACCCAAGAGAATCTGCCAAAAACCTCCTTGCATTGATAAAGGACTTTGTCAAAATCTCAGGGTATAAAATAAATGTGCAAAAGATAATCGCATTTCTATACATCAATAATAAACAAACAGAAACCCAAATAAAAACCACTATGCCATTAAAAATAGCCACCAAAAAATGAAATACCTTGGCATCTTCCTAATCAGTGATGTGAAAGACTTTACAATGAAAACTACAAAACACTGCTCAAAAAATATCAAAGATGACACAAACAAGTGGAAAATATCCCATGTTCATGGATTGGAAGAAGCAACATTGTTACAATGTCCATTCTACCTAAGGCAATCTACATATTTAAGGCAATACCCATCAAATTACTGGCAACAGTCTCCTCAGACCTAGAAAAAACTATACAGGAATTCATATGGAAACATAAACAACCAAGAATACCCCAAACTATCCTCAGCAAATAACACAGAGCAGGAGGTATCACACTCCAAAACTTTAAACTTTATTATGAAGTGACAATAATCAAAACAGACTGGTATTGGTTCAAGAACAGACATATAGACCAATGGAACAAGATAGAGATTCCAGAAGCAAAACTTCAATTTCTCAAACAACTACTGGGAAGAGGAGAACCCATTCAGTAAATGGTGCTGTGAAAACTGGCTGACCATCTGCAGAAGATTGAAACAGGACCCCTACTTATCCCCATACACAAATATCTACTTCAAATGAATCAGAGACTTAAGTCTAAAACCTCAAACTATAAGAACCTTAGAAAATGCAGAAGACATTCTTATGGAAGTTGGAACTGGCCTCCAATTCCTGATCAAAAGCCGAAGTGCCCATGCCGTAAGAGATAAGATAGACAAATGGAGCCTCATCAAACTGACATGTTCCTGAAAAGTCAAAGAGAGCAGAAAGACAGCCCACAAACAGAAAACTATATTTGCCAACTCCATGTCTGACAAAGGCCTAACATCAAGGATCTACAAGAAACTCATATGTGCTAAAAAGAAACAAACAAACAAACAAAAAAAACCCAACCCCATTATAAAGTGGGCAAAAGATATTAATAGACACTTCTCAAAGGAAGACATATGAGCAGCCAACAGATACATGAAAAAATGTTCAGCCTCACTAGTCATCAACGAGTTGCAAATTAAAACTACACTGATATACCACCTAACTCCAGTCAGAATGGCCATCATCAATAACTTAAAAAATAACATGCTGGAGAGATATGGCAAAAAGGGAACACTTCTACACTGTTTGTGGGAGTGTAAACTAGTATATCCTCTGTGGAAATCAGTTTGGCAATTCCTAAAAGTTCTAAAATTGATCCTGCATTCCCCCTACTGGGAATACACCCGGAAGAACTCAGGTCACTCTCTAAAAAATATACCTATGCACGTATGTTTATCGCAGCATTGTTCACAATAGCAAGAACATGGAACCAATTTTGCTGCCCATCAAAAGAGGACAGGATAAAAAATGTGGTACATACACACTGTGGAATATTACGCAGCCATAAAGACCAAAGTTCACAGCAACCTGAATGGAATTAGAGCTTATAATACTGCGTGATCTTTCACAGAAACAAAGATATGAGTCCCACATATTCTCACTCATAAGCGGACCTTGAACAACTACCATAATACTGTAAGAAAATGATTGACAGTAGAGGGAAACTATGGGGGTGGGATTAACAGTAGTCGATATCTGCCTGGAGAAGAGGGTGCACACTTAATCAACAAGGGTACCTGCACAATAGATATTTGTACTCCTAACCCTGAATTGTACCCTACAGTTTTAAAATAAAACAAGAAGACAAAGCTGAAGGGCTATGACTCCCCTGGCACCATATTTTAATGTTAGATTGCAGGAGTAAAAAACCTCTCCAAAGCAAACTAAGTGGTGAAACCTCTCCAAAGATGGCTATGTGCTGAATTTAAGTTCAGAAATGTCTGAAGCGGGTTTATACACTTTTAATTTATTCTTACACTTTGGTAGGTACTAAAGTTTCTTGAAAACTTTTACACTATTTACACATCAAATAATCTGATGAACAGATAGTTATATTTATCAACCTTTACAATCTTCACAATACTTGCAAATGTAATGTTGCATTGACTAGATAATACATCTGAGTGTATTTTGAACATACGGTTTTCATTTGGAATTTTCTTCAATAGCCTCCTTCAGAAAAAATAAATCTCTTTAGCTGAAATTAAAAAAAAAACCTAAAACATACTTTCTTAAACATCTGATCACCTGTTACTTTTTTAAATGAAGATTCTCATTCAGTAAATGGAGTGTGGGTTTGCTATTTAGCTCATGTATCATTACCAACTGATCATGCTGCTGGCTTGTGCATAAATTTGGAGTAACAAGGACCTTTCATATTGAAGAAAAATGTCGTTTTCCTGTTGTTGTTGTCTTGCTTCTTGTAAAGAAAGATTTTTCATTTCATTGTCAAATGATATATGTTTCATAGACTTTTTTATTTTGTTCAACTATGACTTAGTGAAGTTTTCTTGCTTCAATGCAGACTTGATGGTAATCCCTAAAAGTACATTCAAGTGTTTCCAAGGGTCATCACTAGCTTGCAATTTGGTATAAATATTGGCCACATTGAACTGTCAGCTGTTAATTCCCCATCATCAACATCATTTCTGTAAACACATTTTTCCAAACCCATTTAACCTTTCTGGTTTTCTGGAGAGTCATTCAGTGAGGGATCTTCCATAAGACTTGATAGTCAAGAGGGTGATTCAAGGATCATTGATACCTGCAGACAGACATGTGGACTGAGGTGATGACTGGAGAGCTATCTGAAGAGGTGCAGCCTTAAATGAGAGCATCAGCATTCCCATCTCTGGCTTCCTAGACAGGTGTGAGAAACACATGGTTAGAATAGACTCTGTATACCTTCAAAGGTAGTTTCACTCTGTTTCTGAAAGATCAGAGAATCCTCAGCCTCTAGTGTCTGCTTCCATGAATGACATACCCAGGGCTTTGAAAGCTGTGGTTTAATCTATAATTATCTGAATGGACAGAATTCCTGATTGGGGAAAAAAAAACTAGAGTGGTTTCCCATTTGCTCTATGAATATCAATTCTCTTAATACAGACTCTTCAAATAGGCTGACTTTTTCCCTTTATGAAATCAGCGGAGATAATGTCATGTCTGTGCTGTTTTGGCAGATGAAAAGTAAAGAAAGAGGGTTCTAAGGAGCCTTCCTGACCCCTCTCTCAAAATCTTACAATGGCATTCAAAACCTGGGAAAGTCTGAGAAACACTCTAAACAGATAGAGACCTCTCAGAATACAGAAGTAACTGGGAGAGCTCAGTCTCACACATCTGTTTCCCTGGGTGGTTTTTGTTATGACTTGTAACACTGTGGGAGGATAACTGCCATACTGTAGACAGAAATAAATTGCAGCATCTTCAGGCTGAAGGCTACTGATAGTGAGAGTGTAATCTGTCCCAGATCCACTGCCACTGAACCTTGAAGGGACCCCAGACTCCAAACTGGAAGCATAATAGATCAGGCGCGTAGGGGGGTTCCCTGGTTTCTGCTGATACCAGTTTAAATACTTGCTAATATCTTGACTAGCCTGGCAAGTGATAGTGACTCTGTCTCCTAGAGATGCAGACAGGAAGGATGGAGACTGGGTCATCTGGATGTCACAACTGACACCTAAAATAGGAAACATAAAAAACAAATATAAAGCCAATTAATCAAGTTATAACAGTACTTTCCTGACTGGCTATACAGTACTTCTATACTGGTGAGTCAATTCTTGGTGCTCTTCTTCCTTACCTAGGAGCCAGAGCAGCAAGAGCCCCAGGAGCTGAGTGGGGCCCCTCATGTTCATGCTGTGTCCTGCCTGGGACTGACTCTTGCACTGGCTGTGACCAGTCCATTAATAAGTCTTCAGGGCAGGGGCTGTGCTCTCTGGAACATGCAAATCAGCAGTGAATGTGGTAGGCTGAGCACAGCTGCAGGGCTGACGACTCTCAGTAACTCAGTACAGGTGCATTGTCCCCTTGTGTCTCTACTCAGAGCAGGGCAACATGCTTGCAGAGAATATTTTTCTACTTAGAAGACCAATTGTCACAAAATTCCATTAGAGGACAATTTTCAAAATGTAAAATACCCCTAATGATAAATAGTATAAAGTATTTTTTTAGTTGTGTTGGGATTGCATAGGGGAGTTTCTTTGTTTTCAGGAAATGCATAATTAAGCCTTAGAGAGTGCTGGCATGTTTTCTAGTTACTCGGAAAGGCATAAGGTGAGGGCAAAAATCTTTACTGTTCACACTACTGTGAATGTAAAACTGTTTCCTTTTTTTAAATGGAGAAAAAAAGTACTCAGAAGCATGTTTATTATATTCAAAAGTTGTTTGTAATGACCTTAAACCTTTGTTATTATCAGTATAAGGTCAAGCAATTCAATGAAGATGCACAAAAATGATACATGTTTTTTCAATATTTGTCCCTCACAGACCTATCATTAACCAGAGTTACAGTTTTCTTTGTAACCAGGGAATACATGGGTTGCACCTTATTCTTTATTTGGAGACCCCATTGTCTGTCCCCTATTCTTCAATTGGGTGTTATTTCTCACAGTTCATCAGCCAGAAGGGCTCACTAGTAATGCTAGATCAACACAACAAATATCTGCTTCTTCCTTGAGCTTAGAAACCTGAATTGGGATGAACTTAAAATTCTGAACCAATTGTGTCCCTAGTGATCAATTGTCTCTAAAGAGTGAATACCAAGGTCACATCCCCTGGGTAATTCTTTGAGATGTACTCCCTTCCAACAAGTTCACGGAGCCCCAGGTTTAGATCCCATGGAGGCTGGTTTTCTGAAGAGCTGGTGAGGGGGAAGCCCAGGAGAAAGGCCCCATCAGAGAATCCTCTCCCCTAAGTGAGGGCTGCTGCTTCTCAATTTATAACTTGCTTCTCAAGTTCCCCTTAACTTCACTTTCTTCTTTTACTCTTTAGCAGCAGGAATATTATTCTAACCCAGATTCCATCTTCCCTCTCTGCATCTTAAGGAGAGGAAATATCTATCTCCTGACAAGTCATTATTCAAGTATGTGGAGAAATCTCTTGAATCCAGACTAATCATGGACACAGATTTAAACCTCTATACCTCACATCTCTACTTTTGCCCAGGAAATCCCAGGCTGGTACAGAAGCAGGGGAAGTAGAAGCAACTTCATTAGCCTCAGTGCATTGCTGCCCAGGGTCTCTAGAGAGAATTACAAATGCGCATCTATGGGTGGCCAGACCATAGGAATGCAGCCCATTCACAAAATTCCTCTGGCCATCATGAGCCTGAATTTTAAAGACATTTGCTTGGCTCTTGCCTTCCTGGATCCAATTCTAGAAAGAGACAGGTCCAGGTTGACATTCTACACCTTTTTTCTGTATGGATGAAATCATTCAATCTAGATCCCTATCCAAACCCCTTTGCTGCACTTTTCCTGGCTTCCCATTTTCTTAACTGCCCCTGATTGCTTTCTCTGAAGCTTGGAAGGCAGTTCTACCTGCACATGTGGTAGAACACAGGGACTGAAATGAGTGCCTTCTATGACAGCTTTCAATTAGTGAGGACAGGAGAGGTGAATACATATCCTACCTTCCTTATCTCTCACGTGGAATAACCCAGAGGATTTTTATCTTAATTTTTTATTATTTAAAATAAGTGGGGTATAATTCAGTGTAAGTATACAAATGTTCATTATGCAGGCACCCTTGTTGATGATCTGTGCCCCTGTTCTCCAGGCAGATTCCCACTAAAGCCAATCCTGCTGTCCACCATCCCCCTGGCAGTTTCCTGCTACTACCAATAATTTTCTCATAGTTTTACGATTATTGTTCAAGGTCCACTTATGAGTGAGAACATGTGATACTCGGTTCTTTGTTTCTGTGATTCATCACTCAGTATTATAGATTCTAAATCCTTTCAGGTTACTGTGAAGTTCATGATTTTGTCCTTCTTTATGGCTCTGTAATAGTCCATCATGTATAAGTACTACTTTTTTAAAAATCCAGTCCTCTTTTGATGAACAGCAAGATTGGCTTCATGTTCTTGCTATTGTGAACAATGCTGCAATAAACATTCATGTGCAGGTATATTTTTCAAAGAGTGATTTGAAATCTTTCCAGATATATTCCTGGTAGAGAAAATGCAGGGTCAGATGGGAGGCCGGTTTTTAGGTCTTTTAGGAATCGACACACTGTTTTCCACAGTGGCTGTACTACTTTACATACCCATGAACAGTGTAAAAGTGTTTCCTTTTCACCACATCTTCCCAAGCATCTGTTGTTTTTTTTCATTATTGATGATGGCCATCCTGACTAGAGTTAGGTGGTATCTCAGTGTAGTTTTAACTTACATTTCTTTGATGACTAGTGAGACTGAACATTTTTCATGTATCTATTGGCTGCTCATATGTCTTCTTTTGAGAAGTGTCTATTCATATCTTTTGTTTACTTTGTAACGGGGCTTTTTTTTTGACACATTTAAGTTCCTTGTAGATCCTAGATGTTAGGCCTTTATCAGACATGCAGCCGGAAAATATTTTTTTCCCAGTCTGTGGACTGTCTCCCTGCTATCTTGATAGTTTCTTTGGCTTTTCAGAAGCTTGTCAGTTTGATGAGGTCCCACTTGTCTATTTTATCTCTTATGCCATGGGCATAAAATGCAAGAGACACCCTTGTCTATTTTATCTCTTATGCCATAAGAGATAAAATAGACAAGGGTGTCTCTTGCATTTTATGCCACAGGTTTTGATAGAATTGGTTGCCAGTTCCAACTTCCATAAGGGTGTCTCTTGCATTTTCTAAGGTTCTTATAGTTTGAGGTTTTATGTTTAGGTCATTGATCTATTATAGTTGATTTTTGTGAATAGTGATATGTAGGAGTCTTTAATTTTCTGTATATGGTCAGTCACTTTTGCCAGCAACATTTACTGAATACGTTCTCTCTCCCTGGTGGTTGGTGGTGGAGGATTTGCTGAAGATGAGTTGGTTGAGAAATTGAGGTTCTGCTTCTGGAATCTCTATCTTGTTCCATTGGTTTACATGCCTTTTCTCATGCCAATACCAGGCTGGTTTGATTACTGTAGCTTTATAATGGAGTTTAATGTCTAGAAGTGTGATACTTCCCACATTATTATTATTATTATTATTATTAGTAGTAGTAGTAGTAGTAGTAGTAGTAGTAATAGTATTACTGGGGATTGTTTTGGTAATTTGTGGTCATTGATGTTTCCATATGAATTCTTGTATTATCATTTCCAGGTGTGAGAAGAATCTTGCTGGTAATTTAATGGGTGTTGTGTTCAATCTATAGATTGCCTTGGGTAGGATAGACATCTTAACAATGTTGTTTCTTCCAATCAATGAGCATAAAATATTATTCCATTTGATGGCTTCATATTTGATTTCTTTGAGCAGTGCTTTGTAGTTCTTGTTGTAAAGGTCTTTCACGTCTCTGATTAGGAAAATGCCAAGGTATTTGATTTCTACTGTGGCTATTGTGAATGAGATGGTGGTTTTTACTTAGGTTTCAGTTTGTTTATTGCTGGTGTATAAAAATGTGATTGAGCTGGACTCGGTGGCTCAGCCTGTAATCCCGCAACTTGGGAGGCTGAGGTGAGTGGATTGCCTGAGCCTGTGGGTTCAAGACCTGCCTGGGCAACTTGGTGAGACCTCATCTCTACAATAAATCAAAAAAATTAGCTGGGTGTGGTAGCGCACACCTGTAGTTCCAGCTACTTGGAAGGCTGAGGTGGAAGGATTGCCGGAGCCTAGCAAGCCAAGGCTGTGGTGGCCGGGAGCGGCCACTGCACTCCAGCCTGGGCGACAGAGTGAGACTCCAACTAAAAAAAAAAAAGGGACTGTTTTTGCAAATTGATTTTACACCTGAGACTTTGCCAAAGTTCTTTATCAATGCAAGAAGGTTTTTTACAGATTCTCTTGCGTTCAGAGTATGGAATTACATCACCTGCAAAGGGGGATAACAACTTCCTCTTTTCTTATTTGAATATCCCATTTTCCTTTTCTTGTCTGATTGCTTTAGCTAGGACTTCCAAAACTATGTTGAAAAGGAGGGATGAGAGTAAGCATCCTTGTCTTATTCCAGTTTTCAGGGGAAATGATTCCAATTTCTTTCTTTTTAGCACCATGCTGACTGTGTGTTTCTTATAGAAAGCTCTTACTATTTTGAGGTATGTTCCATCTATGTCTAGATGTTGGAGGATTTTTATCAAGAAGGGGTGTTGGATTTTATCAAAAGCTTTTTCTGCATCTAATGATATAATCATGTGGTTTTTGTTTTTTTGTCTGTCAATGTGTTTAAGTAAATTTATGGTCTTATAAATGTTTAACCAGCTCTGAATCATTGGGATAAAGCCTAATTGGTCATGGTGAATGATTTTTGAAATACGTTGTTGAATCTGGTTTCTCAGGATCTTGTTGAGAATTTTAGCATCTATGTAAATCAAGGATATTGGCCTGTAGTTCTCTTTCTTTATTGGATCTTTACCTGGGTTGAGTATCAATGTGATGTTTGCTTCATAAAATGACTTGAGGAGAGTTCCATCTTTCCCAATTGCTTGCAATAATTTCAATAGAATTGGTATCATTTTTTCCTTGAATATTTTGTAGAATTCTGCTGGAAAGCCATCTGGTCTAGGACTTGTTTTTAGTAATTAGTTTTATCATGACATAGTTAATTTTCTGTATTGTTATTGGTCTATGTAGCATCTTAATTTCTTCATGTTTCAACCTGGATAGGTTGTGTGATTTCAGAAAGTCCTCCATTTCCTTTTGGTTTTCAAGTGTGTTTCCATACAAGTGTGATTAGTAGTCTCTGATAATCCTTTGTATTTTTTCAGGGTCAGTTGTAACTAGATCTTCTATATTTCCAATTGAGTTTATTTGAACTTTTAGTCTTTTCTTGTCAGTCTAGCTAAGGGAGCATCAATCTTGCTTATCCCTTCATAGAGCCAGTTGTTCTTTCATTGACTTTTTGCATATCTTTTTTGTCTTCTATGTCCTGAATTTTGACTTTTATTTTGGTGATCAGGATTCTGAAGTTAGGGTTTTGGTGGTCTTTCTTTTCCAGGTTCCTAAGGTGGTTTGTAGGCTGTTAACTTGTGATCTTTCGCTTTTCTTTATGTGTGTTCATAGAGATATGAAGTCCCTTTTAGTACTGACTTCATGGCATTCTGCAGGTTTTGGTAAGATGTTTCTTCATTTTTATTTGTTTCTAGGAATCTTTTAATTTCTCTTTTGATTTCCACGTTGATCCAGGAGTTGCTTAGCATCATGCTGTTTAGTGTCCATGTCTTTGTTGGTTTGGGAAAAATTTTGCTGTTGTTGATATTTATTTTTATTCCACTGTGGTATTAGGTGCATGGCAGGATTTCAGTCTTGTGAAATCTGTTCATGTTTGATTTATGGCCAAGGATGTGATCTATCTTAGACTACATTCCATGTGGTGATGAGTAGAATGTACGTTCCATGGTCATTGGGTGGAGTGTTCTATAGGTATCAGTTAAGTCCTTTTGGTTAAGCATAACATTGAGGTTCCCAATCTCCTTGTTAATTTTTTGTTTTGATGATCTGTCTAAGGTTATGAGTGAAATATTTATGTCCCCAGGAATAATAGTGTTAGAATCAATATAATTTTAAACTTTGCCTAGAAGCTGCTTTATGAAAGTTGGTACTGCTATGTTGGCTGTAGATATGTTTAGGATAGATATTTCTAGTTGATGAATTGAACCTTTTATCATTATGTAGTGACCTTCTGTATCTTTTTAAATTTTTGATAGGGTATTTTGTCTCATATCAAGATCATGACTCCTGCTTTCTTTTGTGTTACATTCACCTGAAATTGTGTTTCCCATCCTCTTCCTTTGTCTGTGTGTCCTTATTGGTGAGATTAGTCTCTTGGAAACTATATAATGTTGCCTCGTTGTATTGCATCCATTTTACCATTCTATGTCTTTTCAGTGGCGCATTAAGTCCATTCACATTCAGGTTAATTATTGAAATATGAGAATTTATCCCTGTCATGAGGTTCTTATAGAGTTTGTTTGTTGTGGCTGTTTGTTGCCTTTCTTTTTATTTTGAGATTGATTCATGTGTGTTTTCAATCTTTTCCCTGCATTCCTGTGAGGGGCATTGTTTTTCTTCTTATTTTTCTTTCTCCTTTCTTCTGTGGTTAATACTTTCTTAAGAGTTTCTTGTAGAGCTGCTCTGGAGGCAACGTGAGCTCTTAGGGATTGAATATTCAGAAGTGATTTTAATTCTCCATCACTGATAAAGATTAATTTAGCTGGGTAGGTAATTATTGGTTGAAATTGCTTATCTTTGAGGAGTTTGAAGATTGGACAGCAAGCTCTCCTATCTTGAAATGTTTCTGTAGATAAGTCTGCTGCTATTCTGATTGGTCCTCCCAGTAGGTAGACAATCTTTTCTCTCTGGCTGCCTTTAGGATTTTTTTTATACTTACTTTGTGTAGACAAATTACTCTGTATCTAGTTGTTGGTCTTCTTATTTGTTTTCTTGCAGGGTTTCTCTGAATCTCTTGTGTTTGAATGGTCATGTCACCAATGAGAAGAGGAAAGTTTTTTTGGATAATTTCATGGAATGATTGTTCCAGGGTGACCTCTGTCTCTTTTTCCACCTTAGGAAGTCCAGTTAATCTTAGATTCAGTCTCTTGAAATAATCGCTCATCTCTTGAAGGTTTCTTTCTGTCTTTTTAATCTTCTTTTCTATGTTTTTGACAGTTTGGATTAGTTCCATATTTTGGTCCTCAAACTCTGAGTGAGATTCTTTCTTTGCTTGGCTAATTCTGCTTTCCATGCTTATCAGTTTGTTATTTACTTTATTCACTATATTCCGTCTTGCTGTTGTCTCAATTATCATTTCCTTCATTATATCCCCTTGTCTCTCCTCAGTTCTATTTATTCTCTCTATCAGTGTCTTGATATCTGGATTTGTGATTTGAGATCAGTCATTCCAGAGGCTCTTCATTGTTTGTGTTCTGAAGTCTATATTCTTAGTGTCTAACCTCACAGGGCTCTGTGTGAGACCCATATTCTTTTTTAGATTTTTCTTCACTTGTGTAGAGTTTCCTCCTCTCCCCACATCCTTTTTTACCTCTTTTAATTCTGTTGTTCAGGGATGGAAGGGCAGTTTTACTTCGATTTTCTTAAACTCCTATCTTCCTTAGGTGGGTCCTCTGTCTTTGTACAATTTTGAAACTGGACTGTGGTTTGGGGTGCTGTACTTTTTTGCAATTTTGAGAGTTAGTTGAGGGGGGAGTTGCAATTCAGAAACTATTTTCAGATCCCAGGTTCTGCTGAGAGGTGTGTGGGTCCCCTGGAACATAGTTCCCACTGCCTTACAACCTGTTTGTGCAGTGGGGGTATAGGTTTGCTCCCTGAAAGCAAAATGAGGTAAGACAAGCAAAATAATGGATAAAAGGAAAGCAGAGGATGAGAGGACAGTGAAGATAGAGAAAAATAAGAGGGAAGACAGGCATATTAACTAACAAATGAAAAGATACACAAGAAAAGATCTAAAAAAACTGAAACATACAATCATACAAATATACAAACTGACAAAACAACCCTGTTGAAGTATTCTCCCTCAATAATACCCATACACAATCAGGAGGTGTAAAAAAGCAATAAAATAACAGAAACAAAGCAAATATGAGAACATAATCAAAAACAGAAAGAAAAAAACCAAGACAGAAAACAAACAAACAGAAAAAAGGAAGAGCAAAACAAACAAACAGAGCATCACAAAAGCAAAACTGGCTCTCAGGTGCTTCCAGTAAGTCCAACTTCAACTCAGATCTCCAGTTCCTCCCCTCTGCTCTCAACACAGGCCAGTAGATTTGCTCTCAGTATGGGTGAGACTCCCTGTGGACTATGGTGAGAGGAGGGTGAATCCGATCTGGACTAAACCCACAAGTCTCTTACTAATGTCTGTTTCTGATCCAGCATGGGGAAGGGGTCCCTGTCTCTCCTGAATTTGATGAAATTACCTCTAGTTAACTGAAATAAAATGTTACACTTTAACATTTTCATAGATGGATCTTATATTCTGTTAATGACCTAACAGAGGTAACTCCATTGTATAATGATTCTTCTTCCTGTCTCTATGTAACTACCTTAAACCTTATCTTAATGGCAGAACTCTAGGGACTTTCTGGGCACTGGCTATACCTAGGCATGAAATTAATCAAGGTCCCAAGTTGGAGGCTGGGTGGAGGTGGGCGGGGCAATACAAATCTCTGCCTGATCTGGGGACAGAAAAAAATGGCTCTGGTTGGCATTTCCTCACCAGTGGTGGTGGTCCTCTCCATCTCTCCCAATATTCTCTCTCCATTGATGGGATCTGGAGTTCCAGATGCTTTTCTGTCCACATGGGCTTGAGCTCCACTTATCCTGTATGTTGGGCACCAGGTGATGAGAATCAGCTGTTATTCCACAGGCTTTTCTCAGGAGACTCCTGAAAACAGTAGACAATCCTGCACTCCACAGCTCCAATCTCAGGGTGGTGGGGGATTGCAGTCACCTCCAAAGGGGAGTCCAATGTGTGTAAACCCAAGTATGTCTTTAGATAAACTCACCCACTGGCACACACACACTCATGCTAAAGAGTCTTCATGGACTCTTCTTGCTATTGCAGAGACTCATAGTCCAATCTGTCCTGTTGCCACCTTGTCAGAATCTCCAGAGTCTTTAAAAATGTATCCACATGGGCTTGAGCTCCACTTATCCTCTTTGATAGTTGTTGTTGTGGGCTTTTCACTGTTCATTTCCTCCCATTGAAACTTTCATCTTTCCTTCTTATGGTTAATTGCAGCTTGTAAATATACTGCCTACATGGGAATCCTTGTCAAAATCCCCAACACTTACAACAGTGAGTAAGGAGGGTCATAGTCAAAGAAGAAATAAGACAATGGAAAGTGATGCTGAATTGATAGAAGAAGGGGCTATGGAACCAGGAAAGTGGGGGAATCTTGAAAATGAAAGAGCAAGTGAAATAAGCTAAATCAGTTAATAAAATCAAATTGCTAACAAAGTAATAATATTAACCAGCTTACTCCATTTTGTTTAAAACGTTCATCTTGTTACCCACCCGTCCTAAGAGTCAATGCCTATGTGTGATTACAGTAAAGTTCCCATGACCACAGAACCCCAGCTTTGTCTCCTTTGGGCAGGTTATGCTGACCATTGCCTGCTGACCGTTACAGAATTCCTCCTCCATAAGTTCCATGTAATTGTATGCTTTGTTAACAGAAATAAGATGTTACGCTTTAACACTTTCATAGTTTGTTCTTATATTATGTTAATGACCTAACCAAGGTAACTAACTCCATTGTATAATGATTCTTCTTCCCTGTCTCTATGTAACTACCTTAAATCATATCTTAATGGCAGAACTCCAGGGACTTTCTGGGCACTGGCTATACCTAGAGCATGAAATTAATCAAAGCTCCCTAACAATTGAAGTTCCCATTTTGGTTGCCAAGTTGTTAGTTAATAGTTGCTATAGTCACTAAACTGCTACGTAGCCAATACTGCAAATTTTACTTATAAAAGCTTGTTACAAACTGCACCAATTTGCCAAGAGTTTTTCTGGTGTTTCCCTACTCTTGACCTGCACATTTAATAAATTCATAATTAATCAAATTCAACCTGTTGGCGTAGCTTCTTCTTGCTTACTTGGTCATAACACAAGGAATTGAATTCTCTCCCCTGAATCCTCCAAAAGAAATGCAGCTCAAATAAGTCCTTGATATTGGCTAAGCTAGAATTCATACCTCCAAAACCGTAAGGTTAAGGTAATTTGTTACAGCTGCAAAAGGAAACAAATACAGGGATATAAAAAGTATTTTCTCTCCCTTAATGTGTGGTTCTCCATTATTCTCACAAACATTTCCATCGTGTTATCCTTTGCTGCTGTCAATTTTTTGCATAAGACACAGAATATTTTACTGTGAAGAGAGATAGCACCGCGATTCTTAGATTAAAAATATCTTGGGTAAATCTCTTAATTTGCTCTTGTGCTATCTGCATAACTAAAAGCCTAAGGGTCTTAGAGTATGGGGAGGTAGGCATTTTGCTTATCTGTTTGTATTTTTATATTAGAAAAACAAATTTGATTTGCATGGACACAATGAGAAGAAGGAACAGTCAGCCAGATTTGAAAGGACAAAAATGATAAAGAGGGGTCAGGGAAATACAAGCTGTACCTTGTCATCAAATCTGAAATTAAATAACTTAATTTTTGCAATGTCTTTGAGAGAACAGTTTCAGTCTACTAAGAAAAGGATATCTATAGGTATCTAGGGGTTTGTCAGGAGATAGGAACTTCCTCTCCTCAGGACGGAGACAAAGAAGATGGAATCTGGGTTAGAATAATGTCCCTAATCACTGCTAAAGAGTAAAAGAGGAAAGTTGAATTAATGGTGCAGGGAATTAATGATACAGAAGATATTGAGGTGAAGATTAGAATCAGCGTTGGGTGGGACAGAAGGAGCAGGGAGTTGTGAATTTCACACCATCCTGGCTTTTCTCTTCACCCATGTTATAAAGCTTGGACTCATCTGCAGGATAAAAATCACACCATGGAGTGAGTTTATTTAAAATTAGACAGTCCTTGGTTCAAATCACAGCCCCAGAACTTTCTGATTATTTGACTTAGGATAAACAATCTAAATACTCTAATGATATTTTCATCTGTGAAATGGAGTGCTGTGGATATCAAGGAGGGTCCTGTCCACCTAACTTTATGATATGTAGTGAAGTATAAAATATCTTTTTAGAGAATACCTAAGTGCTCCATTTTTACATATTTGTATATTTTAAAATAATGAAGAAGTTGTAAGAAGTTGGAAGCCAGTATGTCATTTTAATTTAAAAGTTACAAATATTTATTCTACCGCTAACATGAGCCTCACTATAAGCTAAGGGTTTTCTATGTATTTTTCTACAAAAAAAATAATTGTCAGTATATGTTCCACATTAGAACTTTCAACAAGGAGATTACCCACAACCTTAGTACATTTAATCTGGGTTTTCCATGATCTTCATTTGTGCTAGATTTTTTAGAGCTGTTGTGACAAATTATCAAAAATCATCTTGTCAAATGCAACATAAATGCATTTTGTTACAGGTCTGAAGTCCAGAAATAATCAGTTTCAATGGACCATGATCAGGATATCTACAGATCAGACTCCAAATGCTTCAGGGTATAACCTGCTCCTTGTCTCTTCCAGCTTCTGGTGGCTGCATATGCTTGGTGGGTCATTATGTGTTGTCATGTAAATAAAGGCCACATCAATTCAGTCTCAGTCTCTGTGGTCACACTGAGTTTTGCTGTACTGTCTGTTAATTCTCTATCTATCTCTCAGGAGTACAATTGTGATTGTAACTAACCCGACTCAGCAGAAATTCAAAACAGTATCACCTTAAGATTCTTAATTTACAATTGCAAAATATCTTTTTTTAAAAAATTTTTAAAGATATGGGTTAAAATTCAGGATTAGGTATACATGTGGTAATTGTATCAGTAAAGATTGGGACACCCTTTGGTCCCTACTTAAACTGTCTTGAGATCTGGTACCCTAGGTGATGTTATGTGCACCACCACCACCCCCGACCCAGGCCAATTTCTGTGTTATAGTATTATGGTAAATGTTCAGGGTTCACTTAGGAGTGAGAATATGTAGTACTTAGATCTTTGTTTCTGTGATAAATCACTGAGTTTTACAGACTCTAAATACATCCAAGCTGCTACAAAATCTATAATTTTGTTCCTCATTTTGGCTGTATAATATTCCATCATGTATACTAACACTTTTTTTTTAACCAGCCCAGTTTCAATGGGCAGCTCAGTTGGTAGTACGTTTTTGCCATTGTAAATATTGCTGCAATAAACATGCATGTGCATGTATATTGTTTGTAGAGTGATTTAAGTTCCTCTGGGTATATACACAGAAGGGGGATTGGTAGGACATATAGAGGTCAATTAATAGTTCTTTTAGGAATCACCACACTGTTTTCCATAGAGATTGAACTAGTTTGCATTCCCACCAACAGTGTAGATGCATTCCCTTTTCTATGCACCCTCTGCAGCATCTGTTGTTTTTGGAGTTATTAATTATGGCCATTCTTACTGGGGTTAGGTGGTATTGAGTGTGGTTTTGTTTTGCGTTTTCTGGTGATTAGTGAGGGTGAGCATTTTTTCATGTGGCTTTTGGCTGCTCCTATTTCTTCTTTTGAGAAGTGTGTGTTCATATCTTTTTCCTACTTTTTAATGGCGCTGCTTAGTTTTTTTTTTTCCCTTTCAGTACTTTTGAGTTCTTTGTTAATCCTGGATGTTAGGCCTCTATCAAATATGCAGTTAGAAAATATTTTATCCAATTCTGTGGAATGTCTCCCTGCTCTCTTGATTGTTTCTTTAGATTTGCAGAAATTTTTCAGTTTCAGGAGGTCCCACTTGTCAGTCTTCTCTTTTATGGCATGGGCTTTTGGGGTTTTGATCAGGATTTGGTTGCTTATTATGATTTCCATAATGGTGTCTTCAACGTTATCTAATATTCTTAAAGTTGAAAGTTTGATGTTTATGTCTTTGATCCTTTTGGAATTGATTTTCTATGTATGGTTATAGGTAGGGGTCCTGATTCACTCTTCTGCACATGGTCAGTGAGTTTTTCCAGCACAATTTACTGAATAGTTTCTTCTTTCACCAGTGATTGTTGTTGGAGGCATTGTTGAAGATGAGTTGATTGAAAATTTGTTGTTTTGTTTTTGAATCTCTTTTCTGTTTCCTTGGTCTATATGCCTATTCTTGTACCAATTCCAGGTTATTTTGATTATTGTAGTCTTATAATAAAGTTTAAATTCTGGAAGTGTGATATTTCCTGCTTTGTTTCTTTTGCTAAGGATTGTTTTGACTATTTCTGGTCATTTTTGTTTCCATGTGAATTTCTATACTGTTGTTTCCAGGTCTGAGAAGAATGATATTGGTAATTGAATGGGTATTGCATTGAATCTGTAGATTGCCTTGGTAGAATGGACATCTTAACAATGCTGATTTTTTCCAATCCATGAGCATGGATAATTTTTTCCATTTTTTTGGTGACCTCTTTGACTTCTTTGAGCAGTGTTTTGCAGTTTTCATTGTAAAGCTGTCACTTCTCTAGTTAGGAAGATGCTGAGGCATTTATTTTATCTTTATTTTTTGTGGCTGTTCTGAATGAGATTGTGCTTCTTATTGGTTATCTGCCTGTTTGTTGTTGGTGTATAAGAATATTACCATCGCCGGGCTCGGTGGCTCAGCCTGTAATCCCTCGCCTTTGCAAGGCTGAGTGAGTGGATTGTCTGATCCTGCGGGTTTGAGACCCGCCTGGGCAGCAAGACCTCATCTCTACAATAAATCAAAAAATCAGCCAAGCGTGGTAGCGCATGCCTGTAATTCTGGCTACTTGGAAGGCTGAGGCGGAAGGATCGCCGGAGCCCAGCAGGTCGAGGCTGCGGTGGCCAGGAGCAGCCACTGCACTCCAGTCTGGGCGGCAGAGTGAGACTCCAACTGAAAAAAAAAAGAAGAATATTACCGTCTTTTAAAATATACATATTTTTTATTTTAAAGACGTGGGGTACTATTCAGGATTACATATACATGTGGACATTGTACATTGTACAGGTAAAGTTTGGGCCTCCCTTTGGTCCCCACCTTGCCTGGTTTGAAATCAGGTGTGTTTTTTTGATGTTTTGTCCCCTCCCCACCCCCGCCACCCATTCTGGCAGTATCCTTCTACTGCCAATCTCTTTCTTATAGTATATGGTAAATGTTCAGGATCTGCTTACGAGTGAGAATATATGGTGCTCTGCTATTCATTTCTGTGATAGATCACAGAATATTAGTCTCTAAATCCATGCCAGTTGCTGCATAGTTCATATGTTTTGACTTCTGGGTCATGGAATTTTCCCATATGAAATTTAATGATGTTTTGTAGTTTGCATTGTAAAGATCTATGACTTCTCTGTTTAGGAAGATGACAAGGTATTTCATATTTTATGTGTGGCTGTTGTGAATGGGATTGTGCTTTTTACTTGGTTATCTGCCTGTTTGTTATTGGTGTATAAGAATGCAACTCTATTTTGCACATTAACTTTGTACCCTGAGACTTTTCCATAGATCTGGATCAGTACAAAAAAATTTCGACAGGTTCTATTGGGTTTTCAAGGTATAGGATCATATTGTCAGCATGGAGAGATAAATTGGCTTCTTCTTTTCCTATTTAGATACCCTTTATTTCCTTTTTACATATGATTGCTCCAACTAGGATTTCAAAAATTATGTTGAGCAGGAAGGGTGAGAGTGGGCAGCCTCATCTTGTTCTGGTTTTCAGGGAAAATGCTTCCAATTTATGTCCATTTAGCAATATGTTGTCTGTGGGTTTATCATAGATGGCTCTTAATATTTTTAGTTATGGTTTCTTAGTGCTTAGATGTACAACAATTTTTATCAATAAGGGATGCTGAATTTTATCAAAAGCTTTTTCCACACCTAAAGATACAGTCATGTGTTTTTTTTTCATCTGTTGATTTATTTAATTACATCTATGTTGTTGCAGATATTGAACAAGCCCTGAATCCTGGGAATGAAGTGTCCTGGGTCATGGTGGATAATTTTTAAGATGTGATGTTGTATCCGATGTGCTAGAATCTTGTTGAGCATTTATGCATCTATGTTCATTACAGATATTGATCTGTAGTTCTTTATAGAATCTTTACCCTGTTTGAGTATCAGCGTGATATTTGCTTCATGAAACGATTTGGGGAGAGTTCCTTTTACTCAATTGTCTGAAATACTCTTAATGGGATTGGTGTCAGTTCCGGCTTGCATGTTTTGTATAATTCTGCTTTAAATCCATCTAGTCCAGGGCTTTATTTCTTTTTTTCTTTTTGTAAGTAGTTTTCTTATGACAGAGCTAATATCTTGAGTGGATCTTGATCTACTTAAGATCTCAATTTCTTCTTGTTTCAACCTTGGCAGGTTATATGGTATGAGAAACTTCTCCATTTCATTTAGGTTTTTGAGTTTGCTTCCATGCAGGTTTGCATAGTAATCTCTAATCATCTTTTGTATTTCTTTGGGATAAGTTGTAATTTGATCTTTTGCCTTTCTGATTGTGTATATTTGTATATTTTATCTCTTTTTCTTGGTCATTTTGGCTAAGAACCCTTCAATTTTGTTCATCCTTTTAAGATCCAGTTTTTTGTTTTGTTGATTTTTTAATGATATACTGCCTTCTATGTCCTGTATTTGGACTTTCAACTTGCTGATCTTGATTCTCCCGGTGAAATTAGGGTTGTGGTGGTCTTATCTTTCCAACTCCCGTAGGTGATTTGCTAGGCTGTTAATTTGTTATTTTTTTACTTTCTTGAGGTATGTTCATAGAGTTGTAAATTCTCCTCTTAGTATTGTTTTCATGGCATTCCAGAAAATTGATATGATTTTTTTTATCATTTGTTTCCAGGAATCTCATAATTTCTGTTTTAATTTCTGTGTTAAGCCAGGAGTTTTTCAGTATGCTGTTTTGTGTTCTTATATAGTAGGTTTTGGTGAATTTTGTTGGTGGTGATTTTTATTTTTATTCTACTGTAGTCTGATAAGGTGCATGGCAGAATTTCAATCTTATGTGAAATTTGTTAATGCTTGATTTGTGGCTGAGGATGTGGTTAACTGTAGAGTACATTCCATGTGGTGATGAGCAGAATGCTTATTCTGTGGTTGCTGTGTGGAGTGTTCTTTAGGTATTTACTAAGTCCACTTAGTCAAGAGTCAAGCTAAGGTTCCAGATATCTTTTTTGATATTTGGACTTGATGCTCTGTCTAGGATTGCTAGTGAGGTACTTAAGTCTCCAGCTCTGATAGTGTTAGAGTCAATTTCTTTTTTTAGTATAGTTAGTAACTGCTTTATAAAAACCGGTACTCCTCCGTTAGGTGCACACATGTTTGGGATAGCTATTTCTTGTTGATAGAAGGAACTTTTATCATTATGCAGTGTTCTTCTGTATCTTTTAAAATTTTTGATAGATTAAAGGCTGTTTTGTCTGATATTAAGATCACAATTAACCAGGCTCGGTGGTTCAGCCTGTAGTCTCAGCGCTTTGGGAGGCCGAGGTGAGTGGATTGCCTGAGCCCGCGGGTTTGAGACCCGCCTGGGTAAATTGGCGAGACTTCATCTCTAAAATAAAAATCAAAAATTAGCCAGGTGTAGTAGCACGCACCTGTAGTTCCAGTTACTTGGAAGGCTGAGGCAGAAGGATTGCCGGAGCCCAGCAGGTCGAAGCTGCGGTGATCAGGAGTGAGCACTGCACTCTAGTCTGGGTGACAGAGTGAGACTCCAACTCAAAGAAAAAAAAAAGATCACAACTACTGCCTTTTGTGATCCGTTCACATGAAAATTTGTTTTTCACCCTCAAACTTGAGTCAGTAGGCATCCTTTGTGGTGAGATGAGTTTCTTGGAGAAAGCAAATTAAATAATCATTTAAAAAATTCAGTTTTCCAGCTGGGCTCGTTGGCTCAGCCTGTAATCCCGCGCCTTTGGGAGGCTGAGGTGAGTGGATTGCCTGAGCCCATGGGTTCAAGACCTGCCTGGGCAACAAGACCTCATCTCTACAATAAATCAAAAAGAAACAATCAGCCGGGCGTGGTAGTTCGCGCCTGTAATTCCAGCTACTCGGAAGGCTGAGGCGGAAGGATCGCTGGAGCCCAGCAGGTCGAGCCGCGGTGGCTGGGAGCGGCCACTGCACTCCAGTCTGGGCGACAGAGTGAGACTCCAACTCAAAAAAAAAAAATATACAATTTTCCAATCTAAGTCTTTTCAGTGGTGCATTTAGTCCATTCATGGTTCAGGCTGATTATTGAAATGAGAGGGTGTGTCCCTGACATAATACTCTTATAAAGCTCTTTTGTTTTCATTTAGTTTGTGTCCACATATGTATGTCATTTAATTTTTGTGGATATGCTATGTGTTCTGCTGCTTTGATATTTGTGCTCTTGTGATGTATGGGATCTTTGCTTTGTTTCCTTTTTCTTCTGTGAAGGGCATCTTTTTAAGCTCTTGGGGAATTTTTAAGCATCTCCTGTAGAGCTGGTCTCAAAGCAGCATATTCTCTTAGGGATTGAATGTCTGGGAAGAATTTTCATTCTCCTTTGCTGATGAAGATTAGTTTGTCTGGGTAGAAAATCTTGGTTGAAACTGTTTGTCTTTGAGAACATTAAATATTGGGGTCCAATTCCTTCTGGCCTCTTGTATTTCTTCAGATAAGTGTGTAGCAATTTTGATTGATCTCCCTGGTAGGTAGTCTGACCTTTTTCCCTGGTGGTTTTTAGAATTTTTTCTTTATATTGCTACTCTGTGTAGGCAAATTAATATATGTCTAGTGGTTGTCCTTCTCATAAAAAGTTTTTCAGGGGTTCTCTGAATCTCTTGTGTTTGTATAGTCATCTCTCTGGTCAGTTGAGGGAAGTTTTCTTGAATGACCTTATGGTATGTTTGCTCCAGGATGTATTATGTTTCTCTTTCTGTTTCAGGTATTCTTATCAGATGTAGGTTTGGTTTGTTGATAAATTCACACATATCTTAAAGAATTTCATATTTCATATTAAGTTTTTTTCTATATCATTAACAGATTGGGTTAATTGCATATTTTGGTCTTCTAGCTCTGTGATCCTTTCTTCTACTTGGCCATTCTACTCTCCAACTTCTCATTTTGTTATTTATTTCTTGGATGGAGTTTTTTATTTCTTTTACTTATAAGGATGCTTTCATGAGTTTGTGCAACTCTGTTGCAGTTTCCTTTTGTTTTAGCCTGCAAAGTACCTTTGACCATAAAAGGTAACATTAATAGTCTCCATGAAATAGGAATTGATATTTTGAATACCATACTCAGTCTGCTTAAGTAGTACAGAGCCAATTCTCAGTGTATACACTTTTTTCTCCTCCTCTCTTTTCATTTTATATCTTTCTCTCTCTCTGTCTTGTTTTTCCTTCCCTCGTGGACACAAATTACATCACATTCCCAAGCTTATCCAGTACCACCTTTGTCAAGTTTCATAGTTTAGACGGGCACAGAAAAAGGACCTTGCTCAGTGTTTGCTTAAAAACTACCCTGTCCTCTATTATTATGAGAAGGAAGGACAAGTCAAAGGATGCACTTAACGAGATATAAAATTGTTTAGCAGATATATAAAAATTGCCTCACATTACTATCAGGGAAATGCAAATCACAGTCACAAATAATTATAACCTCAGCCTATTAGGTTTATTATCAAAAATTGAAAAGAATTAAAACTACACTGATATACTACCTAACTCCAGTAAAACTGACCATCATCAATAACTCAAAAAATAACAGATGCTGGAAAGGATGTGGCAAAAAGGGAACACTTCTATATGGTTGGTGGGTTTGCAAACTAGCACAGCCTCTGTGGAAATCAGTGTGATGATTCCTAAAAGTTCTAAAAATCGACCTTCTTAGGACCCCGCAATTCCCCTACTGGGAATATACCCAGAAGAAATCAAATCACCCTATAAAAAAGATACCTGTGCAAGTATGTTTATCACAGCATTGTTTACAATGGCAAGGACATGGAACCAACCATCCTGCCCATCAAAAGAGGACTGGATTAAAAAAATGTGGTATATATACACAATGGAATATTATGCAGGCATAAAGAAGATCAAAATCATGAACTTCGCAGCAAGCTGGATGGACTTAGCGTCTGTAATATTGAGTGATCTTTCACAGAAACAAAGAACTGATTATCACATGTTCTCATTCATAAGTGGACCTTGAACAACTATCGTAATACTATAAGAAAAGGATTGACAGTAGCAGGAAATTGCAGGGATGTGGGGGGTGGGCGGGGAGGTGAGATTGGCAGTACTGGGAATCTGCGTGGGGAAGGCGGGGCACACCTCATCAACAAGGGTACCTCACAGTGAATATTTGTATACCTAACCCTGAATTGTACCCCACAATTTTAAAATAAAAAATTTAAAGTTGAAAAAGAATTGAAAAGATAAGCGTTGGCAAGTGTGTGTAAAAAGATAACCTGTATACACTGTTGGTATAATGTAAATTAGAATAACCATCATCAAAAACAGTAAAAACAGTTTCCAAATGATTAAAAATAAAACTCTCATATGATCCAATACCTCTGTTGAGAATATAACCATAGAATATGAAATTAGGATCAATCTGTACTCTCATCTTCTTTGCAGCATTATTGACAATAGCCAAGTTAGGGAGACAACCTAATTGTATAAAACAATTTGATCAAAAAGAATATTAGGTAATTATTTTAAATAGAGCACATTTATAGCTTAAACCTGTATTTCTATATATTCATTACTAAATTCAGAAATCATATTCATTATCAAATATCTTTTTTTTTTTTTGAGTTGGAGTCTCACTCTGTCGCCCAGACTGGAGTGCAGTGGCCACTCCCAGCCATCGCAGCCTCAACCTGCTGGGCTCCAGCAATCCTTCCGCCTCAGCCTTCCAAGTAGCTGGAACTACAGGCGCGCGCTACCACGCCCGGCTAATTTTTGACTTATTGTAGAGATGAGGTCTCACCAAATTGCCCAGGCAGGTCTCGAACCCACGGGTTCAGGCAATCCACTGACCTCAGCCTCCCAAAGCGCTGGGATTACAGGCTGAGCCACCGAGCCCGGCTTCAATATCATTTTCAAGGTGAGTGCTTGCCTTTATTTCTTCAGTTATTTTAATATGTGTGCAATTATTTTCATGTATATTAATTTATTGATATAGACCTTAGTGTTTTGTAATGTAATACCAAACCTATGTCTCTGCATTATAATTTAATTAAAAATATAAAAGAAACTTCTACTTTCAATCAGGATGTAGTCAGTTTCAGAACATCAACAGAAAATTTGCAACACATGAGAAAAAAATATTTAAATTAAAAGAATCATATTGATAATAACTTCAAGCACTATAGTAGAAACAAAGACCAGATGATCTACTGTTTCAAAGGAGGAATAGGTTTTTGTCAGTAAGTTAATTTTTTTCTGTCTTTTTTTTCTGTTTTCATTTTCCATATTTGATATTGGCAGATATTACCATGTTACCCAGTCTGGTCCTTTTCAGAGGAAAAATAATTCACTTGATCTTTGGCAGTTACATGAAGCTGCCTTAATGATTTGTACTAGAGTTCAGCCTTTAACCTAGGCTGGAGTTTTTCTTGGTACATTTGATGAAATTTTGGATGGAAAAATTGCCTGAGTGAATGTTCCAAAAAGACAAATGGAACTTCCAACATTCTCATGGATTTTCCTCCCTTGTTCTTATACTCGATTGTCCTCTTGGGATAAGACTTTTGAGACACGAACCACTGCATCTTCTGCTGTCCTTTCTAGTATTGGCTTTGGCATCTGGTCATCATACTCTTTATATTACCTAAATGATAATTTTCCCCATTGGGAGACCAAATGAGACCAATCATCTATTGGTATATAATGGGGATAGATTCAGCTTTTGAAAGGTCACTTATATCTGACTGGGTTAAAAAAGAATGTATGATTCGACCTATTTTGCATTTGGACAGGATCTTTTCAAAACATTGAGTCACAAAACACGTAGAACACTGTGTGATGCACCACTTCCCCATGAGTTCTCCAGTGGCATCAGGACACAGCCTTGAGCACCAGACAGGGATCTCTCAATTCACTTCTGTCATTTCTTCTGGAAATTCATCAGTTTTTATCTGGGGTCATTTTTCAAACCAACTTCACCAGAACCACCCCAACAAAGGTCAACCACAGAACTAGGTACCGGGGCAATAGTTCACATTCTGATTTACTGCCTCTACCAAAGATTTCAGAGAATTCTTTTTCATAAGGAAAAAATTGACTGACTTAGTATCTTGTATTTATCAAAATTCTGTTGAATATAGCACACATTCTTATGTTCTATGCACAAGACTTGATTCTTGGTTGCATTTCAAAATGCAGGACTGAAATTCAGAAAACACCATTTTTTTAAATATTTCAATCATTTTTGACTGAGATTATTCAAAACTTTTTGGCATTTGGCTTTTATTATTAAGTAAAGTTATCAAAATTTATCTACTAGTGAAAAACAAACAAACAAAAAGATAAAGCAAGAATGTGAATTATTTTTCTTTGTTACTTTGCTAAGAGCAGTAGTAAAGAGCCCTGTCCCTGCTTCAGGCCTAGAGAGATATGAGTACTGAGAACTAGTGAAAACAAAAGTGGAGAAGGGGGATAAAGAGTGTCATAATATCAGGAAGTATTGTCCTACTGAAAATGCTAAAAATATGCTAGCAACTAACAAGCCAAAATAATACAAAAATGTAGCAAGAATGTCTGTCATGAATCAGCCTAATTTGGGTGAGTAGTATCCTGAATTAATGCAATTGACAAATGTATGCATGGAAGAGTGGATTAGGATGAGATTTCAAGGCAGTCTTCCCTTTGCAATTTTTTTTTTTTTTTTTTTTGGTCAGAGGGAACTTGGACCTCTGCATTCTCCTACAGGTTCTCCCATGCTAAGGTTGCCACAACTGCTGAAGTCTTATGTTTGGTGCTTGAGATGAAGCCAGATACTCATTGTCCAGTGGTAGTCTAAACCCCCGAATTCTCCAGCATCTTCCTCTTGTTAACACAAAGATCCAAAGAACATGTCTTTCTGATCCCCAGTGAAAAAAGAAATTTGGGCAGATAGGACAATCCAAGTAGGAAGAATTTTGTTTGGGGCTGTACCACTATAGGGGGGATATTGTAGAGTCTTTTTTTTGGTGATAATCTCTAACATCCTGAGCCTCCACCTTGATGATTTTTAGCATGAAATGTCTCTTTGACCCAATGCCACTAAACCTGTCTGGGACACTAGAAAACCAGAAACCCTATTGATCTGGAGCCATGAAAACTGACTTGGCTTCTGCAGGTATGAATGCAAATAGATGTTTCCATCACTGTGTAGGAGGCTCTGACCAGACCTGCAGGCGGGCTCTCCTGGGACCTGGAGAGTGGAATCTGGGTCATCACAATATCCCCTCTGGATTCTGAAATAATGAGAGAAAAGTGTAAGATTATGTATAAAAATTTTCATCATTTCCCTTCAGTTGCTTATTTAATCCTAAATTATTGTATGTACATGTGAGTTTGGTTATGCACCAAAAAAATCAATTTCAAAATGGAGCGTATATTCTCAAGGCACAAAGGACCTCTAGAACTCACTTACACAATTTGTTTTTCTGTCTATGTGTCGGGGACCAGCCCCAACAGAGGGAAGGGTTAGGACCGCAACGGATGCTCCAGATGTCAAGAAGAGACCACTCGGAGGCGATTTCTTCTGGGAACAGTCTGATCAGGACTGAAGCCAACTTTATTCAAGCTCCTTCCAACTTATATACCATTTTTTATACCCTCCAGCAGTGTTAACAATCACTTGCTGGGGGCGTACACATCCTCACAAGATTGTCACAAGACTTTCAAATTCCATGCACACAATTACAATTCCATGATGCATGAAGTGCTGCCCACAATGTAACAGGTACACAAATTAATCAATAGTTTCACAAGATGTTTCCCATAACCCATTCATGTTATACTTTATGTTCTAAACTTCTTAATTAATTCTAAATTCTAATCAATCCAATGAGCTAAACTCTGATTAACATTAAATCCAAAATTAATAATTTTTAATGATTCTTAACAATTAAAACTATCAACTTATTATTACCTTAACTTTATACTAATCTTTTATCCTTACTCAATTTATATTTATCCTATTAACTTACGCCTATATTCTTATTATTGTAACTTTCTAAGTTATAATCAAACACCACATTAAGTATTACTTAACCTTACACCATATCTATAAACTTATTTTTATTATCCTTATAACCTACTGATTTATAATATGCAATGTCTTAAAATCCTATACTAATTACCTAAAAACTTATCCTTAAGCTAAAATCTTAACACTACTTCTATGAATTTCTTGTGTCTAAACTTTACTTCCTTATATACTTCATTACCTAACTCTTAACACTATGTATTATCTTAATTGAACTTTTAATAAACCTTATCACTAGCCTTAATATCCAAACTATAAACTTACTTCTATATTTTATAAAACTTAATAAATCTGTAATTCTATTTAAAAATCTAAATCTTATTTCCTGTTATGTGAAAGCTACCTGCGTCTGGGAACCTGTCACACTACTTTGGGACAATGAGCTGCACTGTTGCCATGACGATAACCGGGGGCTGAAAGTTTCAGCACGTGCAGAAACCAGGAACGTTCTGCTTGACCTAAGGCAACATAACAAAACTATTATCACAATTATAATGTTTAACTTTAACCTAAAGGAAAACTTTCTAGCAAGAACAAAGGCTGACTAACCAGTTTACCAGGAAATAACAGCTAAAAAATACCTTTGAGAAGAAAGAAACAGTTTAAGAAAAGAGGGAGAAATGGAAAATGATTTCTGCTGTGAATTTCTTTTAATCACAGTTGAATTTTGTATATTGCTGTATAAACTTTATTATTATGTGTATGCATTGGTCTTTTATTCATACGCCAATATAATAGTTGTAGTGTTCTCCTTGTGTCAGAGACAATCCTCCAGACATGTCTCCATAGGCCTAAATGCATGTGGCCAAAATGCATGTGGCCATAGATGTTGGCTCCCAACATCTATGAATCTTCACCAGAGAAGACAGGTCCTTGCTCCCTCTGAATTCAGTTCTCTTACATATATAATCATCACATGCCCCAACCAGGAGAACAGGACATACACTTCTAACATGTGGTCAGAGTTAATTTTAGAGGCGTTGGGATGACAGATCTGACCCTGAAATCCCATTGTCCTTCCTTGTCACCTTTGTGTCTTTACCAGAGACCCAGAGCATTATCAGTCCCAGGAGCTGAGCCAGGAATCTCATTTTGAGAAGTTGAAATGAAGAGTTCTGATCAGTCAAGGCAAAATCAGAGCCGAGCTTTTATCTCAATTCACTAGTGAAGGTTAGTCCTAGAGAACAATTCCCCCAGTTTATGCAGTGGTATGGAAAAGGCAATGAATAATATTCCTAAATCTAAAAATGTATCTTTGTCTTGAGTATGTTAACCAAATGCACAAACAAACAAAATAAACCAGCAGCCAATACTAGCCACTTCACACTACACAGAAGTACTAAAAGTTTATAATGGCTGAAAAAATAATCTTCATTAGGTTCAGAATTGCAGGGTGCAGGTCTTCCAGGGTTCCAACTGAAGATTTGGGTATTTATCAGAATCTCTTTGTCTGCAGTCCTTGAGGATTAACTTTAACCTCTGACCATGTGAGTTTTCTCAAAATTCTGCCTGACTTGGAGTCCTCTCTGCCTGCCTCTCTTTTCTTTCAGATTTTCAGCATGTGAGCATCTATTTCTTAGCCAGGATATGCTTTAATATACGTCATAAAAAAGAAAACTGGAACTTATTTTCTGAATTTTTGTATTAGTCTTCCCAGGCTGCTTCAGTGAAATATCAGAGATAGGGGGACTTATACACTATAGTGGAGAAGCCAAACTTCCAACCAAGGGCCTGTGGTTCTAATCTCTCTGCTCTTTGAAGACAGAATCCAGTCTTTCAAGATCTCTTACACTAAACTTTTTAACAGATTCTCTCAACTATCTATGAGTTATTTAGACAAAACATATTTCTTGGATCAGTGTACTCTTTTGCTCACGTTTGGCACACTTGAGAGGCAAATTCTATTCTTATGTTATTGAAAGTAATAGCCTGATGCATCGTCTGACTATAGGTTGCTGATTTGGGGAGTGAAATTTACCTCAGACCCATTCACTAAATCAGACAGCGACATACAGTTATGAAAATACTACAGCTGAGAAGGTTGAGAGACTGTCCTACTTTTTTGGTTGGTCCGAGTTCAAGTAGCTCAAGTTGTCTTGACTCACCATGCAGCTGAAGGTTACTCATTCTCCTAAGTTTTGTCTGAAAGTTGGAAATTGAGGCAGCTCAATGTCATCACTGGCTTTTAAAATTTTTAAAAAGTATAAACACAAATGTATTTGAAGTTAAATACAGTTCACTCTATGACCTTATCATATTATTCAACATTGTGAGTGCTATGTGAGAATTCACATATCACAGACCCCAAAGAAAATACTCAAGATTCAATTTACAATGAAAAGCAAAGACATTTTTATCATCACATTACAACTGTTCATAATCTCCTTCCTCACCTGAGACCAGTTTTAGTAGCACAAGTCAGAGAAGCTGAACTCCTTGTATCCATCCTGTATACAACTAAGGCAGACACCTACCCTTTGCCAGAGACCATTCCTAAGGGTTTTGATCTGTAATCAAAGGCTGAACAAAAAGAGTGCAATGTCATCCCAGGTTGAGATATCCTGTATCTTTTGTCTCCTGAGCAGAATATTTCACATGTCATGTATGGATACTTCCTTCCTCCTCAGAATATTCAGTTAGTAAGAGAAAAATGCAAAGCTTCTGACTTAGTGCAAATCGTCAGAACTTTTCCTCAGTCACCATTTACAGGTACTCTTCTTCTGGTAATAATTAATGTGAGTGACCACAAGCATGTTATATGACCCTTATGAGGCCAAAATCATCACAAATAATAATGACTGATACAGCTATTAATTAAAACTGCTTAAGTATAGAGTCATTGTCCTGGTATGGACCTAACCCTGGAAATATTCTATAGCAATTAAATCAGCATTATGTGGTCAGTTGCCTTAGGAATAGAACTTGGAGATTAGAGTTGAGGGAAACAACATAAGAGAAAGATGTAAAGAAATTTATATAGAGTCATAATTGCTATATTTGAAGATAATAATGTTCTTGTATTGTCTAAACTTGAAAAAAAATCACAGTAAGGTGAAAATAACAGAATTAATAAAGAAAGTTTAAACTGCCTCAAAATAGAGTGAGAATTTGAATAAACAGAGGAGATTCAGTTTAATACTCATTTTTTATGATTTAATTTGATAAAGTTCCTTGAGAAGATAAAAATTACAGCTTGGGAAGTTAACAAAAAAGACACTGGAAGTGGAAATCACAAAAGCTAAGCTGTCATTCTATGTTACACAGAATTCTGATTGTCTTTTTCTTTTTTTCTGGGAGTATCTGTAACTCTCTCTGTAGAGTATTTTTCTGCTATTCCTTACTCAATATTATCCAAAGTGCTGAATGAGTTGAGATTCAGTGGTGGGGTTGGTTTCTCAGGAACTGTGGACCAGGAGAATTGGTTTTCTAGAGTCTGAGTTACATTAGCAGATCTTAAACACTGATATGTCTCCATCATAGAACAATGCTTGTGGATATTGAGGGTAACAATTAGTATATGTTGCATGTGGTGATAATGTGGATTGATTTAGCCAAGTGTAGACAGTTGCCAACTGCTTACTCCAAGATGGTCATAGAATTTTTCAATCTATAAATTCTTCCAATAGTGTGATGCTGACAATTCTCTTATTAGACTTATTGTCATATTTTTCTCCTTTATAAATTTCAGTGCGTCTCTCATTGTGGCAGAAGTGACACTATGTGTCTTTTGAGTGCATAACAAGTCAAAAGAAGTTTTGAAATACCTGCCTGGTACTCTTGTGAACATGTAGATCAAGTAAAGCAGGAACATGCACAAATTTACAACCTCAGTTAAAGAATCAGCCACCAGTTACCTTTGACATAGACTTCATCCCTGGCCACCATGTGGCTGCATCCATTTAAGACATTCCAAGCAGAAATCTTGCTTAACTCAGGAAGCACCTACAGTCATAAAGACAAAAATATAGTAAAGTCAACTTTAATATGCCATTAAGTTTAAGGAGATATGTTTTGAATCAATAGTAACTGGATGCTAAATCATAAATATACTTGTAGAAGGAATATAGAAGTAAAAGTCATTTATTGATAGTGCATGAAACTGTGTAAAGTGTGTGCGAGTTTCTTAAATAATTTCTGCTATATTTTAAAGTTGGACATTATGCCAAAGTAAAAAGCAATATGTTCATCAAAACCAGATAGAAATGCACATAATGCAACTAAAAAAAGAAAGAAAACATCAATAGATGTAAAATTGTACTATGCTAATGAATTGAGTTACTTAATATTGTATATTCTCCTAAAATTTGTTGAAAACATTCAAAACAAAAAACAAATGCAGACATTAAAAAAATATAGCCAAGCTATTCCTGGATCAGAAAAAAAATTTGGAGAACTAATACTACTCAATACTAAAGCCTATAATAAGTGACAGCAATTAAAATAGTATGGTATCAGTGAAGTGTTAAAAAAGTAAGTAAGTTCAATCAGTTTGGGAATACAGGAATTGGACCACACATTTGTAGTTATTTACAATTAAAATGCTATCACAATGCAATAGTAAATACAAAAATAATTTAATTGTACTTCATCATTTGGGTATCCATATTAAATCAAAATAAATTTGAATGTCTATATATTACCATATACAAAAAACAATGATCAATGGAATCATAAAGATCAAAAATGATCTTCTCCAAAATATCACATAAGCTATGATTTCTAAAGATAAAATCATAATTCTTAAAGCAAATAAACAAAATACTAAGCACAAAGAAATGAATTATTAAAGTAGACTTCATTAATGTGATATTCATTGCATAATGTTTAAACAAAAAAAAGTTTTGCTTGATGAATGTTTATAGAATAAATAAACTATAGAGGTGAAGAATATAGGATTTAGAATTGTGATTAAGTTGATGGTGGCAGAGGAGGATAGGCTTATGAAACAGAGGAGATCAGATACCAGATATAAATTGCTGACTTAAGTGTTTGCTTTGTGAAAAAGACTAATATGAATAAATGAATAATGAATGTTAAAATAAGTAGATACTCATAAACAGACTAATGATATAAGCATGCTATGGACTAAAATAACAATACTAAGCATCACCATTATTATTATTTATTATTATTATTACAATGAATAAGCTTAAAGCACATTAAAACTGAAAATATAAAAAGAAAGGAAAGAAGAAAGAATGAAGATATTTGGTAAGTTAAAGAAATTTAAGAGAAAAAGAAAAAGAATGATGAAATAAAAAATTATGCAGATTTCTGAATAAGATTCCTGAATCATGTTCTGCATAATCAGTATAATGAAGGAAGAAAACAGAAAGAGGAACGAAAAATAGGGAAATATATAACGTGTGAAAATGTAAGCATAGCTTTAACAGCTCTTCAGGAATATAAGAAGAATAAAACTACCTGCAAGATTTAAAACAAAACCCAGTATTTAAGACACTAATAAGTAAAATTGTCCTGGAATTGATCAGGTCAGTAATAGAGAAAGCAAACTAGAGTCATATTTTAATTTCACATATTAGAGAATCATGAGATTAAATAAAAAGAACCCAGGTCTGTACCCCAGCACTTAAGGATGCCATTGGGGTAATATTCCTTGAGGTGAGTCATTTCAGACCAGATGGGCAACATAACAAGACCATTTCTCTACAAAAATAAAATTACAAAAATATTAACCAGGTGTAGTGGTGTGCACCTGAAGTCCCAGCTACTCAAGATACTGAGAAAGCAAAAGCATTGCCTCAGTTCAGAAGATTGAGGCTGAAGTGAGCTATAATTGTCCCATTGCACTCCAGCCTGTGTGATAGAGCAAAGCCTTGTCTCTCAAAAATGAATAAAGAGATAGACAGATTAAATAAAAATAAAGGTAAAAGAGATAGAAAAACAAAATAGAAACTCAACCCTAATAAATTAAATATTTTTCTAATAAATTAGTCATAAAAACAAGAGCAATAAAACATTAATTCAAAATAACATTTCTAAGTCTGCTAATTGTTAACCACTGATAAATATAAATTCAAGTGAGTTATGATCACATCACTGCACTCCAGCCTGAATGACAGTACAAGAGTTCGTATCTTAAAAATAATAAAAATCAATGGAATCACACAGTTGTACTAGAACATTTACAAAATGAGAAAACACAAAGACTTTCACAAATTAGAAATTATAATAAAATAAAACGGAAATCCAAGATACATAAGAAGTATTATTTTCAGAGATAAAAGTCAGGTCTGCTTCAGAGTCATAGTCTGCAAATCCATCTCTAATCAGTTTGAAATCATGTAGAGTTTTGAAAAAAAAGAATAAATGCACACACATTCATATTCTATAAGTCTGATATTGAACTAAGAAAATAATTAAATATGAAGAAAAAGTTCAATTGAAACTACATAGAGGGCAACCCTCTCCAGTCCTCTCCCATTGTGGGTGCTTTTCTGTCCTCTCAATGAATCCTGCTTTCAAAAAAAGAAAAAAAAAGAAACTGCATACTACACAGAAGTTATAACAGACACGAAGATTTACAAAAATAGAAATACTTGGATGATTTATTACAACTGATCAAGAGTTAAAATAAAGTGGAGTACACCAGAAGAGGAAGCTGTGGTTTGTTTCTGTAAAACGTTTTTGGTAAAGCTTGAAATCATCAAAACCTAAAAACTTAAATTAATTTGAAAATCTGTTGATAAATGCAAAGTTGTTATATGTAAATGACTCCCCATATATAACATATGGAATGCAATGCAATTTAATCATACAAGAGTGAACTGTTTATAAAATTGACAATATCCGTCATACAAAGATAGGAAGCAGTATTAAGGGATATGACAAGTTTGGGCAACATACTACCTTCATATATGACAAAATTTAATGATCAATAATTTTCATGACTTGGAAATTCAAAATTAAAGATTTACCTATGCATAACAAAAATATTAAATATAGATTTAAACATTTATATTCTTAATTTCCATTTGCTTTGATTTGGGATTTATTCACAGTGGTTATCTATTAATTTTATTTTTTTAACTAACTTCTCAACATTATTCTATTCTTTTTATTTTTTTTTTAATTGACGTCTCACTCTATCGCCCAGATTGGAGTGCAAGTGCAGTGGCACGCTCCTGGCCACCGCATCCTCGACCTGCTGGTCTCCGGCAATCCTTCCACCTCAGCTTTCCAAGTAGCTGGAACTACAAGATCACTACCATGCCCGGCTAATTTTTTGATTTATTGTAGAGATGAGGTCTTGCCAAGTTGCCCAGGCGGATCTCAAACCCACGGGCTAAGTCAATCCACTCCCTCAGCCTCCCAAAGCACAGTATTACAGGCTGAGCCACCGGACCCGGCTGATTGTTCTGTTTTATATGAGGAGTTGCAACAGTCAAAAAAAGTTCATCAGTCATAACAATTATAAGAAACAACAACTTAAAAATTTTTATTTTTGAGAAATAGGCAAGATGGTGACAGAACCAGTAGGAGTGTTGAGTCTCTGGAAGGGCGAGTGCCCATAAAGACAGTAAGTGTGTGTGTGCAGATGGATGAGTGAAAGTCTGTCTGAGGAAAGACTGAGGAAGCTGGACATCCCCTCTGGGGGAAGCTACAAACCAACACCATCCTGAGATTGGAGCCTCCAATGTGCAGTATCATCTGCCATTCTCAGGGTTTTCTTGGAAGGAGACAGCAAAGATCAGTTGCTCCTCATCACCTGGCTCCTGGCCCTTATCACCTCCTGTGGCAAGAGGCTGTGCATCAGCAGTGGGAACTATGAAGAATGCAAGACAAGAAAATCTGGAGAGCTGAGACCCACTGCCAGTGAGGAGATGCTGACTGCCATGAATTTCTATGTCCTAGAACTGAGCACACGCTTGTGTTGTCCCACCTAACTATGTCCCGCCTCCAACCTGTAACCCAGAGGTGATCTTCGCACCTCTCTGTGATCAACCATCACTGGCCCAGAGAGGAAACTTCAGGAGAAGACACAGAGACAGACACCCCACCCCCATGCTTGAACAGGCATAGACACATCTGATCTGAGTAGAAGGCTTTACAGCAGGACCGGAAGATTTGGGTGATTCCAGATCTAATTCACGCTCCTTCCAAAACAGTCCATGGGGTGTCTGACCCACACTAAGAGCAACCCAATTGGCCTGTACTGAGAATAAGGGAAGGTACTGGAGGCCAGAACCTGCTCCCTATCAAGTGACTGCAGTGACAGTACTTGAGAAAAGTTCCTAAAATTCCAGAAATGGTCAAAATGGAAGCTCCTTGTTTTCTGTTTTTATGTTTTTGTACATGTTTTGCATTTTTTCTTGTTATTTTATACTTTTTCTCTATGCTTATGGATATTCATGTTTTTTATGTGTGTATGTTTGTGTGATCTTGTGTGTGTGTGTGTGTGTGTGTGTATTTGTTCATTCATTGGTGTGTCTATTTCTTCTTCTTCTTCTTCTTCTTCTTCTTCTTCCTCTTCCTCTCCTCCTCTCCTCCTCCTCCTCCTCCGCCTCCTTCTCCTCCTCTTCTTACTCCTCTATCTTTCATGTCTCTTCTTCCTTTTTTCATTATTTTCTTTTTTCTTACCTCGTTTTACTTTCAGGGGGCATACATATGCCTCCACTGCATAGGCAGTTTTTAAGGTGGTGGGAAGTGGGTTCCACGGGTCCTGCACACCTGTCTGCAGATACTGTGGTTTGTAGATAGCTTCTGAACCAGAAGCTCAGATCTACAAAACTACAAAAAACACAGTTCTCCATGCCCAGTCCAGCTTTACCATTGGCCAAAACCAGAGAATCTGCATAAGGAAGAATAGGGGATTGAACATTTTTTTAAATACTGCTTTCCATGTTCATTAGTTTGTAATTTATTTTCTTTAATGTATTCTTTACTGCCATCCTCTCAGTTATTAAGTCTTTCATTCTTTCCTTTTGACTCCTCTCATTTCTAGTCATTCTTTTCTATTAATTTCTTGATAACTGGGTTTGTGGTTTGAGACAGTCATTCTGGAGGCTCTTCATTATTTTCTCTTCTGTTGTGAAAGTGAAAGCTACCTCCTCATCACTGAGCAAGGAAATTAAAGAAGGGGGGAAAAGCGGGGAGGAAAACCATTACAAATGAAGAAGAGCCAAAGAAGAACCACAGGTTCAATCCAGACTCCTGGGAAGACACCACCTGAGAATACAGACTTCAGAACTCAAACAATGAAGATCTTCCAGAATCAAGATATCAATAAATTAATAGAAAGAATGAATAGAAATGAGACAAGCCAAAAGGAAAGAAAGAAGGAGTTGATAACTGAGATGATGACAATAAAGAATACATTAAAAGAAATTAATTATAAACTAACAAGCATGAAATGCAGTATTAGCCAAGCAGAAAATAGTATCTCAGAGTTTGAAGATCAAAATATAAAGCCAACCCAAAATGTTAAATACATAGATAAGAAACTTACATAGACAGAAAAAAATTTTTCAAGAGATGTATGATTGCATCAAGAGGCCAGACATATGATTAATTGGCATTTCTGAGACAGAGAGGCAGCAGTGAAACTGGAACAAATATCATATGAAATTATTCAATAATACTTCCTTCATCTCATCAGAGATGTGACCATTCAAACACAAAAGATTCAGAGAAACTCTGCAAGATATCAAATGAGAATACCAACTCCAATACACAGTAATTCACTTACACAATGTATGTATAAAAGAAAAAATTCTAAAAGCGGCAAGAGAGAAAGTTCAGACTATATACTGGAGAAGACCAATTAGAATAACAGCAGACTTATCTGCATAAACAGTACAGGCTAGAAGAGACTGGAGTCCAATCTTAAAAATTTCTCAAATAAAAACAATTTCAACCAAGAATTTTCTAACCAGATAAGCTAAGCTTCATTAGTGATAGTGAATTAAAATCCTTCCCAGACATTCAGTTCCTAAGAATGTACACCACATCCATATCAGCTCTACAAGAAATTCTTAAGAAAGTATTAAACAGCAAAAAATAAAAAAATAAAAAGAATGACTCTGCTTTTCCCAAGTATGAAGAGAAAAGATTAAAAATACAAATATATATCAACCCCCAAATCAAAAGAAAAACAAAAAACAACAAACTAGCAACAACAGCAACAAACTCTGTAAGATACTCATGACAAGAATATACTCTAATAGGTCAATAATTAGCCTGAACATAAATGAACTAACTGCACCAAAGACATAGAATGGCAAACTGGATAGTAAAAATGACACAATATGTTGTCACCAGGGGACTCATCTCATCAGAATGGACACTCACAGACTCAAAGTAAGAGGATGGAAAACAAATTTTCAGGTGAACAGAACACAAAAGAAAGCAGGAGTTGCAATTCTAACATCAAACAAAATATCACTTAAGCTATAAAAAATATAAAAAGATACAAAGGGTCACTGCATAACAATAAAAGTCTCAATCCCTCAACAAGAAATATCTAAACATACATGCACCCAACATAGGAGTACCAACCCTTATAAGGCATCTTCTGTGTGAACTTTAAAAAGTTACTCACTAACAGTCTCATAGCTAGGGACGTAAATACCCCACTAACAATCATACATAGACCATCAAGGAAACAAATCTACAAATCTCAACTTGATGCTTGACCAAATGGACTTAATAAATACCTACAAAACACTCCACTCAACAACAACAGAATGTACATTCTACTCATCACCACATGGAACATACTCCAAGACCGACCACATCATTGGCCAACAATCAAGCATAAGCAAATTTCATGAGATCAAAATACTTCCATGCACCTTCTCAGACCACAGTGGAATAGAAATAAATATCAACACTAACAAATTTCCTCCAAAACCCACAAAGACATTGGCACTAAACAGCATGATGCTGAATGACTCCTAGATCAACACAGCATTCAAATTAGAAATTAAAAGATTCCTGGAAACAAATTAAAATGGAGAAACATCTTACCAAGACCCTGTGATGTCATGAAAACTGTGCTAAGAGGGGAATTCATATCACTATGAGCATGCATAAAGAAAATGGAAAGATCACAATTTAACAGCCAAAAAGTTCACCTAAATGAACTGGAAAAATAAGACCAACAAAACAGTAACTTAAACAGAAGAATCCACATCAACAAAAAAACCCCTAAATATGAGACGTAAAAGACAAAAATATAATAGAAAAAAATCATATAAACAAAAAGTTGGTTCTTTGAAAGGATAATAAGGATTGATGTACCCCAAACCAGAATGACAAAGAAAAAGAGAGACAATGCACAAAGAAACACAATCAGAAATGCAAAAGATCAAGTCATAAATGACACCGCCAAAGAAATACAAAAGATTGTCAGGGATTACTATTTATATTTGTATGGAAAGAAAACTGAAATAAAATGGAAGATTCTGACATCATGCAACCTTCAAAGGTTGAAACAAGAAGAAATTGAGAGCCTATATAGACCAACGACAGCACAGGAAATTGATTTTATCATAAGAAAACTATTACCTACCAAAAAAAGACTTCTCCAGCAGAATTCTACAAAACATACAAGGATGAACTAATACCAATCCTAGTGAAAGTATTCCAGGCAGTCAAGAAAGATGCAAGTCTCCCCAGATCATTTGTGAAACTAACATCACATAGATACCCAAACCAGGTAAAGATCCAACAAAGAAAGAGAATTATAGTCCAATATCTTTGGGGAACATAGATGCAAAAATTCCCAACAGGATTCTAGGAAACAAGATCCAATAACACATCTCAAAAATCATCTACCATGAATAAGTAGGTTTCAGCCCCGGGATGCAGGACTGGTTCAACATCAGAAAAACCATAAACTTAATTAAATACATCAATAGATGTAAAAACAACAAAAACAGAACCACATGATTACATCATTAGAAGCAGAAAAAACTTTCAATAAAATCCAACATCCTGTCATTTTAAAATACTTGAACTCCTAGACATAGAGAGAACATAGCTCAAAATAGTAAGAGCCATTTATGATAAACTCATAGTCAAAATATTGCTAAACAGGCAGAAATTGGAATCATTTCCCCTGAAAACTGGAACAAAACATTGCTGCCCACTATCGCTCCTCCTGTTCAACATGGTGTTGAAAGTGCTAGCAAGAGAAATCAGAAAAGAGAAGAAAATCAAGGATATTCAAATAGGAAAAGAGGAAGTTAAGTTATCCCTTTTTGTGAACAACATGATCCTATACCTTGAAAACCCAAGAGAATCTGTCAAAACCTCCTTGCACTGATAAAGAAATCTGGAAAAGTCTCAGGATATAAAATAAATGTGCAAAAGACAGTCACATTCCTATACTACAATAATAAACACAGAAATGCCTAAAAATAAATAGCATAATCCCTTTAACAATAGCCATAAGAATAATGACATACCTTGGCATTTTCCTAACAGAGAAGTGAACAATCTTTATAATGAAAGCTACAAAACACTGCTTCAAAGAAATCAAAGACACAAACAAGTGGAAAAATAGTCTGTACTCATGGATTAGAAGAACTAATATTCTTAAGATATTCATCCTATCAAAGGCAATCTACAGATTCAATGCAATACTCATTAAATTACCAACATCATTCTTTTCAAATCTGGAAATGGCAATGAATATATTCATACAGAAACATAAAATATCACGAATAGCCAAAACCATCCAAGCAAAGAAACAAAGCAGGAGGTATCAAACTTCTAGACTTCAAACTCTACTATAAAGCTATAATAATCAAAACAGCTTAGTATTGGCACAAGAACAGGCATATGAACAAATGGAACAAGATAGAGATTCTAGAAACAAAACTTCAATTTCTCAACCAACTCATCTTCAACAAAGCCTCCAACAACAATTACTGGGAAGAAGAGAACCTATTCAGTAATTGGTGCTGGGAAAACTGGCTGACCACAGGTAAAAGCTTGAAATAGAACCCCTATGTACCACCATACATAAAAATCAACTGTAAATGGATCAAGGGCCTAAATGTAAAGCATAAAACTATAAAACTCCTAGAAAATACAGGAAACACCCTTTCAGTAATTGCAATAGGCAACCAATTTCTAATCAAAACCACAAATACCCATGATACATAGAAAGTATAGACAAGTGGGGCCTCATCAAACCGAAAAGCATCCGCAAAGCAAAAGAAGCCATCAAGAGAGCGAGGAGACAGCCCACGAAATGGGAAAAATATTTGCATACTATATATCTGACAAAGGCCTAACTTGCAGGATCCACAAAGAATTTAAATGTGTCAAATTAAAAACAAAACAAACAAAAAAAAACCAGTCTTATTGGAAATTGGGCAAAATATATGAATAGACTTTTCTCAAAAGAAGACATACAAGCATCCAACAGATACATGAAAAAATGCTCAGCCTCAAAAATCACCAAAGAAATGCAAACCAAAACCACTCTAAGATACCACCTATCTCCAGTGAGGTTGGCCATCATTAATAATTCACAAAACAAAAGATGCTAGAGAGGATTCAGCTAAAAAGGAACACTCATAACTACTGGTGAGAGTGTATATTAGTACAACCTCCCTGAAAAACAGTGTGATGATTTCTAAAAGATCTAAAAATCAACCTTCCATATGAACCAGCATTCTCCCTTCTGGGATTATACTCGGAGAAACTCAAATCATTCTACAAAAGATACATGCACACACATGTTTACTGTAGCACAATTCACAATAGTGAAAACATGGAATCAACTGTGCTGCCCATCAAAAGTGGACTAGATTTTAAAAATGTAGTACATATACGTGATGGAATATTATGCGACCATTAGTAAGAACAGAATTATGAACTTTGTAGAAATTTACATGGAATTAGACACTATCATACTGAGTAATCTATCTCACAAACAAAGAATGGCATATCACATATTTTCACTAAGTGGACCCTACACATTTGTCATACAACTACAAGAAATAGATTGAGACTAGCAGGACACTGTTGGGGCACATGTAATATCAATAGGGTTACTTGATCCCAAACCAGAAAAAGTCAGCACCAATAGAAAGCCCAAATTTCACCTGTATGGTGATCACTTATATACTTAACCCTGAATTGTACCCCACATTTTAAAGTCTAACAAAGTTTTAAAAGGAAAAGAATACTTATATATGCACATATGCATACACACACACACACACACACACACACACACACACACACACACACACACACATACATATATTTTGGGAGACTCATCACATTTTCTTTTAGTATAATTGATATATATAGTACCTATTTTTTTTTTTTTTTTTTGAGTTGGAGTCTCAATCTGTCGCCCAGACTGGAGTGCAGTAGCCGCTCCCGGCCACCGCAGCTCGACCTGCCGGGGGCTCCGGCAATCCTTCCATCTCAGCCTTCCAAGTAGCTGGAACTACAGGCATGCACTACCACACCCGGCTAATTTTTGATTTATTGTAGAGATGAGGTCTTGCCAAGTTGCCCAGGCGGGTCTCGAACCCGCGGGCTCAGGCAATCCACTCACCTCAGCCTCCTAAAGGTGCGGGATTACAGGCTGAGCCACCGAGCCCGGCTTCAGCCTTCCGAGTAGCCGGAATTACAGGCACGCGCTACAACGCCCGGCTAATTTTTGATTTATTGTAGAGATGAGGTCTCGCCCGCCCAGGAGGGTCTCGAACCCCAGGGCTCTGGCAATCTACTCACCTCAGTCTCTCAAAGGCGCGGGATTACAGGCTGAGCCACCGAGCCCGGTTTATAGTACCTATTAATTAAAGTGAAACCAAACTTAGTGAGTCTCCTAGAAGTACTCTCTGCCTTCTTCCATTCATTAACCCTGCAGATAATGTACAATATTTAGTTCTAATGTCTCCGCTCTGTGATTTTGCGATCTAAAATCTCAATCTTGTTGAATCTAAGAGGGATCCCTTTAGAAATACAAATTTATAGTTGCCTATCTATCAAATGCCCACAAAAATTAAACAGGTATTGTGAGAAGTGATGGTGTGAGTGAGGAAAAGAATGTATTTAAAACATAGAGAATGAAAAATCTTAACAAATCTCCAAGATCTGCTTCTATGTGTCTGTATTAGTGACTATGCGTTTATTTAGTTCATGTGTTTATAGTGATGTTTCACTACCAAATATACTAAAAGACCTTTAAACGGTCTTAAAAAGTAAGCACATAAATAAAATATTTTATTAGGAAAATAGAAAATTTAACTCAAGTGCCTTTTAGTTAATGTTTTCAGTAATCTTTGGTTAATAAACACGATCTCAAAATTATTGGCAAAATGAAATAGAAACATCTCAGATATAATTTTGACATTTGGCCTAAGTTAATTGGTCATGCAAGACCTATCCTTGTAACAAATTTTTTTCACAAATTCTCATTGGTTTAGAGAAATTGCATTAATTAGTGATTGACTATACATTATATAGGTTATGATGTTCCATGTGTGGCATTTCTCAGAGTAATTTACAGTTAACTGTGATGATAGCAAGTAGCTTTATGAGATGATTGCTTAGCTTGAGGGGAAAACTGGAACATGACTGCTGTCTCATCCTCATGCCTCTCTAGTCCTGATAGTTTCGAAGAATCTCAAATTCCTCCATAAAATTTGCCTTTCTTTCTCATTGTATTAAAACAATTCCTGCTTTGTACATCTAGGGTACCTTCCCTTATGTTATATTAGTTTCAGCTATTCCTATAACTTAGGCATCTCAGGTGTGTCAAAGAAAAGCATAAGGCAAAATAAATTTAATAGAATTTAATTGAGAAAAAAGCCATTTGCAATTCAAACAGTATTCCTGCCTGACCATGATAGATTCAGAGAAACTACTGGGTTGCCACATAATTAGATAATGTTTATAGACAGAAAAAGAAAAGTGACATACAGAAAATAAAAGTAAGTCATAGAAATAGAGGGATTGGTTATCATTTGGTGTATGCCTTATTTGAACATGGTTTGAACAGTTGGTCACCTGAGTCTGATGCAAATTCTGTGATTGGCAAAAGTGTAGATTGTAGTGTGTTTAAACATTCAGTTAGGATAGAATTCACCAAGTAATGAGCAAGAAGTAAGCTTTAGGTCAAACAACAGATGTAAGCAGGTAGTTTTAGGATGACTTTAACAGGTGTACTCGTCTCTGTCCTTCATTAAATCAGGAGAGGCATTATCATTTCCCAGCAGTACTGGGACTCAGCATAATGAAAAAGTGGTAGAGAAACCTCCCTTGACCCTTCTGCAAAATCCTCCCAGTAATCTCCAGACCATGACTGTATCTGAGAATCTCTCTCAGTAGATGGGTGCATCTGGTGGAGCAACTGGGGCAGCCCAGTCTCACACATCAGCATCCCTGGGTGGTTTATGGTATGACTTGTAACAATGTGGGAGGTTTATTGTAATACTGTTGATAGAAATAAGTTGCCACATCTTCAGGCTGCAGACTGTTGATGATGACAGAATAATCTGTCCCAGACTCACTGCCACTGAACCTCAAAGGGACTCCAGTTTGCAAAATCGTTGCTCCACAGATCAGGAGCTTAGGGTTTTTTCCTGGGTTCTGCTGATACCAATTTAAATGTTTATAAATGCTCACATTTGCCTTGCAAGTGATGGTGACTCTGTCTTCCAGAGTTACAGACTGGGAGGATGGAGACTGGGTCATCTGGATGTCACATCTGGCACCTAATATTGGTAATATGAATCAAATATTGACACAATTAATCATAATGAAAGAGGAGTTTTCTGAAGAGCCAGACAGTACTGACTACACTGGCTGAGTCATTTCCTACTATTCTTCCTCTTTAACTCAGAGTCAGAGCAACGGGAGCCCCAGAAGCTAAGCAGGGGCCCTCATGCTCATGCTTTGTCCTGGCTGTGACTTACTCCTGCTTGGGATATCACTAGCCTATTAATAAGTCTTCAGGGCAGGGGTATGTACTCAGAAAAATACAAATCATCAAAATGGGGCAGGCTAGGTACAGCAATAGGGTTGGCTCATCTCAGTAACTCAGCACATGCTCAGTGCCACCAGGGTCTCAGGTCATATGAGGATGGTTGGTACAAATTTGTCTGCAGAGGATTTCTCTTTCCACTTGGGGCCATTTTGTTAAAAAGACATGATGGTGACAACGATCACAACTGTAGTGGACCTAAGGACTAGATGGAGTAATGCATTTCATAGTTGCATTGATATTATGTAGAAGAATTCCCTTGTTTTTAGGAAACACATATTAAAGTCTTAGTGTGCCTCCAAGTTCTTTAACTTACTCTCAGGTAGTTCTGATAGAGAAACACATGCTGTAGTTACTTCTTTGTGAATGCAAAATTTCTTTAACATAAAAAGGTAATGTTTACCAGAATGTGAAAATAGTCCATACTGGGCTCGGTGGCTCAGCCTGTAATCCCATGCCTTTGGGAGGCTGAGGTGAGTGGATTACCTGAGCCTGCGGGTTTGAGACCTGCCTGGGCAGCGAGACCTCATCTCTACAATAAATAAAAAAATCAGCCGGGCGTGGTAGCACATGCCTGCGATTCCGGCTACATGGAAGGCTGAGGCGGAAGGATCACCGGAGCCCAGCAGGTCAAGGCTGCGGTGGCCGGGAGTGGCCACTGCACTCCAGTCTGGGTGATAGAGTGAGACTCCAACTCAAAAAAAAAAAAGAAAATAGTTCACAGCATTTTAATGACCTTAATCCATTGTTATTACCAGTATAAGGTCACACCATTCACTACAGGCAAACAAAGCTAATATCAAGATTCCTTAATGTATATCACCCACAGATCCACTTTTATTCAATGCTATCAGTCTCTTTAATTCTCAGATAATAAATGGGCTGCAACTTATATTTAGTGTGGAGATTTCCTTATTCTATCCCCATTCAATAATATGTTCCACAGCTCATAAGCATGAAGGACTGACTAGTGAGACCTCATCTCATTACTTCAATAAAAACCACTGCTGGTCTGTGCATGACCCTGCCTTTCCCTGGCAATGCCATTTTACTTTTACTTTTCAGAAGTGTGGACCTCAACTTCACTCCAAATCCAGCCTCCTTGCCTATATCTCCTGGAAAAAGTTACTATATCCTGACAAGCAGGCACCAGTGTACATGGAAAAAAATCTGGGATCCCAATACAACAGGCCTCAATTAGTGATGACAGAAGATGTGTGTAAATATCCCAGCTCTCTTACCTCTCAGGTGGAATAACCAGACAATAATCTTTTATCCCTGTTTCCAGGTTGGGTTGGGCTCCAGTTGTCCTCAGTGTGAGCTGCTCAATGCGGTATTAATTATCATCCATTTTCATTTTCCTGCCTCACTTTTCTCCTAGCTTTCCATAACTTCTCAACCTGGAAATATGCTTCCTGAATGGAAACTCTTGTAACTCATAGACCCAACCAAAGACAGTGGACAAATCCTCATCCTTGAAAGTAAATCTGGCCTAAATTCTTGCCAAATTTATTTTTCAAAAGGTAGAAAAGTCAATGAAATTTTGGAAATGTTTAATTTTCTTTTACTGATCTCTCCTAGATTCCATATAGTAGTTATTGCTTTTACTGTGTTCCTGTTAGGACACACTCCCTGTTGGGCACCCAGAGTGTTAGCTCAGACTCACTGGGAGTGTGAGTGTCTGGTGTGCAATCTGGTGCCACATGAAAGATGCAAAGAATTGCACAGAAGTTAGGTTATAAAATATAGTTGATTTTAAAAGTAAATCTGAGAGAAAAAAAGAGGAGATTTACATCCCCAAGGTAGGGGAGGGGGCCAGAGCCAGGAAACATGGCCCGGTAATAGCTCAAAGAGCACACAGTCACGCTATAGCTTAGCAAGGCAATGGCAGTAATGGCCAGGCAATGTCTGCTGGATGCTCTGGTTGAGTCTTTTTAATCTTTCCCTTTGCTGGGGGAATGCCATTAAGGTGATTGGGTGGTGGTCTGCTCCATGTTATCACGATGGGCAGGTAAAAGCAGGTACTGACATCAGGTGATGGACAGCAGGCAGATAGGTGGGTTAGTCACATGACTGCTGCCATGGTAGTGGGTTAGATGGGAGAATACAAGAGGAGGGTTTTTTTTCTTGCAAGAGACCTGTCAGATCTTTCCAATCCACAAGGTATTTAGCAAAAAAGTAGTCTTGTTATCATTTATATGGCTTCAGCCAGGAGTTTCTTAGAGACTATTATGCTAAACAAAGAATTGAAAGGTAGGCCCATCCATGTCTTGCATCTGATAGAGATTTGTGGAGGAGATTTGTAGGCTGCCAGCTTAGCCTGCAGTAAAATCTCTTAATGTTTCATAAAACTTTCCTGTTGAAAATTTATCTATGTATGTCTAACCTGTGCTAAATTCAAAGTGTATTGGTCTAAGTAAAAATGGATATGCGGAGGCAAAATGTAAACTAAGTTTATTCTAAGTTTCATGGAGATCCTTCCTTTCAGTTACCAATTCAAATGAGGTTTTTACAAACAGCATCATACCATAACTTTCATATTTGAATCAAAGTTAGATTTTCCTACCATTTAAATCCACAGACATGAGGTTTCCTGCATCCAGATTTCTTTCAGCTCTGTTGCTTCATGAATCTACTTTGTGATTTTCATTCTACTTTAAGAAAGGACAGATGTAAGGATGGTAAGAGTTGTTAGTGTGATAAATAATAACACAACTCCAAAATATCCATGTCCTAATCTCTCTATCCAATGATAGAGATACTTTATATATCAAACAGAACATCTCAGATGTGATTAAGTTAAGAATTTTAAGATCTGGAGATTATCCTGGGTTATCTAAGCAAGACCAATATAATTACAAGTATCCTTATATTAGTAGGTAGGTGCACACAATCACAGAGAAAAATAAGACATTGAAAGGGATGCCGAAGTGATAGAGGAAGGGGCCGTGAAGAAAGAATGGGAGAGCATCTAGAATATGGGAAAACGGAGACTCAAATTCTCTCCACTAGAGCCTCCAGAAGGGGTATTGCTCTAGGGCCACCTTGATTTTAGTTCAGTGAAACTTCTGACCTGAAGAACCATATGTTAAAAAGTTTGTGTTGTTTGAAGGCAATAAGATTATGGTGATTTTTATAACAGCCTTAGAAAACTAATATTAGAATAGAGAACTAATATTAGAATAGAGAATATATGAATGTATTTTAACACTCTGAATGTATGGTTTTCCTTTATTCTCCAAACATTGTCACCATATTATCTTTTGGTGTCAATTTAGACGGGAGGCAAACAACGTTTTGTTGTGAAGAAAGCTTGCTCCAGATTTTTTTTAGGTAGAACGGAGTTTGGGTAAATATCTTCTATTATCTCTTGTAAAATATGGGTATCTGAGAGCCTAGGGGTCAGTACAGGATGGGGGAGATAATGATTGTTCTCTTACTGGGAGAAAAATTAGATTTGCAGGACACAATCTGAGAAGAAGGCTGAAACAGAGAGCTTGAAAGGGACAGAGGGAATTGAGAAGTGATCAGGTCAATGTAAGATGTACCTCTGCTCCCAAACTGAAATGCATATGTTTTATGTTTGGGAAAGTCATGTTTGCAGACAAACCTGAAAAAGAGTTTGGATGCAAATTTAGAATCGGTGTAGCTAGGAGCAGAGTCAACAAGGAACTGTGAATTTCACACCATCCTTCAGCTTTTCTCTGTTCTTCCATTTTATAAGCTGTGGGCTTCTCTGGGGAATGAATGCTGCCATAAAGAAACATATTTATAGTCAGAAAGACTTGGGTTCAAACTTAGTCCCCATAGTTGCTGACCATATAACTTTGGACAAAAAACCCTGATCAGATGAGCAATTTCTCATCTGTGAAATGAAGGCCCCACCCACTAGATAATTCAAAAAATCTCACTTTCTTAAGATTCTTTATTTACATTTGCAAAGAATCTTTTTGTATGCAAAATAACATTAGCAGCCACTACAGAATAAGACCTGATTTTGAGCTCCATACTCAATCTACTCTATCATTGCAGTACCAACATTTTGTGTGCATCTGTCTCTGTCCGTCTCTATTCCTTCCTCCACCATGATCACAAATCACTTCTCTTCCTGGATGTATCCAGTGCCAACTATGTCCAGGTTCAGGGTACAGAGGGATATACACAGAAGGGCCTTGCTTAGAATTTACTTGAAGATCTGCTCTTTGTCCCATTATCAGGCAAAAGGAAGGATACACAAAATGACAACCCTTAACTATTGGAAAGAAGCCTTGGGATCAATGCCTTGTAGCAATTAGAAGCTGAACCAATAATCCAAAAACTGACCTCTCTTCACCTTACTCCCTCACTCTTCCAAAAACCTCCATCATCTTTCACCTTTTCAGAGATCATCCAGCTTATCCTTTGTACCTGATTCTTTGATAAACAGTTCAAACTCTTGGGTTCCTAAGGCTGTGGCCATAGGTCTGCGTTTTCACTCTTATTCCACACCCACAGGCATTTTCAGGACATGTTCTGGCTTCCTTCACACTGTGAATTCAGAACCATCCTCTTGCCACAAACCCAGGATTGAACTCTGACTTCCTGGAAGAAAGTATACCTTCCACATGCACCCTTTGACAGCAACCTAAGTGGAAAGTCATCATCCGCCCACCAAACTACTGAGAAGCTGGAGGAAACAGCAGACAGCAAGTTGCTGTTGACAGATGCACACCATTCTCAGAATATATGTCTTCTCCAAGTTTTCTTGTCTCTCTTGGCAAAAATTTTATTTTAATTATTTTGAAGTAGAGAGGGAATAGGGAAAACAGATAATTTATACTTAAGATACAAAAAGAGATATGGAGACATGAAACAATTAGAATAAACTGATCAAAGTGGTTTGATTTCCTCTAGCCATGGACATTGCGTGACCAAGATGCCAGGGGAGGATATCAATTATTATGCACCTGTCCTTTGAGCATCACGCTCCCACAAACATGCACTTTTATGATCATACCTGTCCTCTCCTAAGTGGGAGGTCAAAGACCTGCTAAGCTTTCCTTTTTATTAGACTTTTCTGAATAAGTTGCAGAAATTTTAGAAGCAAATGGAAGAAATAATAGCCAAGGATTAAGTGATAATAAGAAATCAGAAAATTAGGAAATATGGTTTGTGCAGTACTTTGGTGGGAGCTGACAAGACCCAGGTTATTTCTACATTTCTGTTTGAGCCATTCATCACCATGGATTTTCAGTTTGGTGTCCCTGTCTCATGGTCTCAAGATGGCTGCAGTGGCCATAAGTATTAGGTTTTCTCATAACTCTTCCAAAAGGAAATACAGAACAAAGCCATTTACTTCTTGTTTTTTTCTGAGGGATCAAAGCCCTTCCCAGAAACCCTGACAACCCACCCCACTCCCTCACATCTCATTGTGGTACTGTTCATTTGTGCCCCATTCCTGTTTCTTAGACTGGAAGAGGCTCACTGTCTTTACCATGAACAACAGGAAAGAGCTAATGCCCTATACACAAAAGGGGAAGGGATATGGTTTATGTGGGTAAGGAAAAGATCTTTATCACGTTTAAATTTTAATGTGCCTAAGTCAAGAGGGATGGAAAGATAGATCTTAATGGCATCTTTATATTGTGGGTTGGAATAATCCAGGTCTTGAAGTTGACAATGAAATAAAATTTCCAGTTTTCTGGATGACAATGTTAGTTTCTTCAGTTGTGGAAATGTGGCCAGTGCTTCTAAGTCCAGCACAGACTTTCTGATATAAGAATAAACTGGATGAGATTTGGAATAGTGTCCTAATCCTGGGCTAAGATCTCGTTTGTGCTGCCAGAAAAGTGCCATACTCTGGCGCTAAACTGTGGAGGAAGCAACTGCTGTCCTAAGCCATGGGTAAGAGGACATAGGAGAAACAAAGGGACCTGCTTACAGGTCACACTGCAGGGGCTTTAGAGAATGAAACTGCTAACACATCCACTGGTGCTGCACTAAGCCCAGAACCTGTGGCCAGGGTGAAAGTTTGAGAGGCCAGAGACTTAGGGGAGAACCTGGGTTCCTGAGGTTGGCTGTTCTTGGCTCTGTCCTCACTGGTCATGAGTGGTTGGGATCCTTTTAGAGCAAAAGTTGAAGGGTCAGCAAAGGTTCCTACCTCCAGACACTCTACTCATCCAACCTCTGTTGTAGTTAGAAGGAAAAGGTGTGCATTCTGCATATATTTTTATATGTGTATATACACACATACACACACACATGAATGTAAAGTTTTGACAACACACGCATATGTAAAAATGTGTATGTTTTGTGTATATATATGTTTTGTGTGTGTGTCATAAAAATAGAATTTAAACATATAGTATATAGACATAGTTATATGAATCTATCTGTATATATTATGAAATCATATTACAGATAAATGCATTGAATATACATAGGTATATATAACTGTAAGTGTTGACACATAATATTGTTTTAATATTTCACAAATTGACTAAACATTTAACACCAGCAGTGAGTGCATCACCACATACTTTTTTCCCCATGGCACAGGCAAAGCTTCATGAGGCCCAGGACCTAGTCCCATCTCTCCCCTGGATAGTACAGTGATCTACACATTGCTGAGGAAGCTGAGTGACTTGAGGGGTCTGGGAAGCAAAGAACAACAGACCCAGGAGATAGTGAGTGTGGCCCCTGAATGGAAATGATTTTATTCCCAGAGCTAAACATGAGCAGTGACTCCCATAAAACAGGGCAGGACATGAGGCTCAGTTTTGGTCACGGGCTGAAATAACTCTAATGCCTGTTGAGAGTCTATCCTCTGAATGGAGAAATTTGGGATCTTCCTGCCCAGCTTTCATGACTCACATGGCTACTGGGACACTGTTCACAATCAGCTTTGACTCCTCTGTGCACACGATGTAAAGATTTGCCACTTACTTGCTGGAATCCAACAACCATTACTTGTTAACCATGACCCTCCAGTACCATTCTTGGAGTGGAGTCAGAACTACAGGCCAGCAATGGACCAGGATGTGAGTGATAAATGGGGGTCACAATTCTGAAGATGCAGACAGCCCACATCAGAAGTGAAGATGAATTTGTGTCATGGAATCAGAGTAGGAGGTGGAAGAAAACACCTTGATGTACTCTATGCAGTGATGTCAAGGAGATGCACTGGAAGTTCTCACAGATGAGGTGGGAAGGGTTGTGCGGAGGAGAGGAGACATAATTTCAGACCTGTCCCAAACCTGTTCCCCTGAGAAGTCTCCAGATCCTCAAAGAGCCCTTGGCAGAACTACAGCTGAGAAGTTTGTGCATGAAGTGAAAGGAGAAGGGCACACATGTCCTGGGAGGCTACTCAGGTGCTGATAGCCAGAGTGACATCTGCCCAGGCCCATCACCCTTGACATTGTCAGGCATTGTGACCACAAGGCAGCATGAGCCAGCAGGGGTTTAGAACTTTTCTGGGTTCTGCTGATGTCAGGTTAGGATCTTATTAATACTGTGGCTAGCCATGTAGGTGACAGTGAGTTTCTCTTTTGGGACACAGGAAGGGGCCTAAAGATGGGTTGCACACAACATCCCACAGGCATCTAAGTGGGAATAAAACATGGCCATCCTCAAACATTTATACAAGTGAGCAACTTACTTGATTTGATGCAATTCTAATCAGAAAGCAGAAGTAACAAGTTCATCTCCGTGAAAACATTTGTGAAGTTTGAATAAATTAAGGATAAAACTTGTGTTTTCCTTTCTCAGATGAACAGTCATAATAGCAGAACAAAGAGGAGAGAACTAGGCCACCCTGTCAAGCAGGTGTCTCCTGAGGTTGATCCTGCTCAGGGATAGTTGGAATCGTGTTAGTTTGCTTGGAGTGTTATATCAAAATATCCTGGGTAGGATTGTTTAAACAACAATTTATTTTTTGGAGCCAAGGCCTCATTCTGTCATTTAGGGTGGAATAAAATGGCATGATCATCACTGCAGCCCTCAGCCTTGACCTCATGTACTCAGGTAATCTTCCTAACTCAGTATTCTAAGCAGCTGGAAGACTACAGGTATGCATCACCACACCCAACATGTTTTCTTTTTCTTTCTGTTTTGTTTTGTGTAGAGACAAGGTTTTACTGTATTGCTTAAGCTGGTATGGCTCTCCTTGGCTCAAGCAATCCTTGGACTCTCAAAGTGCTTGTATTACAGAAGTGAGGCACCAGGCTTAACCCAATTTTTTTTACATTCTCAAGGCTGTAAATCCAGCATCAAGATACAGTAAGATTTGCTTTCTTGTGAGGATTGACTTCCTTGCTTTCAGTTAATGATTTTCTTCTTGTGCTCTCAAATAGCTTTTCCTTGGTACCTGTGTGCAGGGATCCAGAGAACTCTCCCAAGTGACTTATAAGGTCACTTGTTATGAAATTAGTTTTGCACCCTCATGACCTCGTTTAACCTTACAGTTCTGTCTCCAAATTCAAACACAATGGAGACAGAGCTTCAAAATTCGAACTTGTGCAACACTATTTGATCCATCACAGAAAGACATTGGAAGAAACAAGCAAGACAGGAGGTAGGCCAAGGCCACTTTCCAATGTCAGTGTACAGAGCATGGAAAAGTCTGTCCAACAACTCAGCACATTGGAACCTCCTTCTCAAGAGTCTCTGGACATACCATGGATGCCATTATAGGTTTAGGGACTCCCTACTGATAATAGGACAGTATCACTCTCTATTTTGGAGTTTTTCTGCTATCTAATGACATTTTTGTGTCATAGAAACCTGAAGGATAATATGTATTGGAATCTGATGAGTCTTGACTTAGGCTTTTTATAGTTATTTATGAAATTATTATTTCTACATTTATTAGTAAGCCATATTGTATGCAGAAAACAAGATGATTCCTTACCTCAGAATCTAGTAATATAGTTGAGGATAAAAGACGAGAAAACAACTGGAACTTCAAAATATATGAGGAGGGCCCCCCAAAAAACAATTTTTTTGGAGGGTGGCCCCTTGTAGTACAGAGTGTTCTAGGAGCCCAGGCGTCAGTGTACTAGATAGCATTGTTGTGGGAGGCTGTTCCATTTTAGTGAAAAATTTTTTATGATTCTTTTGATCCATTTGCACATTTCATGATGGGTGATATATAGTGTACTGTGATGGGTTTTCGGCAGTTTTTGACAAAAACAATGTGACCCTTGTACACACTTTCTTTTTCACCCAATTTCACCTCCAGCAAGTGACTTTTTTTTACCCTCTCTGGGTGAAAAAAGTCCTTACAGGAAAACATTTTCCAAGAAGAAGTGAAATAAAAACATGACAGAAGTACTAAAATTTTCAAAAGGAAACCCTAGTAGTTCACAATTGTTTTGAGCAATAGAAAACACTTCTCAGTAGGTATTCTACATCAAACAGAGTGTACTTTGAATGTGACTGAAGTTTAAACATGTAAGGATAATTACATAAGGCTTATAAATACATTTTGGTGTTTTTTTGTATCCCTTCTCTAATGTTAGTCACAAGAAAGTTGAGGATTAGAATCTGTGACCCATGTAAGATGTCAAAGATGTGGTTTGGAAAAGTTTATTGAGGAAGTCCACAGGATATAATAAAATAGGGGTTAGGGAGAGAAGCCAAGGCCTCCCTGTTTGATCTGCCAGCCACACACTTCCTATAATTGAAGTTCTTCCAGAATGGGTATTGAGAACCCCAGGACCTGTGCCAGCTGGGGAATTATCCAGGGCCACCCAGATTCCCGGACCAAGAGCTGATATGGTTTGTGCTAAGGATTGTAACACCAAACATGTTCAAATTAATCTTTCCCAAAAATGTGTTTAAGACCTAACTCCCGGTACCTTAAGATGCAGCATTATTCAGAAATAGAGTGGTTGAGGATACAACTAGTTAAGAAGAAGTGCATTGGAGTGGATTGTGACAATGGAATATAACTGTCGACCAGATAAGAAGAGAAAGGAGGCCGTGCTCGGTGGCTCAGCCGGTAATCCCATGCTTTGGGAGGCCAAGGTGAGTGGATTGCCTGAGTCCGCAGGTTCGAAACCCACATGGACAACTTGGCAAGACCTCATCTCTACAATAAATCAAAAATTAGCCCAGAATGGTAGCGCACGTCTGTAGTTCCAGCTACTTGGAAGGCTGAGGCAGAAGAATCGCCGGAGCCCAGCAGGTCGAGGCTGTGGTGGCTGGAAGTGGCCACTGCACTCCAGTCTGGGTGACAGAGTGGGACTCCAACTCAAAATAAAAAAGAAGAGACAGGATATAAGACAGAAACACACAGGGAAAAGTTGACTACATTAACAGTCAGGCAGAGATTGGAGATTTATGTTTATTGCCAAGGAATGCCTGGGGCCAAATAAGCTGGAAGAGGCAGGGGAAGAGCCTTTCCCAAAATTTCAGAGAGTGCATGGCCTAAATGACACCTTGATTTCAAACTTCAAGTCTCCAGAACTGAGAAAATAAATCCTTTTAATTTTAACTTTTACCAAGTTTGTGGGACTTGTCAAGCCAGTCCTAGGAAGCTAAAATGCCCACTATCTAACATGGAAACATGGGTGGCAGGAAAATTAATAACAGTGAGGAAACAGTTGGGTTTTGTTTCTTATTATAAATCAATTTTGAAAAGTGCTACTTTTACAAAATATTATTTTAATATGCTAGGACTTCAGAGTACATTATTATTTTATTTAAAATTAACATAAAACCTTTAAGAGCCTCCAGTCTGATTGGTTGTTTAATCTTATAAGCCTTTGTGCTGAAGTACACAGAAAATATTAAATATTTAAAATCATTTTTTGTTCAGAATAAGTTTTTGGAATTTTTCTGTACTATGTAGTAAATAAAGCACAATATTTCTAATTCAAAAGACTAATTGCTGTTTTTTAAGAAACCATTCTATAGCGTGGACAACATTGACCAGCAGCAGAAAGTGTTCCTTTTGCTATGGACACTAATAATATTAGAATATTAGAATATAAGAATGTGGGTGTAGGTGGCAGCTTTAAGCAGGCTTCTGTGTGCCTCTACTTGAGTGTAGGTGGCAGTTTTAAGCAGGCTTCTGTGTGCCTCTAATGCTAAGCGGAGTTAACTGAATGAAAAGAAGGCTTTATACTGGGATGTTTTACTGTATTTTTGTTTCCAGCACCAGGTGCTGCTAGTTCACACCCATAAAACTACAATTAAGTGTTTAATCCACATTACTTGGGAGACTGTGTTGATAGTGACCCTGTCTGAGTATATATCTGGAGGTAAGGGTTTGTGAAGTGGCGGGTTTGATACTGTTACACATTTTCTAGACTGTGTTCTGTTGACTTCATATGGGCCACATCACTGTAATCTACACTGCTTTGGTCAAGTTTAGAAACACAGAGATCTGTTCCCTGACCAGGCCCAAATGCAGGTAGCTTTTCTGATTCGAGATGTGGGTCTGTCCTTGAGTAGGAATTCAGATTAATCCACTCAGTTAAAGGAGCATCCCCCAAAACAGCATATTAGGTATGTTTCTGATCCTAGAGAAACCTACAAGTCAAGTGTGTTTCTTAAGTAATTGCAAATTGCCACTAACTTTAAGATAAATTCTTGAGGAAATAATCTGCTGTATATGAAACATGTATGCTTACATTTTTTCTTTGTGAATTCTCAAGACCTAATTCTCCATTTGATTACTCTGAGTGATCATCAGTATATGACATAAAATGCAATAAATTTTGAGCTTGTTGAAGTAGTTCCACATCAAAATGACCAAGTTTAACAAAGAACTAGAGACTATAGTGATTTGCTAGATATCTATAGACAGGCTTTATAAATTATTCACATACTCTTCTTCAGAATATAGGAACCTCTTAAACACATTACCTATTCAGCTTGATCACATTCTGATATGTTACAAGTCATAGTTGAAATGTGAACTGATTATAATTATGTATTTTAATGATCTCTTCCAGAAAGTATGATTGCATCAAAATATTGTATTTAAAAAGGGGAAAGTCTGTTGACTAATGAAGAGATTAAATAAATATTTGATTGTCCATAACATTTCTGATTCTTCCCCTAAAACTAAAACATCTTTTTTTCAAGCTTAATACAAAAGTTTCAAGATTGCATAAAATAATTAGTTTTCTACTCTGAAATACTCTCAGAATTCATAAATGCAAAAATTAGTTATGATGACAAAAAAATTTTAGAAAATGTGACCCAAGATAAACAGTGAGATATGTGTGATCAAACATTTCTATAGAATGAACAATTTCAATAAAAAATGCAAATGTATAAAAACTTTTTAAATCAGATCTTGGAACCGGATAAAGATGCCCATTCATATTTTGATTAGCACACCTAATTGTGGTGACAAAGGGCCAGAAAGAGAATAGAAATGCAGTAATTACCAGTCCAATTTTTGACCCTGTTAAAGATAGTGCTGGTTCTGGAATTCTATCAGCCAAGAAAAAGTATGTAATAATGATTTGGAAGCTCTTTCTGGGTTGCCTGGTAACATTCTCAATTAGATCTGAAAGCTGAACTACCTTATTTATAGTTGCTATTCAGTTCATATTTCTTAACATTCTACAACTGGAACCAATTCACACAAAAAAATGTTCTCTACTGATAAGATATCACTCATGTGTGCTCCGTGAACAGGTTAGTGGGAATATATACTACATTTCAATCTATTTAATGGGGGTCTTTATCTAAAGGAAGAAAGCTCTTGTTATGCTTCCTTTGGATTCTAGAGGCAACACATCTCACATCTATGTTTACTAGACTTGGCACACTCCAAATAGCAGGTGACCTAATGGGAACTAGAGCTATAAAGTGCACTGCAACAGCTAGAGTCTCTCTGCAAGCAGCCTTGCCACTTGAGCCAGGGATGATACGGGTAATGTGAAAAATACAATCAAGCGTCTGGATATCATGAACACTTGCAGGACTCTCCACAAAAATAAATTTTTTTATGATATTATTACCCAAGATATACTGTATTGTAAGCTACAAGAAATCTCAATTTTAAAATCATGATCAAATTCATCAAATAATATAAAATATATTCTCTCAGAACAAGAGGATTAGATTAGAAGTAACAAAATAATCTAAAATAGCTAAATATTTGAAACTAAGTAGCACACAATTGAGTAAAATGCCAATGAATAAATAAAGGGGAAATAAAAAAGTACTGTGAACTGAAAGAAAGCATGATCTCAAACTTTGCTGAATAGAAAAGTACTGAATGTGCATCCCTAGAATTAAAGCACAAAATGCATATATGAACAAAGAAAGTTGCTCAAACAATACTCTCAGTTTTATCCTTGATGTATCAATCAAAGTAGAATAATGTTAAAAACAAGTCTTTCCCTTAGGAAATTAGCATCCATAAAAATGTGGGAATGTAATGAGCACAGGTGTATGTTTGAACCATCAACATCATGCTATTTTAATAAAATGTCCATTAGAAACTTCACAAGAAAAAATTATAGGAAAAAATGAATAGATTAACTTCTCAGAGCATTCTGTGACAGGGAAAGTCAAATAGGATTATTCAACAGTATTATTATGTGGTGTACATATCTGAGACTCCTAAGAGCTTGCTCAAAACCAAAATTCACACACTATAGGTGGCTAACATTCATCTGATGGTTGGTGATAGTTATGGTCACTAGGCAAATGCAGGAAGATGTCCTCTAAAGGTCTTCATTGATAGAAGGTGATGTCAAGACACCCTGGGTTCCCTTTTTTCATGACATGGTTGAGATTTGCTACAGCTTTGAGGGCAGCAGGTAACTTTAGTGGCTGCCTCATCAAGGATGTGGTAGCCACTTCCTGGAGGTTCTGTGGGGCATGAGCACCCTAAGTGGAGAGAGACAAAGAGGTTGTGGTAGGCTGTCCTGGAGTGCCTTGGCTCCTGTTTATACAAAAGATATGTCTGTGCCCATGACCGATGCTTTGCAACCTCTTTCTCAAAGGATCTCCACCAATTCCAACTGAGTACACCTAATATAGACTTGTCCTCTGGCCACTGGCACAACTACTTCAGCTGCATTGAGAGACTCAGTCTCCTGGGAGGTTCATGTTTGGGGCTGTCACATTTACAGTGTCCTCACAGCACCATCTTCATCTTCCAACTGGTGTTTGTGAGGTTCAATCAATAGTATTTTAGATGTATGTATGTCCCCACTTGTGAATATGTGGAGAAATATACTCTGAAGACCTGTCATTCTTCGTATATTTTATAAGTTGCTTGCTAAAAATGACTTATTTGCTTTGGTTTTTCAGCTTAAGAATATGATTACACTAACCATGGAATATATTGTGTAGGAACAATCATACTAAAATGATCTATTTATTTAACCTTTGTAGGATCATGTTGTTCTGTTGATTCAAATATGTTGTTTATTTTGATTATATCATTACATTTAACTAAATGCACATGGTTCAGAAATATTTTTACATCATTATTTTAAGTTAAATCTATAAAAATTTATATTTTTCTATGTAATTATTGATAAAATACAGGAATCAAATTCATTTTCAAGAAATGACAATTGACAACTTTTTTTTTGAGTTGGAGTCTCACTCTGTCACCCAGGTTGGAGTGCGTTGGCATACTCATGGCCACCCCAGGGAACTGGCAACTTTAATTTTCTTCTTATAATGATATACTACCAAAGGAGTCATATCAAGACATCATTTCACTTGAAAAGTAAAAGGTATCTACATTTCCTGGTACAAATATGTAGTAACTAAAAGGCTAACACAAGCACTGTGAAACATATTAAAAAATGACAAGAATAAAATGCAAAGCAATATACTAATTACATCAGAAAGCAACGGAAGAAGTAAAAACCAGGTGATAATAAGAAAATATCCCATTTACAATGGATTAAAAAGATACCTTGGAAAAAACGTAATCAGTGTGGTGACTAATCTACACATTGAAAACTGTAAAATATTAATGAAAGAAATTAAATAAAAAAACACAAATGGAAATAAATCCCATATTCATGGAATGAAAAACTTAATATTGTCAAATGTTCAGACTACCCAAAGTCATCTACAAAATTAGCATTATATCCATCAAAATACAAATGACATTCTTCACAGAAATAGTCAATTTAAAAATTCTAAAATTCCCATGGAAGCAAAAAGACCCCACATAACCAAAGCAATCTTGTGAAAACAAAATCAAACAAACAAAAATTGCTGGAGACATCATACTACCCAGTTTCTTCAAAATATACTACAAGGCATAAAAATAGACACATAAACCAAAGAAAGAGAGTAGAGATTCAGAAATTAATTGGTGCAGTTGTGGGCAAAAGATTTTCAGCAAAACTGCCAAGTACACACATTAGGGAAAAGAATTTCTTCAAAAAATGGTGCTGGTAAATTTGAATATCCACATACAGAAGAATGATTTAGATACCTACTTCTCACCACAAACAAAAAGTAACTCAAAAAGAATCGAAGAGTGTTAAACAGTGTAAAATAGCAAACTAAAAAAATTAATGAAAGAAGGCATACAGAAAATGATTTTTGACATTGGTCTGGGTAAACAATTTTTTAAATAAGACCTCAAAAACACAGATAGAAAAACAGAAGTAGAAAAACAGGATTACATCAAAGTAAAATGTTTCTGTACATAAAAGGAAACAATTGACTGAATGAAGATATACTACAGAGTAGAAAGAAATATTTGCAAATTATACATCTGGGTAGGTGTTAATAACCAGAATATATAAAGAACTTAGAAAACTCAGCAGTAATAAAAAAGGAAAAAACAATCAATCTGACTTAAAAATAGAAAAATTAGTTCAGCCAGACTCGGTGGTTCAACCTGTAATCTCGCACCTTTGGGAGGCTGAGGTGAGTGGATTGCCTGAGCCCGCGGGTTCGAGACCCGCCTGGGCAGCCAGACCTCATCTCTATAATAAATCAAAAAATCAGCCTGGTGTGGTAGTGCATGCCTGTAGTTCCGGCTGCTTGGAAGGCTGAGACAGAAGGATCACCGGAGCCCATCAGGTCGAGGCTGCGGTGTCCGGGAGCGGTCACTGCACTTCAGTCTGGGCCACAGAGTGAGACTCCAACTCAAAAAGAAAAATTAGTTCAAAAAACCTTTCTCAAATGGAAACTATTGAACCTTCTTACCACAAAAAAATGATAAAAGCATGAGGTGATAGTGATGCTAAATATCATGATTTAATTAGTATAACATATTTTGAAAGTATCAAAATATAAAATTGCATCTCTTCCATATGAACAATTAAAATGTGTCAATTGCAATATAGAAAAAAAGAATAAAATTGCAAGCTATTTTAAAGGAGAAAATGAGGACTAGATGATCTAAAATTCCAAAGTGGGGAAAAAAGCTCTTAATTAAGCCAACATTCATCTGACTTTTTGCTTTCCTGCCATATTTGCCAAATGTGCATGTGGACAGAAATTTTGACTTGGCTCAGGCAGAGGAACCCAACTGACAAAGGAGAACATAGTAGAACTTTGAAATTAAAAAGTTGAACAAGGCACCAGAGCTAGATTATTTTCATTGTTGCTGTTGTTTTATAAATGGGGCATTTACTGAAACCTATTGGTCAACAGGCTGGAGTTGATGGAGTAGAAAGGTGGAAAACTCATGAAGACTCAGAATTAATTTTTCCCAGATCATCCTTTATATATTTCTAAACAAAAGGCATTGATTTCTTTCCCTTCCTTGATGGGTCTTCTTGTTAACATGCTACTTTTTTTTACATCTCCACAGACCCAACCACATGGTCTGGGCTAGACCGCCTCTAAGGGCACATAACTTTCAGATCTCCTCAGCTATGTTGGATTGAGTGATATTGAGTCTCTGCAGAGAAACTTCACTAAACATTTAGAAACTACAGACCTAAAGGCCATCTTGTCCTTATTTCTTATAAAACTTGCAGTGGTGAACGTAAGCACCTTGACAGTGGTCCCTTTATTCCCGAGAAGCTGCACAAGAAACATACCAGGACTTATTTTCAGTTTATATTTTCAATAGGCAATAACCTCCATTATCTGAGTTTCTTGAATATAAGTGAAAAAGCAGCAAGATTGTCCAATACAGTAGACATAGTAGCCCATATCTACTATATTTGTAGCATGTTTCCATTCCTAAACTACTCCCACTGTCTTAAAATTTTTTTTATTTTGTATTTTTTCTGAGGCATATGGGATAAATCCTATGCTCTGCATTACTAGTTTAAGTTTTTGTTAAAAATTGAACTTTTGGAATTTCAATAACTCCCTTTATCTTCTATCAGAAAGACAGAATTGAGGTAATCAAAGAGTTTAGTAATAGGATCTTGTACCAAATATTCAATTATAAAATTATATTTAGTCATTCAAAACCTAAGATTTTTACACACTGTCCTCAGCCAGCTCTAAGTAACAATAACTAATGTAAAATGCTGTCACCACTATCTTTATGAGATGAAGTAAGAAGATAAGAAATAAATTGGGAAAGTAGAAAAAAGAGAAAGTGGGGCAACCCCCTCAGGTCCCTCCTGCTCTGGGCACTTTTCTGTCTTCTCAATAAATCCTGCTTTCTAAAAACAAAAACAAAAAACAAGGTAAAGTAGAAAATACCAATTTCTCATTATTACCAAATAATCATCCTATTAGAAGATATGAAAACACAGGAACCTCTTGATGCATTCAAATTTGTGGCAATGGCCTGGTGTTTATACTGGTTAACTTTAATTGACAAATATAAGGGCAGGGAGGATTAGGTTGAGCTCTTATTCAGTTGCATCATGATTCACTATTTTATCATGTCATAATCATCCTCAGCTTAATGGGACCATCCACCATTCTTCTACTGTTTATAACATGCCAAGACTGTTGCAGCTGAGGGACACATAAATGAGTGGTAGCTGAGGTGTCACCAAGGTACTCATGGGACACACCTATTCCCCTGAGTTCTCCAACATCTTCCTCATAAACTGACTCAATTTGCTGAGCTTTTCCCCAAACAAACAATGCATATAGGCAGTTGGGCTTCAAGCAATAAAGTTTGTTTATGGGACTGTACCACTGTGGGAGTATCTTGTATGTACTGCTTGCAGAAATAAACTCCAATATCCTCAGCCTCCATCCTGCTTTTTTCAGTGTGAAATCAGTGCCAGAACCACTGCCTTTGAACCTATCTGGAATGCCAGAGAACTCCATGGAAACTAAATGAATCAGGAGTTGTGGAGACTGTCCTGGTTTCTACAGGTAACATTTCAAGTGGATGTTTCCATTACTATGGAGAAGGTACTGAATAGACCTGCAGGAGATGGAGGCTGGCTCTCCAGGGATGACAGGCGGGGAGAATGGAATCTGAGTCATTACACCATCCCCAGTAAATCCTGAAACAATGAGAGAAAAGTGCAAGGTTATGTACTAACACTGAGACATTTTCACAATTTTTCATTTTATAAAATGTCAGTCTACATAATGTTTGATTTGTATTTATACATCAAAAAAAATCCAATTACACAAAGAATAAAAGATTTTCAAGCCACAAAGCGATAATTAGAAGTTGCATACATCAGCCCTCTCTGTGTGACAATCTTCACTGGAGTACAGTTCCCACACCTTCTAGAACACTCTTCACTCTCACAGATCTAAATAACAAATGCTCTGGAAGTGTGCACATATAATAAGTGGCAAGAACACACATGAGAGGCAGTGGGACCCCAGAGCTTGCTCTGTCATCCAATAGTCCTTCCACTTCTCTCTCTATCCTTACAGGGACCTAGAACATTAGCAGCTTCAGGACCTGAGCAGGGATCCTTATTTTCAGTACTTGAACTGAGGAGTCCTGATTAAGATTAAGATTAAGTCAAGGTCAAAGCTGAACTTTTGTCTCACACTGACATAGGAAATTCCTCCCTGAGGGATACTATGCAAATCCCCTGGTGGGTACAATAGACTGAAGAGACAATAGAAAGATGAGAGTCTCTTTTGTGAATAAATTAACACAAAATGACCTTTCTGTTTCATGGAAGACTAACAGAGATAAAATCTCTGTAGTTTCAGTCAGAGAAGAGGCAAATAATGTTTCCTTCTATTTTCTCCATCAGTTTTTTGATACTTTAGCGTTTTCCTAGGCACATTTTTACGCTTTTCTTTCATAAAATTGAACTTCCATAAGTATTTGGTTATTCTTATTTTTTTCTTTCTTTTTTTTTAACTATCTTGTTTAAAAGAGCCTGTGGTTGGACTTTGCTATTTTTTAATTGAGATTAAGCACATGTAGTAAAGGGCAGAAATGTTAAATGTGCAATGAACAGAGTTTTATGGATATTTACTATACAGGCCAAACTATAGACTATTTCAAAATCTCCAGATACTTTTCCCATGCACATTAACTGCTCCCCCTATTCCAACAAAGATAATTGTTATTTGAACATCTATAAAATAACTACATGGAATTCTGTTTCCCATTTGGTCTTTGAATACTAATATCACTTTTCCTTTTTTTCCCCCTCTTCTTTTTTGTAAATTTGTAGTTTGGATCTTTAGGAGCTGCCTCTATTCCAGCACATCTTAGCAATTATCAATGATTTGGGCAGTTTTCCTCAAACACCACAAGCTCATGATGCTTCTACCAGTTCATCTGTGTGTGATTTGAGGACTTCATGCCAAATGCAATAGTTCTTATCTCCCTGCACTTATATTTTTTCACTGGGCTCTCTTGATTCTCTACCACTAAACCCTGCAGTTTCTAAGTCACAAGGAAATGATGCAGAGATTATCTCCACAATTCTACTCCATGATTTCCAGAAATCCAATATTAACTGTCTGTTGGTATACCATTTGTTTCAACAAAGGCAACACTTTGGAACAGCAAAGCTGTGGACTCTGTTTATTTCCTGCAGAGTACATCACATTTAGTTGAAAACAATGAAGGATCTTGCTCTGGGCTCTGTTATAACACAAGTTCATCCTCTTTGGAGTCAAGCTGAAATTATTTGTTGGCATCCTCATGCTGGTAAAACTACATTTTATAGTTCATACATACTGAACTGGAGTGGAGCAGAGCAGTCCCCAACAAAAGGCTATCAGTTTGTCTTATCCTTACTCAAAACTTTAGTACTTTTCCAAGAATAAATGCTCTGAGTTTGTCTACAATGTTTGTAATTTCCAGAGCCCCAAAAGAGTAGTTTTTGATAAGTGTTCTATTTTACACCATTTTTGTTTGATTGGCTTTTTATTGCAGAGTGTTTTTTAACAAACTCTTCAAGACATCATAACCAGAAGTGTCTTCCAGGCAGTGGGCAGTGGCTTACACCAGTAATCCAAGCACTTTGGGAGGCTCTAGGATTGAGGCATGCTTGAGGCCAGGAGTTTGAGACCAGTCTATGCAACACAGTAAAACCTCACCTCAAAACAAATAAAAATAAAATGAATATACAAAGAAGAGAGGCAGGAAGGCAGACCACCCAATCTTTCTGACTTACTGACATCGAGGCACCCACAGAGCCAGAGACTTGGGGTATTCTCTGCCAGAGGGTCCATGTAGCTGAGCCAATAAGGAACAGCTGCTGTGTCTACTTTGCTATTGGGGTGACAAAGCATATTAGGGTCCACAGGGTGATGCATTGGCCCCTGTGGTGGATCCAGGTACTCAGCCTGTCCCTCTGGACCTGCTTTCAAGGATTCCTGGTGTTCCCTGCTGCCCCAGGCTCCTTCTTCCCTTCCCAATCTCTCCCCTGCCCCCATCCCCATCCTGGAAGCAGCCACCACCCACCTTCCACCTTGACTCTTAAGAACATACACACACACCCTCACACAAATATCCACCAGAAATTGAATGACCTGACAGGAGGACTGTAGAATAGTGTTCAGCATGTCCTGTTGGAGATGACATGTTCTATGGCAAAATAGAACAATAGGGGTAAATGACAGTCCTATTAGGGTGGAGTGTTTTTCTTGAAAATTCATTTCCCAAAAGATGGCACTTCAAACCACCTAAGGTTACCTATACAACAGGAATATGTCATCCAAATGTAAACAGTAATGGCAGCATTTGTCGTGATATTCTACGGGCACAGTGGTCTCCAGCAACATTTCAAAAATACTCCTGTCCATCTGTTCTCCATTGTGTGATCTCAATTCGGATGACTCTTTAGTGCCCAAGACTGTTGGAATCTGCAAAGCAGACAAAGAAAAGTACATCACAATAACTCAGGAATGGACTCAGAAGTGTGAAATGTAATTAAATAATTTATTGGATAACCTCTACAAATAAAACTAGGAGAACTCTGAAAGAGAAAGCCTTTTCATTTCCATTTGGCTTCTTTCTGTGAGCCCATGCTTCATCTTCCCTGCCCTGGTGCACAAGATTACCTGATACAGCAGTGCCGCATGTTGCACATACTCAGAAAAACAAACCAGAAGCACTGTTTCCTGTACCCTCATTGTCTCCTAACAGAGTGATATGTGTGTTACAAGCCAGTTCTCCCGATGTAACTTAGGTGTGTGGTTAAAAGCGTTCTTCATTGACCTAAAATTGGACAAATCAAGGTGTAAGGAGTGGTGGGTATGGTGTGTGCTTGGATTGGGGAGAAAAGCTCCACTGCCCTGTAGGAGATCATTTTAAAGTGGGATTCATTTAAACTCAAAGCAGTTGTGTAAAGCAAGGTGAAGAACATGAAGCTGTTTCTCTATTCACTTTATTTTGAAAGAGCTATGTCTTAAGTGAAAGTTAGAACAAACCAGGTTAAATTCTATTTACATCCTGTATGTTAAGGTCTAAGTTTAATTGATCCACATGTAAATGGATTGGAGCTACTAGAATATTAAGCGTGATGGGCTTTGTTCCCAACTCTTACATCTCCCTACACTTCAATCTTTGGCCTTTCACACTCCATATTCTTTGGTTTGAATGTGGTTTCTTAGTTAATATATTAATAGCTCTTATTTTTCTTATTTGTTAACTGCTTAGGTCTATTTGGATAAAAGTGTGAAAATTCAATTAATGGAAATATTGGTAGTTTGAAAATCAAAGCGCTCCTCTGGAGGTTGTACATTCAAATGAATAATTTGTATAATAAACTAATTCATACAATTTTTAATAACCTTATCTAGCTGAGATTATTGCTAGATTTTCCCTTCTTCCTGAAATATTTATTGATACTGGTTTTATTTTAAAATCAATCCAGTGACATAGTAAAAAGAATATCTTGAGAGTAATTTTATTGAACAGGATGGGTGCATAACTTAAAGCATTGTCATAAAACTTCTACATGCAACATTCCAGTTACATGAATGTTATATTCAATAAATAATGTGTTTTATTAATGAAACTATGCTACATTTCAGCAAAACTTTGTGACATTTCCTTGGTACTTAGGATGGAAAACCTAAAGGCTTTGTTATTTGGGAATCTATGTTTCTATAATTATAATGATCAAAGAGCAACATTAACTAAACCTGGGGAACAAGAGCACAATCTTGTATGCAGTCTACATAATGACTTCGCACAACCAGTTGCAGGATGTTCATCCAGTTTTCAGTAGTATTGTAAGTGACTTTTTTTGTAGTCTTCCCTAGACTCCAGTAAAAATAAGTTTTGTGTTTTGTTTCATTTTGTTTTTTTAGTTAGACTCCTACTCTGTTGCCCAGGCTGGAGTGCAGTGGCACACTCATGGCCACTGCAGCCTCAACCTCTGGACTCAGCAATCCATCCACCTCAACCTTGCAAGTAGCTGGAGCTACAAGCGCATGCCACCATGGCCAGCTAATTTTTTTGATTTATTGTGGAGACAAGGTTTCACCAAGTTGCCCAGGCTGGTCTTGAACCTCTGGGCTAAGGCAATCCTCTTGCCTCGGCCTCCCAATGTGCTGGAATACAGGCTTGAACTACCAAGTCTGGCCATAGTTTGATGTTTGTAAACATTTGTGTTTTCCAGAAACATGATTCATGTGAACAAGGCAAGTTACCTTTATTCCTTCTTTTCCTAATCTGACTGTGAACCAGGCCAATGTGAAAGTCATGGCTGGTGCTCTCTAACCATCAGGTTCTTTCACATGCATCTTTACATTCTTGCAATAAATTGAGGAATATATGTCCACTGATTTTGATTTTAAACTTGTAAATCATTAAAAAAAGAAAAAAACAAATTAGCTGAATTTGGTGACACCCTCCATAATCCCAACTACCCTAGACTAAGGCAGGAGAATTTCCTGAGCCCAGGATGTCAATTCTGTGGTAATTCATGATTATGCCACTGCACTCCAACGTGGGTGGTAGAGCGAGATCCAGACTAAAAAAAAGAGAATTGTGACCAGAAGTGTCTTCCAAACTTAATGTGGATGAATATAAGAGCCACACTGAAAGGGATGGGGTATAGCCTAACACAAATAACTTTTGGATAGACAGTTTGGTGTCTGCAGACTCAGGTAAAAGAACAACAGAAATTGAAACAAATATTTAATCATCTCATTCTGTAATGTCTTCATCTCAGAGGTGTGCTCTAGCGGTTTCAAAACACCTTATGTACATTCTGGGACTGAGTAAATAAGTGAACACGCTGTAGATGATGGGAGCCAGGATTCTCACTACAAGAGAATAAAATCACAAATAGGGAAAGAAGGAAAAATACAATGACATTTCTGTTATTGCTCATTGAGAACTCATGTCATTTTCTTACTTACATTATTTGTATAATTTATTTAATTCTGAAACAACTTAAGACTTACAAAAAGTTTTAGAAATAGTAGCTTGTTCAATACACTTATCTTTCAGCTTTCCCTAATGGTAAGCCATAGTATATCTTGCATAACTATAATATAAGGAACAACAACAGACAACACTAATACAGTGCTATTAAATATGAATTTTGGTGATTTTTGCACTACTAATTTTTTAACTTCCATTATCAAATCTAGGATCCCATATTTCATTAGGTTGTCATATTTTTTAGTTCTTTATTTGTCATTCTTGACCCTGTTGCTTGCAAATGTACTGATTAATAAATTTTAAGTATGCCTTTCTAATCTTTTCTACTGATTCAAATTATACATTATTGACAAGAATATCACAGTAGAGATGGTCCTTCACAGTAAGCGCACCACACTGAGTTACATAATATCAACATGTCTTATAGCTGGTGATGATAAAGGAATATGATAAATAAAATTATTTTTGTAAAAAGTTTTGAGGAAGAATAATTCTTAAGTAGAGCTGCTTTCACTACTCTTCCTATTTGGTCATGTGCGCACTTTATTAGAATGAGTCTATTTTTGTCTGAGCCTGTCATTAATTTTTTAAAATTATTTACTTTTTAAAGTCTGCCGCCCAATAGAGCAGGTTGAAGAAATAAATTTTACTCATTCTTAAAAGGTAAATGACTCTGTGATGGTCTTTTACTATTGGAATATTGATAGCCTAAAGAAAGGAACAGAGGAATAGGACAATTAAAACATGGAAGCATCTCCAATGAACAGTTGTAATTTATTCACATGTTTGGATAAATGAATAAAATTTTCTGCCAATTAGAATGTTTCAGAAATCATATGGACAAATACAGCAAGAACTGTCATTCTTCTAAGTATGGCAGAGTGGTTGAAACTATTGCTGCCATGTTATAATTCACATCATTGAGAAACAATTTATTAGAATATGAAATCCAAGGGCCTCAGCTGAAAAAAAAAGGGCACTTGTTTCCAAAAATATGTACTTTGCCAAGTTTTGCATTTATCATCTGTTTAATCAATAGAATTATGTCTTTTGATTGTTGTGGAAGGCAGAATTTTGGGAGAGGGTGTAAATATTAGGATATGGCGAGAGGAGATTTCACAGAGAACCCAATCATACTTTACTGGTTAGAGTTAGTCTGACTTAGAGTTTTGGAGGAAACGACTTAGATTTTTGGAGGAAACGACTTAGATGAAAAGCATTTAGGGAAGCCAACATGTTTTTTTAAAAATCAGGTATTCGCAACCTGAAAAGCTCAATCCAGGAAAAAATCCATGACTTAACAAAAAGCTGAAGTGACACTTTCAGTGACCAATTCAAGCTTGTGTATGTGCAGTCATTTTACTCCTTTTGCTCTGCTGCTTTGAAGCCTCTGAAGGGTCTAAGCTTGAAAGGACTTGTTTCTGTAGGAACAAAACTATTGAGGGGTAAGCCTACAAAGTCTTTATGGTAGAAGCATGGGAAAAACCTGGGATTAGGGACAGCCATGGAGAGATGGCCTGAGTTAGAGAGGGTAGAACACACAGACCCAATAGAAATAAAGCATAAGGCTGAAAGTTCAGAATCAGAATGATCAGTCTTCCCTTGGGGAAAAGACACTGGCTGCAGTTGGTAGGAATCTGTGGTGAAGCTGCGTGTTGGTCAGTGATGTCAGGGCAGGACAGGCTTGTGCTCTTGGTGCCATGATGGATGGGTGGCCTTTTCTTTAGGGTCAGTGATGCTGGGAACTTGAGGCTGGAGACTCAGAAAGGGCCATACATGAGCAGCCTCAGAGATGTTGTCTAGACACTTGTAATCTTAGACGTATCACTAGGCTTGAGGCTACCGCCTGAGAATCTTCCTGCCCTCCTTCAAAGTCTCCCCACCATTTCCTCCTAACCATAGATAAATTTTTTTTACCTGAGAGGAGCAACTGTTCTTACATTGATTCACTGAAGGAAACAGCTGCTCAAGTGAACAGAAGAGTTGAACTTGAATAGGAAGTTTATGTTTAGGGTTGTTACGATGTATAGGGTCCCAATGAGTGTCCTGCTCACAGAAGTAATATACAGTATCTACAGGCTCTACACTGACAATTGTGAGTGATAAGTCTATGCCAGACCCACTACAACTGAACCAGGAGCACCGTTGGACACCCTGTAGATGAATGGTTGATAAGATTGATGTGTCTTCTGGTGGAACCATTTCAAATAGGTGTTTCCATTCCTATGGATGATACTGAAACTGACTTTGCAGAATATGGTAACACTGCCTCCACAAGCCACATACTGAAGGGATGGAGACTGTGTCAGCACAGCAGCTTCATGGGAAACTGTGGGGGAAAAAGAAATTTATTGGTTTTCAAGCAAATACAAAACAATAATTGTGAAATTAAAAAAAATGATGCACTACATTCAGGTATTTTTTATATAAATATAAAACATTGTATAAATTTTATCCAACATTTTCAAGCATCTACCATCTGAATCAATCCTTAATACTTATTCTCAATTGTCTCATACAGGTGAATAAGAATAGCCATCACAATTCTCATCCTGAAAATTACTTATGTGTAAAAGGATCCAGTATCATGAATGCAGAATACCAGGATTCAGAGGACCTATCCCAACAAGGCTATCCTATATGAGGGAACCTTCTGTAAGTGTGTCTTTAACCTAGTTGAACAGGTTCATAGCAAAGGTTCATTTTTATTCCTTAGCTAGAGGTTGTCAGATAGCCCATGGGAGTCTCTATGCAAAAGTCCTCAAGTTTCAGAGACCAGTCTCTGAAACCTCAGCCAAAGTCCCTTACATGTGCATGGGAATCAGTGTGATTCACAGAGCAGGATGGTTGTCCACAGATGCCTGGGGCTGGTCCAGCCATGGGCTCAGGACAGACAGAGTGATGATTTAAGGGACAATATCATGGGAGTCATGTGACATTCTGAGGTTTTAAACATGATCATAAAGGATCAATATGGGAAGAAAAAGTCACTGGGGGCTAGTTTTGATTTGGTATTGAGAGATAGCTCTTCTGTCCCTTTTTCATTCATAAATGTAGTCATTGATACAAACCTAACCAAATACACTGTTTTGTCATTTTAGTCCTTGACAGAATGTGGCCATGGATTATGTAAAACTGGAAGCTAGACAGTGCCAGTGCTCTCTCTGGAGCCAGGAGGTGACTGTGAATATGAGCAAATGTGTGTCTAACCTGCACGTCTCCACAGCCATGACCACTGGCTTGGGAGGACCTTCAGGTTTTCCATTTTCCTCATTCCTAGATGAGGAACACTTTGAACCCTGTCCTCCTTAAGCCCTGCCAGGACTAGAGAACACTCCAGAAACCTAGACCTCTCCTTTCTTTTGCTAGACAGATCAGGTCACTCACAGACTTTCTTATGTGTATTTTCCTTGCGATTCATTTTCCAAGGCTTACAAAGACTCTGCTTGTCACAATCTCTGATAGATGAACTGATTTTCTGTCACTCCCCTATTTATTAGGTTGCTTTCAATCTTTCCAAAGTACTAATTGTCTTATTTCCACCAAATCTGCTAGAAATGATGGCAGCAGGAAGAGATGTAAAAATATTACTGGGTGGATACTGTATGCTATGAAATAGAATGATATAGTAGAAATAATAATAATACCCCAAATCACTCTGGACTTTGAGCTGCTATTATCAGACATTCATACAGTGCTCTCTCTGGAATCAGTGTTGCTCACATGTCCCTTCTTATTGCCAACTGTGGGGAAAAACCTGAGGGTTATTTTCCTTTTTCTTAACAGCATGATTTCTAGACCTATGTGTACTTCTTTCTTGCACATTTTCGAACATGCTTTGCTGTTTGTTTGATTGTTTACCATTCCTTTAAAATTCATAAGTGGATTTATGGTAGTGTCTAGGACTATAGGAACAATAGATACTGGTATGAAGTTTTCAGTTAGAAATTAATAGACAACGAATTGGGATTCTACCATCTTGTCTAGAATTCGTATTCCTCCCAATATGTTGCTGCTCAATGCTCTCTAATTAGCTTTGGAGCAGCTGTAGAGTCATCACACACAGAGACTCAGATGGTCTTTGGTCACAGCTTTCTTTTGTTGTCCTCTTCGTTGTAATCTGTGAACAGTTTCCCTCATGTAGGTCTCACTGTACTCCTTCTGCTCCCTTGGGGTTTCCTGGGGGAGACAGAGTTGATGGCTGCACTGGGAGCATAGTCTTCATGTTCTCAGCTCTCATTAGATCTCAACATCACTTGGTTTAATAATCTAATCATTGCAAAGTGTTGCACTCCAGATGATTATAGCGATAGGAGTCATCCTCTTCTGTCTTCTCTAAATGGTGAACTTTTTTTGATTTTTATGATTGCTTATGCCAGGACTTATGGACATATTTTTTCTCACATTGGTGTTGAATACTGTGTCTGAAAGCAAAGAACAAAACTTATGTACACTACTTTGCTCTGTGGTTTTACACAAGGCAAAGAAGCCTATGTGATTTAGAGTTTTGCATGGGCCCAAAGGTCCCAGGGACAGCCATCTCATGTCTCAGATTCCTCCCCTTACCTGGTGCTCTCTCTGCTCTCTCTGTCCTTTCTCTTGTCCAACAACGTTCACTTCTGTGTGTGTGTGTGTGTGTGTGTGTGTGTGTGTGTGTGTGTGTGTTCTAAAATTAAATGAGTGTTGCTTCTTTCACCTATCGATTAATTTTAAACTTGTGAAATAATAATTCACACTTAACTAAATCAAATCACACCCTATTTCCAGGAAATATTTTCTTCACGTTATTTACAACTGATTACCTCATGACCTGACAGCTCCCACCATGTCATTTGGAGAGTGGGTAGATCTCACACTGATTCTTCATGATATCTGAGAAGTAATCCATGGAATGATAGTTGTTTCATCCACTTTCATATCTAGGCATATTGTTTTTTTCAATATTTTCCCATTATTAGGAGGTTCATGCACATTCCTAGAAATGAAATTATGGATGAAATGTTTAAAAAGCACAATTTTGTAGATATTCTTGTATTTTTTTCCAAAGGTATAGATAGCAGTAGATTTCTTCCCTGTGAGCTATGAATAGAAGTATTTGTTTCCCTATAATCTTGCCTAAGAAGGTGCTTCAGACCTATAATTTCTCAAGTCGTGTAGCTGAGAAATGTTAGTTGAAAATAGTTTACTTTGCATGTTTCTAATAATTTGTATGTTAAAGAGATTTAAAAATATTTAAAGGTTATTTGTCTTTTCATAGAATCATCTGATTTCTGTTTGTTTGTTTTTTCTATTTTCCCAATGGGGATTTGATTATTTGCCCTGATTTTTTAAAGAGTTAATATACTTGAGAATATTCTCCCTTTATTTATATAATATATTAACTCCTATTTTTAAGTCACCTTGCAATTTTGCTTAATTTGTGATTTTTTGGCCATTCATGTTATTAATATTTTTTAAAATTTAACCTTTTCCATTATATTAAATTTTGAATTTTTAAAATTTAACCTTTTCCATTACAGTCCACCTGGAACTGGTGTATGGCTACAGTATTGGTTATCTTTTTTTTTTTAATTAGTATTAGTTATATATTGTTTTACTATAATTTGAGTATCCTAGAGAATTATAGCATGCATCCTAGACTTGTGATATCTTTCATAACACAGCATTTAACACTTTCCAGACAGTTGGTGGATCTTAATCTCAATTACACTATTTAGTTTGGGGGTGTTTTTTTTTTTGGCACTTGTTTCCATATTTTAATTGTAAATATCTTTTAATTCTGCATATATTTAAATGCCACAATATTCCATTTTTAACAAAGTTTGTGTAGGTTTCCCATATTTTTGTCCTTCTATTGTTCTTTATTCTTCTCTCAATCTCTAAAGTTACATCTGGATTTACTTTACTTCTCCCTGAAAAACTCCTATAAGATAGAAGGTAATGTTGGTCTTCTGCTGATTGACTACGATGTGGTTATTTTAAAAATACGTTTATTTCACCTTCAGTTTAAATCATATCCTTGTATAGAATCCTGAGTTGGGGGTTATTATTTTTCAATACTTAAAAAGTATGAGTTTTTCTGTCTTTTAAATGTACATTGTTAATGTTAAGACGCTGTTTACCGTTCATATTGTTGCGTTGTTTTTTAATACTTGTTTTTAATTTCTCCCTCTCTATCGCTCCCATTTTATGTATTAGTTTTAGCATTCTACATTAGTACTAAGATGGGCCTAGGTGTGATTTCTGTGTGTGTTCAGCTTATTTAGAATTCATAGCATTACTTTTCTATCATTAGTTTTGGATATTTTCTAGTTACTCTCTCTTCAAATATTGTCTCTGTGTTTTCTGCTTCTCTTCATGAACTTCAGTTATAAATATGTTTTTTTTCCATTATATCTTTTATGCACTTTTAGGTGTCATCCATTTGTCTTTCCAAACTTACAATATATCATCCTGTTTGCCACTTTGATTTTCAACCTCAGTCAAATCTAAAGTTAAATTCATTTATTGAGTTATTGATTTGAATCACTTCATATCTTAAATTTTAATGTGTATACTTTTAGAAATGTATAGGTTTCTGTTAAAATTATCTATCTCATCATCATATTAATTATGTATATAACATCCTATAACCTGAATGTCTGAAAATTATTTCATTGTTTTGTTGTTTTTGCTTGGTTTTGTTTTCTCTTGATTTTGTATGCCTGGGTATTGTTGATTAAAATCAGACTGTGTTTAGTATACTTGACATTTATGTAGATTTACAAGCATATTTGTTCTGAAACCTTTTTAAGGTGACTCTCTGCTCTGAAATTATTTTAGTCCTCCAGGGAGAATTTACTTTTGATTCCATCAGACTGAATTGTTAATCAGACTGCATTACTTTGAGCCTGGGCATCAGCACTGGTGGTGACTTGCTGTTTCTGTTTCATTCCCTTCCAAGTGTGTAGCCCTGCTGCGCCTCCTTCTGAATATTTGGTTGGTGTCAGAATTCCTCCTTCCTTATAGTCCTTGAAGGTTAATCTTTCACTTTGACCACATGAGAGTGATGAAATCCCTGCTCAGTTCTAAGGCCTGTTGGTCCCTTCTTCATTTCAGATTCTCAGTTCTGAAAGGAAGCAAATATTTCTGAGCCTGTATATGCCTCAAGGACATTGAAGACACAAAACTAGAGCTCACCTCTCAAGGATTTTCTTCTTTTCTTGTATCCTTGGATACATGCTCTGCTGGTATTTGTAATGTCCATGAAGGGAGATGAATTTCTTTTCAAATTAATAGTGCTGTGTTCAGGTTGATGACACCCCACAGGTCAATAACATATGAGAGAATTATTATCATTCACACAAAGGATGCCTGGGCACAGTGGTCACATACTGATTCAGGCTGGCTCAAAGATACAGAGGATTGGGCTTCTCTAGTAGCCCTGGGATGGCCAAAAGGAAAATTCTCTATGTTGGCTGGCGAGTTGGGAGGTGGAATTTTCCCATCAGCACTTATATAGATGCAGGGAAGAGAGGGAATGAAGCGGTGCAACTTTAATTATGTCAGGGATAAACATCAAAAGCAGAGTCAAACTGTAATACACAGAGTTCCTCTGATGCCTTTAAATATATGTTTTGGTATTCTGTTCACGTTTCTGTAGTTAAACTTACTAGGTTGATTCTAAATAACCCATTCCGCCATTTTGCAAAGTGGAAGTTTCTAAACAATTTTTATTTTATGAGAAAATTCAAAATAAAAAAATAGGGCTCCACCACTGTGACTTTGGTGCCAGGCTGGTCACTGGCAACAAAGTCCACAGCAAGAGTGTGAGACCAGGTGCTTGGACACAGTGGAGAAGATGCAAGCTCACCACCTTTGCTGTGCCCCAAGAAACTAGACAGAGAAGTGCTCTATTGTCCCCACCACTGAGTGGCAGATTGATGTCCTAGTACTGAAGGGCTCAACCTTACGTCTCACTGGGTTTGATCACTGTGAACCAGAGGTACCAAACCGGTGCATAGTCCTTGTCACCCCATCCTCCACACTAGCGCACCTATAGGACCTTGGGTGGAATCAGAGGAAGATGACCTAGCCATGAAGGGTTGTGGTGAGTGATGAACTGATCTAACACCTTACCTCATTCTTCCAGTGATTTGGGATGTATCCGACCTATGAAGAAAGAAGTCTAGTCAGCTGCCCAGAGAGACAAACACAGGAAGAGCCAGGCAGCACTTGCCCTCTGAGGGAATCCTCATGTGGATGAGTCTGCTAAATGCACTAGCAGTCTGTTCCAGCAAAGGATCCTAAAATTTCAGAACCTGTCAAAAGAGGGAGCTCTAAGTTCATTAAAAAAAAATTCACGTGTGAGCATGTGAGTGTATATGTTTTTGTATGTTTTTTCCATTTTTGTTCTTTTTTTTCTCTTCTATTCATGCATGAGTTTATGTGTGTGAAAGTGGGTTAAACATTTTTCACTTGTTTTTGTTGTTGTTGTTGTTTTGGTTTTCCCTTTTGTTTGGGGTTTTTTTTCCCCTTTTCTTTCTACTTTTACCTGTTTTTTTTTTTCTATTATGCAATTTTGGATGTAAGGGTTACATATATTCCAATTGCATGGGCATTCTAAATAATGGTGGCAATTGAGTTCAAGCGAGACTACAACCTAGTCAGTGAACACTGCCATCAATTGGTAGCTTTTGAATCTCACTCCCTAAGACACCTTATTTAGTCACGAAAACTGCAAAGAGAGAGCAAAGCTCCCACTTCCTGCCTAGTTTAAAAGTTTCACAAATCCAGAGGCTCTACTTAGGGAAAGATAGGGGATTGAGCAAATAACAGAAGTAAACATATTCCCTTTCTCACTGAGTAATAGAATTAAAGAGAAAGAAAAATATATCACAAATGATAAAATAAAAATCAATGGAAGAACATAGGTCTTAAAAAGATGGTACCCAAAAATACAGACCTTGGAGTGCAAACAATGGAAAGAATGCAGATTGACTGGTCTCAGATAAAAAATGCAGAGATCAAAGAATGGATGACGACCATAAGCAAAAATCAAGAAAGACAAGAAGAAAGAATGAAGAAATGATAACACAGATATGGGCCATAAAAAACACTGTGCATGAAATAAATGAACAGATAAGCTTGGAAAGCAGAATTAACCAAATGGAAAAAAGAATATCAGAACATGAAGAATGAAATATCGAATCAACCCAATCAGTTGAAAACATGGAAAGGAAGCTTTAAAAGACAGAATAAAACCTCCAGAAGATGTGGAATCTTATCAAGAGGCCGACCTTACACCTGATTGGTACACCTAAAGTACAAAGGGAGACAGAAAATACCTTGGAACAAATATTCCATGAGGTTAGCCAAGAAAACTTTCCTCATTTCATGAAAGATTCAATCATCCAAACACAGGAGATGCAGAGAAACCATACAAGATATGAAATAAGACCAGCTCTTATACACGTAGTAATTTGTTTACACAAAGTAGGGAAAAAAGAAAAAAAATCCTAAAAGCAGCAAAAAAGAAATATCAAACTACCTATCAAGGAAGACCAAATAGAATGGTACCAGAATTATCCACAGAAACACCACAGGTTTGAAGGACTGAATTTCAGTCTTCAAAGTTCTCAAGTTTATACAATTCCAACCAAGAATTTCCTACTCAGCTAAGCTAAGCTTCATCAGAGTTGGAGAAAAGCAACCTGGATGGAATTAGTCTATAATATTGAGTGATCTTTCACAGAAACAAAGAACTGAGTATCACATGTTCTTACGCATAAATGGACCTTGAACAACTACCGTGATACTATAAGAAAGCATTGACTGCAGCAGGAAACTGCAGAAGGGAGGGGGGTAAAGAGGTGGAACTGACAGTAGTGAAAATCTGCCTGGGGAACGGGGGGCACACATGATCAGCAAGGGTACCTGCACAGTGAATATTTGTATACATAATCCTGAAATGTACCCCACAATTTTAAAATAAAAAACTTTTAGAAAAGAAAATAATAAATAAAATAAAGTCCTTTCCAATCTCTAAGACATTATGCTACTTCCAGACCAGCTCTACAGGAGATGCTTAAGGAAGTATTAAGCACAAGAGAAAGAAAAAAAAATGACCTTGTTTGTTGCGAGAATACAAGAAAACAGAGAAAGAACAGAGCATACAGCATGTCTACAAATTTGAAAACATACACAAAAATCATTGCAACAGTCAAAAGAAAACAAAAAACTTTATAAAAGCCTCATGGCAGAGAACCTGAAGGTGAGTAGACTAACTGCACCACTGAAAGACATAGAATAACAACATGGATAAAAAAGCATGACTGAACAAGATACTGCTTCCAGGAAACACACCTCACATAAAAGCACAACCACAGACTAAAGTTAGAACATGGTGTAAAAAAATACATTCAAGTGAACAGAAAACAAAAAGGGCAGGAGTTGTGATTCTAAGACAAAACAGCCATCAAACTATCAAAAATTAAAAAGGATACAGGACACTAAATAATGATAAAGGATTCAATCCACCAAGATATATCCATCCTAAACATATATGCACCCAACACATGAACACCAGTATTTATAAAGCATAAATCATGCTTAGTATACTAAAAGAAGATAAATCATACTTAGTATACTAAAAGAGGACTGACTCTAACACTGTCATAACTGGGGACTTAAATACCCTACTAAGATCCTTAGATAGATCATCAAGGTAAAAACTCAATAAGGAGATTGGAAATTTCGACTTGACTCTTGACTTAATGGACTTAATAGATAACTACAAAACACTTTATCCTACAACCACAGACTATATATTCAACTAATCACCACATGGAACATATTCCAAGTTTGACCACATTCTAGGCCATAAATCAAACATGAACAAATTCCATAAGAACCAATTAATATCATGCTCCTTCTCAGACCACAGTGGAATAAAATTAAATATCAACATCAACAAGATCCCCACTAAACACACAAAGACATGGGCAGTAAACAACAGACTGTGTAATGACTCCGGTCATCACAGATAAAAAGACATAAGCTAAAAGATTCCTGAAAACAAATGAAAACAGAAACACGCCTTACCAGAATCTCAGAGATGCCATAAAAAGTGAACTATGAGGGAATGTATAGCCCTACACACACCCAGGTCAGGAAAACAGAAATATCACAAGTAAACAGCATAACATCACACCTAAGAAAGTTGGAAAATCAAGACCACCAAAACCCGAACCTCAGCAGAAAAATTCAGATCAACAGGATAAAGGTTCAACTACAGGACAGAGAAGACAGAAATTCCTAGCTAGAGAAAGAGAAGGTGATCAGGGTATCCAAATAGGAAAATAAGAAATCAGGTTATTCCTCTTTGTAGATGACATGATTCTACACATCAAAAATTGTTGGGATCCAGCCTTGGAGGCCCACCTGATTGACAGGGTCCGGGTGGGCCGAAGACCCCGGGCCGCAGGGCGAGCCCAGGAAGCTGAGGCCCTTCTGTCCTTCACCTTTGCTGTTTGATACCGCCGAAGAATTCTTTGCAGTCGTGGAAGAAGAAAATGGCATGTTTATGTGAAGTACTCACAGCTAACCTGGAAACATCATGGTTTATTTTTCCATTTTTCCCACTATGCCACTTGGCCTTTTCTAACATATGCAAGGGTTAAACTCTGAAGCACATCAAGAATGCTTTATTTCACTTGGTTATTAGACATTGCTTAAGTAATAAATGATATGAGTATATCCACTCCTTATTTGATTTAGGACTATGCAGTTTAGTGTTTAGACATAAGGATTTTTTAGAAACACAAGTTTATAATAGGTTCATTATGAATTCATTATAAGTTCTAACACTTATCTAGGAGTTATGTAGGTGATTTATAACACTGTTTTCACTAACTTAGGATAAAGATTAATGTTAAGGTTTTTACTTAATTCTATAGTTAAAACTCTAAGTTAACATTTATAGAGTAGGTTTTCACTGAACTCATATTATAATAATTAGACACTTTTATGACAGATCAGCTAAAACAGAAAGTAACCTTGAGGGGCCTGGGAAACATTACTAAAAGTTCTTTTGAGTTCTCTTTAGAAACAAGCACTGCAAGATAAGAGAAAAGTAACAAGGACATCTGGACAAGGGAGGCGATCACAGGACTCTGAAGAACATAAGAGCCTAAGATGAGAATATTCCTGACACATAAAGAAATATACACTTAAAGAAACTTTCTTGAAACATTTGTAATTTGGGACATCGGACTGAGAGTGTCATTGTTGGCTTTATGAATAGGACTTGTCTAATGCCTATGAGATTCCTGGCTTATTTGCTACTAAAGCCTATGGGAATCTTGGTTTGTTTGCTACTAAGACCACTAGCTGGTAACTTTTAAAAGATATGTATGTGAAAGAGTTTTCTTTGTCTTGCCCCTTCAAAAATGGTATAAAAGCTCTGTATTAACTAGCATTAAATTGTCATCTGTTCAAGAAGCAGGTGTCCGGTATATGATCGTCGTCGTCGCCTATCTGTCTCTCCTTCAACATATCTCATGATCCTTGTGGGGCGGGACCCCGCAAAAAACCAAAGAGAATCTTTCAAAAACTTCCTTGCCCTGATAAAGGACTTTGACAAAGTTCGAGGGTATAAAATAAATGTGAAAAGACAATCACATTTCTATACAACAATAATAAACAAACAGAAATGCAAATAAAAAGCAAAATCCCATTCACAATAGTCACAAAAAAAGAGAAATACCTTGGTATCTTCCTAGGCAGAGACATGAAAGATCTTTACAATGAAAACTACAAAACACTGTTCCTAGAAATCAAAGATGACACAAACAATTGGAAAAATATCCCATGATCATGGAATGGAAGCATCTACATTGTGAGGATGTTCGTTCTACGTAAGGCAATCTATAGATTTAACACAATACCCATCAAATTACCAGCAGCATTCTTCTCAGACCTAAAACAACAGTACAGGAATTCATATGGAAACATAAATAATCACACATAGCCAAAACAATCCTCAGCAAAAATAAAAAAAAAAGCAGGAGGTATCACACTCCCAGACTTTAACTTTTATTATAAAGCTACACTAATCAAAACAGCTTGGTATTGGTACAAGAACAGACATATAGACCAATTGAACAGCATAGAGATTCCCAAAGCAAAACTTCAATTTCTCAATCATTTCATCTTCAACAAAGACTCCACCGCCAATCACTGGAGAGAGGAGAACCTATTCAGTAAATGGTGCTGGGAAAACTGGTGGACCACATACAGGACCCCTACCTATCTTCATCCACAAAAATCAACTGTGTATGGATCAGAGACCTAAATGTAAAACCTCCAACTATAAGAACCTTAGAAAATGCAAGAGACATCCTTATGGAAATTGGAAATGGCAATCAATTCCTGATCAAAATCCCAAGTGCACATGCCATAAGAGATAAGTTAGACAAGTGAACCTCATCAAACTGCAAGCTTCTGCAAAGTCAAAGAAACCATCAAGAGAGCAAGGAGACAGCCCACAGACTGGGAAAATATATTTGCCCACTCCATGTCTGGCAAAGGCTTAACATCTAAGATCTACAAGGAACTCAAATGTGCTGAAAAGAAAACCAAAACAGCCACACTACAAAAAGTGTGCAAAAGATATGAATAGACAGTTCTCAAAAGAAGACATACAAGTAGCCAACAGATACATGAAAAAATGTTCAGCCTCACTAGTCATCAAAAAATGCAAATTAAAATTACACTGAGATACCACCTAACTCCAGTCGGAATGGCCATTATCAATAGCTCAAAATAACAGATTCTGGAGAGGATGTGGTGAAAAGGGAACACTTCTACACTCCTGTGGGAGTGTAAACTAGTATAGCCTCTGTAGAAAACAGTGTGGCAATTCCTAAAAGTTCTAAAAATTGATCTTCCATGTGATCCCACAATCCCCCTATGCGGAAGAATTCAAATCAGTCTATAAAAATGATACCTGCACATGTATTTTTATTGCCGCATTGTTCACAATAGCAAGAACATGGAACCAACCATGCTGCTCATCAAAAGAGGACTGGAAAAATATATGTACCATATACACAATGGAATATTACGTAGCCGTAAAGAAGAACAAAATTATGAATTTTGCAACAACCTGAATGGATATAAAGTCTATAACACTGAATGATCTTTCGCAGAACCAAAGACCTAAGTATCACATATTCTCACTCATAAGTGGACTTTGAACAACTATCATAACAGCATAAGAAAAGAATTGACAGTAGCAGGAAACAGCAGGGAGTTGGGGGATGGGGAGGTGGGATTGGCAGTAGTTGGAGTCTGCCTGGAGAAGGAGGGGGAATGACTCATCTACAAGGGTACCTGCATAATGAATATTTGTATACCTAACCCTAAATTGTACCCCCCAAGATTTTAAAATAAAAAAAATTCAAGTTAAAAAAAATTCAATGAAGTAAAAAGCTTTTTTTTGAAAGAATATATAAGATTGACAGATCCCTAGCCTGATTGACCAAGGTAAGAGAGAAAAAGCCCAAATAAACACAATTAGAAACACAAAAGATGACATAACAACTAATCTCAAATAAATCTATGAAAAGTATTCCACTAAATTGCAAAAAATGGAACTTACTCCAAATGGTTTTATGAAGATAACATCACACTAGTGCCTAAATCTGATAAAGACACAACAAAAAATAGAATAATAGACGAATGTCCTTATTGAACATAGATGTAAAAATTTTCAACAAGATCCTAGCAAATAGAATGTAACAACACAGTTGAAGAATCATCTAACATGACCAAGTTGTCTTCATTCCTGGAATGCAGGACTGGTTCAACGTTAGCAAGACCATAAACGTAATTCAATATATTAATACATGTAAAAACGAGAAGCTTATAATCACATCATTGGGTGCAGAAGAAGCTTTTGAACAAAATCCAGCATTACTTCTTGATAAAAACCCTGAAAATCTAGGCAAAGAAGGAACATTCCTAAAATAACTAAAGACTATGCATGATAAACCCATAGTCAATACACCTCTCAAAAGTTGTAGGCATTTCCCCTGAAAAGTAGAACAAGACAAGGGTGCCAATTTCACCTCTCCTGTTGAACAGAGTATTGGAAATCCTAGCTACAGTAATCAAGCAAGAGGAGGAAATCAGAGGCATCCAAATAGGAAAAGAAAAAGTTTAGATATCCCTCTTTGCACGCCGATATGATCCTATACCAAGAAAAACTCAAGGGAATCTGTCAAAAACTTACCAGCACTGATAAATGATTTTGGCAAAGTCTCAGGTTCCAAAATCTATGTGCTAGAAAGTTGCCTTTTCATACATCAGCAGCAAATAGGCAGATAACTAAATGAAAAGCACAATGCCATTCACAATAGCCACACACAAAAAGAAATATATTGTCATCTTCCTATCCAGAGAAATGAAAGACCTTTACAATGAAAGTTGTAAAACATTGCTCAAAGAAATTAAGGGAGACACAAACAAATGGGAAAACATTCCATGCCCATGGATTGGAAGAATCAATGTTGTCAATAAAGTCACTGTATCCCAGGAAATCAACAGATTCAGGGCAATACCCATTAAATTATCAGCATGTTTATTTTCACACAGGGCAATGACAATACAACAATTCATATGGAAACATTAAAAATATGAGTAGCCAAAATAATTCTTAGCAAAATGAACAAACCAGGAGGTGTCACACTTCCAGAATTTAAACATTTTTAAGGCTACAGTAATCAAAAAGCCTGGTATCAATACAAGAACAGGTATATATACCAATGGAACAAGATAGGGATTCCAGAAACAAAACCTTGATTTATCAACCAACTCAACATCAACAAAATCTCTACCAACAACCTCTGGGGAGAGGAGACCCTATTTAGTAAATGTTCCTGGAAAAACTGGATGACCACATGCAGAAGAATGAAACAGGACCCTGTCTATCAACATCAACTCTAAATGGGTCAAAGACATAAACATAAATCCCTAACCTATAAGAACCTTAGAAAATGCAGGAAAAACCCTTATACACATTGGAATAGGCAACTAATTCCTGATCATAATCCAAAAAACATATGTCATAAGAGCTAAGATAGACAAGTGGGATATCATCAAACTGAAAAGTTTTTGCAAAGCAGCAAAAACCATCAAGAGACTGAGAAGAGAGCCCACAGAATGGGAAAAACCATTTGCCAACTGTACTACTGACAATGGCCTTACATCCAGATTCTACAAATAACTCAAATGAGCCAAAAGGAAAAAAAAAACAGCCTTTTAAAATTGGCAAAAGACATGAATAGACATTTCTCAAAAGAAGACATACGAACAGTCAACAGATACATGAAAAAATACTCAGCCTCACTAATCACCAGTGAAGTGTAAATCAAAACCACATTTAGATTCCAGTTGAAACCAGTGAGGATGACTATCATCATTAAATTGAAAAACAACAGCTGCTGATATGAATGCAGAGAAGAGGGGATGTTTCTACACTGCGTAAGTGCATACTAGCATAACCTCTATGAAAAATAGGTGATGATTTTAAAAAAGAACTGGAAACACACCTTCCATATGACCCAGCAATCTTCCTGCTGGGAATATACACAGAGGAATACAAATTGTTCAATAAAAAAGAAACCTATGGACACGTGTTCATTGCCACAATAGTCACAATAGCAAAAACATGGAACCTATCCTACAGTCAATTGAAAGTGAACTGGATAAAGAAAATGTGGTGCACATACACCATAGTGTATTAAATAGCCACTAAGAAGGGTAAACTTATGGTCTTTGCAGCAACTTGGATGTATTGAGTACATTGAACTTTTCTATTATAGAAACAATGAACTGAATACCACAGGTTTTCACTTGTAAATGAGTCCTGTACATTTATCAAAATACTAGAAGAAAGGGATAAGCAGTAAAAGGACACTGCCAAGTGAGAGATGGTGTTGGGGGACACATAACCTCACTAAGGGTACTGGGTCCTAAACCAGGTGAAGTGAGGTCTAGATGGTGGGCCAAATTTTACCTGCTTGTAAACCACTCATTCACCTAATCCTAACTCTTGTATCTTACATGTTTATAATAATATAAAGCACAAAAAAGAAAATCACATTCATATATATAAATATATATCAGACCAAACACATCAGACCAAATTACCAGAACATATTTTCAGTCCTCAGTAACAAATGGTCTTCTTCTGGTGTTAACTAATGTGAGTGACCCCAATCATGTTACGTGAATCTTATCATGCCATGTTCTTCAACACAATAATTGCTGATATGGCTACCAATTGAATGTGAACTTAAGCAGCTTGAATTCACAAGCTTTTTCCTGTTGTAAGGCTAACTCTAGAAATGTTCTATATAAGATTTTCAAGATTACAAATTCATTTCCATTATTGTAAATTTTAGGAATTTAGAGTTGAGGAAAACATTAAAGAGTAATATGTGGAAATGTTTTTGAGAAATTACTTTTTATATTTGAATATAATGCTGTTGGTTTACACGCTAAAAAGAAAACCATGCTACAGTGAAAATAGCAAAGGAATTCTAATTTAAACTGCCATATAGAATAATACAGCTTTAGGTCAACAGAGAAGATGCTTTTAAAGACTGATTATTTGGGGTTCATTTGATGAAATAATTTTAAAGTATAAGAAATACAGATTGGAGAGTAAAAGAGAATAGAATTTAAAAACCCCAAAGAAAAGCTGTTTCTATATAACATATGAAATATGAAATACTGTGTGTCTAATTATTGAAAGAATGATCTATTGCAGAAATCTACCTCTGTCTCATCAATGTTCACATGTCTTCAGGTCAAAATAAACAATATTGAAGGAAAAATATTAAATGAACTATGGGCAAAAAGACTCATCTGATCACTTTATTCTGATGATGAGATCTTGTATTTTGACTTGATGCCACCATGGAATAATACTTACAGTTACAGCAGTCTCACCTTGGGCTATATATCCAAAGGAGCATAAATTGTTCTTCCAAAAAGACACCTGCATTCATTTGCTTTATCAGCATATTCACAATGACAAAAACATAGACACAACCTAGGTTTCCATCAGCGGTGGACTGGAAAAATACTACACATCCCTCATTTGTAGCAACATAGATGAAGTGGGAGGCCAATATTCTAGGTGAATTATCACAGAAACAGAAAATTTAATAATGCATGTTCTTAGCCGTAAGTGGATACTAACCACTCACCAGACACTGGCACAAGGATGGACACTGAGCACTGCCAGATAAGTGAGAAAAGTGGGGGAATAAGAAATGCAAAAGAAGCCATAGGGTGTCAAGCTCACTACTGGGAGACAAGGTCAATCTCATCAGAAGACCCAAACCTCATCATCATGCAATGTACCCATGTAACAAATCTCTACATGTACCTCCAGTTCTAAAATAAAATCTAAATTTTAAAAAAATGTATATTTAGTGTGAGTTAATAAGTGTGATTCTTCAAGCTCCAGGGTGGGTGCTGATGGTGGAAATTAGTCCATCCCAGGCACTGTCAATGACTGGGCTGGGATGCTGGTGCCCCTGATGAATGCACCACAGATCAGGATCCAGGAACCTGCCCAGGTTTCTGCTGGTACCAGGCTACATAGTTGCTAATCCTTTGTCTGGTCATACAGGTGAGAGTGGCTATGGCTGGAGGCTACATCAGCACAACTTTTCCAGTGTTATCTGAGATTGAGAATAAAACAAAAATTATGTGTGTACTCTAGATCATATCCATTATTGTTCCAGAAGAGGCAGGCCAATTGATCTACACAGAACTTTTAAATATTGTGTTTGCTCAGCAGTGGTGCCAAAACATAAGATCCAACAATGTTTACAGAGTCTTTATTGGCATACAAAACCACCTTGTGTTCCTTCACCTGAAAACCAGAGTAGGAGGGGCCAGAGAAGTTGGGCTCCTGTTGCCATGGCTCCCTCTGGGTCCTAACTGGTACCCCTTCCCCAGAGCTCTGATCTAGGGACTGAAATAAGCTCTGGTCAGCAAGGAAGACAGGGAGGGTCATGCAAAGGAGCTGGTTTGTGTATACTGGACATACTGCTTAGAGACCATCTGATTTCTCAGCATTGAGCAGACCCCATACCTAAATTGTCTGATGAGAAAAGGATATTGGCTCACCATGAGTTTAAAACTTCTCCCCTATGGTCATAGCATTTAATTCTGTGTCCTTTTGTCTCTCAACCACCTAGAATAAGGCAGATGGTGTTTAGCACAATCTGTAGACAGAAACAAAAATGCCTGTGATCCCATTTCTCCTGCCTAACACCAACATAGGTAGACATCTCTTGTGTACATATTTGGATCAGGTTAAAATAAGGAGTTGATCAGAAATTTATATTCAGACACATCTATTCCTTGCATATAAGTGATCTTTTAAAATCCCTGCTGTTTTCTCATTCTTTGTGAGAATGACTAAAAAGTCACACTCTGTTAACCACAGCAGTTTGTGCAACGATGACCACAGCTGCACAGACTACCAGGACTCTTTTGTGAATCAATACAATGTTGCTGAAGACACATCTTTCAACAAACCTACATTCAGACTCCTCTCTTCTCAATAACCTGAGAAACCTGTGTTCACCCTCCTTATCTAAGTGGAATCAAATCTATGATTTTCCCATGTTCCCATGAATTTTCCTCGATGGCAGCAAGGGCTTTGCCCAAGGACGGTCCCCTGCATAGTTTAAGCAGGTCTTAAGTTGCATTCCTCAGCTCTGATCCTCATTTCCTCCAAATATGCTGCATTCTCTACATCAGTCAAATTTTTCCTTTCCATGTTCTCTTTACTTCTCAAGGACATAGTTTTGTTCATGTTCTCCAGGTGCCTGACAAATCTTTACACATTCAGTCGTCAGAGCTTCCCCAGCAGCCACAGTCTAGTGGTTTCATGGCAGGTGCTGATGTCAGATTGTCTGGGTTGAATGCAAGCTCTGTTACTTGCTGGTTGTGTGACACCTATCATGTTCCTTAATTTCTGTGTTGCCCCATCCTTCATATCTGCAAAAATGAAGAAAATAGTCTGTTGGGAGCCAACATCTTGGACTGAGCATGCTACAGAGTGTCTGCTGCATATGTTTTCATCATGGCTGAGATTACTGTTCTATAGAGGTGTTTTAGCTCTTGCGTCTGTATACCTGCAATGGCTATATGACCTGTTGACTGGTGTCAGAAGTTTATTCTCTTTATTATACAGACACTATACCAAAAATATGGGGTATTTAGGAAGAAACTTACAGCAAAAATCATGTTCCTGCTCTCCAGTTTTTACTTCTCAATTTTTGACTTTAGTTCCTGCTCCCGTAGGCCATTGCTTAGATTTTCAGATTAAATTACTGAAACTTTCTTAATAGTTTTGTTTTCACCTCTAGTCAAGCTGAACCTTAAACAAGTTTCGCTACGTGCCAAAACTCCCATATTGTGGTCTTGTTTCAGGCCGCTGTCATGGCAATTTCCCCCCTTTCCCTTTTTCCCTTTGTACACTTAATTACTTGTTACATTACAATTGACTCACACAGCTTCAGTATAAGTTTAAACTTTCCACTACACACCTGCTTTATTTTAAGCCAGGTCTCATTCACTTAGGACATATTAGGTAAGAGTATAGTTACATGATAATATAGGTAAATACAGTTATTAGTACATGATAAACTTATAGTAGAAATGATTATATTAGAAATGATTATATAAGTTTTGTGCTTGGGAACTACCTTCCAATATGCTTGTATATGGTAAATAATAAAACCCAGTCACAGGTGTGTTGGAGGGTGGAACCTCAGCATACTTTCTCACATAGAAGTTATAAATTCACATATTAGCATGTATTGAGGAATGATGGTACCAGTGTCTCTCTCATCCTTATTATAATATAGATTTAGGGTTTGTGGGACACTGCCATTAGCGTTCCTCTTTCATCTCCTAATTTGTACTTATTTAGTTACTATCTTACTGTATACCAAAATCAATATATTGTGAATGCTATAATATGCATACTTGTATAAGAACACCATGCTTGATTGAATATTAAATTGTAACTATTATTATATTTACTTGGATTGTATTAATACAAAAATAGCCTTTAATTGAAGTTTTGTAAAATCATCATGCTTTAGGAACTTTGTTATCTACTCTGCCTGGAAACATGTGGATCTTGTGATGCATATTTGGAACAATGTGATGTGTGTCACAAGGATCCATGTGCCCCCAGCAGAAATATATTATCAAACAATTGCTGGGGGCTACAAAGAACAGTGTATAAGCTTGCATTTAAGCTGAATAAAGTTGGAACAGTCCTGATCAGACTGAACCCAGAAGAGCTGCCTCTGAGTCGTTTCTTCTTCACCGTGTCCTGACTCTCCCGATTCAGGTTCAACCCCCTCAGTCGGAGACGGTCTCCAACAATAGTCAGGTTCCAGAACTGTCTTTTCACTAACAAGATGAAATATCTCATAAATATCATTATTTTGCCTCAGTCTACATGAAATCCTTCAAAATTTCTTCACTTATTGAGTCTTTTTTCCTGTATATCCTTTCACCATCCATTGTCAAATTCTGCCTGAAAAAAAACCAAAATGCCACATTCCTCTTCTTTTTTATATACTCCTAATTCAGCCATATTTTAAAGCCATTTCACTTTTTACCCAATACTAAGCCCTTGACTTGCAATTAGAAAAACAAGTTTGGAATCTGCTCCAGAATAAGTTTTTCATGATTTTTCTCTATAGTTTTGCAGTATATTATAGTAAGAAGCATATTCTGGAAGGCAGTATTTTGCACAATTGGGGATTTTATTATTCTTCTGTTAGGAATTTATTTAGTGTCTCCTAATATGATACATAAATGACAATTGATTGATAAGTGATGAAAGATAGATAGATAGATAGATAGATAGATAGATGTCTACATTGATATGTTTCACCTAAATTGTGTATGTATGCATATTGGCAATACAAATTTGAAGCTCATTAGTTTAAAGGATATCTGAATTGAGCCTTGCCCATACGTCCTCTGTACAAAAGGCTTCTGTATTATTACTATGATTATCAAAACTCTAGGTGTTTGAGATCAAGGCAAGAAATATTTACTGAGATAGAAACATTAGAGTAGTAGAGACCTGTGCTATTTTTCTGTTGCTGATGACTGGAAGTAAAAGAAGGTGAAATATTTACATGCTGTGCTCTTTCTCATACTTGCAACTCCTTATAGAGATGTACAGATGAAAGTCCTGGAATCTCTTGTGCCTCTAGTGAGAAATCTTGCTCATTTTATTGCAAATATCTTTTCTTACAAAGTGTTGTTTTTGGTGGGGTGTGGTAGCTCAGCCGGTAATACCAGCACTTCAGGAGGTCGAGGCAAGAGGATTGCCTGAGCCCAGGATTTCAAGACCTCATTTCTACAATAAATCACAAAAAAATAGCTGGGCATGGTAGCGTGCATCTATAATTCCAGCAGCTTGGAAGACTGAGAAGGAAGGATAGCCTGAGCCTAGCAGGTTGAGTCCCACTCCAGCTTGGGTGACAAGAGTGAGACTCCAACTCAAAAAAAAATAACAACAAAAAACACACAAAGTGCTGTTTTTATTGACATGTTGGATAGACTTGGGCTATGAAAGAAAGGAACAAAATAATGGGAAGAAGCATTCAATCTTCAGTTAATGCCTGTAGCTATAGGTTGCTGGAATGTTTATTAGATTAGGTACCACGTCTTCTTTATCAGGAAGAGAGATGGAAAAGCCTCACTGCTGGAAATATCACTAGGCTATTTTGTCACTAATGAACTATGCATTCTTTGTCAAAGATGCAAAATAATTTTGTATTCCAAGTCAATTCACATCTATTAATAATTTGTTTTAGATGTTCTCTACACCCAAAGTTGTGGAAAGCACCATCATGATTTTGAACTTGATGAAATACACTACTTATTTGAATTGTATCAGTAAGAAGGACATTTCTGTATTGAATGGGAGAGGAGCTTGAGCCCTGATCATTGCTTTATGAAGAAGATGCTTGTGTCACAAGACTTTCCATGGTATTTAACACAAAAAGGGTGAATAGTTTCATACCTAGGGGAATCAACATGTCACATGTGCATACTGCACCAAGAAAAGGTTTTTAAAAATCTATGGTTAGATGGCTCATATATAGATAAAACCAAAGATGCTAGAGAGTATAATATCATTCTTTGACAATGTTGCTTGAATACCTTTTTGCTATTTTTTACTGTATGAATTTATATATATATACACACACACACACACACAAAGATGCACATACATAAAACATCCTCAGGGTAAGTAACAAACAAAACAAAATCCCCAAACCAAGATGTACAGGCAAATATCTGATCATGCTTTTGACAAATACATGTTTTTCATTCTTTAAAATCTTAAAAGAGATTATAAATTTAACTTTTTATTAAATGTTATTAGAAAGTAAAGATAGGTGTATTTTATCAACATGTAGTTTTTTATTGTATTTGTTTTACATTCAGAAGGTACACATGCATGTTCATTACATGGACATGTTGTGTAGTGATCAAGATTGGATCTCAGGTGACCCATTCTCCAGAGAACAATGTGCCCCATAGGTAGTTTGGGAACCTTAAACTCCTCCCCAAACCCTTGATTTTGACTCTGGTATCTATTATTTTCATTTTTGTGACCATTTAGCTCTCACATATGAGTGAGAACATGCAGTATTTGGTTTCCTGTTTCTGAGTCACTTCACTTAGGATTATGATGTACAGTTCCATCCATGTTGCTGTAAAGGATATGATTTCATTATTTTTCGTGACTATGTTGTATTTCATGGTGTATAAGGGGGGGTTAACAAAAAATTGCAGTTATTTTTTGGAGGACAGTCCCTTATAGTATATGCTAACTTCACTAGTTAAGTATTCTAGGAACACATCAGCATCAGTGTACCAGCTAGCAAAGTTGTCAGAGGCTGCATTCAGGCTCAGCGAAATTTTCTGGAGATTCTTTCAAAGTGATTAACCATTTCATAATGTGTGTTTTACAAGTGCACCTGCCCACATGGTGATGAATGTTCAGCAGTTGTTGACCAAAACTGGCACAGTACCAGTGTCCCATCCTCCCTATTCATGCAATCTCAACATGAGAGACTCTTATTTTGTTTGTTTTTTGCTTTCCACAGGTAAAAAATGTCCTGAAAGGCAAGTGTTTTGCTGATGTGGAAGAGGTAAAACAAAAAACAGTTGAAGCATTACAACACATCTAAATTGACAAGATCAAAAACTGTTTTGAGTTGTGAAAGAAGTATCTCGATAGGTGTATTGCATCAAAGGGAAAGTACTTTGCAAATGACTGAATTTAAACATGTATAAATACAAATTTTTAAACATATAAATACATTCCATTTTTGGGTCCCCTTTGTATATAAACCACATTTTCTATACCCAGTCAATTGTTGGTGGACACTTAGGTTGTTTTCATGATTTTCCTGTTGTGAATAATGCTGCAATGAACATCCAAGTCCAGGTATCTCTTTCATATATTTATTTCTTTTCCTTTGGGTAGATCTCAAGTAGCAGGATTGCTGGGCCACATGGCAATTCAATTTTCAGTTATTTGGGAAATATTTAGTCTGTTTTCCATAATGATTCAACTATTTTTTTTTTTTTATAATCAGTATTTTTTATTATCGTTTTGTAGGGTACAGTTAAGGGTTAGGTGTACAATTACGTTTCATTCAGGCACCCTATTGATAAGAGGTGTTTTCCCAGTCCCAGATAGATATTAGCTACTGTTAATCCCATCCCCCCCCATAATTTCCCAGTACCATCAGTCATTTTCTTATAGTATTACATTGGATGTTCAAGGTCCATTATATGAGTGAAAACATGTGATATTCTGATCTTTGTTTCTGTGAGAGGTCACTCAGTATTATAGACTCTAGTTCCATCCAGGTAGCTGTGAAATCCATGATTTTGTTCTTTTTCATGGCTGCGTAGTATTCCATCGTGTATATGTACCACATTTTTTTAATCCAGTCCTCTTTTGATGGGCAGCATAGTTGTTTCCAGGTTCTTGCTATTGTGAATAACGCTGCGATAAACATACGTGTACAGGTATCTTTTTTATAGAGTGATTTGTGTTCTTCAGGGTATATTCCCAGTAGGGGGATTGCAGAGTCATAAGGAAGGTCAATATTTAGAGCTTTCAGGAATCGCCACACTGCTTTCCACAGAGGTTGCACTAGCTTACACTCCCACCAACAGTGTAGAAGTGTTCCCTTTTCACCACAGCCTCTCCAGCAGCTGTTATTTTTTGAGTTGTTGATAATTGCCATTCTGACTGGAGTTAGGTGATATCTCAGTGTGGTTTTGATTTGCATCTCCCTGATGATTAATGAGGTTGAGCATTTCTTCATGTGTTTGTTGGCTGCTCGAATGTCTTCTTTTGTGAAGTGTCTGTTCATATCTTTTGCCCATTTTATAATGGGGTTGCTTGTTTTCTTCTTTTCAGTACGTTTCAGTTCCTTGTAGATCCAGGATGTTAAGCCTTTGTCAGACCTAGAGTTTGCAAATACTTTTTCCCAGTCTGTAGGCTGTCTCCCTACTCTCTTGATGGTTTCTTTGGCTTTGCAGAAGCTTGTCAGTTTAATAAGGTCCCATTTGTCTATCTTCTCTCTTAAGTCCTGTGGGTTTCGGGTTTTGTACAGGAATTGGATGCCCGTTCCGATTTCCATGAGAGTATTTCCTTCCTTTTCTAATGTTCTTATGGTTTGAGGTTTTACATTTAGGTCTCTGATCCATTTGGAGTTAACTTTTGTGCATGGGGATAGATAGGGGTCCTGTTTCAATCTTCTACATGTGGTCAACCAGTTTTCCCAGCACCATTTACTGAATAGGTTCTCCTCACCCCATTGGTAGGTGGTGGGGGCTTTGTCGAAGATGAGTTGGTTGAGGAATTGAGGTTTTGCTTCTGGAATCTCAGTTCTGTTCCATTGATCTACATGCCTGTTCTTGTACCAATACCAAGCTGTTTTGATGATTGTAGCCTTATAGTAAAGTTTGAAGTCTGGTATTGCGATACCACCTGCTTTGTTTTTTTTGCTGAGGATTGTTCTGGCTATTCTTGGACGTTTGTGTTTCCATATGAATTCCTGTGTTGTTTTTTCTAGGTCAGAGAAGAATGTTATTGGTAATTTAATGGGTATTGCATTGAATTTGTAGATTGCCTTAGGTAAGATGGACATCTTCACAATGTTGATTCTTCCGATCCATGAGCATGGGATATTTTTCCACTTGTTCATGTCAGCTTTGATTTCTTTGAGCAGTGTTTTGTAATTTGCATTGTAAAGGTCTTTCACGTCTCTGGTTAGGAAGATGCCAAGGTATTTCATTTTTTTTGTGGCTATTATGAATGGAATTGTGTTTTTTATTTGGGTTTCTGTTTGTTTATTATTGGTGTAGAGAAATGCGATTGTCTTTTGTACATTTATTTTGTATCCTGAGACTTTGCCAAAGGCCTTTATCAATGTAAGGAGGCCTTTAACAGATTCTCTTGGGTTTTCAAGGTACACCATCATATCATCTGCATAGAGAGATAACTTGACTTCCTCTTTTCCTATTTGAATACCTCTGATTGCCTCGTCTTCTCTGATTGCTCTAACCAGGACTTCCAATACTATGTTGAACAGGAGGGGAGAGAGTGGGCATCCTTGTCTAGTTCCAGTTTTCAGGGGAATTGGTTCCAATTTTTGTCCATTTAGGAGTATGCAGGCTGTAGGTTTCTCATAGATGGCTTTTATTATTTTGAGGTATGTTCCCCGTATGCCTAGATGTTCAAGGGTTTTTATCAAGAAGGGGTGCTGGATTTTATCAAAAGCTTTTTCTGCATCTAATGATATGATCATGTGGTTTTTGTTTTGACATCTGTTGATGTATTTAATTACATTTATGGTTTTACGAATGTTGAACCAGCCTTGCATGCCAGGAATGAAGCCTACTTGGTCATGGTGAATGATTTTTGAGATGTATTGTTGAATCCTGTTTGCTAGGATTTTGTTGAGAATTTTAGCATCTATGTTCATCAAAGATATTGGCCTGTAGTTCTCTTTCTTTGTTGGATCTTTACCTGGCTTGGGTATCAGTGTGATGTTGGCTTCATAAAATGATTTGGGGAGGGTTCCATCTTTTTCTATCGCCTGGAATACCTTCAGTAGGATTGGTATCAGCTCCTCCTTGAATGTCTTGTAGAATTCTGCTGGAAAGCCATCTGGACCAGGGCTTTTTTTTGTAGGAAGTTTTCTTATTACGTAGTCGATTTCCTTGATTGTAATTGGTCTATTTAGGGACTCAATTTCTTCTTGTTCCAACCTAGGTAGATTGTGTGATGTCAGAAAGTCCTCCATTTCCTTGTGGTTTTCAAGTTTGTTTCCATACAAGTGTACATAGTAGTCTCTAATGATCTTTTGTATTTCTTCAGGGTCAGATGTGACTTCATCTTTTGTGTTTCTGATTATGCTTATTTGTTTTTTTTCTCGTTTTTTCTTGGTCAGTCTAGCTAGGGGACCATCGATCTTGTTTATTCTTTCGAAGAACCAGCTTTTTGTTTCATTGATTTTTTCAATTATCTTTTTGTCTTCTATGTCCTGGATTTGGGCTTTTATTTTGGTGATCTGGATTCTTCTGCTGAAATTAGGGTTTTTGTGGTCTTGCTTTCCAGCTTCTTTAGGTGGCTTGTTAGATTGTGAATTTCTGTTCCTTCCATTTTCTTCATGTGTGTTTGTAGGGATATAAATTCCCCTCTTACTACAGCTTTCAGGGCATCCCAGAGATTTTGGTAAAATGTTTCTTCATTTTCATTTGTTTCCAGGTATCTTTTGATCCCTGTTTTGATTTCGTCATTGACCCAGGAGTTGTTTAGCATCATGTTGTTTAGTGTCCATGTCTTTGTGGGTTTTGGGGGGACTTTGTTGGTGTCAATATTTATTTTTATTCCACTGTGGTCCGAGAAGGTGTTTGGTAGAATTTCGGTCCTTTTAAATTTGCTTATACTTGATTTATGGCCGAGTATGTGGTCGATCTTAGTATATGTTCCATGTGGTGATGAGTAAAATGTGTATTCTGTGGTCTTTGGATGGAGTGTTCTGTAAGTATCAATTAAGTCCATTTGGTCCAAGGTCACATTGAGGTTCCGGATCTCCTTGCTGATTTTTTGTCCTGTTGATCTGTCTAGGGTTGTGAGTGGGGTATTAAAGTCCCCAGTTATGATAGTGGTAGAGTCAATATCTTTCTTTAGTTTTCCAAGAAGTTGCTTTAAGAAGGTTGGTGCACCTATGTTGGGTGCATATATGTTTAGGATAGATATTTCTTGTTGATGGATTGAACCTTTTATCATTATGTAGTGACCTTCTGTATCTTTTTTGATTTTTAATAGTTTGAAGGATATTTTGTCTGAAATTAAGATGGCTACTCCTCCTTTCTTTTGTATTCTGTTCGCCTGAAAGACTGTTTCCCATCCTCTTACCTTGAGTCTGTGGGTGTCCTTTCTAGTGAGGTGAGTCTCTTGAAGGCAATAGATTGTTGCCTGATGATATTTTATCCATTTTGCCAATCTATGTCTTTTCAGTGGTGCATTTAGTCCGTTCACATTTAGGCTAATAATTGAAATGCAAGAGTTGATCCCTGTCATAAAGTTCTTACAGAGTTGTTACTGTTTATTTGTTGTCTTTCTTTGGGTTTTGGAGTTGGTTCAGGTGTGTTTTTAATCTTTTGCCTGTACTCTTGTGAAGAATGCTGATGTTCTTTTTTCTTTTTCTTCTGTGTTCAGTACTTTCTTGAGTGTTTCTTGTAGCGGTGGTCTGGTGGCAGCGTAGGTTCTTAGGGATTGGATGTCTGGAAAAGATTTTAATTCTCCCTCACTAATGAAGCTTAGTTTAGCTGGGTAGGTTATTCTTGGTTGAAATTGTTTCTCTTTTAGTACTTTGAAGATAGGGCTCCAGGCTCTCCTGGCCTGAAGGGTTTCTGTGGATAAATCTGCTGCTATTCGGATTGGTTTTCCCTGGTAGGTAGTCTGGCCTTTTTCTCTTGCTGCCTTTAGGATTTTTCCTTTCATAGCTACTTTGTTTAGGCGAATTATTATGTGTCTGGGAGTTGGTCTTCTCGTTTGTTGTCTTGCAGGGGTTCTCTGAATCTCTTGTGTTTGAATTTTTTCATCTTTACTGAGATGAGGGAAGTTTTCTTGAATGATTTCATGGAATGTTTGTTCCAGTGTGGCTTCTGTTTCTCTTTCTGCCTCAGGAAGCCCAATTATTCTCAGGTTTGGTCTCTTGAAGTGATCATTCATCTCTTGCAGGTTTTGTTCTGTCTTTTTGAGCTTCTTTTCTATGCTTTTGACAGTTTGGGTTAGTTCTGTGTTTTGGTCTTCGAGCTCTGAGATTCTTTCTTCTGCTTGGCTGATTCTGCTTTCCATGCTTATTAGTCTGTTGTTCATTTCCATCACAGTATTCTTTACTGCTGTCATTTCTGACAACAGCTCCTTCCTATTTTCCTCTTGTCTCTCCTCAACTTTTTTAATTCTCTCCATTAATGTTTTGATGTCTGGGTTTGTTGCATGTAGCCCGTCATTCTGGGGACTCTTCATTGTCTGAGTTCCAGAATCTGTTTTCTCATTGTCTGATCTCCCAGGGGTCTGTGTAAGCCCTATATTCTTCTTTTGGTTTTTCTTCATTTGTGCGGTTTTTCCACTTCCCTACTTCTTCCTTCCCTCCACGTCACCGTCTTCTTTAATTTTGTTTTTCAGGGGTAAAGGGACTGGTTTTACTTCTGTTCATTCAATCTCCCATTCTTTATGTATGTCGTCTTACTTTGTTCAATTTTGAAGTTGCACTGTAGGTTGGAGGTGGTCCTTTTTGCAGTTTTGAGATGTATTTAAGGGGAGAGCTGTGATTCAAAATCTGTCTGCAGGTCCTGCTGTTCGCTGACAGGCGTGTGGATAATGTGGAACCCACTTCCCACTGCCCTGGAGTCTGTCCGTGCAGTGGGGCTGTAGGTTTACTCCCTGTAATAAAATGTGGTTAGCAGGGGGGAGAGAATGGAGCAGATAGTGGGTTGAAGAGGGGAGTGGAGAGATAGAGAAGTAAGGGAGGAAACTAACGAGTGTGCCAACAAATAGAGAGAGAGGTCTATACTAAAACAGCTAAAAATGATGGACCACAGCTACAGTCGAACCAACTCTCATACAACCACAAATAAAACATATTGTGATGCTAACATACCCGCTATCCAACCACCTTATTGGTGTGTTGTTCCTCTATACAAAGACATGGTTTACAGACAGAAGAAAAGAGAAGAAAAGGAAAAGGAAAAGAGAAAAAAGGGGAACAATACTGTAGGAATAGAATTAAGTCATTAAACTAATAGAATCAATGAAGCACACTCTGAGACCTTTCGTTTAAGTCCAATGTCCTTTCAGGTCTGATTTGTAGTTTTCTTTTCAAGCCAGTGAATTAGTTTGCAGTTAGAGTCAATTGCCCCTGATATGCTGTGAAGGACAGCTCAGGTCAGCTTTCCTTCAGCAGTTTGGTCTATGTCTTTATCAGGCTTATTTCTCCCGCTTCGGTGTTGTTACCTTGAGTCGCCAGCAGGTGGTGCTATCTCATCTGCTCGCCCCCGAGGGGGTGGGGCCGGACAGGAACAAGATGGCTGCCTGCCTCCGAGCAGGCAACAGAAGCCCCACGCGAGCCAGCAGCACAATCTCAGACACAGGAGATTTGGCAGAAATCCCTGCAGACCTTCCTTGAAGCCGACCTGTGTGGATCTCCTCTCAGGCCGGGCTGTGATGAGCTGTGCGGCCGAGCGCCGGGGCGCCGGGAGCGCCGGGGCGGCGCCGGGAGGCGGGGGCGGCGGAGGCGGGGGCGGCGGGAGGCGGGAGCGCCGGGGCGGCGGGAGGCGGGAGCCAATTCAACTATTTTACAGTCCTGGCAGCAGTGTATGAGTGTTCCCATTCTCCACAATTGCATTAATATTTGACTTTCTCATCATGGCCATTCAGAATGGTGTGAGTTGATCTCTTATTGTCATGTTAATTTGCATTTCTCTCATGATTAGTGATGTTGAGTATTTTTCTATATATTTGTTGCCTGACCATGTGTCTTCCTTTGAAAATTATCAGTTCATGCCCTTTTGCCCACTTTTGATTTTTTTGTGTGTTGCATTTGTTGTACCGTCTATCTGCATATTAGCCCTTTATCTGAGACATAACTTGCAATATTTTCTCCCAGTCAGTAGGGTTTCTGTTCACTCTGCTCATTATTTTTTTTCCTGTGCAGAAGTTTTTTTTGTTTAATTAAGTCTGATTTGTCTATTTTAGCTTTTGTTGCATTTGCTTCTGGGATCTCTTTAATGGTTTATTTGCCTAGGTTGATGTCCAGATGAGTAGTTCCTAGATTTTCTTCTATTTCTATAGTTTCAGGTTTTACATTTAAATTTTTGATCCATCTTGAGTTAATTTTTGCGTATGATGAGTGATAGGTGTCCACTTTTATTCTTCTGCATATGGCTTGCCAAATTTCCAACACCACTAATTGAAAAAGGTTTCTTTTCCCAATTGTTTCTTTTTGTCAAACATCAGTTATAGAAGTGTGGTTTTATTTCTGAATTCTCAATTTTGTTCCATTGGTCAATCTGTCTGTTTTCGTACCAGGATCATGCTGTTATAGGTACTTTAGCCTTATGATATAATTTGAAGTCAGACAGTGTAATGGCTTTGCAATTGTTCTCTTTGTTTAGAATTTCTTTGTCTATTTTTTTGTTGACTCCATGTAAACTTTAGGACTTTGGTTTTCCGGTTCTGTAGGAAACAAAATTGGAGCTATCACTGAGATTACACTGAATCTGTAGATTGCTTTGGACAGTATGGTCATTTCAACAATATTGGTTATTCCTATACATGAACATGAGAGGTTTTTCCATTTGTTTATATCTTCTACTATTTTGCTCATCAGTTTTTTTTAGTTTGCCCTATAAAGTTCTTTCACTTCCTTAACTAGGTCTATTGTTAGTTGTTTTTATATATTTGTTTGTTTGTTTTTATTATTTGTTTGTGGCAAGTGTAAATGGGATTGGGCTCTTGATTTAGTTCTGGTCTCAAGTATTGTTAGGATATAGGAACGCTACTAATTTTTGTACTTTGATTTTGTATTCTGTACTTACTAAAGTCATTTATCTAGTATACAAGCTTCTTAGAGAAGTCTTTAGTGAGTTTTTGTTTGTTTGTTTGTTTGTTTACAATCATGTCATCTGCAAATAGAAACAGTTTGATTTCTTCTTGTCAGATATAGATATTTTTGCTTCTCTCCCTTGCTGGAATGCATTGCTAGGACTTCCAGTGCAATGTTGAATAATAGTGTTGAGGGTGGACATTTCTTTCTTGCTCTTGTTCTGATGGGGGATAATTTTAATATTTCCTGGTTAAGTATGATTTTGGCTGTTGGTTTGTCATATATGACTCATTATTTAGAGATATGCTTCTTATATGTAGCTTTTAACATAAATTTTATCAAATGGCTTCATTGGGAGAAAATATCTCCTTAATCTAAAGTAAATGTTCACTAAAATGTGGCTTCTGATTTCTTACCTAGACCACATGTCAACATGATAAAATATAGTTTCTTATTCAGAATATCCGAATTTTGCATTCAGTGATGTTGAGGGTGATGAATGCTGGACAACTTTTGAGTAAGAAAAAAAATCATCTTATATTTATGTTTTGTTGTTTTGTTTTTATTTTTGTCAATAAACCTTGTCCGTCAAATGATGGTTGTATATTCCATGTAATTTCTTTGTTTTATCTTTGTCCTTGATTCTATAATGTAATGAAGTGGTTCTTGCTAATAAGTGTTCTTGTTATCATGTAAACTTTGCTAATAATTACTTAGAAGCACATTAAATGTATTTTGGAACTATGTATATGTAGAAAATATTTTTAGAGCTAAGCCATAGTGATCATACAAGGCTGTCAACCGCTTACTTTTCATCATCACAATCATATCTAGAAGTACTTTTCCAGAATCCCTTCTTCCTCTTTAGTTTCCCATACAGTTGTTCGATGCAGGATCACCTCATGAAATTTAGAAATCAAATGGGGCTTCAATATTATCCATCAGCACATGCAGGAAAATACATACACAGAAGGGAGGACAGAAGGATCACCTGAACAGGTGCTGCATCAGCTGAGAGCATCAGCACCCTACCCCTGGGCTTCCCAGAAGGTTTGAGGACCACATGGTTAGGCAGCCTACACCTTCTGTGGCAGGTGTGCTCTCGCTTCTAGGGAAGATCCAGGCAATGATCCATTTCCATCATGTGCTTTCCTATCTATCATTTTCTCTGACCTTTGAAATTTTGTAGTTTAAACTTTAATTTCCAGTGTTAAAGTGAATTTTTCTTGAAATGCCTAAAGTAGAATCCCTTTCCTGTATAAACCTTGACTAATCATCTACCCAAGCCTCCTTATATATAAAGATCTCTGTATTCTATTAAATCAAGGGAGGCATGTTGTACGTGCTGCTAGAGTTGAGGAAAAAGACAGAAAGAATGCGGATGATCCTGGCTGGTACCTTCCACCAAAACCTTAAACCCAAGATAATAAAAAACACTCTCTGAAGATGGAGACTCAGGATGAACAACTGGGGCAGTCCAACCTCACACATTAGTTTCCCTGGGTGGCTTATGTTGTGTTTTGTAACACTGTGAGAGGAGTATTGTAACTCTGTTGACAGTAACCAGCTTCAGGCTGGTGGCTGCTGATGGTAAGAGTAAAATCTGAAATCCCACTGCCACTGAACCTCCATGGAATTCCAGTGTGCAAAGTGAATGCATAATAGGTCAACAACTTAGGGTGTTCCCTGCTTTCCACTGATACCAGTTTAAATTATTGCTAATGTTGTGACTTGTCTAGCAAGTTGTGGTGATTCTGCCTCCTACAGATGCAGAGCAAAGATGGAGGCTGGGTCAACTGAATGTCACATCTGGAACATGAAATTGCAAAAATAATAAATATATATACAATTAATCTTGTTATAGGATTACTTCCCTAAATGGCCAGGCAGTACTGATCACACTTGTTAAGTCAATTCCTAGTGCACTCCTTCCTTACTTAGGAGCCAGAGCAGTAGGAGCCCCAGGAGCTGAGGGAGTTCCTCATGTCTATGCTGTGCTCTGACTAAAACTGTCTCCTGCACAGGATATACCCTTTCTATTAGTAAGTCCTCAGAGAAGTGAGCTGTGCTCTGTGAAACATGCAAATCAGCTGCAAGGATTACTTATCTCAATATCACTGCACAAGCTCAGTGTCTTACAGGTGTCCATTGACTGATAAGGCAACATACATGCGTCTATACAGAATGCCTTTCTAACTGGATGCAACAAGACAGAATTGCTTAGTGTCCTGTGAGTAGAGCACTCTTTTGCTCACTTTATGGCTGATGACCCGCATTCTTTCTGAGTTTCCATCTAAGACCAGGGCTGTCAGAGTAACACATATCAGAAACTGCAGGAAGTTTTAGAATCAACTTGTATTTGGTAACTGTGAATATTATTGAAGCCAGATAGTGTTTCTTGTTGGTCTGATTACCTGGAGACCTTCTTATCAAAAATCATGTAGCTACTAACCAGAGATGCACTGATGTATAAGCACAAAAAATTAGAGATAATAGATAGATAGACAGATGATAGATAAATTTTTAAAGAAAAAAATTTAAAAAGTGTAAATTTAATACATGAAAATAATTTCCTTCTTTCCAAAGAGACTCCAGTCATTGGGTATATTGCATTGCTAACATGTCTTCTCCAGACATGAGAGTGTCGTACTCTATATCTGAGTTTTCTTTCTCACTTTGTCCATCTAGGCCAACCAGTGTCAGCGTGTGCACCCTTCACATCTTAAAAGTCTCAGCTACTCTATAGCTTCACGTATTTTACACATTTCCATGTTAGATATTCCTTGAGTTTGTTGCATTAGTATTCATGCTTTAAATCACTCTTTACCGAAGCTTTTCTCTTTGAAAAGCTGAGGTGTTCTCTAGACCAAGTGACCACCTCTGCCCTTGACATTATTCCTTTCCATAAACCTGCATATGCCCACGTCAGCAGTCTCTTTCCATTTTTAAAAAAACCAGATCTTAATCAGTGAAATTAAGACATTTGATCCAAGCAGCAGCTTTAGAAGAAAAAACATGCAATAAAGTGAAGGGGGCTCAAAGCATTTCACAGGGTATTGGAACCCCTCACGGCATGCGAAGGGCATCATTGTTGTGGGGGTGGAGAGGAAATCCAATGGGGTGTTGAATCTGTAGTGGGAAGAGGAGGATGTCCTTACATGTGAGTGCAGTATGAAGAACATCTCCCTCCCACTAGTGCAGGATGTCGCAGATGGAGCAGAATGAGCAGGGCATTCACATGGGTAGAGGTGGCTGGTGCTAGTGTCAGACACCAGGAAGGCTCTGACATGTGAAGGGCACCCATGCAGGGCCAAGGGTAGAAGAAGTATTAGGGCTAATGTTGGTGTATGGGACATGGGAAGAAGATCAACTGCAGTAAGCGTTCATTTTCAGGACAACAGAAGATTAGTGTTACACAAATAGATTGATTACATAGATCAATGCACTGAAGAGAATTTGAACCAAGGTACTCTTGGAGAAAATTAAAAATATATATAACAAAGAGGATACTGGAATAAACTCTTAATTTGAATTCTGTATGTATTAGTGCAAATTAATGGTATTATATATTCAAAGATGATAATTAGATAATTTTCCTTGGAAGCAATTGTATAGCAGTCCTGATGAACACATTTGGAGCAGAGATCTTATTTTCTGAATACAATTTCTAAAGCATATAACCCATAATCCTTTGTGAAATGTCTGGTTTCAGATCTAAAACAGATGAAAAAAGAATATGAATCAATGCAGCTACTGCCAGAAACTGAACAAGTGCTCAGAGAATCATGGGGCAAAAACAGCAGACATGAATAATCGATATGAATGAGGCTTCCATTGGACAAATCTGGGAAACGTTGAATATAAAATATGTATGATCATAAAATAGCATAACTATTGAGAGAAATGTGATTCAGTAGATTCATATTTTGATTAAGAAAGAGACATTCAAGGAGCATCAAAGGACGTCTCCACAAACTCTAATTACTGTCAAAGAGAAACAGAGTGAAGGTACATTGAAAGCATTTGGCAGACACCCCTTCACAAGGAATCAAACTGATCATCATTTATGAGGAAGATAAAACCATGCACCACCCAATAGGATGCATTGAAAACACAACATCCCTGCTGGATATCCCTACCAAAGAAGCATTAGTAGAATTTAATCATGTAGAAAAGTCAAGTGAATCTAATTTGAGAGACAGTCTACAAATAACTAGTGTGTTATCTTCACGAGGGAAAAAATTATTAAATCCACAGAAAGAATGGAGAACTGTCCCAGATGAAGGAAACCAGAGAGAAGAGCCACTAAAGGCAACACAGGAATCATTTTACTAAAGTACTTATTGGCACAGAGTTGTCAGAACATGAAATGCACATTGAGGATTGATGAAGTGATATGTGGATACTGAGTCACTGATTTCACAGCTGCATTTGGTTTATGCAGGACAATGTCTTAATTGTGGAAAATACATATTTAAGTGTTAGCCAGTTGGATTATGAGTTAATCAATTTACTTTCAAATGGTTTAGAAAAATAAAGTAGTACACTGCACAATATTTGCAACCGTAATATAAGTGTGAAATTGCTTCAAATTAAAAAAAAATCATAGCAATGGCTGTTTTTAACAAGATTCCCAAGGTATTCTTTTTTTTAATCAATATTTTTTTATGATATTTGGGGGCACAGTTAAGGGTTAGGTATACAAATACGTTTCATTCAGGCACCCTGTTGATAAGAGGTGTTTCCCCATCCCAGACAGATATTTGCTACCATTAATCCCATCTCCCTCCCCCCCCATAGTTTCCCACTACTGTCAGTCATTTTCTTATAGTATTGCATTGGATGTTCAAGGTCCATTATATGAGTGAGAACATGTGATACTCAGATCTTTGTTTCTGTGAGAGGTCACTCAGTATTATAGACTCTAGTTCCATCCAGGTTGCTGCGAAATTCATGATTTTGTTCTTTTTGATGGCTGAGTAGTATTCCATCGTGTATATGTACCACATTTTTTTAATCCAGTCCTCTTTTGATGGGCAGCTTGGTTGCTTCCAGGTTCTTGCTATTGTGAACAATGCTGCGATAAATATGCGTGTGCAGGTATCTTTTTAATAAAGTGCTTTGAGTTCTTCAGGATATATTCCCAGTGGGGGGATTGTGGGATCATATGGGAAGTTGATATTTAGAGCTTTTAGGAATCGCCGCACTGCTTTCCACAGAGGTTGCACTAGTTTAAACTCCCACCAACAGTGTAGAAGTGTTCCCTTTTCGCCACACCCTCTCCAGCAGCTATTATTTTTTGAGTTGTTGATAATTGCCATTCTGACTGCAGTTAGGTGGTATCTCAGTGTGGTTTTGATTTGCATCTCCCTGATGATTAGTGAGGTTGAACATTTCTTCATGTGTCTGTTGGCTGCTTGGATGTCTTCCTTTGTGAAGTATCTGTTCATATCTTTTGCCCATTTTATAATGGAGTTGTTTGTTTTTTTTCTTTTCAGCACATTTGAGTTCCTTGTAGATCCAAGATGTTAAGGCTTTGTCAGACTGGTGTTGGCAAATACTTTTTCCCATTCTGTAGGCTGTCTCCCTGCTCTCTTGATGTTTTCTTTGGCTTTGCAGAAGCTTGTTAGTTTAATAAGATCCCACTTGTCTATCTTCTCTCTTATTAACCTTTTTGGCATCAGGGACTATTTTTGTGGAGGACAATTTTTCTGTGGAATGCTGAATGGGGTCTGGCTTCAGGATAATTCAAGTGCATAACATTTATTGTGAACTTTCTTTTATTATTATTATATTGTAATGTATAGCAAAATATTTATACAACTCCACACACAAAAATAGGCACAGACAGCAGTGGTAAATGAAATAATGGGTTGACCATGCAACAGACTAAAACAAATGTCAGATTCTGACATAAAAGATGCCACCAGATGAAGCTGTACAACTGAAGTACAACTCATTTGCCACTTAATGAAAGGGAGTCATTCAATGAGGGGCCTCCCATAAGACTTGGAAGTCAGAAGTATGGTTCAATATTCATTGCCACCTGCAGACAGATAGGTGGACTAAGGTGAGGGTTGAAGAGTTACCTGGAGAAGTGCTGCATCAGCTGAGAGCATCAGCCTCCACACACCTGTCTTCCAAGCATGTTCTGAGGATCACACCATTAGACTGCCTATGCCTTCAAGGGCAGTTCTGCTCAGTCTGCTGAAAGATCAAATAATCCCCTGACTCCAGTATCTGCTCCCCTGAATGATATGCCTACGGGTTTGAAAGTTGTGGTTTAAATTATTATTATCTGAATTGACAGAATTCCTGCTTGAGGGAAAAAACAGAGTGGTTTTCCTTTTCCTCTATGAATACCGCTTATCTACTAATACAGACTCTTCAAATGGACTGACTCTTTATTTATGAAAGCAGCAGAGACATAGTCATGTTAGTGTTGCTTTGGTGGAAGAAGAGGAATGTGAGAGAATGCAAAGGAGCCTTCGTGGTCCCCTCTCTCAAAATCTACCAATGACATTCAAAGCCTAGCTGAGTCCGAGAAACACTCTCAGCAGATGAGACACCTCAGCATAGGGGGAGCAGCTGGGACAGCCCAGCCTCACACGTTGGCTTCCCTGGGTGGTTTTTGTTATGACTTGTAACGCCGTGGGAGGATAACTATGATACTGTTGACAGAAATAAGTTGCAACATCTTCAGACTGAAGGTTGTTGATAGTGAGAGTGTAATCTGTCCCAGATCCACTGCCACTGAACCTTGATGGGACCCCAGATTGCAGACTCGAAGCAGCATAGATCAGGGGCCTAGGAGGTTTCCCTGGTTGTTGCTGATACCATGCTAAATACTTCCTAATGTCCTGACTTGCCCGGCAAGTGATAGACACTCTTTCTCCCAGAGAAGCAGACAGGGAGGACGGAGACTGGGTCATCTGGATGTCACAACTGGCACCTAAGATTGGAAACAGAAAAACAAATATAAACATATTTAATCAAGTTATAAGAGGATTTTTCTGATCAGCTAAGCAGTACTATCAAACTGGCTGAGTCAATATCTCAGTGTTTTTCTTCCTTACCTATGAGCCAAAGCATCAGGAGCTGAGTGGGGGCCCTCATGTCCATGCTGTTTCCTGAATGTGATTGACTCCTGCATTGGGTGTGACCAGTCTATTAATAAGTCTTCAGGACAGGGGACTGGTTTCTATGGAACATGTATGCAAATTAGCAGCAGATGGAGCAGGTCTGTAACAGCTGCAGGGCTGACTCCTCTCAGTAATTCAGTCACAGGTGCAGTGTCACCAGATGTCCCTGGTCAGAGCAAGGCAACACAGATTTAATTGCAGAGAAGATTTTTCTGCTTATAAGATTCATTTTCACAAAATATAATTAGGGGACAGTTTTCAAAATGTTAAATGAACCTAATGATGGACAGAAAAATGTATTTTATAGTTGTAATGGGACTGTAAAGGGGAGTTTTTTGTTTGAAGAGAATGCATAATTAAGTCTTAGAGGTATCTGACAAATTTTTAAACTACTCTGAAATGGATCAAGTGAGGATAAAAATCCTTTGTGCTATACTATTCACACTACTGTTTCCTTTTTTTTTGAAATGGGGAAACGCAATTCTCAGAAGCATGTTAATTATATTCATCAGTTGTTTGTAATGACCTTTAACCTTTGTTCTCACCAGTATAAGGTCAAGCAATTCAATTAAAATGCACAAAGATGATACAAAGTTTTTTCAATGTGTGTCACTCACAAATCCACCATTATCCAGAGTTATAGTTATTTTCATACACAGGGAATACATGGACTTCACCTTATTTCTTATTTGGAGACTCCATATACTGTCCTCTATTCTTCCATTTTTCACAGATCATCAGCAGTAAGAGCTCACTAGTGATGTGAGATCTGATTACTCAACATAAATCTGTTCTTCCTTGAGCACGGGAGTCTGAACTGGGATGAACTTAAAATTCTGAACCAACGCAGTCCCTCGTGATCAATTGTCTCTAAATAATGAAGACCAAGGTCACATCTCTGGGTATTGCTCTGAGATGCACTCTCCACCAGCTTGTTCCCAGAACCTCAGGTGTGACTCCCATGGAGTCTGACTTTCTTGAGAGCAGTTGAGGGGGAAACCCTGGAGAAAGTCCCCAACAGTCAACCCTCTCCCATAAGTACAGGCTGTTGCTGCTCAGTGCATGTCCCTGCCACTCACCATTAATTCCCCTTTCCTCTTTTACACCTTAGCAGAGATTAGGGACATTTTTCTAACCCAGATTCTATCTTCCTGTCTGCATCTTGAGGGGAGGAAGTCTCTATCTCCTGACAAGCCATTGCCCAAGTATGTGGAGAAATATCTTGAATCCAGTTAAAATGTGGACACAGGTTTAAACCTCTATACCATCTCTTCTTTTTCCCAGGGTATCCCAGGCAGGTACAGAAGCAGGAGAAGTAGAAGCAATTACATCAGTATCAGGGGACTTCAGCCTGGGATCTCTAGAGAGAATACAGATGCACAATTCTAGGTGGGCAAATCACAGGGGTGCAGCCTGTTCACAAACATCCTCTGGCCTTCATGAGACTGATTTTAAAGAAATGTGCCTGTAACATCCAGGATCCACTTTTAGAAAGAGACAGCTCTGGGCTGACATTCCATATCTTGTTTTTTTCTGTATGAATGAAACCATTCAATCTGAATCCCCAATCTGAGCCCCTTCATTGCAATTCTGCTGTCTTCCCATGGTCCTGTTGGCCTCCCACATCTCTCTCTGAAGCTTGGAAGGCAGCTCTGCCTGCATATGTGTCAGAACACATGGCCTGAAATGAGTGTCTTCTATGACAGCCTTCAATTAGTGAACAACTATAGGTTTTTAAATGTATCCACATGGGCTTGAGTTCACTTGTCCTTGACTGATAACTGAACTTGAGCTCTAGTTGTCCTAATTGATAGCTGACTGTTGATGTGGACTTTTCACTGTTCATCTCTCCCCATTCAAACTTTCATCTTTCCAACTTATAGTTTCTTGCAGTTTGTAAATATACATCTGTTTGGGAATGCTTGTGGCAATTCCCATCCCTTACAATAGTAAGTAAGGAGGGTCATAGTCAGAGATGAGATAGGACAATGGAAAGTGATGCTGAAGTTATGGAAGAAGGGACCATGGAGCCTGGAATGTGGGTTCATTTTGAAAATGAAAGAACAAGGACATAGATTATCTCCTCTGGAGATTCCAGAAGTTCAGCTCAATCAACTAGTTGATATTAACTCAGTTAGGCTTCTCACCTCCAAAACTAAGAAAATCAGTTTATGTTTTTTGAAAACAATAAAATTAAGGTAACTTTTGTTATAGCAGCAATAGGAACCTAATAAGGGATAGAAAATGTCTTTCCCCTCCCTGTGTGATTGCCCATTATTCTTCAAAATATTTCCAGCATGTTATCTTTTGCTGTCAATTTTTGCATGAGACAGAGAACATTTTACAGTGAAGAGAGATAGCACAACAATTCTTCTTGGATTAAAAATCTCATGGATAAATCTTAGCTCTTGTACAATCTGCATATCTGAAAGACTAAGGGGCTCAGAGAATGTGGAGGGAGGGATGTTTGCTTATTTTTTAAATTTCTTTATGTTAAGAAAATGAATTTGATCTGCAAGGACACGATGAGTGGAAAGAACAAAGTCAACAGATTTGAAGGGACAGAAGTAATAAGGAGCGATCTGGACAATACAAGCTTTTCACTGTCATCAAACCTGAAATTACCTCCTTTAATGTTTGCAAAGGTTTTGAAACAGCACTTTCAGTAGACTAAGATAAGGGTATTTATAGATATTCAGTGACGTGTCAGGAGATAGGAACTTCCTCTCCTAAAGATGGAGCTAGGAAGAAGGAATCTGGGTTAGAATAATGTCCCTACTCACTGCCAAAGAGGAATGTTTAATTGATTGTGCAGGGAATTAATGGTACAAAAGAGACTGAAGTGAAGATTTGAATCAGTGTGGGATCAGACAAAGGGAGCAGGAAGCTGTGAATATCACACCATCTGGTATTATATCTTCTCCCATGTTATAAACCCTGGCCTCGTCTGCAGGAAAAAGGCACCATGGAATGAATATATTTAAAATTTAAAATTAGACAGCTCAGCCGGGCTCGGTGGCTCAGCCTGTAATCCCGCGCCTTTGGGAGGCTGAGGTGAGTGGATTGCCTGAGCCCGTGGGTCCAAGACCCGCCTGGGCAGCGAGACCTCATCTCTACAATAAATCAAAAAAAATCAGCCGGGTGTGGTAGCGCATGCCTGTAATTCCGGCTACTTGGAAGGCTGAGGCAGAAGGATCACCGGAACCCAGCAGGTCGAGTCTGCGGTGGCCGGAAGCGGCCACTGCACTCTAGTCTGGGCGACTGGAGTGAGACTCCAACTCAAAAAAAAAAAAAAAAAATTAGACAGCTCTTGGTTCAAATCATAGCCTCAGAAGTTGCTGATCATGTGACTTAGGTCAAACCACCTTGGTACTCTGAAGAATGGTTTCATCTGTGAAATGGAGCACTGTGGATATCAAGGGGTGTTCTGTGGATTTAGTTTTATGATGTATAGTGAAGTATATTTATCATTTTAGAGAATACTCAAGTTCTCAATTTTTACATATTTGTATATCTGAAAATCTCGAAGAAGTTGTAAGAAGTTGGCAGCCATATGTCAATGAAATCATAAAATTTTATTCTACCACTAACACATGCCTCATTGCACGTTGTGGGTTTCATATATATGCTTCTACCATAAAAACTTGCATCAGTTCATCTTTTGCATTAGAAAAGTCAACAACCTTAGTACATGTAATCTGAGTTGTCATGATCTTCATTTGTGCTGGATTTTAGGGCTGTTGTGACAAATTACCAAAAATTATCTTGTCAAAAGCAACATAAATATGTTCTGTAACAGGTCTGCAGACCAAAAATAATCCGTTTCATTGAATAAAGATTACTGAGTCATTGTGTATGATTTTTGAGATGTGTTGATGGAACAGATTCTCTCGAATCTTACTGAGAATCTTTGCATCTATGTTCATCAGGGATATAGAGCTGGTCACAAAGCAGCATATTCTCTTATGGATTGGATGTCTGTGAAGAATGTTTATTCACCCTTGCTGATGAAAATTCGTCTGTCTGAGTAGAAAATCATGGTTGAAATTGTTTATCTTTGAGAACATTAAAGATTGGGATCCATTTCCTTCTGGCCTGGTGTGTTTCTGCAAATAAGTTTGTAGTCATTTTGATTGAATTCCCCTGGCAGGTAGTCTGAACTTTGTCACTTGCTGTCTTTAAGTTTTTTCTTTTTATACCTACGCTGTGTAGGCAAATGACTTTGTGTCTAGTGGTTGTTCTTCTCATAAGAAGTCTTTCTGGGCATCTCTGAATCTCTTTTGCTTGTATAGTCATCTTTCTGGCCATTTGAGGAAAGTTTTCTTGAATGACCACATGGTATGTTTGTTCCAGGGTGTTTTCTGTTTCCCTTTCTATTTCAGGCATTCTGCTCAGATATACATTCGGTTTCTTGATAAATTCACACATCTCTTGGATAATTTCTTCTTTCTTTCTAAGGTTTTTTCTATATTTTTTATATATTGTGTTAAATTCATATTTTGGTCTTCCTGCTCTGAAATTCTCTCTTCTGTTTGGTCAGTTCTGCTCCCCAACTACTTGTTCTGTTATTCATTTCTTGATGGAATTATTTATTTATGTTATTTCTTATTTTAAGATTAGAAAATATAGTTTATTTAGAAAGTAAATTGGAGGGGAGGGATTCACCTCCCCAAGGGAGGCAAGTGGGCCAAAGTTTAAGATACCATGACTTATTTCGGTTAATTTATTTTTTTCAGTTGCAGTCTCATCCCACTGCCCATGCTGGAGTGCAGTGGCATGCTCACACCACCCCTGTTGGACTCCAGCAATCCTTCCACCTTAGCCTTCTAAGTAGCCTGAACTACAGGTGTGCACTATAATTCCTGATTAATTTTTTTCATTTATTGTAGAGATGAGGTCTCACCAAGTTGCCCATGCTGGTCTCAAACTGTAGACTCAGGCAATCAACTTTCCTTGGCCTCCCAAAGTGCTGGAATTACAGACTGAGCCACCGAGGCCAACCTATTTCTGTTATTTCTAAAGATGCTTTTTTGTGTTTGTCCAGCTCTGTGGCAATTTCCTTTTGCTTTACCCTGCAAAATGCAAAATACTTTTTGTCATATAAGGCAATATTAACAGTCTCCATGAAACAGGGATTGATATTGTGAACATCATACTCAGTTTACTAAACTATTACAGAGCCAACTCTCAGTGATGTGCTTTTCTCTCTCTATCTCTCTATTCTGTGTATCTCTTTCTTTCTCACTCTGTTTTTCTCCCCCTCATGGTCATAAATGGCATCATTTCCCCAAACTTATCCAGTGCCAACTATATCCAGGTTCTGAGTTTACAGGGGCATGCACTAAATGACCTCGCTGAGAGTTTGCTTAAAGAACAGCTGTGTCCTCCATTATAATGAAAAGGAAGGACAGTAGAAAGAGCACTCTTAAGGAGATATAAATTAGTTGAAAAGGTATATTAAAAGTGCTCCACATTACTAACTATATTAAAAGTACTCCACATTACTATCAGCGAAATGCAAATCACAGTCACAGTTAAATATAACCTCACACATGTTATGCTAATTATCAAAAATTGATAAATTAAGTGTTGGCAAGGATGTGGAAAAAAGCCTGTATACATTGCTGATAAAATGTAAATGATAATAGCCATCATCAAAAACTGTATAAATGGTCTTCAAATTACTAAGAATAGAACTCCCATATTACCCAGATTTACCTGTGTTGAGTATATAACCAAAGAAAAATAAATTACCATACACCTGTATCCCCATGTTTATTGCAGCATTATTCACAATAGTCAAGATAGGGAGATAATATTAGGCAATTATTTTAAATGGAGTATATTTACAGTTTATACCCATATTTCCATACATTTATTACTAAATTTCAAAATCATATTAATTGTCAACTATCATTTTCGAGGTGATCTGCTCGACATCATTCCTTCAGTTGCTTTATACCTTCATTTTCAACATTTGTGCAATTATTGCTATTTACATTTTTATTGATATAGACCTTAATGTTTTGTAATGTAATGCCAAAGTCTATGACGCTACATTAAAATTCAATTAAGAAAACATAAAAGAAATTTCTACTTTCAATCAGGATGCAGTGAGTTTCAGAAAATCAATAGAAAAATTACAACATAAGAAAAAAATAGGCAAATTAAAAACTTCATATTTATAATAACTTCAAGTACTATGGAAGAAACAAAGACCAGAGGAGGAATAAGCTTTTATAGGTGAGCTGATATTCCCTTGTCTTTTTTTTTTCCACTTTCATTTTCAAAATTGATTTTGGCAGAGATTCTCATGTTACCCAGGCAGTGGTACTCTACATGGGGAAATGTATTCACCTGATCTTTGACAGTTACATGGAGCTGCCTTAATGAATAGGACAGCAGTTCAGCCTTTATCCTAGGATGGAGTTTTTCTTGGGATATTTGATGAAGTATAGGATGGAAAAATTACCTGAGTGAATGATCCAAAAAGACCAGTGAAACCCCCAACATTCTCCTGTTTTTTTGTCCCTCACTGCTACACTTGATTATCTTGAAAAAAGTCTCTTGGGACAATAACCACTGTATCTGCTGCTGACCTTCCCAGTCTTAGCTTTGCCAACTGGTCAACATAGTCTTCATATTCACTAAATGACCATTTTCCCCAATGAGAGAGCAAATGAGACCAATGATCTTCTGATATATAATGGGGGTAGATTCAGCTTTTTAAATGACACTTACATCTGACTAAATTAAAAAGGAATGTGTGATATGACCTATGGTGCAGGAATGGAATTAAGAGAACATCATTTTATTTATTTATTTGAGTTGGAGTCTCACTCTGTCACTCAGACTTGAGTGCAGTGGCCGCTCCCGGCCACCACAGCCTCGACCTGCTGGGCTCCGGCGATCCTTCCGCCTCAGCCTTCCAAGTAGCTGGAACTACAGGCGCACGCTACCACGCCCGGCTCATTTTGATTTATTGTAGAGATGAGGTCTCACCCACGGGCTCAGGCAATCCACTCACCTCAGCCTCCCAAAGGCACGGGATTACAGGCTGAGCCACCGAGCCCGGCTATTTTTTAAAATTTCAATCAGTTTTTACTGAGCTTTCTGAAAAACTTTTGGCATCATTTGGCTTTTATTATTAAATAATGGCATCCGAGTCTACCTACTTTTGAAAAATAAAGAAATAATCAAACAAAAATTAAAAAAAACAAGAAGGTTAATTATTGTTCTTGGGTACTTTGCTGAGAGCAGTAGTAAAAAGCCTTGTGCCTGCTCTAGACCAAGAGGGAGACGAGTGCCAAGAACTAGAGAAAACAAAAGTAGAGAAGGGGAGAAAGAGTGTCCTAACATCTAAATATTATCCTGCTGAAAATACTGAAAATAAACTAGTAACTAACAAGCAGGAACAATACGAAAAAGTGTAGCAAGATTGTCTTGTCATGAATCAATATCAATTAGGTGACCATTATTCTAAATGAATGTAATTTATAAACATTTGAATAGAAGAGTGAATTAGGATGAGCTTTCCAGACAGCTTTCCCTTTATCATGTCTTTTTGCTCAGAGGGAATTTGGACCCCTGCATTCTCCTGAAGTTAGCGTCATGCTAGGGTTGCTACAGCTGCTGAGGTCTTATGCTTTGCTTGAGGTGTAGCCAGTCACCCATAGTTCAGTGGCAGCCTAAATCCATGAATTCTCCAGCATCTTCCTCTTATTAGTACAAAGATTCAAAGAACATGTCTTTATGATGCACAGTGTAGAAACAAATATGGGCAGATAGGGCAATCCAAGTAGAAAGAATTTTGTTTGGGACTGTACCACTGTGGGAGGATATTGTAGAGCCTTTTGGTGGTGATAATCTCTAATATCCTGAGCCTCCATTATGTTGATTTTTAGCATGAAATATCTCTTTGACCTAATACCACTAAACCTGTCAGGGGTGCTAGACAACCAGAAACCCCATTGATCAGGAACCATGAAAACTGACTTGACTTCTGCAGGTATCAATGCAAATAAATGCTTCCATCACTGTGTAGGAGGCTCTGACTAGACATGCAGACAGGCTCTCCAGGGGTAGAGAGAGTAGATTCTGAGTCATCACAATATCCCCTCTAGATTCTGGAGTACTGAGAGAAAAGTGTTAGATTATGTATAACCTTTTTCATCATCTTCCTGCAGTTACTTATTTAATGCTAAATTATCACATGTATATGTGATTTTTGTTATGCACCAATAAATAAATCAGTTTCAAAATAGAAAATATATTATTAAGGTACAAGGGGCCTCTAGAAATCTCTTACACTATTATTTCTTTTCTGTATCTGAGTCTGAACTAGAGAATACAGGTCCTTGCTCCTTCTGGATTGAGTTCTCTCACATATTTAAACATCGTATGCCCCATCCAGGAGGATAGGACATGCACATCTAACACATTAACAGAATTAATTTCAGAAGCATGAGGAGCGACTGAACTCACCTTCAAATCCCATTCTCCTTCCCTGTCACCTTTCTGTCTTTGCCAGGGACTCAGAGCATTAGCAACCCCAGGAGCTGGGCAGGGAATCTCATTTTGAGAAATTGAATTGAAGAGTCCTGATCAGTTAAAGCAAGGTCAATGCTGAGCTTTTGTCTCAAACTCATAAGGGAAGATCCTCTCTAGAGAACACTATGCAAATCCTCCAGTGTATGCAGTGGTGTGGAAATGACAATGTACAATATTCCTTAATCTAAAAATATATATTTGTCTTGAGTATGTTAGCAAACCATGATGTGGCAGCAAACAAACAAAATAAACCTGCAGCCAACAATTCACTTCATACTGTATAGATATACTAAGAATTTATAAAAGTTGAAAGAATAATCTACATTAGGTCTAGATTTGAAAGAAAGTGGTGGGAGAAATGAGGATTCTAGATAATCTAAAATTCCATAGTGGAAAGCACATTGTCTAGTTGTATTGATGTTAATCTGATTTTAATGATTCTCCTGCCATATTTGTCAGACTTGCATTTTGACATATGTTCTAACTTATCACAGACAGAGAAATAATTTGGGAAAGGAAAATCAACCAGAGTTAGTCTCAGTAGTTTCACAGGGCAACTTCTACACATGTTTACATTTTTTCCCTGGGACATTTGCTGTGCTTTATTTTGCATTCAGTTAATAAGAACCAGGCTAGCAAAGCAGAAAACCCTCCATACTTAGGGAATTTTGTTGTTGCTGTTGTTAATTTTCACAAATTCTGTGCAGACAATTCTTATGACATGTCTGAATCACAGGCGTTGATCTCTATATCCACCTTTCCCTGTTTATGTAGACTCTCTTAAGACTTCTGGTCAGCATGCCATTGCTTGATACATATTCCCAAACTAAGCCATGAGGTCTCTGCACAGTCATATTAGTTTTTTTGTGCCATCAAGTCGCTTCACACAGGAACTTCAGTAAACATTTTGTGATTGCAGAGCTAGAAACCTTCTCAATGAACTGCTTTCCCTTAAAACTTGCAGTGGTGCTTACTTGAAGTATGATGCCAGGCAAAGTTTCCTCCAGTTCTGTAATTCTGCACAAGGAACATATCTGGGCTCCATTTTTGTTCCATATCATCAGCCAACATTCACTGGTCCCCATGACCATACCAAGTGTAGGTCAAATAGCTGATTATTTGACCATAGTTGACGTCTGCTCTATTTTCTCCAAGTTCCCACATTCCAAAAATAATTAACTTTTGACACAAAAAACCAAAATCTTTTATATTCTGTTTTATTACAGTTGTATATAAGATTATTTCTATAATCTACTTATTCTAGTTAGTTTTTTGTTTTAAAACTCAACTTTTGGAATTTTAAGAAATAACTTTTTTTATCAGCAAATGGCAATTGAAACAAAAGTTTTTGCATCAGGATCTACCATCTTCCACAAGTATACAAAAGCCTATTTCAAAACTCAAATTCAGGATTCCTACTAGCTGACCCTAACCAGGTGCCCCTGAGTTCAGTCTGTGTAGAATGCTCATTCCAACATCTTCATGGAGTCCGCTGCTAAGTAGTGAAAAGTAGAAGAAGGAGATTGGGAAAGCTGAAAAATACCAATTTCTGAATATTGTCAAATGTTATCCTCTTAAAATATACAAAAAACTGCTAAACTTCAAGATGTATTCCACATGTCTTGTCACTAATCTGTGTTAATATTCTGGCTGTTATGTTATGTAAGTCCTATTGGAAGAAGGCAGGCAAGGACCAGGAGGGTAGAATGAGCTTTCATTTATCTCTCCCTTCACTCAAATCTGTATACTTAGAAGGCATTTGGATCATCTCTATATTTCTGTGCTCATTGCTATGCCAAGACAGTTGCATCTAACAGAACAGTCAATGGATTTTACCTAGCATATAGCCAAGGCATCCAAGGGACAAGTCACTCCAGTGTAGCCCATTGCACTGAGTTCCCCAACATCTTCATATTGTTCATACGGAGATTCTGCTGAGCTACTACGCAACAAAACTACATACGGGCATCAGGGTCATTTAAGCAAGGAGGTTTGTGTTTGAGGTTGTACCACCGTGGGAGGAGTATGTGTAGCTTGCATGCAATAATAAGCCCCAACATCCTCAGCCTCCACTCTGCTGATTTTCAGTGTAAAATCAGTCTTTACTCGCTGCCACTGAACCTGTCTGGGACCCCAAAGGCCCAATTGGATACTAAATATTCCAAGAGCCAGATTGCAAATATGGCTTCTGCAGGTAACGAATCCAAATTAGTTTAATCCATCACTTTCTGAGAAGCTCTGACTAGACCTCCAGGAGATGAGGCTGGCTCTCCAGAGGTGACAGACAGGCAGAGTGAAGTCTGGTTCATCACAATATGCCCAGTGGATCCTGAAATATGAGAGGGAAGTACAGAGTTATTCACAATTCTTAAGAGTAAATTTCAAAATAATTATCTACAATTTTTTAGACTAAATAATTGTAATTTTGATTCAACTCTAACAATATTAATTATAAAAATGAATAGATATTTCCAAATGCAAAAACAATCACCTTTAGAGTCACTATATCATCCTCCTCTTTCTATGTCTGTATCTTCACCAGAACTCAGGTCCTTGCTTCTACTGGAATATTCCTCACTTTCACAGTTGTAAAAATCATATGCCCCATTGATGAGGACAGGACGTGCTTGTCTAACATGTGGACAAAACACACATAGGAAACAGAGGGACAACCAGAGCAAAACTTCCCACCCCATTCTCCTTTCTCTTCTCCCTTCTGTCCCTATCAGGGACCCAGAGCATCAGCAGTCCCAGGAATTGAGTAGGAGACCTCATTTGAGAAGCTGAGCTGAGGAGTCCTGAACAGTCAAGACAGGTTTAGAGCTGAGCTTTATCTCAGAATAATAATAGAAGATCCTTCCTAATGGGCACTTTGCAAATCCCCTGGTGGGTGCAGTGGTGTGGAATGAAACAACAGGTAGATGGGATGAAATGTGGTTATCCTGTAAGCAAAAGATCTTATGTGCTTGACAAAAAACTAATAGAAGTGAAATATGAGAAGAGACACATTTAATTGTTTTCTTCTGCTTAATGTCAGTTTTATTTTCTTTTACTTCCATAGCAATCTCTTAGTACATGTTATACTTGTCACTAACATAATTTTATTTTCATAAATATTTGATGATTCCTATATCCTTGTTCATGTATTTTGAAAGGGTCTTGTTTTTAATTTTTAAATTGAGATAAAATGTTCACCACGTAAAGGACAAAGAATTAATTTTGAAATGAGACAAAAGTATATTCATATCTACTATCCAGATAAATACATAAATTGTTTCAAATTATTCATATACTTTCTTCATTGAGGTAATTGTTGCCTTTCCCAACCATCTAAGGGACCTGCCTCTGGCATTATAATAGTTTGGTTTTCATGAACACAAATGTCTTATGAATTGAGGTAAGCATTTTATAAAATGATTTCTAATTCTTTCCTGTTTCTTTTGTGTTTTTGAAACACTTATTTAATTGTATAGATACAAGTTACCCTCTGTTGGCATGTTATGTGATTCAGAAAGATTTATTTTTTAATTTCTTATGGTATATATTTGTTAGTAATGGCTTCCTGTTTTGTCTTTTTTGTTTGTCTAATTTTATCTTTTCTTTTATTTTGAAAAGGTGGTTTTCCAGAATATAAAATTATTTTATGCATTACATTGTATGATATATATAATATAGAAGCATTTTCTTAGAATTTTTTTCTACTTAAAGCCTGTTGAATGATAAAGAATATTGAAGAAATAAATTATGTTCACTATTAAATGACAGATGCGTCCATGATGCCCATTTGCCACTGGAATGTTGAGAGCATGGAAAAAGAAATGGTGACTAAGATTTAAACATGATGATGTCCACCAGTGGAAAAGTGTTACCCAATTTTTTGCACTAATGAATACAGTTATCTATCACATAGAATATTTCAAAAGTCAAATGGGGAGGCACAGAATTCCCTGACCTACTTCTAAGGGGGGAAACTGAGATACTGTTGGTGCCATGCCTGGATTCATGCAGTTGAGATCCCATTTCCAAGAATCTGAAATTCTGAGGCCTCAGTAGAAGAACATGTGACTAATATTGTCCTGGTATTCATTTCTTAAAATAGGTATTTTTCCAAGCTTTCCATTTCTGATTTAAGTGGGATTGTCTGTTGATTGTTATGGAGAAAAAAATAATCAGAGAGCATGGAGGGTGAAGAGGGGCTATCACAGAGAGAATATCTACCAGACATTGCTGACTTAGGCTTTTGGAGAAAAAAATTTTAATGAAGTAACCAATTATTTTTTTAAAAAAGCAAATAATAGCAACTTGGAAACTCTTTCCTGATAATGGTATATAATCTAACTAATGTCACTGTTTTTAATTGTCCTTTCAGTCATTGACAGATTTTGCCCATAGATACTGATGATCTGGGAAAAAGGGTCACATCATTCTATCTCTGGAGCCAGGAGTTAACTGTGGATGTGAGCAAATGTGATTCTCATCTCCAGGCTACCAAAGTCATTACCAATGGCCTGGAGAGAGCCTGCAGTATTTGTACTTTCTTATACCTTGATGGAGCATCTCTGGAACTTGTTTTCCTGATGCCCTTAAATGACCAGACCTCACTTTAGAAATCTAGACCTTCTAACCTATTCTTTAGACCCTCTCACTTGCAATTCCTGGTAGTGTCCATATTTTACTCATTTCCACAGACTTTCACCCAGCTTTGAGGATAGTATGTCATAGAAGGAACTGGTTCTCACCTAGCTGCCTTTGAATTTTGTAATTTCAAAGTTTCCTTTAGTGTTATGTGTCCTATGACTATGGACTGCTAGATGAATGGAGCAGCAAGAGGTGAAAATAATATTAATTACTGAATGAAATAAGTGATCTATGAAAAGCAATGTAGGAGAGATGATAATCTATCTATATGTAACTATCTACATATTTCTAGTATTGATCTTATCTCCTGGTCATTTTTTTTCAGAGACACGCCTTTCCTTCTGGGATCAATGCAGTGCATATACCACTTCTTGTGGTCAAGTGCAAGACATTCTGAGGTTTTTTCTTGTTATTTAAAAAGGCCATTTCTCAATTAATTGTAAATTTTTACACATGTTCATACGTGATTTTTGATGTCTATAATAAGTCATATTTGGTTTTCAGGTACAATTGAAGTGTGTGGACACAATGGATAGTTATACATAGTTTTCAGTTTAATATCAATGGTTTATGAATTGAGATTTCCCCATTATGTCTGGGTACCAAATGCGATGTGGACTACAGACTATTTTGCTGCTTAATGCTCTAATTTCCAAAAAAGTTATTGTAGTGTCTTTAGACTTAGGACCTAAGTGACTCAGTCAGTCTGGACTTGCATCAAACATTTGTTGTACCTCTGAGAACTTTCTCTCTTCTATCCCATAGGACTCTTCATCTTCCTTGGGGTGAATTGCAAGAATGGGGTGAGGAATACACAGAAAACAGTTTCTAGTTCTCAGTTATAGTTAGATTTTATAACTCATGAGGGCAAGGCGAAGATACCAGATGATTGTGGAGGGAAGGGAAATCCTCTTTTATCTTTCTAAACCAAGTACATCCTGGATTTTTATGAAGATTTAAACTAATATTTACAGAGAGGTTAAATGTGTTATTTAAAATCTCCATTGAATAAAGAATTTGAAGGCTGGACATGGTGTGCTATTTTTCCAATTTGCTCCCTGGTTCCACAAAAGGCATTCACTCTTGACAATATTTATAGCTTGGTAAATATCCCTACTATATGCTGCATATCACTCACCTATTCCTCCTTCTCAGTGCTTTCTAAATTCTTTTTCTAGTCCACAAGTTCCCACATTTTTTTGTATTTAAAAGTAGATGAGTGTTCCTCCTTCTTTTGACCTACAGCCAATACTGTATAATTTGCAAAATAATAATCTAGGCTTAAATTAATCCACATTCACCTTTTTATCGTATTGTTTATAAAAGATCAGTAACAATCTGACCAAAAAAATTCCAGAGAGTTGTTAACTGCTCACATAGATTATCTCTGATCCCTGAGTTTTTCTTGAAAAATTAAACACAATTTCATTTTTACTATTTTGCAACTAATCTGTTTTGAGTCCCAATTGTGAGACAGGCACTGTGCTAGATGTTAACTTTAAAGATGACAAAAAAGAAAGAAGGAAAGAGAAGTAAGGGAGAGATAGATTTTTAAACATTGTGAAGTTAATGGGGAAGAACATGCATACTCCCAGGGATATTTATTCAGAAGTACTTTAGATGAAGCTGGCAGAGGCTACAATTCTGTTTTGGAAGGAAGTAGCTGTGGAGTCAAATTGTATGTCCCATAGCCACAGCAAATCCCTCTGCTAAATGTAAAAAAAAAAAATCCCATGAGCCATTGCTGGAAAGTATAATGGAAAATATGTATGCACATGCATACCTAAACCTTGTGAAAATCAAAGCTACCAACTCAAGTAAAATATCTATTCATAGATCTTTTCCATTTAGTCAAAAGAATTTACCACGAGTTGCTTACATTTGCCCTATCTTTCCCAATTCATTCTCCAGTTATATTTAGTTTTCTTTTCTTTTCTTTGTATTCCATTTGAATTTATCTTATCTTTGTTGATTTCAGTTATTCATTTCAATTGAATATGAATAATATTAATGTAATCCCCAATGACACAAACAAAAAAGGATATGTTCAGTGAACTGTCATATTTCGAATCTTATTCCTCCCATTTCCATCTCCAGCCCCTAATTCCTCCCTCCTGCTTCTCTTTCCCAAGTAACCAGCATTGCTCTGGTGTGTCCTCAGTTTTTGTTTGTTGACTCTCCCCTGCTTGCTTACATGAGTTATAGATTTTTGTTTTAGCCTAGCTCTTTTTATTTAAAATGTATCCTTCTCTCTGTATGGATTGTTTGTTCATTTGGATTGTGTTTGTAGTTTTTGTTTTATAGCTGAGAGGTACTGAAACGTGTGAAGTTGCCATAGTTTTTTTCTACAATAATTTTATATATGGACATTTTGGATATTGTCAATATTTTGCACACAATTATGAACAATGCTTCAATGAATAAGCTTGTGTATATGCATTTTTGTAATGCTAAAGGTGCTTCTTCTGGGAAATTTCTGGAACATACATTATGGGTCAGAATTGAATTGCTAATACTGTCATGTATGTTTCATCATATTTTCCTCCAAAGGAGATGTACTAGTTATCATCCCCAGAAGCTGCTAAAGAAATTATTTATTTCACTAAAATTGAACTTCACAGTTTTCTTTAATATTCTTCAGACTAGTCAGTGAAAAATGTTATTTCAAAGTAATTTTAATTTGCATTTCTCTATTCATTAGTAATTTTGAACAACTTTGCAATTTTTTACAGCTCTTTATGTACTATTTTGCATAGTGTCTATTATGCTGTCTGCCATTATTTTGCTCCAGCTTTCTCCACACCTTTTATATGTTGGAATATTAAATATCTATTCATTTATTATTAAAATATTTTTTGTTTAGTCAGGGTCTCACACTGTCACCCAGGCTGGATTGAAGTGACAAAATCTTAGCTCGCCACAGCCTCAACCTCTGGGACTCAAGCAAACTTTCTACTTCAACCTCCCTAGTGGCTAGGACTGAGTGCCCACCACTATGCCCAAATAATTTTTCTGATTTTTTGTAGAGATGAATTTTCACTGTGGTGCCTAGGTTGATCTTAACTCCTGGATTCAAGGAATCCTCTCCCTTCTGCCATCCAAAGTGGTGAGATCACAAGCATAAGCCATTGTGCCTGACCTAACATGTCAACTCTTTATTTATACATTATATTCAAAAAAAGTCTTCCCAGTTCTCTGTGGTATTTTTATTTAAATTTTTATACCATTTGTTTAATTTAATCTTTTACACAGAAATTCCCCTGAATTGATTTGGTATATGATTATAGTATTAGAACATTTTACCCTATTTATTTTATGTTCTATATTGCTTTGTAATACTTTGATTACCTTAGAGGACTACAAATTTTATCCTTGCCTTATCATATCTTACACAACTTGAGATCTCACCACATTCCTAATGATGTATTATCTTAAACCATTTCCTGTTTCACTTAAGGATATTCACCTTCGATGCTTGCACCTGCAATGTTTATCTGGAGAATAATACATATACATATATACATAACAATGCATATATATAATATACATGTATAATATGCATTATATATAAATAAATAGTGATTATCTTCTTGGGGGTGTGTGTGTGTGTGTGTGTGTGTGTGTGTGTGTGTGTGTTTGTGTGTTTGTGCGTAATTCTTGTCAGGATGAGAGAAAAGTTCTGTTTAAAAATAATTTCAAAAACAGTTTTTGTATTTCCTTTTCTTTCTTTTTTAAAAATCTGCACATGCATGTTTATTACAGCACAACAGCAAAAGCATGGGGCCAACTATGCTGCCCATAGAAACTGTACTGAATATTAAAAATATGATATATGTACATGATGGAATATTATGCAGCCATAAAGAAGGACAAAATTATGGACTTCACAGCAACTTGGATGAATTTGGAATCTATCATATTCAGTGATATATCACAGAAACAAAAAACTGAGTACCACATGTTCTCATTCATAAGTGGACCCTCTGCATCTATCATAATTCTCCAGAAAAGGGGTTGCCAGTGGTAGGACAATGTCAGGGGAGAGAGGAGGGGAACTTACAACATATATATTTTATTTTCACATTGAAAACCAGTGAGATTTTCTCAGCCTCAGAGAACATATTATGTAAAATTAAATGAATGTGGCAGCTCACTATACTTTTTTTTTCTTTCATGGCTAACATTACAACCTGATCTTCTGCCTTATGACATTTGTTTTTAATTTTAAGTGTACATGGTTTTAATCCTGCAAGCATTTTTCTTGCCACAAGATATAATTATTATTTATACAGTCAAAATTTTGAAAGACTGTCCACATATTTACCCTTTCCATTGTTATTCACTCTTCTTAAGTCTCTACATACATCAGAAGTTTATTTACATCTCCCTGAAAAAATTCCCTATAATAATTCTGTTAATGGTGGTCTCTGATTTTTCCATGTGTTCATTATTTTGAAATATACTTATTTTGCATTCATCGTGAGAGTATTCTTGCACAATTTCCAGTTAATTTCTTTCTACGCTTTGAATATATATTTTATTGTCTTCTGGCTTACACTGTTAATGTTCAGGAGCTATCACTGCTCTCATTCTTTATTCCGCTCTCTCCTCCCTTTCTGGTCTTGCTTATTTGCCTCTTTTCAGTATTAGAAATAAGATGGACATTTATGTGATTTTTTAAGAAACGTTTATCTTAAGCGTTCATAATATTACTTCTATCATCAGTTTTATAAATTTATCTGTTTTTATTTCTTTCAAATATTATTTTTGTCTACACTCTCTTCTCTTGTCCTTGCCAATTTTGTTAATCATATCCCACATGCACTTTTACATGTGTTCCATCTTTTGTTGTTCTAAGCTTGGGACATTAAGTTTCTGTATATTGTGTCCATTTTCAACTCTGAAAAATATTCTATAAAACTCATCTACTTTTTTTTATTCTCCTTGAATGTTACATTGGGTTTCTTTTCGTAGTTTTTCCTCTATTAACATTCTCATCATGTCACTTCATATATTAACTATTACACATATAATTGTCCCAATATCAGAAAATTATGTCTTCATCTGTTGCCTATTTTTTCCTTTTGATTTTATATGTCTTGATATATTTTTTACTGGAAATCAGACTGTTTTTTAGGTATTTAACTTCCATATATGTTTAAGCACATATTTGTTTGAAAACATTTCAGAAATTAGTAGATATTTGTAGAATGATGTTTATTCTTCAGAAAAAATTTACTTTCAGTTTTTGCACCTGGAAATCTAGACTCGATCACCATAATCTAATCAGTGGCTGCACTATTTTGACCTTAACTTTAGTAGCATTGGTGTCTTCTTATTCCTGGTCCGTCCTCCTTTTTCAGGGTGCAGCTCTGCCAGAGTTTCTATGGAAGATCTAGATAGTTGTAAGTATCACTTTCTGTGCAGTCTTTGAGAACTAACTTTAACCTCTGGCCATGTGAGATTTTTGAAAATTCTGCTTGACTTTGAGGTCTCTCCACCTCTCTTTTCTTTTATATTGTCAGCATTTGAGCACCTATTTCTGAGCCAGTAAATTCTTTAATATACATCATAGAGAGAAAAATTGGATACAATTTTCTGAGTTTCTGTATTGGTATCCTCATGCTGCTTCAGTGAGATAGCACAAACCAGGAGGATATGCACTACAATGGAGGAGCCAAAATTACAACCAAGGGCCTGTGGCCTAATTCCTCTGTTCTGTGATCAGATAAATTAGTATATCTTTTTAAAATTTTTATTATAAAGATGTGGTGTACAATTCAGAGTTAGGTATATAAATGTTGATAATGCAGGTACCCTTGTTGATGAGGTATGTCCCTCCCTCCCCTAGCAGTTTCCCTCAACTGCCAATCCTACCCTCCACTCCCCTGACAAATTCCCACCACTATCAATAGCTTTCTTATAGCATTATAATTGATCTAGGACAGCTTATGAGTGAGAACATATGGAACTCTGTTCTTTATTTCCATGATAAATCACTGAGTATGATCGACTCCAAATTCTTCCAAGTTGCTGCAAAGTCCATATATTTGTCCTTCTTTATGGTTGCATAATATTACATTGTGTATATGTAATATCCAGTCCAGCTTTGATGGGTAACACGGTTGGTTCTGTGTTTTTGCTATTATGAATAGTGCTGCAACAAACATACGTGTGCAGGTATCTTTTTTGTAGAATAATTTGAGTTCCTCTACGTATATTCCCAATAGAGAAATTTCTGGGTCATATGGAAGGTCAGTTTCTAGTTCTTTCAGAAATCACCACACTGTCTTCCAAGAGGTTGTACAAGTTTGCATTCCCACCAGCAGTGTAGAAGCATTCCTTTTTCTTCACATCCTCACCAGAATCTGTTGTTGTTTGTTTTATTAATGATGGCCATTCTCTCAGGGGTTAGGTGGTATCTCAATGTGGTTTTGATTTGCATTTCTCTGATAATGAGCGAAGCTGAGCACTTTTTCGTGTGTCTGTTGGCTGCCCATATATTTTCTTTTGAGAAGTGTCTATTCATGTCTTTTGGCACTTTTTAACGGGGCTGTATGTTTTTTCCCTTTCAGCATGCTGGAGTTCCTTGCAGATCCTAGATGTTAGACTTTTGTCAGATATACATTTGGTAAATATTTTATCCATTCTGTGGGCTGTCTACCTGCTCTCTTGATGGTTTCTTTTGCTTTGCAGAAGCTCATTAAATTAATGAGGTCTCACTTGTCTATCTTATTTCTTAAAGCTTTTAGAGTTCATAGCATTACTTCTAACTATCATCAGTTTTATAAATTTCTCTGCTTTCATTTCTTTCAAATATTATTTTTAAATGTAAAACCTCACACTATAAGAATCTTAGAAAGCACAGGAGACACCCTTTAGGGTTCTGAATAAGAATTGGTTTCCAGTTCAAAATTCCAAAGGGTGTCTCCTGTGCTTTCTAAAATTATTATAGTGTGAGATTTTACCTTTAAGTCTTTGATCCATTTAGAGTTAATTTTTGTGTATGGTGATAGGTAGGGGTCCTGTTTCAATCTTCTGCATGTGGTCAGCCAGTTTTCCCAGTACCCATTTACTGAACAGGTTTTCCTATATCCAGTAGCTGTTGTTGGAGGCTTTTTCAAAGTTGAGTTAGTTGAGAAATTGAGGCTTTGCTTTCAGAATCTCTATCCTGTTCCATTGGTCTATGTGCTTGTTCTTGTACCAATACCAGGCTGTTTTTATTACTGTAGCCTTATAGTTAAGTTTAGAATGTGGAAGTGTAATACCTCTTGCTTTGTTTCTATTACTAAGAATTGTTTTGTCAATTCGTGGTTATTTATGTTTCCATATGAATTTCTATATTGTCATTTCCAGGTCCGAGAAGAATGAAGTTGGCAACTTAATGGGCACTGCATTGAATCTGTAGATTGCCTTTGGTAGGATGGACATCTTAACAATGTTGATTCTTCCTATCCATGAGCATGGGATATTTTTCCATTTGTTTGTATCTTCTTGGATTTCTTTGAGCAGTGTTTTGTAATTCTCATTGTAAAGGTCTTTCACTTCTCTGGTTAGGAAGATGCTGAGGTATTTAATTTTTTTGGTGGCTATTGTGAGTGGGATTGTGCTTTTTATTTGGGTCTCTGCCTGTTTGTTGTTGGTGTATAGGAATGCAACTGTTTTTGCACATTTATTTTGTACCCTGAAATTTTTAAAAAGTCCTTTATCTGTGTGAGCAGGTTTTTGACAGATTCTCTTAGATTTTCAAGGTATAGGATCATATCATCAGCAAATAGAGATAACTAGACTTTCTCTTCTCCTATTTGGATACCTGTGATTTCATTCTCTTGTCTAATTGCCTGAACTAGGACTTCCAACACAATGTTGAACAATAGGGGGGAGAATGGGCAACTTTGTCTTGTTCCAGTTTCATGGGAAATGTTCCTAGTTTCTCTCCATTTAGCAACATGTTAGCTGTGGGTTTGTCATAGATGGAGCATACTATTTTGAGGTATGTTCCTTCTATACCTAGGTGTTGGAGGGTTTTTATCAAGAAGGGATGCTGGATTTTATCAAAAGTTTTTCTTGCATCTAATGAGATAATCATGTGGTTCTTGTTTTTACATCTGTTGATGTATTTAATTACATTTATGATCTTGAAAATGTTGAACCAGCCCTGCACCCTGGGAGTGAAGCCTACTTGGTCATGGTGGATGATTTTTGATATTTGTTTTTGTATCTGATTTGCTTGAATCTTGTTGAGGATTTTTGCATCTATGTTCATAAGGGATATTGACCTGTAGTTCTCTTTCTTTGTTGAATCTTTACCCGGTTTGAGTATCAGTGTAATGTTAGCTTCGTAAAATGATTTGGGGAGAATTCCAACTTTCTCAATTGCTTGTAATACTTTCACTATGATTGGTATCAGATCCTGCTTGTACGTTTTGTAGAATTCAGCTGGAAAACCATCTGGTCCAGTGCATTTTTTGTAGTAGTTTTCATATGAGAGAGTCAATTTCCTGGGTTGTTATTGGTCCATTGAGTGTCTTCTTCTTTCAATCTGGGGAGGTGGTGTGATGTCAAAAAGCATTTATTTCATCTAGGTTATCAAGTTTGTTTCCATATAGGTGTGCACAGTAATCTCTTATAATCCTTGGTATTTCTTCGTGATCAGTTGTGATTTAATCTTTTGTATTTCTGATTGTGTTTGAGGTTTCTCTCTCTTTTCTTGGTCATTCTGGCTAGGAGCCCATCAATCTTGTAAATTCATTCAAATAACTGGCTTTTTGTTTGTTGATGTTTTCTGTGATATTTTTTCTTTCATGTCCCGTATTTGGGCTCTTATTTTTGAGATCTGGATTCTTCTGCAAAAGTTGGGGTTTTGGTAGTCTTCTCTTTTCAGCTGTCTTAGGTGATTTATTAGGCACTCTGCTTGTGATCTTTCTATTTTCTTGATGTGTGCTCCTAGAGATATAAATTCCCCTCTTAGACCTGACTTCATGGCATACCTTAAATTTGGTAAGATGCTTCTTCATATTTATTTGTTTCCAGGAATCTTTCAATTTCTTCTCTGATTTCAGTGTTGACCTAGTTGTAGTTCAGCATCATGCTGTTTAGTGTCCATGTCTTGTGGGCTTTGGTTAAATGTTGGTGTTGATATTTATTTTTATTCCACTGTGGTCTGAGAATGTGCATGGCAAGATTTCAACCTTGTGGAATTTGTTTATGCTTGATTTATGGCCATGCATGTGATCTATCTTGGAGTATGTTCCATGTGGTGATGAGTAGAATGTATACTCTGTGGTTGTTAGGCAGAATAATCTGTAGGTATCTACTAAGTCCATTTGGTCAAGTGTCAAGTTTAGGTTCTGGATCTCCTTGTTGATTTTTTTTTGTTTCAATGATTGATCTAGGGCTTTCCGTGGGTTACTCAATTCCCCTGTTATTATAGTGTTAGAATCAACATTTTTTTGGTTTATTTATATGTTGCTTTATAAATGCTGGTGCTCCTGTGTTGGGTGCATATATGTTTAGGATGGATATTCTTGTTGATGGATTGAACCTTTTATCATTATGTGTGTCCTTTTGCATCTTTTAAATGTTTGATAGCTTAAAGACTGTTTTGTCTGATATTTGGATTGAAACTCCTGCCTTCTTTTGTGATCCATTTGCCTGGAAACTCATTTTCCATCCTTTAACTTTGAGTCTGTGTGCATCCCTTGTAGTGATATGAGTCTCCTGGATGCAGCAAATAATGGGGTCATGGTTTCTTATCCAGCACACCATTCTGTGTCTTTTCAGTGGTGCCTTTAGTCCATTCACATTCAGGCTGATTATTGAAATGTGATTGCTTTTTCTTGTCATGAGGTTGTTATAATGTTTTTTCTTTGTTTGCTTGTTGTCTTTTGGCTTTGGGATTAATGTATGCATCTGTTTTCAAGCTTCTTGTTGTGCTGTATTCTCTGTTGATTCTGTGCTCTCTTGTTTGCTTGGGATGTGTTTGGTCATTCTTCTTTTTCTTTCTTTTTTTTTTTGAGTTGGAGTCTCACTCTGTCGCCCAGACTGGAGTGCAGTGGCCGCTCCCGGCCACCGCAGCCTCAACCTGCTGGGCTCCAGCGATCCTTCCGCCTCAGCCCTCCAAGTAGCCGGAATTACAGGCATGCGCTCTTCTTTTTATTTCTTCTGTGCTTAATACCCTTTTTTAAGTGTCTCCTGTAAAGCAGATCTGGAAGCTACATAATCTCTTAGGGATTGGATGTCTGGGAAGTATTTTAATTCTCCATCAGTGATGAAGCTGAGCTTGGCTGTATAGCAAACTCTTGGTTTAAATAGTTTTCCTTTGAGGACTTTGAATATAGAGCTCCAGTCCCTTCTTGCTTGTAGCACTTCTGCCAATAAGTCAGTTGCTATTCTGATTGGTTTTCCCCGGTAGACAGTCTGACCTTTCTCTCTTGCTGCCATTAGTATTTTTTCTCTTGTGCCTACTTTGTGTAGGCAAATTACTATGTGTCTAGGGGTTGGTCTTCTCATTTGATGTCTTGTGGTTTTCTGCATCGCGTGTGCTTGGCTGGCCACATCTCTGGTGAGATGGGGAAAGTTTTCTTGGATTACCTCCTGGAATACTTGTTCCAAGTTGTTCTCATTTTCCTTATCTTCTTCTGGAATACCAGTCAGGTATAGTTTCAGCCTCTTGATATAATCACACATCTCTTGTAGGCTTCGTTCTTTCTTTCTGTGTCTTTTTTCTATGTTTGTTACTGATCGGGTTAATTCCATGCTCTGGTCTTCAAGTTCTGAGATTCTTTCTTCAGCTAGATTAATTCTGCTTTCCATGCTTGTCATCTTGTTATTTATTTCTGGGATGAAATTTTTTTGCCAGATTCTCTGTTACAAATTCTTTCATTGTTGCCTCTTGTCTTTCTTGAGTCTTATTCCCTCTTTCCAACCATTCCTTGATCCCTGTTGTAACACAGGACCAGTTGTTGATGACTTCTATTGTTTGGGCATCAAGGTCTGATTTTTCTGGAGTTTTGTCTTTTGTAGTCCTGGAATTGCCTGAGGTCTCCCTTAGACTTTTCCTCATTTGTGAGCGATCTCATGTTTTTTTTTTCTTTAGTTCTGTTATTCAATGTCAGTGGGAGAGGCTTTCCCTTCTGATGTTTGCTCAGTCCTCTTTACTTCCCTAGTTCGTGCTCTGGATTGCTCTATTTTTAATTAGGATCGTGGATGGGAAGCTTTGCTGTCTCTTGTGGTTTTTGAAAAGTGAGAAAAGTGGAGGATAGGGTGCTAGAAGCCAGATGCTACTTGCAAATTAAAATGTTCACTTATTGTGGTATTCTCCCAGGAGATCTGCACCCCACCACCACTCTATATGACAATGCAAGACAGAAACCAACCCACACTACAAAACAATCTGGAATAACAACAAAGCAAAACAAAACAAACCATCACAACAAATAAACCCAGGAAAACTAATCACACACACACACACATGCCTAATACAAGTAAATAGAGAAGAAAGACAAAAAGACTGAAGTGGGAAGTATGAGAAAAAAGAAAAAACAGGGTGGGATTCGCGTGGAACCCTCACACATATATTGAATCACCCCTTAAACTATAAAAAATGAACATTAAAAAAACCCCAGAAGGCCAAAAGAACAAAAACCAAAAAAAAAAAAATCAAAAGATGAGCACACCATCATTCACATACACACATAAACAGAGAATGACAAATAAAAGAAGAAAGAAATGGAGAAAGAAAAGAAAACAAAATTGGGGGAGGTGCAGATAAAAGCCTCACATACACATTCATACACAAAGAAAAATATTATAAAAATAGATGAACTAACAAACAGTAAGAAAATTGGTAAAATTAAAAAATATTTGAAAATTTAAAAAACTAAACAGAACAAAGTAAAACAGCAACAAAAAAACTGTCCTCTTGTGGTAGGCTCTGTAATTGTTCCTCTAATCATATCTCTCCTGCAGAGTCACCATTTTCACTCTCTTCTCAGGGAAGGAAGCAGGGAAGGAGGAAGGGCAGTGGAGGTGGGTGGGGCTGCAGCCCTTCCCTCCCACTCTCCTATGGTCAGGGAGATCTTTGGTGGGGATGTACAGGATTGTCTCTTCCCCAGGTATGTACTCTTACGAGGTTGCCTCAGCCAGGCCTATCCTAGAATGGGGTTCTCCTATTGTGATTAATGTCCAGGCTCTGAGTTTGTCCCGCTCAGTCGTGGCCTAGCTGTGTGGGACCAGTGTTCAGAGGATTGCTGGGGAGGAAGGGGTTTGGGTCAACACCTTGGACTCACCACTGCTCTTGTCTTTTTGGAGTTCTTCCTCACCCTTTGCTGGCCACAACCTTTGTCCCACGGTTTGATCAGGGTAGGGGGTGGAAAGCCTGGAACTCAGCACTCTTCAGGTCCCTCTGAAATTTGTGCACTCAGGATAGTTCCTCTGGTCCATGATCCAGCCCTGAGTAGTTGACCTTCCATTCACAGAGATCGGATCTCTGGGCTCCATCTGTAAGCCCCTTCCAGTGCCTTGCTAGGTGCTGAAGCAGTGAGGCAAAGTCTGGAGCAGTTGCTCTCCTACTTCAATGGTGTGGGGGCATCTGGGGCAATAGTTTGTTCGTGCCAGTTGGAGGCTGGGGTGGGGAGGGAGCTGGGCAGGGCAACCCAAATCTCTGCCTGGAAAATGACTGCGGTGAGTGACTACTCTCTAGGCATGTATTTCTCTCAATTCTCCAATGCTTTCCTTGCAATAATCAGATCCTGTATTCCAGTTGGTCCATTATGACAGTTGATGGTATGTGCTGGGTTCCCAGACACTGGGAATCAGCTGAATTCAGCAGCCTTTTCTCAGGCACTTTTCCACAGGCAGCAGACATTTCTGTGCTCAATCTTGTGAGCTGCACTCTAATTTCAGGGTGCTGGGAGCTTGTAGTCACCCTCAGAGGGGGGAGCCAGTTGCATGCAACTGAGTATTCCCTCAGACAGATGTTCATGCTCCCACCAGCACCCACCTACTCACGCAGAGAGTCTTTATTGTCACCTACCTCCACGGAGATTCTTACAGTCTGACCTGTCAGCCGCCATCTTAAGCTCCACCTCACCATCACCATAAATTAGTATTTTAAGATCACTTACACTAATTTTTTTATCACAGTTCCTCAATTATACATAAGTTACTTGGACAACGTTGTTTTATCAGTGTACACTTTTACTCTGGTTTGTTTCACTTGAGAGGCAAGTTCTTATGTTGTTGAATGTTAGCATGATGTATCTTCCAACTCCAGGCTGCTGACTGTGGGGGTGAAATCCACCTCAGATCCATTCAATAAATCAGGCAGAGACACATGGGAACAAATATACAACAGCTGAGAAGATTGGGAGACTGTCCTACTATTGTGGATGGTCTGAGTTCAAGTAGCTCACAATGTCTTGATCCACCATGCAACTTATGGTGACTCACTCAAGTTTTGTCTAGAAGTTGAAAATTGAGGCAGCATAATGTCATCATTGGTATTTCAATTTTTTAACAAAAATCACATAAACACAAATGTCTTTGATGTTAAATACAGCTCACTCTATGACCCTATCAGGTTATTAAACACTGTGAGTGCTCTGTGACAAGTCACATATCACAGACATAAAGAACACATGCTCAAGATTCAACTTACAGCGAAAACAAAGATTTTTTTTCATGATATGGCAACTGTTCATAATCTCATTCCTCACCTGAGAAAAGTTTTAGTAGCACAAGTCAAAGAAGCTGAACTCCATTCTTTATACAGCTTTGCCAGGGACCATCCTTAAGGATTTTGATCTACAGCAAAAGGTTGAAGAAAAAGAGTGCAATGTCATCCCCTGTTGAGATATCATGGATCTTTTGTCTCCTGAGCAGAATATTTCACATCTGTCACATATGGATCCCTCCTTCCTCCTCAGAATATTCAGTTAGTAAGAGAACTATGCTACACTTTTGACTTAACAGTGCAAATTGCCAGAACATTTTCTCAGGCATCATTTACAGATCTTCTGGTGATGACTAATGTGAATCACCACAATTGTGTTACCAGGTCACAATCATCACAAATAATAATGTCTGGTATAGCTACTAATTCAAGCAACTTGAGTATAGAGTAATTTTCCTGGTAAGAACTTAACCCTTGAAATGTTCTACAGAAATCAAATCAGCATTATGTGGTCAGTTGTCCTAATAACAGAACGTGGAGATTTAGAGTTGAGGGAAACAACATAAAATGAAAATTTAGAGAAATTTATACAAAGCCATAATTACTATATTTGAGGATAATAATGTTCTTCTGTGGTCTAAACTTGGAAAAAATCTCAGCAGGATAAGAAAAGCAAAGTATTAATGAAGAATATTTAACCTGCCTAAAAAGATAGTGAGAATTTAGATCAACAGAGAAGATACAGCTTAATACTCATTATTAATGATTTAATTTGACAAAGTTGCTTAAGAAGATAAAAACTGCTGCTTGGGAAGTTAACAAAAAATATACTGGAAGCAGGAATCCCATAAGGTAAGCTGTTGTTTTCTCCTACATGGAATTTTGATTGTTGTTTGCCTTCTTTCTGGAAGGGAGTATCTATAGCACTCTCTGTAAGAGTATTTATGTCTTTTTCCTGCCTCAGCATTGTTCAGTGTTGAGTGAGATGAGGTTGGGGGTGGAGTGGTTATTCAGGAATTGGGGACAAGGGGACTTAGCTTTCTGGAGTCTGAGTTAGATTAGGAGACCTTAAACACTGACATGTCTCCTCCATAGAACAATGCTTGTGGATGTCGGCGGTAAAAATTAGTGTATGTTGCATGTGGGGAAATATGGATTTATTTAACCAAGAGTAGAGAATTGCCAACTGTGTACACCAAGATGCTCATAGAATCTTCCATCTTATAAATTCTTCCAATAGTGTGATGTTGACAATTCTCCCATTAGACTTATTATCACATTTTTCTCCTGTTTACTTTTTAATGGGCCTATCATTGTGACAAAGTAACACTATGTGTCTTTTGGGTACATAAAAAGTCAAAAGCAGTTATAAAATTCCTGCCTGTCATTCTTGTTGAAAAGTAGATTGAGTAAAGCAGAAGCATGTTCCAATTTACAGCTTTGACTAAAGATTTAGACATAGCTTGCATCAGTTACCTTTGACATGACTTCGTCCCTGGCTACCATATGACGGCATCCACTTAAGGCATTCCTGGTAGAAATCTTGGTCTGCTCAGGAAACACCTAAGATTATAAAGATAAAAGTGCAATGATGCAAATTTTTATGTGCCCTTAAGCTTAAATCAATAGTATTCTGAATCAATAGTATTCTGAATCAATAGTAACTGGATGCTAAATCATAAATATACTCATAGAAGAAATATAGGAGTAAAATCCTATCTTGTTATCTGTTGATATGACATTAATTTGCATAAAGTGTGTATGAGTTTCTTAAACAATTTTTTCTATTTTTTAAAGTTTGACATTATTCAAAAGTAAAATGTTACATATCTTCAACAAAACCAGACAGAATTATACAAAATGCTTCTGAAAAAAAAAGAAAAGATTGAACTATGTTCATGAATTGTTTGACTTAAAATTGTATATTCTCCAAAATTTGTTGAAAATATGTGCAATAAAAAATATGTGGACATTAATAAAGTGAAAAATAGTCAAGATATTCCTGAGTAAGACAAAAATAGTTGGAAGACTAATATTACTCAGTATCAAAGCCCTTAATAAATGACAGTAATTAAAATGGCATCGCATCAGTGAAGTGTTAATAAAGCAATCCAGTTCAATTAGTTTGAAAATCCAGAAACTGATCCACACATGCATAGTCATTTAATTTGCAATGAAAAGCCATCACGATGAATGAGTACATGTAAAAATAAATTAATTGTACTGGATAAGTTGGACATCCATATCAAATTAAAATAAACTTGAATGTGTATATTGTACCATAAACAAAACTCTGTGATCAATGGAGTGTAAAGATAAATGTGATGCAACAAAAATAATTTTCTCCAAAAGAGCATAGAAATATATTTCATGTTTCTAGAGGTAAAATCATGATTCCTAAATAAAATGAAGAAAGTCTTAAGCACAAATAAAGGAATTAATAAAATAGACTTGCCGGGCTCGGTGGCTCAGCCTGTAATCCCACGCCTTTGGGATGCTGAGGTGAGTGGACTGTCTGAGCCCGCGGGTTCGAGACCTGCCTGGGCAGCGAGACCTCATCTCTACAATAAATCAAAAAATCAGCCGGGCGTGGTGGCACATGCCTGTAATTCCGGCTACTTGGAAGGCTGAGGTGGAAGGATCGCTGGAGCCCGGCAGGTTGAGGCTGTGGTGGCCGGGAGCGGCCACTGCACTCCAGTCTGGGCGACAGAGTGAGACTCCAACTCAAAAAATAAAAAATAAAATAAAATAAAGTAGACTTCACTAATATGATAGCCATTGTATAATGCTTATATAAAAATAATTTTACTTGATTGATATATATAGAATAAATAAACCACAGAGATAAAGAGTACAAGATTCAGAATTATAATTAATTTTATGGTGGCAGGGAAAGATAGGCTTATGAAATAGAGAAGACCACAAAATAGATACAAGTTGTTGTCTGAAGCATTTGTTTTGTGGTAAAGACAGATACGTTTGTTGTACTACTAATATGAAGAAATTAAATAGTAGATCCATACATTAAAAAAATACTATAAGTAGGTTATGGGTAAAAATAGCAATACTAATCATTATTATCATTCATTATTATTACTTATAATCAATTAGTAGAGTTGAAATCCATTAAACATGATAATATAAAGAGGTAGGAAGGAAGGAAGGTATTTGAGAAAAGAGAGACATTGAAGGGAACAAGAAAATAATAAAATAAAAAATCATGCTGATTCCAGAAGAATATTTCTGCATCATGTTCTGTGTAATCAATATAATTAAGAAAAAAAGCAGAACCTGGGATGAAAAATAGGACAATATGTAATGTTTAAAAATGTAAGTATAGTTTAAACAACTCTTCTAGAATATGAGAAAAATAGTATTAACTGCAATATTGAAAACAAAACCTAGTATTTAAGTCACTAATAAATAAAATTGGCCTGCATTTGGTCAGGTCAATGATAGAGAAAGCAAAATAGAGTCATATTTTCATTTCATATATTAGAGAATTATGAGATTAAATAAAGCATGTATAGATCTATACCCCAGCACTTAAGGACACCAAGTGCTTGAGGTCAGGAGGTTCAGACCAGAGGACAATATAATAAGACCCTGCCTATACAAAAAAAAAAAAACACAAAAATATTAACCTGGTGTAGTGGTGTGCATCTGTAGTCCCAGCTACTTTGGATGCTAAAGCGATGGCAAAGTTATTCAGCCCAGAAGATTGAAGCTGAAGGAAGATATAACTGTTCTACTTCATTCCAGCTTGTGCAATAGAGCAAAACATTGTCTCTCGTCTTCCTTTCTTCTCCTGCTTTCTTTTTCATTATTTTCCCTTTTCTAATCTCATTTTGCTTTCAGGGGACATGCATATGCCCCATATCATGCACAGATACTAAGGTGGTGGAAAGTGGGTTCCAGGAAGCCCACACATCTGTCAGTAGATACTATTATCTGTAGATATCTTCTGAACCACAGCTCCCCCCATCCATCACATCTTAAGTCTCAAAATGACAAGAAACAGAGTACCCCATCCCCAGCCTGACAAATCCAGAGGATCTATAAAAGGAAGAAGAGGAGTTTGAGCAAACAGAAGTAAAACAATCCATCAATCTCTGAGCAATGGGATTAAATAAGGGGAAAAAGGAAGAGGAAACCCATCACAAATGTAAACCAAAGGAGTACCTCAATCGAATCCAGACTCCCAGGAAGACAGCACCTGAGAATACAGACTTTAGAACTCAAATAATGAAGAGCTCTCAGAACACCTGGTCTCAAAACACAAATCCAGATATCATGATATTAATAGAATGAATAGAAATGAGGAGAGACAAGAGAAAAGATTGAAGGAATTCATAAGTGAGATGATCACAATCAAGAATACAGTAAATGAAATAAATTATAAACTGACAAGTATGGAATACAGAATTAGCTAAGCAGAAGAAAGAAACTTAGAGCTAGAAGATGAAAATACAAAACTAACCCAAACAGTGAAAAACAGGAAAGATGCTTAAAAAGACATAAAAGACTCCAAGAGATGTATGATTATATCAAGAAACCAAAAAGATATATGATTAATTGGCATTCCTGAGACAGATACAGAGACAGAGACCACCTTGGAACAAACATTCCATGAAATTGTCAAGAAAACTTCCTTCATTAGAGATATGACCATTCAAACACAGAGATTCAGAGAACTCCTGTAAAACATTAAATGAGAAAACCAACTTCTAACACATAATAATTACTTACACAAAGTATGTATAAAAGAAAAAATTCTGTGGCAGCAAGAGAGAAAGGTCAGACTACCTACTGGGGAAGACCAATTAGAATAGCAACAGACTTGTCTACAGAAGCACCACAGGCTAGAAAAGACTGAATTCCGATTTAAAATGTCCCAAAGATAAACAATTCCATCAATAAATTCTACCCAGCTAACCTAAGTTGCCTCAGTGATGGAAGATTAAAATCCTTCCCAGACATTCAGTTACCAAGAGTTTATACGTCATCTAGATCACCTCTACAAGAAACACTTAAGAAAGCATTAAACATAGAAGAGAGACTATAAAGAATGATCATACACTACTCAGAAATGCAGGGAAAAGATTAAAAACCCACATATATATCAACCCGAAATCCAAAAGAAAATAGACAAACAATAAACAAACTCTACAAGAACTTCATGGCAGGGATAAACTCTCACATCTCAATAATTAGCCAGAACATAAATGTATTAAATGCGCCACTGAAAAGACATAGAATGGCAAACTGGATTAAAAACAAAAATATAAAAAAAAAACATAAGCCGGCCTCGGTGGATCAGCCTGTAATCCCGCGCCTTTGGGAGGCTGAGGTGAGTGGATTGCCTGAGCCAGCGGGTTCAAGACCCGCCTGGACAGCGAGACCTCCTCTCTACAATAAATAAAAATATCAGCCAGGCATGGTAACGCATGCCTGTAATTCCCGCTACTCAGAAGGCTGAGATGGAAGGATCTCCGGACCCCAGCATGTCGAGGCTGTAGTGACTGGGAGCGGCCACTGCACTTCAGTTTGGGCAACAGAGTGAGACTCCAACTCAAATTAAAAAAAAAAAAAACAACCATGAGAGAACTATATGTTTTCACTGGAGACTCATTGCACCAGAACAGAAACTCACAGACTCAAAGAAAGAGGATGAAAAACAATTTTTCAGGTGAACAGAACACAAAAGAAGGCAAGAGTTGCAATATTAATATCAGACATAATATATTTAAGCTATCTAAAATTTAAAAAGATACAATGGGTTTCTTCACAAAGAAAAAAGGTTCAATCTATCAACAAGCAATTTCCATCTTAAACATATGTGTGTGTGTGTGTGTGTGTGTGTGTGTGTGTGTGTGTGTGTGTGTGTATTATATATATATATATATAATATATATATGTGTATATATATATACACACTCAACATAGGGGTACCAACTTTTATAACACAGTTTCAAAGTGAACTAAAGCAAATTGACTCTACCACTACCATAGCTGGGAACTTAAATACCCCACTAACAACCCTAGATAGTTTATAAAGGCAAAATAATCAATAAGGAGATACAAAACCTCAACTTGATGCTTGACCAAATGGACTTCATAGAACACTTCACCCAACAACCATGGAATACACATTCTACTCATAATCACATGGAATGTACTCCAGGATTGACCACATTCTCCACCATAGAGCACATATAGATTTCATAAGATCAAAATACTGCCATATACATTGTCAGAACACAGTGGAATAAAAATAAATATCAACACTACCAAAGTTCCCCCAAAACTCACAAAGAAAAGGACACTAAACAACATGATTCTGAACAACTCCTAGATCAACACAGAAATCATAACAGAAGTTAAAATATTCCTAGAAACTAAGAAAAATGAAGAAACATCTTACCAATACTTCTGGGATGCCATGAAAACAGTACTAAGAAGAAAATTCATATCTCTATGAACACACATGAAGAAAATGAAATGATCATAAGTCAACAACCTAACAAACTACCCAAGGGAACAGGAAAAACAAGACCACCAAAACCTAAGTACAAGAGAAAAATATAGAGCATCAAAATAAAAGCCAAAATATGGGACATAGAATACAAAAATATCATAGAAAAAGTCAATAAAACAAAAAGCTGTTTCTATGGAAGAAAAACAGGACTGATGGATGCCTAGTCAGGTTGAGCAAGAAAAATAGTGAAAAAAACAAAACAGATAAACACAATCAGAAATGCAAAGATCAAGTCACAGATGACCCAAAGAAATAAAAAGATTATAAGAAATTACTATGTAAACTTGTTTGAAAACAAACTCAAAAACCTAAATAAAATGGAGGACTTTCTGATATCATACAATATCCTAAGGTTTATGCAAGAAGAAATTGAGATCCTACCTAGACCAATAATAATCCATAAATTGACTTTTTTCATAAGAAAACAACCTACAAAGAAAAGAGCTGGACTAGATAGCTTTCCAGTAGAATTCTCCAAAACATACAAAGAGGAGCTGATACCAATCCTAGTGAAAGTATTCTAGGCAATTAAGAAAGATGGAACTCTCCCCAAATCATTTTATGAAGCTAAAATCACATGGACAACCAAACAGGGTAAATATTCAAAAAAGAAAGAGCACTACAGGTCAATTTCTTTGTTGAGCATAGATGCAGAAATTCTTAACAAGATTCTAGTGAGCTGCATCCAACAACACATCTCAAAAATCATCCATTATGACCAAATAGGTTTCATTCCCAGGATATAGGGCTGGTTCAGCATCCAAAAGACCCTAAACTTAATTAAATGCATCAACAGATGTAAAAACATAAACCACATGATAATATTATTAGATGTAGAAAAAGTTTTCAATAAATTCCTGCATCCTTTCTTTATAAAGTCCTTGAACACCTAGGCATAGTTGGAATATACCTCAAAATAGAGCTATCTGTGATAAACCTATAGCCAACATACTGCTAAACAGACAAAAAGGAGAATCATTTCCCCTGATAACCAGAACAAGTTATGGCTGGCCATTCTCATTCCTCGTGTTCAACGTAGTATTGGAAGTCCTAGCTAGACCAATCAGACTAGAAAAGTAAATCAAGGGTAGCCAAGGAGGAAAAGAGGAAGTTAAGCTATCCCTCTCTGTGGAAAACATGATCCTATGCATTGAAAACACAAAATAATCCGTCAAAAACCTCCCTGCAATGCAAAAGGATTTTTGGAAAAGTCCTAGGGTGTAAAACAAATGTGCAAAGGACAGTTGCATTCTTTTAAACCAATAATAAACAGACAGAAATGCAAACATAAATCATAATCTCATTCACAATAGCCACAAAAATAATAAAATACCCTGGGATATCCCTACCTAGAGAAGTGAAAGTTCTCCGCAATGAAAACTACAAAACACTGCTCAAAGAAATCTAAGAATACACAAAAAATAGAAAAATTCCATACTTATGGATTAGAAGAATAAATATTGTTAAGATGTCCATCCTCTCAAAGGCAATCTACAGATTTAGCCCAATACTCATTAAATTACCAGCATCATTCTTCTCAGACAATACAGATTTTCTTTTGTAAACTTAACAGACCACAAATAGCCAAAACAATCCTTTGCAAAAGAAACAAAACAGGCAGTATCATACCTCCAGAATTTAAACGTTATTATAAGTCTACAATAATCAAAAAAAAAACCTGGTATTGGTACAAGAAGAAGCATATTAACCAATGGAACAGGACAATAGGATAGAGATTCCAGAAGCAAAACCCAATTTCTCAACCAAATCATCCACAATAAAGCCTCCATCAACAACCAATGGGGAGAGGAGAACCTATTCAGTAAATGGTGTTGAGAAAACTGGCTAACCATATGCAAGAGACTGAAACAAGATCCCTACTATCACCATACACAAAAATCAATTCTGAAGGGATCAAAGACCTAAATGTAAAACCTCAAACTATAAGAATCCTAGAAGAATAGGTAGGATACAGCCTTACAGAAATTGGAATAGGCAATCAGTTCCTGATCAACTCTCCAAAAGAAAATGCCATAAAAAAATAAGTTAGACAAATGGAAACTCATCAAACTGAAAAGTTTCTGTAAAGCAAAAGAAACCATCAAGAAAGCAGGAAGACATCACACAGAATGCTCAAAAAATGATTGCAAGGTCATGAGGGGAAAATGGCAGCCAAGTCAGTCAGACTACGTGTTTCCTGGTGTGAGCGAGTGAGTGAATAGAAAATTGTGTGTAGGTGTCAGTGAGTGAGTGGGCATGTGAGTGGTTAACTGAATGAGGGCTCAGGAGCAAGCAGTCAGAGCTCTCCTGGTGTAGCAGCTGGTGCCATGCCTGCTCAGCTTCGAATCTAGTGATTCACATGGTGAAGAAACCGAGCACCATCTTTTTAAATCAACAAAACCCTTCCTGGGAAGAAGATTTTGGGAGAGACTGACTAAGTGGGAGCACAAGAGAGAGGCCAGGGCACTCCTGGTGAAGCAATGGGTGGTGCTGCTGCTCTGATTGGCCCCTAGCACTTCATAGGTCATAGAAGCTTGGTGCCACTTTTTTAAACTGACAAAAGTTTACCTGCAAAAAAGCATCACGGAGACACTGCCAGCTATAGGCTCTACTTCACCACTGCCAGCTCCAGTGTTTGCCTCATCACTTTAGCACCTGTTCAGAAACTGGCAGCAAGGGCTGTGGAGGGAGTCCAGAGCCAGAGTCCCACCAAAGAAGATGAAAGAGGCACCCCACCACTCTTCTGAAAATGGGGCCAGAAAGAGCTCTGACTTGCTCACCATGGAGCAACGGATTCGATCTCTGTGACTAGCAGATCAATTACTCAGGGGTTGACCATGACCCAGAGGAAATGCCTTGAAAGCACAAACTTCGGAGGGACAGGACAAGTGCTGAGTCTCAGGTGCCCCACCCCATACACTTATTTAGCTGTAGGAAAAAGAGTGTGGCCAGACAAGGAAGACCTCCAAAAAGATTAGAGGTAAGTCCAGTCTGACCCAAACCCCCTTCTGTCCAGAATTCTCTGAAAGTGAAACCCATATTTATTTATTCATTTATTCCTACATTTTTTGTCCATCTTATTTCATTCTATTTTTCTCTTTTCTCCTCTTGCTGCTACCATATCTCAGACTCAGGAGGCACACACACGTAACCATTGCATGATTATATAAAATGGTGGTCAGGGGGTGTTTCAGGAAACACATATCACAATCAGTTAACAAGGTGATTTGCAAGAAGTTTTTGAATCCTGGCTCCCCATACGCTACCTATTAAACTTTCAAACTACAAGAGACAGCAAAACTTCCCACCCACACTCTTTTTTCCAAATAGAAGAAATCCAAAGCCAGGATCAGCAAAAAATAAGGGGCTGAGCAAGCATCAGAAGCGAAAGCCTCTCCCACTGCAACTGAATAGCAGAACTAAAAAGAAAAGCAAGAGATCTGCCAAAAACAAGGAAAAACTAGCAGAAGACCACAAGTAACTTCAAGTATAGCAACAAGAAATTCCCTGAAAAATCAGACATTGAGCCCAATCAATGGAAGTCACCAATGACTGGACCCAGAATACAACAGGGATTATGTAATGGATGGAAAGAGTTAATAAGACTCAAGAAAGGGTGCAACACTGAAAGAACTTGTAACAGAAATTTTGGCCTTAAAAAATTTCATCCAAGAAATGAATAACAAGATGACAAGTATGGAAAGCAGAATTAATCTAGCAGAAGATAGAATCTCAGAACTTGAGGACCAAAACAAAGAAATAACCTGATCTATAAAAGTCATAGAAACTCAGAAAGAAAGAACAAAGCCTACAAGAGATGTGCCATTATATCAAGAGACTGAACCAACACCTGACTGGTATCCCAGAAGAAGAAAGGGAAATGGAGAACAGCTTGGAGCAAGTATTAAAGGAGATTATCCAAGAAAACTTTCCCCATCTAAACAGAGGTGAGACCAGCCAAACACAAGAGATGCAGGTGTTGGGAGCCAGCCTTGGAGGTCCACCTGATTGACAGGGTCCGGGTGGGCCGAAGACCCCGGGCCGCAGGGCGAGCCCAGGAAGCTGAGGCCCTTCTGTCCTTCACCTTTGCTGTTTGATACCGCCGAAGAATTCTGTGCAGTCGTGGAAGAAGAAAATGGCATGTTTATGTGAAGTGCTCACAGCTAACCTGGAAACATCATGGTTTATTTTTCCATTTTTCCCACTATGCCACTTGGCCTTTTCTAACATATGCAAGGGTTAAACTCTGAAGCACATCAAGAATGCTTTATTTCACTTGGTTATAAGTTACTAGACATTGCTTAAGTAATAAATGATATAAGTATATCCACTCATTTTATTTAGGACTATGCAGTTTAGTGTTTAGACATAAGGATTTTTTAGAAACACAAGTTTATAATAGGTTCATTATGAATTCGTTAGAATATAAGTTCTAACACTTATCTAGGAGTTATGTAGGTGACTTATAACACTGTTTACACTGACTTAGGATAAAGATTAATGTTAAGGTTTTTACTTAATTCTATAGTTAAAACTATAAAATTAATACTCTAAGTTAACATTTATAGAGTAGGTTTTCACTAAACTCATAATATAATAATTAGACACTTTTATGACAGATCAGCTAAAACAGAAAGTAACCTTGAGGGGCCTGGGAAACATTACTAAAAGCTTCTTTTGAGTTCTCTTTAGAAACAAGCACTGCAAGATAAGAGAAAAGTAACGAGGACATCTGGACAAGGGAGGCGATCACAGGACTCTGAAGAACACAAGAGCCTAAGATGAGAATGTTCCTGACACATAAAGAAATACACACTTAAAGAAACTTTCTTGAAACATTTGTAATTTGGGACATTGGACTGAGAGTGTCATTGTTGGCTTTATGAATAGGACTTGTCTAATGCCTATGAGATTCCTGGCTTATTTGCTACTAAAGCCTATGGGAATCTTGGTTTGTTTGCTACTAAGACCACTAGCTGGTAACTTTTAAAAGATATGTATATGAAAGAATTTTCTTTGTCTTGCCCCTTCAAAAATGGTATAAAAGCTCTGTATTAACTAGCATTAAATTGTCATCTGTTCAAGAAGCAGGTGTCCGGTATATGATCGTCGTCGTCGCCTATCTGTCTCTCCTTCAACATATCTCACGACCCTTGTGGGGCGGGACCCCGCAAGTGACGCCCAACGCCTGGGAGCTTGAAGGTAATCTTTTCTCTTTCTTTTCGGGGCAGATAGGACCTCACCTGGGGCGCTGCAGGCCCCCCTGTAGAGATAAGCAGGGAAAGGATAGGTGAGAAGTGCTAGAGCCGTGATATAATCATGGGCCAGAAACAGTCTAAACGAAGGAGACTGTTTATAAATGTCTTACTCGATACGTTATCTAAAAAGGGAACTCAGGTGTCTTCTACTCGATTGGCTCATTTTTTGCGATTTGTCCAGGCACAGTGTCCCTGGTTCCCTCAAGAAGGCACCGTTGATTTGGCTATTTGGACCAAAGTTGGGGAAAAAACTTAAACTCTGTTATACTTTGCACGGACCTAATAAGGTCCCTGTAAATGCTTTTGCATTGTGGAATATAATTAAAAATGTCTTAAATCCACAACAAAAGGTTAATAAAATGCCCATTAAAGTAAAAGAGAATTAGCTATACTAATTCTTATTATATAAAAGGACTGTTTCCTCATATTGAAACAGCCACCATTCCTGTTAATAAAATAACTATTCTTGATTTACTTGTTCAATTATAGCAATTAATAATTGTTAGAAACCAACCGTTTTTTATAGGTCATATTAAATCTCATTCAGGACTCCCTGAACTTCCAAGTCAAGGTAATCAATTAACAAATGTCTTGACAAAATTAGCCATGTGTCTCTCCCTTGAGGATTCTTTAGTAATTAAGCTCAGCAATCCCACAAAATTCACCATCAAAACGCTACAGCTTTAAGGTACCAGTTTCACATTCCAAGGGAGACAGCCTATTAACCCTCTCCCCTCTAAGGTTTTGCTTCTCACAATTGGGTATTGCAAAACAATTAAATACTGATGATACTCCTGCTTATACATACAAGTCTTTTCAATGTTTTTGTGTCCAATTTGGTGTTTCTCATTCCACAGGAATTCCTTATAACTCTCAGCCTCAAGCTATAGTTGAAAGAGCCCATCAAACGCTAAACAATCAAATAGTTAAATTGTAGGAAAGGGAGTTTAAGTATAGCTCTCCCCATCATATTATAAATCATGCCGTCAGAAAAACTTAAGACAGCAAAAGATTTGGTGCAAGAGCAACAACTAAAAGCTGGTCACATTAAGCCTTCCACTAGTCCGTGGAAAACCCCTATATTTGTTATTAAGAATAAATCAGGTAAATGAAATCTTTTACAAAATTTAAGGGCTGTTAATGCTACTATGAAAACTATGAGAACACTCAGCCTGGAAAAAGCCATCAGGTTCCAGAAATTCCTGGCATTACTGTTTATAACCTTGTTAGTTATTTGTTTGTTTTAGAATTCTCCTTTAAGAAATAAATTACAAGTGTTCAGAGCAAATTCTGGATTTTTTTTTAATTGTAAACAATAAAGAAGGTTTTCAACTCCTTTGTCCTCTCCTGTTCCTCCTACAACTCCGATTCCTGCTTTCCCTCTAACTCAAAAGTCTGACTCAACTGGTTTAACTACTCCTGTTTTTTGTAATCTGCTCTATTAGTTTCTCTTCCTTCTTGCTCTCCACCTTTATCTGGGAAGGAAGGGCTGGCGTCTACGGCCGTGGCGCCTAACCCTGACCTTCAGTCTTTCTCTTGTACCTTTGGAGAAGGGGCAGATGCCAAAGGCCACGGCATCTGACTCCAGCCTCTAGACTTCTCATGTTTTCTTATGATAAATTTCTCTCAAGTTATATCTAAACTGGGACTATATCAACCTTCTTTCCAGACATAAGTATAGGAATCATATAAATTAATCCTGTTAACTAACCACAGGCTACTAAGACAAATAAAAAAGGTTTTTCAAAAACCAGATAAAAATTCAACAATGTTTCTAAGTCGCCTCTCTGAGACATTGCAGTAATTTACTAATATCAATTTAAATTCTCTGGAAGGACAAGCTCTTTTGGCTATGTATTTTGTCTCCCAGTCAGCACCGGACATTAGGTACAAACTCCTAAAAAGACAGAAGGGCCCACAAACCCCTCAACTAAAGCTATTGGACATGGCCTTTATAATCTTTAACAATAGGAAGAAAAGTATGCAGGACCGCAAACATAAATGGGAAGCATTTTAGCTTTTGTCTACCGCTTTAGCAAGAGCTACATGCTCAGCTCTACTTGAACTTCCCGGTCCAATCCTTCCTTCACCCCTTTAGGTTGTGGGGGTGCAGGACATTATATCCAGACCCCTCACTGCGCTGTTGCTTCCATGTGTTCTGGTATATAAAATGTTTCAACACTCCTTCCTTGTTATGCCAACGTGTCCAGCTCCATTATTGAAAAGAGATATTATATACAAAATTAAAACTCATATTATTCTTTGCCCTCACAATTGTGCTTTTTGGGTGCCTTTTGTTTAGCTTTGGATTTCCCTAATAGTTTTATGTTGAATCCTATCTAGCCCTTCCACTGCTTATAAACTTACTGCTTTGGTTGTAGCTCTAAGGTTAGGAAAAGTATAAAAAAGATGTTTGGTTAGGGTATGTTTTTAGTAAAAAAGAATAAAGGAAAGAAAAATAATTGTAAAGAAAAAAGTCTTATGTAGTACATTTTTGTTTTATGGTGAATGGCTGGTTGTTTGAAAAACAAAAAAAGGAAAGGGAAAGGGAGAGAAAAAAGGGTATAAAACAAAAATAGAAGGTTCAAACATAAAGAAAAATGGCTTAAGTATGTCAAACATGGTACGTAAGAGCCAAAAAGCTTTTGGCCATAAGTCTGTTTTAATTGTAATGCCTTACACTGCTCCTCAGATAACTTGGCTTTGTAAAACGTGCCCGTGTGACAGTTAGCTATAGCCCACTTTACTGGGCAAGAGGACTCCCACTATCCTCCTTCTTCACTTCTTACTTTTGTAAAAAGTCATTCTTTTATCTTTCTTCAGGTTACCAGTGCTCAACCTCTACAAAATGCTAGCTTGGTTTTTACAGATGGCTCCTCTTCTGAAACAGCGGTTACTGTTATTAATGGTGTTATTTCTTGATTTCAAACAGATTATAATTCCACTCAACGAGTTAAGCTGTTTGCAGCTTGTCAGGTCTTTACAAAAATTTTAACCTCGACACTAACATTATGTTACAGGTGTACTGTGTCATTTAAAAACTGCTAGTCTTCATGCTGTCTCTTCGTTCTCTCCCACTAACATAATTGTTGTTTTATAAACCATTCAATTACATATTTGTGCTAGTATAAAACCTGTTTATGCTACTCAGTATTCATACTCATTCTACCCTTCCTTGGTCCATTATCTAAAAGCAATGCTCTTACTAATGAGGTTATGTAATTTTTTGTTTTTCCTTCGCTAGCAGCTACCGCTTCCCATGCCTTTCATCATCAGAATGCCGAAAGTTTACTTCACCTATTTGGGTTCCAGACCGCCTCATTAGAAATGTCCAGCTTCCCACCCCCACCACAGTGTGAGAACCTGCACACCACCAACTTGGGGACAGCTGAAAGTGCTGATACGTGATGCAAAGGACTTGGTTTGGTTTCAAATTACTTCTCTTACTCTCTCTACTGTTTTTATTGCTATACTGGCTATTATAGCAAGCCAGGTGGGTTGTATTTATTCAAAAAAATCTTATTGGGCTTATATCCCAAACCCTCCAGTGTTTCAGCCTGTTATATGGGATACTAAGATTATTACTGCTTTTACTAATCACTCCTCTTTATTAAAAGGCTCACTCTTTTTTCATTGTGGGTCAAAACTGTAATCAATCATAATTTTCCTTTTCAGGTTGCTCTAGTTCTCTTCCAATATGTTTTAGTTTACCTGAAAAATCAAACTACTTGCATAAATTATAAATTAACTAATTGTCTTACTTTTTCTAATTTATATGGAGAATTTATAATTCTTAAACAGCCTTCTTATTTGATGGTTCCTGTAAAACTTCCGTCTCTTTGGTATGACGAATATAGTTTAAGAACATTATATGAGATTAACTCACTGTTGTCACGACCAAAAAGATTCATAGCAACTTTAATTTTAGGAATTACAGCTTTGATAGCCATTGCTACTTCAGCTTCAGTTTCAGCTATAACTTTAGCTAAAGAAGTACATACTGCTACATTTACAGATCAGTTATCCAAAAATGTCTCATTAGCTTTAGCAGCTCAAGAAATTATTGACCAAAAATTAGAAAGTAAAGTTAATGCATTAGAAGAAGCTATTTTGATTATAGGACAGGAACTTGTAGCCTTGAAAATTAAATTGGCTTTGAGATGTCATTCAGAGTTTAAATGGATTTGTGTCACACCTCTTCAAGTGAACAAGTCTATTCATACCTGGGATAGGATTAAAAATCATATCTCTGGAATTTGGAACCATTCCAACATAAGTTTGGATCTTTCCAAACTTCATCAGGAAGTACAAGACATTAGCTCTGCTGAAAAACAATTTGAATTCACCCAATTGGCTCAGTCAATTTATAATAATTTCTCTTCATTTGTCAATCAAAAATCATTATTGTCTATATTAATCAATGTGGGAATTTGTGGAGGAATAATCTTGCTACTATTATGCTTACTTCCAGTACTCTTCAAATCATTGAAAAATAACATCTCTCGACTAAGCACGGAATTTCACGGCTTTGTATTAAAAACAAAAAAGGAGGATATGTTGGGAGCCAGCCTTGGAGGTCCACCTGATTGACAGGGTCCGGGTGGGCCGAAGACCCCGGGCCGCAGGGCGAGCCCAGGAAGCTGAGGCCCTTCTGTCCTTCACCTTTGCTGTTTGATACCGCCGAAGAATTCTGTGCAGTCGTGGAAGAAGAAAATGGCATGTTTATGTGAAGTGCTCACAGCTAACCTGGAAACATCATGGTTTATTTTTCCATTTTTCCCACTATGCCACTTGGCCTTTTCTAACATATGCAAGGGTTAAACTCTGAAGCACATCAAGAATGCTTTATTTCACTTGGTTATAAGTTACTAGACATTGCTTAAGTAATAAATGATATAAGTATATCCACTCATTTTATTTAGGACTATGCAGTTTAGTGTTTAGACATAAGGATTTTTTAGAAACACAAGTTTATAATAGGTTCATTATGAATTCGTTAGAATATAAGTTCTAACACTTATCTAGGAGTTATGTAGGTGACTTATAACACTGTTTACACTGACTTAGGATAAAGATTAATGTTAAGGTTTTTACTTAATTCTATAGTTAAAACTATAAAATTAATACTCTAAGTTAACATTTATAGAGTAGGTTTTCACTAAACTCATAATATAATAATTAGACACTTTTATGACAGATCAGCTAAAACAGAAAGTAACCTTGAGGGGCCTGGGAAACATTACTAAAAGCTTCTTTTGAGTTCTCTTTAGAAACAAGCACTGCAAGATAAGAGAAAAGTAACGAGGACATCTGGACAAGGGAGGCGATCACAGGACTCTGAAGAACACAAGAGCCTAAGATGAGAATGTTCCTGACACATAAAGAAATACACACTTAAAGAAACTTTCTTGAAACATTTGTAATTTGGGACATTGGACTGAGAGTGTCATTGTTGGCTTTATGAATAGGACTTGTCTAATGCCTATGAGATTCCTGGCTTATTTGCTACTAAAGCCTATGGGAATCTTGGTTTGTTTGCTACTAAGACCACTAGCTGGTAACTTTTAAAAGATATGTATATGAAAGAATTTTCTTTGTCTTGCCCCTTCAAAAATGGTATAAAAGCTCTGTATTAACTAGCATTAAATTGTCATCTGTTCAAGAAGCAGGTGTCCGGTATATGATCGTCGTCGTCGCCTATCTGTCTCTCCTTCAACATATCTCACGACCCTTGTGGGGCGGGACCCCGCAATGCAGGGAACCTCAGCAAGACTTCTAATGAGAAGACAAACTCTTATAAATATAGTAATTCACCTACACAAAGTAAGCACAAAAGAAAAAATCCAAAAGGCAACAAGAGAGAAAGGTCAGACTACCTACTGGGGAAAATCAATCAGAATAGCAGCAGACCTATCAGCAGAAACATTGCAGGAGAAGGGACTGGAGTCCAATATTTGAAGTTCTCAAAGATAAACAATTTCAACTAAGACTTTTTACCCAGCCCAGCTCAGCTTCATCAACAATGGGTAGTTAAAATCCTTCCCAGTCATCCAATCCCTAAGAGATTATGCAACTTCCAGATCAACTCTACAGGAGACACTTAAAAAGATATTAAGCACAGAAGAAAGAAAAAAGAGAATGACCAAAGACTTCTTAAGAAAACAGCAGAGCAGAGAATCAGTAGAGAATACACTGCAACGACAAACTTGAAAACACACACATACATCAATCCCAAAGCTAAAAGAAAGCAAGCAAACAACAACAACAGCAAAATCATAAGACCCTCATGACAGGGATAAACAATGACATTTCAATAATTAGCTTGAATGTGAATGGACTAAATGCACCACTGACAAATCACAGAATGGAAAACTGTATAAAAAACCATGATCCAATTACTTGCTGCATCCAGGAAACTTATCTCACCACAAGAAATGTACACAGACTCAAATTTAAAGGATGGAAAATGAGTTTCCAGGTAAATGGATCACAAAATAAGGCAGAAGACACAATGCTAATACCAGGAAAATAACCTTTGAACTATCAAACATTCAAAAAGATACAAATAGGATACTTCATAATGATAAAAAGTTGAATCATCAACAAGAAATATCCATGCTAAAGAGATACGTACCCAACAACTACTGAGTAAACTAAAAAAAGATATTGACTCTAACACTATTGTACTAGGGGACTTGAATACCCCACGAACAGCCCTAGATCATCAAGCCAAAAAAAAAAAAAAAATCTATAAGGAGATCCAGACCTAAACTTGACACTTGACCTAAATGACTTAACAGATACCTACAGAAAATTCTACCCAACGACAACAGATTATACACTCTACTCATAATCTCATGGAATGTACTCCAAAATCTATCAAATTCTTGGTCATAAATCAAGCATAAACAAATAGAATAAGGTTAAAATATTGCCATCCATCTTCTCAGACCACAGTGGAATAAAAATAAATATTGACACCAAAGAAAACTTCCCCAAAGCCCACAAATACATTGACACTAAACAGCATGATACTGAAAAACTACTGGGTCAACACTGAAATAAAAAGATTCCTGGAAACAAATGAAAATGAAGAAACATGGTACCACAACCTGTGGGATACCATGAAAACTGTTCTAAGAGGGGAATTTTTGTCTCTATGAACACACATCAAGAAAATGGAAAGATCCCAATTTGACAGTCTAACAAATTATCTAAGGGAACTGGAAAGAGAAGGCCATCACAACCCTAACATTAGCAGAAAAATCCAGATCATAAAAATAAGAGCCCACATATAGGACCTAGAAGACAAAAATATCAAAAGCATAACAATACAAAAAGCTGGTTCTTTGAAACAATTAAAGAGATCAATGTACTCCTACCCAGAATGACTAAGAAAAAGAGAAAAAGCACAAATTAACCCAATCAGAAATACAAAAGATCAGATCACAAATGACCTCAAAGAATTACAAAAGGTTATCAGAGATTACTATGCACACCTGTATGGAAACAAAGTTGATAACCAAAATGAAAAGGAGAGCTTTCTGACATCACACAATGTTCCTAGGTTGAAACAAGAAGACATTGAGACACTACATAGACCAATAACAACCCAGGAATTTGACACTGTCATACGAAAACTACCTACAAAAAGAAAGCCCATGACTGGATGGCTTTCCAGCAGAATTCTAAAAAACACATATGGAGTAGTTGATACCAATCCTAATGAAAGTATTCCAGGCAATTGAGAAAGATGGAATTCTCCCCAAATCATTTTATGCAGCTAAAATCACACTGATACCCAAACTAGGTAAAGTTTTAACAAAAGGGAGAACTACAGGCCAATATTCCTTATGAACACAGACACAAAATTCCTCAACAAGATTCCAGCAAATTGGATCCAACAACACATCTCAAAAATCAGTGACGATGACCAAGGAGGCCTCATTGCCATGATGTAGGACTGTTTCAACATCCCCAGACCATATATGTAATTAAATACCTCAACAGATACAAAAAGAGGAACAGCATGATTATATCATTAGACAATGAATAAACTTTTGATAAAATCCAGCATCCCTTCTTGATAAAAACCCTCAGACACCTAGACATAGAAGGAGCATACCTCAAAATAATAAGAGCTGTCTGTGATAAATCCACAGCTAGCATGCTGCTAAATGGACAGAGACTGGAAACATTTTTTCTGAAAATTGGAATAAGACAAGCCTGCCAACCCTCACCCCTCTTGATCAACATTGTGTTGGAAGTACTAGCTAGAGCAATCTAGCTAATTCCAGACAAAAGTAGGAAATCAGGTGTATCCAAATAGGAAAAGAGGAAGTCAAGTTATCCCTTTTTTTTCTACGATATGATCCTATTCCTATAAAATCCAAGGGAATCTGTCAAATACCTGTTTGGGATGCAAAATAAATGTGCAAAAGACAGTTTCATTCTTAAACATCAACAATAAGCAGGTGGAGAACCAAATAAGAAACAAAATTCCATTCACAATAGACACAAAAAAATGAAATATCTCGGCATCCTGTTAACAAGAGAAAAAAAAGAAATTTACAATGAGAACTACAAAACACTGCTCAAAGAAATCCAAGAAGACACAAACAAATGGAAAAATAATCCATGCTCATGGACAAAAATAATCAACATTGTAAAGATGTCCATTCTATCTAAGGCAATCTTACAGATTTAGCACAACACCCATTAAATGACCAACATCATTACTCTCAGACTGGAAAATGACAGTATAGAAATTTATATGGAAACATAAGCAACTTTGAGTAGCCAAAACAATCCATAGCAAAATAAACCAAGCAGGAAGTATTACACTTCCAGACTTCAAACTTTACTATAAGGCTACAATAATCAAAACAGCTTGGTATTGGTATAAGTACAGGCACATAGACCAATGGAACAGGAAAGAGATCCTGGAAGCAAAGCCTCAATTCCTCAACCAACTCATGTTTGACAAAGCCTCCACCACCAACCACTAGGGAGAGGAGAACCTATTCAGTAAATGGTGCTGCAAAAACTGGCTGATCACATGCAGAAGGTTGAAACAGAACCTCTACCTATCGCCATGTGCAAAAATCAACTCTAAATGAATCAAAGACCTAAATGTAAAACCTCAAACTCTAAGAATCTTAGAAAATGCAGGAGACACCCTTATGGAAATTGGAACTAGCAACCAATTCCTGATCAAAACACTAAGGGCCCAACTATAAGATATAAGATAGACAAGAGGGACCTCACCAAACTGAAAAGCTTCTTTAAAGTCAAAGAAACCATCAAGAGAGCAAGGAGACAATCCACAGAGTGGGAAAAAATATATGTCAACTGTATATCTGACAAAGCCCTAACTTCTAGGATCTACAAGGAAATCAAATGTGCTGGAAAAAAAAAAAGTAGCCCCATTAAAATATGGGCAAAAGACCTGAATAAACACTTCTCAAAAGAAGATATATAGACAACCAACAGACATATAAAAGTGCTTAACCTCACTAATCATCAGAGAAATGCAAATCAAAACCACATTGATATACAGCTAACCCCAATATTAATGGTCATAATTAATAAAACAAACAACAATAGATGCTGGTGAGAGTGTGGAGAAAAAGGACACTTTTATACTGCTGGTGGGAATGCAAACAAACACATTGGAAGACAGTGTGGTGATTTCTGAAAGAACTAGAAATTGATTTTCCATATGACCCAGCAATTTCCCTCTCAAGAATATACTCAGAGGAACTCAAGTCATTCTATCAAAAAGATACCTGTACATACATGTTTGTTGCAGCTCTATTCACAATAGCAAAAACATGGAATCAACCATGCTGCTATCTAAGCTGTTCTGCATTAAAAAATGTGATGCATATACACAATGGAATATTATGCAGCCATAAAGAAGGACAAACATACGGACTTTGCAGCAACTTGAATGAATTTATAGTCTACCATACTCATTCATCTATCACAGAAACAAAGAACAGAGTACGATATGTTCTCACTCATAAGCAGACCTTGAACAATTATCATAATAAAATAAGAAAGGGATTGGCAGAAGTGGGAAACTGCCAGGGGTAGGGTGGTGGCATTGACAGTTGAGGGAAACTACCAGGAGAGGGAGGGCCACACCTCATCAACAAGGGTACCTGCATAATGAACTCTAAATTGTACCCCACATCTTTAAAATAAAGAAAAAAATTTGCAAACTGTAAATTGGACATAGGCCAACATCAGGATCTTCAATCACAGCACCATTCATTATGCCAAATGAAAAACAAAACAAAACAAAGCCCTATTAAAAAGTGGGCAATATGTATGAATAGACATTTCTCAAAAGAAGACATACAAACAGCCAACACATACATGAAATAAATGCTCAGCCTCAATAATCACCAAAGAAATGCAAATCAAAACCACTCAGACATACCACCTAACTCTAGGGAGGCTGGTCATCATTAATAGTTAAAAAACAACAGAGACTGGTGAGGAGGAAGCAATAAGGGAACACTTATAAACTATTGGTGGGAGTATATATTAGTACAGCCTCTATGACAAACAGTGTGGTGATTGGTGATTTCTAAAAGATCTAAAAAATCAACCTTCTATATGCCCCAGAAATTTCCCTTCTGGTAATATACCCCCCAAAACTCAAATAATTCCACAAAGAAGATACCTGCAAATGCATGTTTATTGCAGCAGCATTCAAAATAGTGAAAGCATGGAACCAACCATGCAACCCATTAATTTTATTATATTTTTTTTTTTTTTGAGTTGGAGTCTCACTCTGTCACCCAGACTGGAGTGCAGTGGCCGCTCCCGACCACCGCAGCCTCGACCTGCTGGGCTCTGGCGATCCTTCCGCCTCAGCCTTCCAAGTAGCCGGAATTACAGGCATGCACTACCATGCCCGGCTGTTTGTTTGATTTTATTGTAGAGATGAGGTCTCCCTGCCAAGACGGGTCTCGAACCCGCGGGCTCAGGCAATCCACTCACCTCAGCCTCCCAAAGGCGCGGGATTACAGGCTGAGCCACCGAGCCCGGCTTAATTTTATTATATATGTGTATGTGTGTAATTTAGTATAATTATATTAATTATACTAAAACAAAACTTGGTGAGTCGCCTAGAAGTACTCTCTGCCTTTTCCTGCCATTGACCCTGCAAATAATGCTACAATATTTAGATCTAATATCTTAGCTCTATGCTTTCAATATACAAAATCCCTATCTTGTTGAACTTAAGAGTTATCCCTTTAGAAACACAAATTTATAGTTGCCTAACTAGTAATAACCCCGGGAAATAAATAAGTATTTTGAAAAGTGATAGTGTGATTGAGGAAACAAAAGTAATTAAAACCTGGAAAATAAAAAATCTTAACAAATCTGTAAGATCTAGTATGTGTCTGTATTAGCAATTATGTGTTTATAAATTTCATGTATTTATAATGATTTTTCAATACCAAAATATATAGACCTTTAATTAATTGATCTTAAAAAGTAAGCTCTTAAATAAAATGTTTTATCAGAAAAATAGAAACTTTAACTGAAATGTCTTTAAGTTAATGTCTTTAATAATCTTTGGTTAATAAACACAGTCTAAAATGCATTGGTCGAGAATGGCCACTGCACTCCAGTCTGGTCAACAGAGTGAGACTCCAACTCAAAAAAAAAAGTTATTGGTAAAATAAAATAGAAATGTCCCAAATATGATTTTGACACTTGACCTGAGTTAATCAGTCCTGGAGGTTCCATCTTTGCTAGATAACTAAAAGTTATAAACTGCTTATTTAATATTTTTGATAATGGTTTTACTTGTGAGCCTCACAGCCGTTAGATTCTGCACTCTAAACAAATGCCTGTGGTCAGGCCTGGGGACATGTGGAATTCTCCCTGACTCAGCTGTTTCTCCTGGTTGTGTTGGGAATAGTCAGACTTTATTTGGATCTCTGTCGTTTGTCCTGAATTATAGATTTGATGCATAATTAAGATTTCTTGCCTCCTTGTTTTGGATTTTTTTTGTTAGTTTTTCGTTTTCTTTTTCTAAAAATAAGGATGACTAAGAACTAACTTTGAAATTAATGTATGTAATCAAAACTGCTAGGTTTATCAGAAACACTGGGTTCTTAAAATGGGAGCATCGCTTGAGGCCAAAAGTTTGAGATCAGCCTGGTGAGTAAAAATAAGACTGTGTCTACATAAACAAAAATCAATAAGAGAAACAATTTTACATGCAGATTTTAAAGAATATAGGGTATGTTATTCATTAAAAATTTGTAAAAATGCATGTAAATATGTTATTTAGTTAAAAGGAAAGAAATTTTGCCCAGTGCAGAAGTTTTTATTTTAATTGAAAGAGTAAATATAGTGATAGATGAAAATGAATGGCTATAGAAGGTTGAAAATAAAAGATAGTAGAACAAGCATTGCAAAAGAGTATAAATACTTATGGAAATCTTACCAAATAGAGATTGGTTAGATCTGTTTATAAGATTTTATTAAAATTAGGTATGGCATTAATAATACTATGCAGAATAAAATTTTGTTTTCTGTTTTGAGTAATACTAAAGACAGTAAATGTTTCTGGTTTACCTTTTGTGTAAAGAGGCAAAATCACAGGGGGAAGAGAGACAGAATCAGTTGGCTTCCTTCTACCTTTATTATGTCTAATTGCTTGGGAAACTGAGTCTCCCCTCTATGAAAAAGCAAACGTCTATGTTTTTTGGAAATTTTTAAATGATCACTATGGTTAAATGAGCATTTTACAATAAACTGTAATTCTTTTTTTGATGTCAAAGCATTTTAAATCTCTGATATTTTATAAACATTTCAACATCAGTTTCACATTCTAACCTTAGTCTTTTGACCATAAACTAATATTTTAGATATTAGTGTCCCTGAAGCCCAATAGAGAGACATATTAGGATTATGTGATATATTAAATTGTATGGAAGCATTGTCATATATGAGTACATGTGTAATGTCTCTTGGGTCATATTTAAATGTGTTATTAATACATGTTTCCAAATTTTATAAAATTCTTAACATTCTGATATCACTTTATATATGTTATCAATAATAATAATGGTTATTATTTTAAATTTTGTGTACCAAAAAAACCAATTTCTTTGTCAATTATGCTTTTATTTTTATTTTATTTATTTATTTTTTTTTTAGTTGAAGTCTCACTCAGTCGCCCAGACTGGAGTGCAGTGGCCGCAGCCTCGCTTGCTGGGCTCCAGCGATCCTTCCGAGTAGCCGGAATTACAGGCGTTCCGCTACCATGCCCGGCTGATTTTCTGATTTTTTGTAGAGATGAAGTCTCGCTGCCCAGGCGGGTCTCGAACCCGCGGGCTCAGGCAATCCACTCACCTCAGCCTCCCAAAGGCGTGGGATTACAGGCTGAGCCACCGAGCCTGGCTAATTATGCTTTTAATCATGACTATTCTAAGACTTTTGTCATGCACAATTATGTTTTACTTTTATTCTTCTCAAAAAATATTCTGTTATTGAATACAGTACAAACTGTTTTCTTCACTGAAATTCAAGAAAAGGACTTGAAAGCTTCTGATAATTTTAGATATTGTAGCATTGGGCTAGAGAAAAAAACTTCCAAGACTCTCAGTGGAAATATGATACATTCATGAAAATTGCTGCCCCAATAATGAACAGAAGACAGTTAATCACAGGACATTAAACTAATAGAGGACAGGAATAATTTCATGACTTATTATGTTTGAAATATTGATAATTCCTTTTGCTTTTTCTCTTAGGCTAAAAAAACACCCTTTTCATTTTACCTCCTTATAGGTTTTAACAATTGAGTAAAGTTTTCTCTTATGAATAAAATTTTAAGCTTATTTCTTTCTACCTCATTTCTCCAGATTTTGGAAACTATTTGTGAGTATTCTAAACTTATGACAATACAGTTCTTTGCATAATCTCAGTAAGAAGCTATTATCTGTTGCATTGAAGACACTCGTTATTTTAGTAATGCTGTGGAATGGAATGGCTATTTTCAGATGTGAGTAGACTTGCTTTGAAGAATTGAAGTTGACTCTACAGATGCAATAAAATCTTCTTGAAAAGTCTGGGCTTGTATATTATCTATGCATTTTCTTTGATGTTTTGCTGTCCTGTGGTACAAAAAAGAATGTCTCTTTTTGACAGGCGCAGGTATGTTAATTTATTTGTGACCTCAAATATTACACTTTATGTAACAAACTTCATGTCTGCCTGCAGGTGTAAGGATATATCAAAAATTCAGTTGAAAGTCTGGTTTGAACTATCAGATCACCACTGCATTCTTAGAGTGCCTCAGAACTTATGGAAAAGTTAACCTATAAACTGACTACTCCAGACACTAAGCTTTGTTTTTCTTCTATTTCTACAGAAATGCTTCTTATCAGAGATCTGATAGCCTGCATCATACACAGAGGCCTAGCTCACCTACAATGTCATCTCCTGGAATGGGACACAGCTGGTTAAGCAAACTGATCTACTCTGGACTAGGAGATTAACCAGAGAAAACATGGAGCTATATATTTTTCTTTGTTTTTCTGTTGTTTATTCTAGTTTTCCTTTTTACTTCTTTGTTTATATCTATTTAACATCTTCTAATTCAATTTCTCCAAAGCTATCAACTTGGCTTTCAATATGTAAAATTTGTTCGAGCTTTAAAAGTGCAGAATTAAAGAAATAAATATATTTTATGCTGAAATATACTTATTTGATGTGTTTTCAAATGGCTGCCTCAGGCCTCGCAGACTGAGGAGGGAGAAAGTTACATCTGTAGAGAATATCCACTAATACAGCCATGCCTCTTGTTCCTTCGCCATTCTCAAATTAGGGAAATGTGTGAGTCCAATATCTTCAAATGTATAAAAAGATACAGTTGTCATCTATTCTCTCTGAGGAAGGCTTTCTTTCCATGTCAATGCCACCTTTCCTAGTAAAGGCACTTTCTTTCTCTCATACCATGTCTTGCCACTAAAGCTGTTTTACCCACAATTTCTGGTTTTGATCATCATCTGAGTCTGCATTCTTTCTGTATCTGTATATTCAGGATGAAATAAAAGCTTCTGTACTTTATTATTTGGTTGGGTCTTCATTGTGAAGAGTCGTATGTGTATACATTAAATAACTTTTCATGTTTTTTATCCTATTAATCAATGTTCTCATGTCAGTAACTTTTTAGCAAAATTTTAGAGGGCCACAAACCCATGACCACCCACAATGCCATACCCCAGGCTATGAAAGATTTTACTTCAGATTCTAATCCCATGTTGGTGACCTAAGGGCAGAAGAAGAATCATAATATATAATTTATGAGTTTACTTCAGCCATGTGAGACCAGTTCCCTGAAAGTGTAAGACCCAAGTCTTGGTTATGAGCTTCATTTAGCTTTTGTTACAAGCAGGTTTTTAAAGGCAAAATCTACGAATATGGAGTGGAATGATAACAAGTTTTTTTTTTCCAGGAATTCTCATTGATTTAGAGAAACAACATTGATTAGTGTTTGGCTATACATGATATGGGTTATGGTGTCCCATGCGTGGCATTGTTGGAGTAATTTACAGCTAATTGTGATGATAGCAAGTAGTTTCATGAAATGATTACTCAGCTTGAGAGGAAAACTAGAACATGACTGCTGTCTCATTTCTGTGCCTCTCTGGTCCTGGTAGTACAGAGGCGGCTCAAATTCCTCAGTAAAATTACCTTTATTTCTCAATGTATTAAAACAATTCCTGCTTGGTATATCTAAATTAATTTATTTTATGTTATATGAATTTCTGCTAATCCTATAACATAGACTTCTCAGGTTTGTTAAAGAAAAACTTTGGACAAAATAAATTTGACAACTTAATTGAGAAAAAGGAGTTTGCAAATCAAGAAGTAGCCTGCCTGACCATGATAGATTCAGAGAAACTACTGAGTTGACACATAATTAGATCATATTTATAGACAAACAAAGAAAAGGGATCTAAATGAAATAAAAGGAAGCATAGAAACAGCTGGATTGATTATAGTTTGGCGTGTGCCTCTTTTGAACAAGGTTTGAACATTTGGCCACCTGAAACTGGTAAAAATTCTATGATTTGCACAAGTGTAAGTTGTACCCTGTTTAAACATTCATTTAGGTTAGAATTAACCAAGTAAGGAGTAAAAGTAAGCTTTAGGTTAAACGTGACAGTAAGCTTTAGGTCAAACGTGACAGTAAGCTTTAGGTCAAACTGCAAGGAGGCAGTTTTAGGCTAAACTTCATAGGTACTTGTCTGTCCGTAAAATCATGAGAGGAATTATCGTTTCTGTGCTGCTTGGACTGAGCACAAGGAGCGAGTGGTAAGATGCAGAGCAGCTGCCGGGCTCGGTGGCTCATCCTGTAATCCCGCGCCTTTGGGAGGCTGAGGTGAGTGGATTGCCTGAGCCCGCAGGTTCGAGACCCGCCTGGGCAGCGAGACCTCATCTCTACAATAAATCAAAAAATCAGCTGGGCGTGGTAGCGCATGCCTGTAATTCCGGCTACTCGGAAGACTGAGGCGGAAGGATAGCCGGAGCCCAGCAGGCCGAGGCTGCGGTGGCCGGGAGCGGCCACTGCACTCCAGTCTGGACGACAGTGTGAGACTCCAACTCAAAAAAAAAAAAAAAAAAAAGATGCAGAGCAGCACCCCTTGACCCTTGTACAAAATCCCCCAAGTAACCTTCAGAGCATGGGTGCATCTGAGAAACTCTCTCAGCAGATGGATGCATCTGACGGAACAGATGGGGTAGCCCAGTTCCACACATCAGCTTCCCTGGGTGGTTTATGCTATGACTTGTAACACTGTGGGAGGAGTACTGTCATCCTGTTGATAGGAATAAGTTGCCACATCTTCAGGCTGCAGGCTGCTGATGATGAGAGAATAATCTGTCCCAGACCCATTTCTACTGAACATCGAAGGAATCACAGTTTGTAAATTGAATGCTTCATAGATCAGGAGCTGAGGTTTCTGCTGATACTAGTTTAAATAACTGCTAATGCCCTAACTCATCTGGCAAATGATGGTGACTCTGTTTCTTAGAGATGCAGACAGGGAGGATGGAGACTGGGTCGTCTGGATGTCACATCTGGCACCTGAGATTGGAATCATAAAACAAATATTCACACAATTAATCATGAGGCAAGAGAACTTCTCTGAAGAACTAGGCAATACTGACCACACTGGCTGAGGCAGTTCCTAATGTTCTCCCTCCTTACCTGGGAATCAGAGCAGCAAGAGACACAGGAGCTGAGCGGGGACCCTCATACTCATGCTTCGTCCTGGCTGTGACTAACTCCTGCCTGGAGTGTCATCAGCCTATTAATAAGTCTTCTGGTCAGGGGAAATTACTCTGGAAAACGCAGATTATCAAAATGGGGCAGGCTGGGCACAGCTGCAGGGCTGACTAATCTCAGTAACTAAGCACATGTCCAGTGCCCCTGGGTCCTAGGACAGATGAGGATAGTACAAATTCATATCAAGATAATTTATTTTTCCTCTAAGTCATTTTGTTGCAAAAAGAGATATTAGTGACAACTATCACAACCATATGGACTTAAGGACTAGATGGAGTAATGCGTTTCATAGTTGCATTGGCATTATGAATATCCTTGATTTTAGGGAACACATTATAGTCTTGGAGAGTGTGCCTTGAAGTTTTTTAACTTACTCTCAGATGGTTCTGATGGGAAAGAACATGATGTACTTACATTTTTGTGAACGCAAAATTGCTTTAATATAAAAGAATATTGTTTACCGGAATGTGAAAATATTCTATAACATTTTGTAATGACCTTACTTCATTGTTATTACCAGTATAAGGTCACACTGTTCACTATAGGCAAACAAAGGTAATATCATGATTCCTTAATGTATATCACACATTGATCCACTTTAATCCAATGCTATTGGTCTCTATAGTTCCCAGGGACTAAATTGGTTACACCTTATATTTGGTGCAGAGACTTCCTTATTCTACCTTCATTCAGTATTACCTACAACAGTCCATAAATGTAAAAGGCTGACAAGTGAAACCTCATTTTATTACTTCAACAAAAACAGCTGCTAGTCTGCATGGCCCTGCCTTTCACCAGCAATGCCACTTTCCTCTTTTACTTTTAAGAAGCGAGTGGGGACATCATCCTTACTCTGATTGCAACCTCCTTGCCTGCACCTCCAGGAGAGAGAGTCATATTCTCCTGTTCAAGCAGGCATCAGTGTAAAATGGAGAAAGATCTGGGATACAAATACAACAGGTCTCAGTGATGACAGAAGATGTGTATAAATATCCCAGCTACCCATCTCTCAGGTGGAATAACCAGAAACATTTCCTCTATCTCCAGGTGAGTTGAGTTGAAGTTGTCCTTAGTGTGAGCTGTTCAATGAAGTAGAAATTGTTATCCATCTTCATTATCCTGCCTCATTTTCTGCTACATATCTAGGATTTATGCACATGAAAATATGCTGTCTGAACGGAAATACTTGTAATTCATGGTCCCAACCAAAGACAGTGGTCAAATCCTCAGTCTTGAAAGTATATCTGTCCTGAATTCTTACCAATCATTTTTCAAGAGTTAGAAAGGTTATTTAAATATTTTAAATATTTATTTTTTTCTTTATTGATCTCTCCTAGATTGCATATAGCAGTTATTGCTTTTTCTGTGTTACTGTTAGGGCACACTCCCAGTGGGGCCTCCAGAATGTTAGTTCAGGCTCACTCAGTATGTGGGTGCCTGGTGTGCAATCCAATGCCACGTAAAAGATGCAAAGGATTGAACAGAATTTAGGTTAGAATATATAGTTGATTTTAAAAGCAAATTAGAAAGAAAGAAAGAAAAAGAGGTGACTCACCTCCCCAAGGTAGGAAAGTGGGTCAGGAAACATGGCCTGGCCATAGCTCAAAGAGCACGTGGCCACATGATAGCTTAGCAAGGCAATGGCAACAATGGCCTGGCAATGGTTGCTGGATGCTCATATTGAGTATTTTTAATTCTCCCCTTTGATGAGGGAATGCCATTAAGGTGATTGGGTGGTGGTCTGCTCCACATTGTTATGAAGGGGAAGGTAAGAGCAGGTACTGACACCATTTTACAGCAGGCAGATGGATGGATTAGGCATAGGACAGCTGCCATGCTGGTGGAGTAGATGGGAGGAGAAAAGATGAGTGGCTTTTCCTGCAAGAGACCTGTCAGTGGTTTCCAAACCACAAGGTATTTAGCAAAAAAGTAGTTTTATTATCATTTATAAGGCTTGGATCAGCTAAGGGAACTAAAAGTTTCTTAGAGATTATTATGCTAAGCCATAAATTAAAAGGTTGGGACTTGTCTTGCATCTGATGGAGATTTGCTGAGGAGATGGGGTAGGCTGCCAGCTTATTTTGCACTAAAATTTCTGAATGTTTCCAAAAATTGCCTATTGGAAATATATCTATATTTATCTAACCTGTGCTAGATTGAAAGTGTGTCAGTCTAAGCAAAAATGACTATGCTGAGGCAAAACGTAAACTAAGTTTTTTTCTAAGTTTCTTGTGGGTCCTTCCTTTTAGTTACCAATTCAAATGAGGTTTTAACAAATAGCATCACACCATAAATTTTATATTTGATGTAAACTTAGGATCTCCTAGCAGTTAAATCCACAGACATCAGGGTTCCTGCATCCAGATTACATTCAACTCTGTTGCTTCATAAATCTGCCTTGTAATTTTCATTCTACTTTAAGAAAGGATATGATCCAGCAATACCCCTATTGGGAATATACTTGGAGGAACTCAAATCATTCTGCAAAAAAGATACCTGCACATGTATATTTGTTTCAGCTCTATTCACAATAGCAAAGCATGGAACCAACCACACTGCCCATTGAAGCTGGAGTGGTTTAAAAAAATGTGGTACATATACACAATGGGATATTATGCAGCCATAAAGAAGGACAAACTTATGGACCTTGCAGCAACTTGGCTTTAGAGTCAATCATACACAATGATCTATTATAGAAACAAAGAACAGAGTACTATATGTTCTCACTCATAAGAAGACCTATGAGAAAGGGATTGGCCATAGTGTGAAACTGCCAGGGGAGGGGGGATGGGATTGGCAATTGAGGGAAACTGCTAGCGGAGGGAGGAGCACACCTCATTAACAAGGGTACCTACATAATCAACATTTGTATACCTAACCCTGTATTGTGAATTGAACCCCACATCTTTAAAATAAAAATGATTAAATAAAAAAGAAAAGACAGATGTAGGGATGGTACAAGTTTTTAGTGTGATAAATAATAACACAACCCCCCAAATATCCATGTCTTAATCTCTTTATCCAATGAATGTTACTTTTTTTATTTTGTTTTTTTATAAAAAATATTTTGAATTATTATATTGTGGGGCACAGTTAAGGGTTAGGTATACAAATATGCTTTGTTCAGGCACCCTTGTTGATAAGAGGTGTCTCCCCATCCCCAGACAGATGTTTACTACCATTAATCCCATTTCCCTTCCACTCCCTCCCCATCATAGTTTCCCACCCCTGCCAGTCATTTTCTTATGGTAATACATTGGATGATCAAGGTCCACTATATGAGTGAGAACACGTGACACTCAGATCTTTGTTTCTGTGAGAGGTCACTCAGTATTATAGACTCTAGTTCCATCCAGGTTACTGCGAAATTCATGATTTTGTTCTTTTTTATCGCTCGTAGTATTCCATCATGTATATGTACCACATTTTTTTAATCCAGTCCTCCTTTGAAGGACAGCATGGTTGCTTCCAGGTTCTTGCTATTGTGAACAATGCTGTGATATATGTCAAAAACAACTTCTCAAATGTGATAAGTTAAGAATTGTATCATCTGGAGATTATCCTGGATTATGTGAGAAAAAGCAATGTAATCACAATTCTCCTTATATTAGAAGGTAGGGTGGTCACAATCAGAGAGAAAAAGAAGACATTTGAAGGAATGTTGAAGGGTAGAGGAAGGGACGATGGAGAAAAATGGGAAAGCATCTAGAATATGGAAAAGCAGAGAAGAAATTCTCTCCCCTGAAGCCTCCAGAAGGAGCATTGCTCTAGTGCCACCTTGATTTTAGTTCAGTGAAACTTCTGACCTGCAGAACTGTATGGTAAAAAGTTTGTGTTGTCTGAAGGCAATAAGACTATGATAATTTTTATAACAGCCTTCGGAAACTAATATAAGAAGTAGAGAATGTATGAATGCATTTTAGCTCCCTGAATGCATGGTTTTTTGTCATTCTCCAAACATTTCCACTACATCATTATTTGGTGTCAATTTAACAAAAGGCAAATAACATTTTGTTGTTAAGAGAGCTAGCACCAGAAGTTCTTTTTTTAGTTAAAACATATCCTGGGCAAATATCCTGTATTATCTCTTATACAATCTGGGTTTCTGAGAATTTAGGGGTCAGTACAGGATCGGGGAAAGATTGTTTGTTTTAATGTTGAGAGAAAAATTCAATTTGCAGGACACAATTTGAGAGGAAAAGGCTGAGTCAGAGAGCTTGAAAGAGATGGAGAACATGGAGAAGGGATCAGGGCGATGCAAGAATTGCCCCTGCTCTCAAATCTGAAATAAAGTTTTTTATGTTTGAGAAAGTTGTGTTTGTAGACCTAAAAAAAGGGCTGGATGTAAATTTAGGATCAGCATAACTAGGAGCAGAGGCAGTAGGAAACTGTGAGTTTCACACCATCCACTGGCTTTTCTCTACTCTCCCATTTTATAGGTTGTGGGCTTCTCTAGGGAATGAATGTTGCTATGAAAAAGGAACCATTTACAGTCAGACAGACCTGGTTTCAAAGTTCAGCCCCCATAGTTGCTGACCATATGACTTCAGACAAAACACCTCACTCTGATGAGCAGTTTATCATCTGTGAAATCGATGCCCCACCCAGTAGATAATTCAAAACAATCTCATTTTCTTAAGATTATTTATTTATGTTTGCAAAGAGCTTTTTTCCATATGAGGTAACATTAGCAGCCTCTATAGAATAAGACATGATTTTGAGCACCATACTCAGTCTACTCTACTATTACAGTATAAACATTTTGTACACATCTGTCTCTTTCATTCTCTGTCCCTGCCTCCACCATGATCACAAATCCCTTCCCTTCCCTAAATGTACACAGTGCCAACTATATCCAGGTTCAGAGTACAGAGGGTTATCCACAGGAGGGTCATGCTCAGAGTTTGCTTGAAGACCTGCTCTTTGTCCCATTATCATGCAAAAGGAAGGGCACAGCCCAAGATAACACTTAGTTTCTAGAAAGAAGTCCTGAGATAGATGTCTTGTAATAACCAGAAGTTGAACCAGCAGTCCCAGATGTCTAATACATCCCAAAACTGACCTTTCTTCACCTTACTCCTTCATTCGCCCACCAGTCTCTGTCATCTTCCACCAGGATCATGATCATCTCTCTTCATAGATCACCCAGCTTCTCCTTTGCCCCTTTTTCCTTGATAAATAATCCAAACTCTTGCACTTCTAAGGCTGTGGCCATAGGTCTGAGTCTTCTTCCTTTGTTTCCACACCCACAGCCATTCTCCGACCTCACTCTGGCCTCCTCCACACCACAAATTCAGAACCATACTCTTGCCACCAATCCAGCATTGAACACTCACTTCCCGGAGGTTTTTCTTTGTAAACCCTCCAAATGCAACCTCTGGCAGCAGCCTGGACAGAAAGTCATTATCTTCCCATCAAGAACTATTGAGAGAAACTGGAGGAACACGCAGACAGAATGCTGTTGTTGACAGATGCACACCATCCACTGAGTTTATGTCTTCTCCAGGTTTTCTTGTCTCTTTCTTGGCAACAATTTTATTTTAATTATTTTGAAACAGAGAGGGATTAGGGAGAACAAAGATATATTTTGACTGAGGATATAAAAGCTGGTATGAAGACAGGAAGGAACTAGAATTTATAAACTGCTGGAAGTAGTTTGGGCTTCCCTAACCATGGACATAGCATAACCTAGATACCAAGGGAGGACATCAATTATTATTATCCCTGCCCTCACGCTCCCAGAAATAGGTATTTGTATGATAAGGCCTATCCTCTCCTAAGCAGTACACTAAATTTTCCTTTTTATTAGACTTTTTGGAATAAATTACAGAAATTTTAGAAACTTAGGCTAAGTGATGATAAGAAATTAGAAAGTTGGAGAATATAGTTTGTGCAACATTTTGGTGAAAACTGACAGGACCCATGTTCTTTCTACATTTCTGTTTGAGCCCTTCACCACCCTGGATTTTCAGTCTTGTGTTCCTTTCCTCAATATCTCAAAATGGCTACAGTGGCTCTAAGTATTGTGTCCACTCATAATTCTTACAGAAGGAAATAATACAGGACAAAAACCTCTACTTATTTTTTCTTAGGGATCAAAACCCTTCCCAAATAATTCTGACAACATATCCTGTTCCCTCACGTTGCATTGTGGAGCTGGTCATTTGTACCCCAAGCCTGCTTCTGTCTTAGGCTGGACGAGACTTACTGTCTTTACCACGTACAACAGAAAACATCTACTGCCCTATACACAAAAGGGGAAGGGAGATGGTTGCTTTGGGGAAGGACAAGAGCTTTGTCATGTTTAATTTTAGTGTGCCTAAGTCAAGAGGGATGGGAAGAGAAATCTTAAAGGTGTCTTTATCTGGTGGGATGGAACAATTCAGGTCTTGAAGACGACAATAAAATCAAATTTCTAGTTTCTGGATGACAATGTTAGTTTCTTTAGTTGTGGAATTGTGGCCTGTGCATTTAAGTCCAAGACAGGTTTTCTGGTACAGGAATAAATGATGAGAAATTTGAAATAGGGTCCTCATCTTGGCCTAAGTTCTGGTTTGTGCTGTTGGAGAGGTGCCTGACACTGTACCTAGCCTATGGAGGAAGCAATTGCAGTCTAAGCCATGGGAATAGAGACATGGGAGATAAACAAAGACCTGCTTACAGGATTCCCTGTAGGGACTTCAAGGAAGGAATCCACTAACACATGTACTGGCACTGCACTAATCCCAGAGCCTGTGGCCAGGATGAAAATTTGAGAGAGCAAGGGTGAAAATTTAGAAGAGCAAGGGTGAAAATTTGAGAAAGCAGGGTCTTAAGAGGAGGGCCTGGGCTTCTGAGGCTGACGATTCTGGACTCTGTCCTCACTGGTCCTGAGTGGTTGGGACCCTGATGGAGCAAAGGATGGAGGGTCAGCAAATATTCCCACCCCAAGAGTCTCTATTCACTCAAATTCTGTCATAGTTAGAAGGAAAATGTTTGCAGGCTACATACATTTATATGTGTATACAAACACACACATAAATGTAAAGTTTTTATGATACATGCATATGTACATATGTAGTTTTTATGTTATATGTGCATCAAAAAACATGAAATTATATAATATTTAGAGATAATTATATGAATATATCTGTATATATTATGTACTCATACTACAAATAAATTAAATGTGAGCATTTATACATAGGCATACATAACTTTAAGTGCTCATACATAATATTATTTTCAGATTTGACAAATTGATAGAACATTTAACACCAGCAGTGGGTGCATCACCAGATAGCCCTTTCCCATGGCACAGGCAGGGTTTCTGAGGCCCAGGACCTAACCCCTTGTCTCTCGTGGGTAGTTCAGTGTTCTGTCCATTGCTGAGAAAGCTGGCTTGAGGGGGTCTGGGAAGCAAAGAGCAGCAGATGCCCAGGAGATGGACAGTGAGTGTGGGCCCTGAATGGATAAGATTTTTTTTCCCAGAGCTAAACATGAGTCTCAAAGTGACTCCCATCACACAAAGCAGGACAAGAGGCTCAGGGATTATGTTAGTTACAGGCTGAAATAACTCCAGTGCCTGTTGAGAGCCTTCCCTCTGACTGCAGAAATGTGGGATCTCCCTGTCCAGTTTTCATGGTTCACATGGCTGCTGGGACTCTGCTCACAATCAGCTTTGATCCCCATGTTTACAAGGTCTAAAAATTTTCCACTTACTTTCTAGAATTCAAGAACTACCGCTTGCTAACTATGACCCTTCAGTAGCAGCATTCATGGAGTGGAGTCAGAACTACAGGTCAGCAATGGGCCAGGATGCAAGTGATAAACAAGAGTCACAACTTTGAAGATGCAGACAGTCCATGTCAGAAGTGAGGATGGATTGGTGTCACGGAATCAGAGTAGGAGGTGGAAGAAAACATTTTGACATACTCTATGAGGTGATGCCAAGGAGATGCACTGGAGGTTCCCATAGATGAGGTAGAAAGGGTTGTGCAGAGGAGAGGGGACACAATTTCAGAGCTTTCCCGAGCCTGTACAACTGAGAAGGCTCCAGACCCTCAAAGTCCCCTAGGCAGAACTAAAACTGAGGAGAGGTTTGTGCATGAAGGGTGACAGGAGACGGGGACACATGTCATGGAAAGCAACTCAACTGCTGATGGCCAGAATGACATCTGTCCAGGCCCATCACCCTTGACATGGTCAGGTATTTTGACCAGAAGGCAGCATGAGCCAGCAGGAGCTCAGAGCTTGCCTCATTTCTGCTGGTGTCGGGCTAGGATATTATTAATACTCTGGCTGGCCCTGTAGGTGACAGTGAGTTTTTTGGGGGGGACACAGGGAAGTGGGCTAAAGATGGGGTGCACACATCCCCACAGGCATCTATGTGGTAATAAAACATGGACATCCTCAAACATTATACAAGTGAGCAACTTATTTGGTTTGATGCAAATCTGATCAGAAAGCGAAACAAATTAACAAGTTCATCTTCATGAAAACATTTGTGAAGTTTGAAAAAATGGTGGGTAAAGTCTAAATTTTCCTTTCTCATATGAACAGTAAGAACAGCAGGACACAGAGGAGCTAAGCTGGGCCACCTTGTCCACCAGGTGTCTCCTGAGGCTGATCCTGCTCAGGGATGGTTGGAATAGTGTTACGTGCTTGGAGTGTCATATCTAAATATCCTGGGTTGGATTGTTTAAATAATATTTTTTTTTCTGGAGTCATGGTCTCTGTCTGTCACTTAGACTCGAATGCAGTGGCATGATCATCACCCCAGCCTTCAGCCTCAACCTCATGGACTCAGGCAATCTGAGCAGCTGAAGACTATAGTTGTGCGTCACCAAGCCCAACATTTTTTTATTTTTATTTTTTTTTCTGTGGAGACAAGGTTTCACTGTGTTGCTTAAACTAGTGTGGAACTCCTTGGCTCAAGCAATCCTTAGACTCTCAAATTGCCAGGATTATAAGAGTGAGGCACCAGGCTTTACCCAATTTTTTTTTTACATTTCTCAAGGCTGTAAACTCCAGTAACAAGATCCAGCAAGATTAGCTTTCTTGTGAGGGTTGTCTTTCTTGCTTTCAGTTAATGATTTTCTTGCTGTGTCCTCAAAGAGCTTTTCCTTGGTGCCTGTGTGCAGGTATGCAGAGAACTCTCTCATGTGTCTTATAAGCACACTAGTTCTATACGATTAGTGTCACACCTTCATGACATCATTTAACCTTAATTGCATTCTTAGAGTTCTGTATCCAAATTCAAACACACTGGAGATAGAGCTTCAATATTTGAATTTGTTGAACACTTTTCATTCCTTAGCAGATAGGATTTAGAAGGCACAACCAAGACAGGAGGAAGGGAAAGGCCAGGTTTCCACTGTCAAAGAGTAAGAGCATAGAGAAGGCTGTCCAACAACTCAACAAATTGGAACCTCCACCTCAAGTGTCTCTGGTCACACCACATATGCCATTAAAGTTTTAGGGATCTCTTCTGATAATATGACAATATTACTCTCTATTGTGGAGTTTTTCTGCTATCAAATAGTATTTCTGTGTCATGGAAACTTGAAAGATCATAGATATTGGAATCTGATGAGTACTGACTTAAGTCTTTTATAGTTCATGAAATTAATATTTTTACATTTATTAGTAGGCCAGAGTCTATACAGAACACAAAATGATTCCCTACCTCAATAATTTAGTCATCTAGTTGAGACCAAAAGACTAGGAAACAACTGGAACTTCAGAATATATGAGGTGGTCCCCTCAATAAAAAGCCAGAATTATTTTTTGGAGGGTGGACCCCTTGTAGTACAGGCTTCCCCTGATAGGTAAGTGTTCTAGAATCTCAGGCGTCAGTGTATCAGCTAGCATTGTTGTGAGAGGCTGTGTTCCAGATGCTGCTATTTCGCTAACTACAAGTTATTGTGTGATCCATATTACTTGGGAGATTGTGTGGGTGATGACCCTGTTTGAGTGTATATCTGGAGGTAAGGGATTGTGAAGTGGAGGGTGTGATACTGTTACACATTATTTAGACTGTGTTTTGTATACTTTATATGAGCCTCAACAACTGTAATCTACACTGCTTTGGGCAAGTTTAGGGACTAGACCCTAGCTAGGCCCAGGTGCAGGTAGTTTTCTGATTCAAGGCAAGTGTCTATGAGTGGGAATTCAGATTAATCCACTCAGCTGAAGGGGCTTCCCCAAAACAGCATATCAGGAATAGATTCCTGATTCAAGAGGGACCTGTAAGTCAAGTTTTCTAAATAACTGCATATTGTCACTAAATTGAAGATAAATTAATGAGGGAATGTTCTGTTGTATATGAAACATATGTATGCCTGTATTTTATTTTCTGAATTCTCAAGACCTTATTCTCCATTTGATTACTCTGAATTATCATCAGTATATGAAATAAAATGCAATAAATTTTGAGTTTCTTGAAGTATTTCCACATCAAAATTACCAAGTTTAACAGAACTACATAGAGACTACAGTGATTTGTTAGATATCTATAGACAAGCCTTATAAATTATTCACATACTTTTTTTCAGAAAGTAGGAACTTCTTGGACACATAGCCTATATAGCTTGATCACATTCTGATATGCTACAAGTCATAGTTGAAATGTGAAGCTGATTATAAGTATGTATTTTAATAATCTCTTCCAGAAAGTATGAGTGCATCAAAATATCGTATTTAAAAAGGGGAAATCCTGTTGACTAATGGAGTGATTAAAGCAAATATTTGCTTGTCAATGGTATTTCTGATTATTCCCCTAAAACTAGAACATTTTTTGTTTCAAGCTCAATGCAAAAGTTTCAAGATTGTGTAAAATAGTTGGTCTTCTATTTAAAATACTCTCAGAACTAAAAAATCCAAAAATTATTTATGATGACAAAAAATTTAATAAAATGTGTCCCAAGGTAAACAATTGAGAACAAAAAAGATAGAGAAACAGTGAGGTATGTGTTGATTAAACATTTTTATGGAATTAACAATTTCAATTAAAGTGACAAATGTAGAAAAACTCTTTAAATTGGCTGGGCTCAGTGGCTCAGCCTGTAATCCCAGGACTTTGGGAGGCCAAGGAGAGTGGATTTCCTGAGCCCGTGGGTTCAAGACCAGCCTGGGCAACTTGGAGAGACCACAACACCATAAATCAAAAATTAGCCAGGGGTGGCAGTGCATGCCTATAGTTCTGGCTACTTTTAAGGCTGAGTTGGAAGGATCACAGAAACCCAGCTAGTCGATACTGGGGTGGTAGTGAGCATGCAACTGCACTCCAGCTGGGCAACAGAGTGAGACTCCAACTCAAAAAAAAAAAAAAAGAAAGAAATCTCTTTAAATCAAAACTGTCATAGCATTAAGATGCCCATTCATATTTTGAATAGACCACAGCTAATTGTGGTGACAAAAGGCCAGAAAGAGAATAGAAATATAGTAATTACACCATCCAATTTTTGACCCTGTTAAAGACAGTGCTAGTTCTGAAATTGTGTCAACCAAGAAAAAGTATGTAGTAATGATTTGGAAGCTCTTTCTGGGCTGCCTAGAACATTCTCAATGACATCTGAAAGATGATTTACCTTACTTATAGTTGCTGTTCAGTTCATATTTCTTAAATTCACTAAGCAACTGGATTCAATTCACACAAAATATTATCCTTTACTGAATAAGACACCTCTCATGCGTGCTCTAGGAATAGGATTATTGTGTAAATCTATTCCATTTAAATCTATTTAATGGGTATCTTAATCTAAATGAAGAAAACTCCTGTTATACTTCCTTTGGACTCTAGAGGCAACACATCTCACATCTAGGATTACTCAGCTTGGTCCACCCAAGTAGCAGCTGACCTGAATGTGACCTAGAGCTATACAGTGCACTGCAATAGGTATAGCCTCTCTGCAAGCAGCCCTGCCGCTTGAGTCAGGGATGGTACGTATGACTTGAAAAACACAATCAAGATTCTGGACTTCACTTAGAGAACTCTCCACAAAAATAAAAATGTTTTTTTATGACAGCATTGTCTAAGATATACTATATTGTAAGCTACAAGAAATCTCAATTTTAAGATTATGATAAAATTCATCAAATAACATAAAGTGTATTCTCTAAGAATATACTTAAATTCACTAAGCAACTGGATTCAATTCACACAAAATATTATCCTTTACTGATAAGACACCTCTCATGCATGCTCTAAAATATATTAGAAATAACAAAATAATCCCAAATAAAAAATATTTGAAACTAAATAGCACACTATTGAGTAAAAGGCCAATGAATAAATAAAAGGGAAATAAGAAAATATTGTGAGCTGAAGGAAATCATGGGTCAAACTTTGCTGAACAGAAAAAGTAGTGAATGCATATCCAAGAGATTAAAGCACAAAATGTGTATATGAACAAAGAAAGCAGCTCAAGAAATACCCTCAGGTGTAACTTTGACACATGAGGCAAAGACAAGTAAGATGAAAAACAAAAGTCTTTCCTCTAGAAAATTAACATCCATAAAAATGCAGGAATGTAATGAACACGGGTGTATGTTTGAAACCTTAACATCATGACATTCTAATAAAATGATCATTAGGGGTAACCCCTTCGGGTTCCCTCCCAATGTGGAAGCTTTTCTGTCCTCTTAATAAATCCTGCTTTCTAAAAAGAAAGAAAGAAAGAAAATAACAGAAAAAGAAAGAAAAGAAAAAGACCACTAGAAGCAACACAAGAGAAAATTCTAAGAAAAAAATGAGTAGATTAACTTCTCACAGAATTCTGTGATAGGGAAAGTCAAATAGAATTATTCAACAAACTTATTATGTGGTGTGCATATCTGAGACTTCTAAGAGCTTGCTCAAAAACCTAAACTCACGCACTACTATAGACAGCTAACATTCATATGATGGTTGGCGATAGTGATGGTCACTAGGCAAATTCAGGAAGATGTTCCCTGAAGGTCATCGATGACAGCAGGGATGTCAGGACACCCTAGGGTTGCCTCTCCATGACATGATTGAGATTTGCTACAACTTTGAGGGCAGCAAGGAACTTTCATGGCTACTTCATCAAGTATGTGGTAGCAACTCCCTGAAGTCTCTGTGGAGCATGAGCACCTTATGTGTGGAGGGACAAAGAGGCTCTGGGAGGTTGCCCTGGAGAACCTTGGCTCCTGCTTATACAGAAGAGATACCTGTGTCCATGACTGATGCCTCGCAGCCTCTTTTGTCAAAGGATCACAAACATTTCCAACTGAGCACATGTGGTGTAGACTTTTCCTCTGTGCATCACCACAAACGACTTCTGTTACATGGAGAGCCAGAGGATTCATGTTTGTGACTGTCACATTATGTAGTGTCCTTCTCCAAGCAGCATCTTCATTTTCCAGCTGGTATTTGTGGATGTATTATGCTCCCACTTGTGAATATGTGGAGAAATATACTCTGAAGACTTGCAATTATTTATATATTTTACAAATATATAAAAATAATTTCTTTGTTTTGCTGTTTCTGCTTAAGGATATGATTACAATAACTATGGAAAATGATTTATTTCTTTAACCATTGTGGGATCATGTTCTTCTGTTGTTTTCCTGCCATATCTGCCAAATGTGCATGTGGACGGAAATTTTGACTTGCACAGACAGAGGAATCCAACTGAGGAAGGCGAAAATCATTGAAATTTGAACTTTGAAGGTTGCAGAAGGAAACTTCTAACACAGGGCTAGTTTTTTTTTGTTCTTGTTGTTGCTGTTGTTGTTGTTGTTGTTTTTTAAATGGGACATTTACTGAAACCTGAGTTAGTCAACAGGCTGAGGTTGCTGGAGTAGAAAGGTGGAAATTTCATGAAGACTCAGGGTTATTTTTTCTCAGGCTGTGCAGACCATCCTTCATATATGTCTGAAGTAGGAAGCCAGGTAGTGGTCCCTTCAACTCTGAGAGTCTACCCAAGAAACATATCAGGACTTATTTTTAGGTTTATATTATCAACATGCAATAACCTCCATTATCCAAATATCACCAAATATAAGTGAAAAACTGGAAAGATTTTCTAATATACTAGACAAAGTAGGCCAAATCCTCTGTCTTTTTCATGCTCCCCTTCTTAAAGTACTCCTACTGTCTTATAATTGTTATCATTTTGTATTCTTTCAGTGGTATATAGGATGAATCCTAACCTCTCCACTACTAGTTTATGCTTTTATGTTTAAAATCAAACTTTTGGAATTTCAATAACTCCCTTCAGCTTCTATCAAGAAGAAGGAATTTAGGTAACCAAAGAGTTTAGGAATTTGTACCATATATTCATTGTTCAAAATTATATTTACTCATTCAAAACCCAAGATTTTTACTCACTGTCCTCAGGCAGCTTCCCCTAAGGATAACTAGTATAAAACGCTGTTGGTACTATCTTTATGAGGTAAGGATATAAGAAGTAAATAGGGAAAGTATAAAAACACAGAAAGTGGAAAATACCAATTTCTGAATACTAACTAATAATTATGTTATCAGAATATATAAAAACAGATGGACTTCAAGTGCATTCATATTTGTGGCAATGACTGGTATTTATTCTGGGTCATTTTATTTGCCAAATGTAAGAAGCAGATGCACTTTTATTCAGTTGTATCATGAGCATTATGTCATCATGATGGAACAACCCACCATTCTTCTACTGCTTATAACTGAGAGGACAGTAATAGACTTAGGTTAAGCGCATGCTATTGAGAGACCCAAGAAACCAAGAAACTTAAAAAGCCATACTTGCTGTAAAAGTAGTGTTTAGTTCACTATATTTCATATATCCCTACCTCATGTTTACTATATATTTTGTGTATTCCTACCTCATGTTCATTGTACTTTATGAAATCTTAGTACTTTAAATCCTACCTCAGACCCCGTAGAATTAGGCATATGTCGGGTGCCAGTTAGTGACTGATTGCGTAGTTATATAATGTCTTAAGTAGTGTTTGTATTTAGAACTCTTGGGTTAAGCATTGTCAGTCCAAATTGCCACGCTGACTTCTGCTTTTACAACGGGATGCAAAATGTTAAAGCGATAAGCCCCTTTCAGACATTCCTTCGCTATCGCAGTAGACTCTGAGGCGCTAACTGCTCTCTAGGTGGGCTTTATGTTGATTTAAATCACCGGCTTCCATGCCAGTGTTAATTTACATGCAGTGACTATGTAAACCTGAGGGAATCAAAGACTTTTACAAAAACCACCTTGCTATAAGATGTTTGTGATATTTTATAAATTCCCAGAACTAGTACTATATGAATTTCTACCCCACATTCACTGTATGTGTTTGCAGCATTCATATTTAAAACTTTGTTAAGTTTGGCTTTTGTTGTCCCATAATGACCATGTTATGTTATGTAAATGTTAAGCAAACAAGCCCTCCTAAGCCTTCCTCGGGGTGGATCAGCAGACTTAATGGCTAATGTAACCTCCTGCCTGCTTGCTCGAATTACTTTATATGCAGTGACTGTATAAACCTAACATATCTGACATTCCACTCTGCCCGTTAAGTGGGTTTCTGTCAATCACGGGCAGTCAGGTTACAGCCCACGAAAGGCACCTACCAATACCAAGTGTTCCCGTACCCATTAGGAAAAATTACCCAATCATGTAAAATCAAGTTTAAAGTTCTTTCCCCTCCCTCTGTAATTGTGCATAAAAGCTGCTTGCCATACTGGATTGAGGCTCTCATCCATGAAGCCTCTACCAGCCTCATACGTGAGCCCAGACTCGAGCCTGAATAAAGACCCTCGTGTGTTTGCATCAGAGCTGGCTCTTTGTGGTCTCTGTCTCTCTCAGATTAGAGTTCTGGGTTTAACAATAACATGCTAAGGTTGTTGCAGCTGAGGGAGACATAGATGAATGGTAGTTGAGGTATAAACAAGGTACTCATGGGACAGACCTATTCCCCTCATTTCTCCAACATCTTTCTCTTACACAGACTCAGAGAATCTGCTGAGCTTCTCCCCACCCAAACAACACACATAAGCAACTGGATCACTTCAAGCGGTGAAGTTTTTTTATGGAATTGTATTACTGTGGGAGAATCTTATATGTACTGCATGCAGTAATAAACTCCAATATCCTCAGTCTCCACCCCATGAATTTTCAGTATGACATCAGTGTCTGACCCAATGCCTCTGAACATATCTGAGCCAGAGAACCAGTTGGAAACCAAATAAATCAGGAGCTGTAGAGACTGGCCTAGTTTCTGCAGGTACCAGTTCAAATGTGTGCCCCCATTACTATGTAGGAGGCTCTGACTAGACTTGCAAGAGATGGAGGCTGGCTCTCAAAGGGTGATGGGAAGGGAGAATGGAGTCTGGGTCACCACAGTATCCCAAATAAATCCTGAAATAATGAGAGAGAAGTGTGAGATCATTTATACAAACTAAGACATTTCCGTAATTTCCAGTTTTTTAAATGTCAGACTGCAAAAAGTGTTATTTGGATTTATAAATCAAAAATATTCAACTTTTAGAAAGAATACAAGATTTGCAGGCTACAAAGGGACTTCTAGAAGATGCATACACCATCCCCTTCTTTTTGTATGACAATCTTCACCAGAGTACAGGTCCCTGCCCCTACTGAAATATTCCTCACTCACAGATCTCAATTTAAAAATTCCTATTTTGGAGACATATACATCTAACACGTGGAAAGAATACACATGGGAGGCAGTGTGGCCCCAGAGCTCATTTTCCCATAGTATTTGCCTTCCTCTTCTCCCTCTATCCTTACTAGGGACCCAGAACTTCAGTAGTCCGAGGAGCTAAGCAGGGAATCTCATTTTCAGAAGTTAAGCTGAGGAGTTTTATCAGTCAAGGCCAGGTAAAAACTGAGCTTTTATCTCACATTTACAAGGGAAGGTCCTTTCTAGAGGGCACTATGCAAATTTCCCAGTGGATACAGCAGCCTGAAGAGAGACAACAGAAAGCTGAGGACCTCTTTTGTGAGCAAATTGACATAAATGCCCTTTGTTTTAAGGAAAACAAATAGAGACTAAATCTGTGTAGCCTCAATAAGAGAAGAGGCATAGAAAGTTTCCTTCTATTTTCTAATACTTTAGCATTATCCCAGGCACATTTTACACTTTTCTTTAATAAGATTGATCTTTCAGCCGAGCTCGGTGGCTCAGCCTGCAATCCCGTGCCTTTGGGAGGCTGAGGTGAGTGAATTGCCTGAGCCCGCGGGTTAGAGACCCACCTGGGCAGCGAGACCTCATCTCTACAATAAATCAAAAAATCAGCCAGGCGTGGTAGCGCATGCCTGTAATTCCGGCTACTTGGAAGGCTGAGGCGGAAGGATCGCCGGAGCCCAGCAGGTCGAGGCTGCGGTGGCCGGGAGCGGCCACTGCACTCCAGTTTGGACGACAGAGTGAAACTCCAACTCCAAAAAAAAATAAAAGATTGATCTTCCATAATTATTTGCTTATTCTTACTTATTTTTTGCTATTTTGTTTAAAAGAGTCTATGTTTGGCTGTGTTATGTTTTAAATAGAGATAAAGTACATATAGTAAAGGGCAGAAATGCTAAATGTGCAATGAACAAAGTTTTATGTATATTTACTAACCAGATCCAGATAATACTACAGAATGCAAATGCTTCTCTCATACACATTTTCATTTAATAACTGGTCCCACTATTCCCACCAAGGTAAGAATGATTTGAACATCTATAAAATAACTATTTTGAATTATATTTTCCACTTGGTTTTTCACTACTGTTACCACTTTTCTTTTCTTCCTCTTCTTATTTTTAATTTGTAGCAAGAATCTTCAGGACTTGCCTCTGTCCTAGCGTAACTTAATAATTACCAACGATTTGGGCGGTTTCACTAAAACACCACAAGCTCAGGATGCTTCTACCAGTTCATTAGTGTGGTGCTTGAGGACTTCATTCTGAATGCAGCAGTTCTTGCCTCGTATGCTTGTATTTTTAACTGGGCCCTTTTGGATCTTTATCAATCATCCCTGCAGCTTCTAAGTCATCAGGAAAGGGTGCAGCCTCAGCAAGGCTACATCCCACACTTCCAGGAATCCAGTATTAAAATTCTGCTGGCATACCACTTGTTCCAACCAAGACATCACCATGGAATAGGAAAGCTGTGGGCTCTTTCTGTGAATTTACTGCAAAGTTCATCACATTTAACTGAAAACACTGAAGGATCTTGCTCAGAGCTCTGTTCTAACTCAAGGCCACTTTCTTTGGCATCAAGTTGCAATTTTTTGCTGCCATACTCGTGTTGGTAAAACTATAGTTTTATAAAGTTCATACAGACTGAACTGGAGTGGAAGAGAGCAGTCCCAGGCAAAATACCATCATTTTTTCCTATCCTTACTCAAAACTTCAGAACTTTTCCAAGAATAAGCACTTCAGGATTTATTTATCACTTTGGTAATTTACAGAATCCCCAAATAGTCACTTTTGATAATTTTCTTCATTTTATATAGTTTGTTGTCTGATTTTTATTATTTTTTTTATTGCAGAGAGTATTCAACAAACTCCTCAAGACACTTTAACCAGAAGGATCTTACAGGCAGTGGGCAGTGGATCATACCTGTAACGCAAGTGCTTTGGGAAGCTCTAGGCAAGAAGAATGTTTGAGTCCAGGAGTTTGAGACCAGCCTAGGCAACATAGTAAGAAGTCACCTCTAAACAAATAAACAAACAAATAAATAAGTGAATAAATAAAGAAGTGAGGCCGGAAAGAAGCTTGTACCTGTCCCTCTTGCTGGTGAACCTAAAGGCGTTCACAGAGCCAGATCTTGGGCTTTTCTCTGGCAGAAGGATCAGCAGAGCTGAACCAGGAAGGAAGAAGTTGTTCTGGCAGCAGTGATTCCTGAGGTTGCAGCACATAAAGGGGCCACAGGTGATGGGGTGATCTCGGCAACAGGCTCAGGCTCAGTCAGTCCCTCTGGACCCATTCTCCTGGCTTACCACTGTTTCCCACTAAGTGTGATCACTGAGGGAGCCTCATGCTCTCTGGACTCTTTTCCAAACCTCCCTCATCCCCGTCCTCTACCTGGAGCCAGTAGCCACCCACCTCCCACCACCGCTCTGAAGAATATCCAAAGGAATTGAATGACCTGCCATGGGATCCCCAGTACAGTGATTGGCAGGTCCTGTTGGAGATGATGTGTTCCATGGCAAGATACAATAATGGGTGCCAAAGAGAGACTCTATCAGGATGGAGTGTTTTTCTTGACAATTCACTTCCCAAAAGATTAGCCCTTCAAACCACATAAGGTTGCAGGTACAACAAGTAATTATCATCCAAATGTTAACAGTAATGGCAGCATTTGTCTTTATACTCTATGGTCATACTTGTCTGCAGCACTATTTCAAAAGCACTCTTGTCCATCTGTTCTCTGTTGTGTGATCTCAATCCAGATGATCCTTTAGTGCCCAAGACTGTTGGAATCCACAAAACAAAGTACAGCATAATAACTCAGGAATGGATTCAGAATTGTGCAATGTAACTAAAGAACTTATTGGATAACCTCTACAAATAAAGACAGGGATTTCTGAAAGAAAAAGCCATTTTGATTTCCATTCGATTGCTTCCTATGAGTCCACACCTCATCTTCTCTGACCTGGTGCACATGATTACCTGATTCAGCAGTGTTGCATGTTGTACATACTTGGAACAACAAACTAGAAATTCTGTACTTCTGTCCCAACATTACCTCCTACCAGAGAAGTGTGTGTGTGTGTGTGTGTGTGTGTGTGTGTGTGTGTGTGTGTGTGTGTGTGTGTGAGAGAGAGAGAGAGAGAGAGGAGAGAGAGAGAAAGAGAGAGACAAGCCAGTTCTCCAGGTGTAACCTATGTGTGTGACTAAAAGCTCTCCTTATTAACCTAAAACAGGATAAAGTCAATGTATAAGGGGTGGTGGGTGGGGTGTGTGCTTGGATGGGAAAGAAAAGCTCCACTGACCTGTAGGAGATTGTTTTTAATTTGAATCCATTTAAACTTAAAACAGTTATGAAAATAAAAGTGAAGAACATGAAGCTGTTTCTGTATTCACTTTATTTTGAAAGAGCTGTGTCTTAGGTGAAAGTTAGGACCAACAAGATTAAACTCTATCTACAGCCTGTATGTTAATGTCTAAGTTGAATTAGTCTACATGTAAATATATTGGAACTATTAGAACATAAAGTGTGACTGGCTGTGTTCCCAACTCTTACATCTCCTTACACTTTCAAACTTTGGCCTTTCAGTTCTTTTAGCTCCGTATTCTTTGGTTTGTATGTGGTTTCTCACTTAATATATAGCTAATAGTTCATATTTTTTTAATTGGTTAGGTGTATTTAGATAAAAGGGTGAAAATTCATTTGATGGAAATACTTGTGTAAATTTATAATACTCAATTACTTCTCCAAAGGTTGTATGTTCAAAAATGATTAATTGGTGTAATAAACTGATTATTACAATCATTACATATAATCTTGTGTGAATAGGTTTATTTTATGTTTAAGAACTTTGTCTAGCTAAGATTAATGATGGATTTTCCTTCATCCCTGGAATGTTTATTTATACTGTTTGACTTTTTAGTCATTCCAGTTACATAGTAAAAATTATATCTTGAAAGTAATTTTATTGAACCAGATGGGGCATAACCTTAAAGGATGGTCATAAAACTTCTACATGTAGCATTACAGTAACATGATTGTCAAATTCAATAAGAAATGTGTTTTATTAATGAAACTGAACTGCATTTCAGCAAAACTTTGTGACATTCCCTAGGCACTCAGGACAGGAAACACAAAGGCATTGCCATTTGGGATGCTATGCTTCTGTAATTGTAATGATAGAAGAGCAACCTTAACCAAACCCAGAGAGCATGAGTACCACCTTGCTTTTTTTAAATTTTGTTTTGATTCAGAGTCTCACTGTATTGCCCAGTCTAGGGTGTAGTGGCATATTTATGGTCAATGCAGCTTCAACCTGCTGGGCTCAGGCCATCCTTCTGCCTCAACTTTCCAAGCAGCTGAAAATACAGGCTTTTGCTAAAATGCCCAGCTAATTTTTTAAATTTATTGTAGATATGGGGTCTTTCCATGTTGTTCAGGCTGGTCTCAAACGCCTGAGCTCAGCAATTCTTTCATCTCCCCATCCCAAAGTGCTGATATTATAGGCATGAGCCATAGCACCTGGCATGAGCACAATCTTGTATGCAGAGTCTATATAATGAGTTTACACTAACAGTTGCAGGATGTTTATCCAGTTTTCAATTATATTGTATGTGGCTTTTTGAAGTCTTCCCTTGGTTCTAGTAAAAAGTAGTTTGAAATTTGAAAAAAACTGTGGTTGTCAGAAACTTCATTCATGTCAACAAGACAAATTACATTTTTTCCTTCTTCTCTAAGTCAATCTGTGAATGAGGCCAACCTGAAAGCCATGGCTGATGCTCTCTAGCCATCAGGTTCTTTCACATGCATCTTTACACTCCTGCATAAAAATTGAGGAATAATTGTACTGCTTATTGTTTAAACTTGTAGAAATAACAAAACAAGAAAAAAGAAAACATTAGCTGTGCTTGGTGGCCCACACTTGTAGTCCCAACTTCCTGGGATGCTAAAGCAGGAGAATTGTTTGAGCCCAGGAAGTGAATGTTGTGGTGAGCTGTGATTATACCACTGCATTCCATCCTGGGTAGTGAAGAAAGACTCTGACTCAAAAAAAAAAAAAAAAAGAAAGGAACCAGAAGTGCCTTCCAGATTGAAAGTGGATGGGCCATGGACTAACACAAATATCTTTTGGATAGATTGTTTGGTGCCTACAACCTCAGGTTCAAGGACAATAGAATTTGAAACAAATACTGAGCTGTCTCATCCTACAATGCCTTTTTCTCAAAAGTGTGCTATAGTGGTTTCAAAACATCTCATGGATACTCTAGGATAGAGTAAATAAATGAATACACTGTAGATAGTGGGAGCCAGAATTTTCACACAAAAGAAAAAAATCACAAACAGGCAAAGAAGGTAAAATACAATGATACCTGTATAATTGCTCATTAATAACTCATGTTGTTTTCTTACTTATGCTATTTGTATATTTTATTTTATTTTGAAATAAATTGAGTTACAAAAACAGTAGCTTTCAATACACTTTTCTTCTACCTTTCCCTAATGTTAAACATCTTATATCTTTCATAACTATAATATAAGGATCAAAACTAGATAATTAATGATGATACAGTGGTATTAACTACATATTTGGAATTTGGGGTTTTTTTTCCACCATTAGTTTTTTAAACTTCCATTATCATATCCAGGATCCCATATTGCATTAGGTTGTCATGTTTCCCTAATCTCTTCCAATCTGACATTTCTCAAAATTTTTTTTAAAGTTTAATGTTTGTTTTGTTTTTCTTTTAATTTTTCTTTTAAAATTATGAGGTACAATGTAGGGTTAGGTATATAAATATTCATTGTGCAGGTACCCTTATTGATGAGGTGTACCCCCCGTTCCCCAGGCAGATTTTGACTACTCTCAATTCCAGCTTCCTGTCCCCAACCCCCTAGCAGTTTCCCACTATTTCAATCCTTTTTTAATAATAATACGGTAGTTGTTCAAGGTCTACTTATGAGTGAGAACATGTGATACTCGGGTCTTTGTTTCTGTGAGAGATCACTCAGTATTATAAACTCAAATTCCATCCAGGCTGCTACAAATTTCATGGTTTTGTTCTTCTTTATGGCTGCACAATATTCCACTGTGTCTATGTACCATATTTTTTTCCAGTCCTCTTTTGATTGGCAGCACAGTTGGTTCCATGTCTTTGCTATTGTGAACAATGCTGTAATAAACATACGTGTGCCGGTATCTTTTTTTATAGAGTGACCTGAGTTCTTCCAGGTATATTCCCAGTAAGGGGATTGTGAGGTCATATGGAAGGTTGATTTTTAGACCTTTTAGGAATATCCACACTGATTTCCACAGAGGCTGTACTAGTTTACACTCCCACCAACAATGTAGAAGTGTTCCCTTTCTGCTACGTCCTCTCCAGTATCTGTTATTTTTTGAGTTATTGATGGTGGCCATTCTGATTGGAGTTAGGTGGTATCTCAGTGTAGTTTAAATTTTCATCTCCTTGATGACTAGTTAGTCTGAACATTTTTTCATGCATCTGTTGGCTGCTCATGTGTCTTCTCCTGAGAAGTGTCTAATCATGTCTTTAGTCTACTTTGTAAAGATGACACAGACAAGTGAAAAAATATTCCGTGCTCATGAACTGGAAGAATCAACATTGTTAAGATGTCCATGTTACCTAAGGCAATCTATAGATTTAATGAAATGCCCATCAAATTACCAGTAAAATTCTTCTCAGACCTAGGAACAAACAATACAGGAATTCATATGGAAACATAAACAACCAAGAATAGCCAAAACAATCCTCAGCAAAAAAAAAAAAAAAAAAAAAAAGCAGGAGGTATCACGCTCCCAGACTTTATATTATAAAACTACAATAATCAAAGCATTCTGGTATTAGTACAAGAACAGGCATATAGACCAATGGAATAAAATTGAAACCCCAGAAGCAAAACCTCAATTTCTCAACCAACTCATCTTCAACAAGGCCTCCACTACCAAGCAATGGGGTGATTAGGACCCATTCAGTAAATGGTGCTGAGAAAAGTGACTGACCACATGCAGAAGATTGAAACAGGACCCTTACCTATCCCCATACACAAAAATTAACTCTAAGTGGATCACAGATCTAAATGTAAAACCTCAAACCATAAGAACCTTACAAAATGCAGGGGACAATCTTATGGAAGTTGAAACTGGCATCCAATTCCTGATCAAAACCTGAAGTGCCCAGGCCATAAGAGATAAGATAGACAAGTGAGACCTCATTAAACGGACAGGCTTTTGCAAAGCCAAAGAAACCATCAAGAGAGCAGGGAGACAGCACACAGACTGGAAAAATATATTTGCCAACTCTTTGTCTGACAAAGGTCTAACATGAAGGATCTAAAAGGATCTCAAATGTACTGAAATGCAAAAAAATACATTTCTTAATACTTCTTGACCCTGACCTTGTAAGGTATAAATAATTTTGAATAATGCCCTTATAATCTTTTCTACTAATTCAGATTATACATTATTGACAAGAATATCACAGTAGAGATAGTCCTTCACCGTCAGTGGATGCCACTGAGTTACATAATGTCAGCATATCTTGGCGCTGGTGATGATGAAGGAATATGAGAAACAAAATATTTTTTGTAAAAAAATTTCAGGAAAAATACTTAGGCAGCTGCTTTTGTCACTCTTCCCATTTAGCTATGTGCTGTCTTTGTTAGAATGAGTCTATTTTTAACTGAGCCTGTCGTGGTTTTTTTTATTATTGTTATTTAGTTCTTTTTAAAATCTGCTGCCAAATAAAGCATATTGACAAAAAAAATTTGCTCATTCTTAAATGGTAAATCATTCTGTGGTGGCCATTTACCAGTAGAACATTGATAGCCTGAAAAAGGACAGAGGAATAAAACTATTAAAACATGGAAGTATCTCCCAATGGATAACTGTAATTGATTCAAGCATTTGGATAAATGCATACAATTTTCTACCAATCAGAATGTTTCAGAAATCAAATGGACAAGTACAGCAAGCACTGAGATTCAGCTATGTGCGGGAGAGGTGTTGAAACACTATTGCTGCCATGTTATAATTCACACTGTTGAGACACAATTTCTTAGAATTTTAAATCCCAGATCTCAGTAGAAAAACATGACACTCTTTTCTAAAAATATATATTTGCCGAGTTTTGTATAAAACCTCTGATTAATAAATAATAAATAAAATTGTGTCTTTTGTTTGCTGTGAAAGGCTGCCAGAGACCAGCTCCAGCCAGGTTCAGGGTACCCCAAGGTATAGACGGTGTCAGCGATTGGGGGGAAGAAGAAAGAGAGAGAGAGAGAGAGAGAGAGAGAGAGAGAGAGAAAGAGAAAGAGACTGGACTCCAGTCTAGTGCAGAAGCCATTTATTGGGAATTACAACGGGTCTTTTATACACAGTCAGGTGTGTGAGGGGTGTTCCCCACTCACCAGATGTTCTTTCAGGTATAATCCCATAACAGATGTTAAACCTAATCCATGAAATCTTAATCCATGCCTGCCTTTAAACCCTTTTCATACTGCCTATAAACCCTTTTCATATTGCCTATAAACCCTTTTCATACTAATACCAAGTTAAACAATTCCATAGAGACTTAAGTACTTACTTTACAAACTAAAGTGACCCATCCCAGAATGTTTGGAATGTGGCCCAGTCCAAAGTTCACAGTGGGCTACCTGCAAGCAACACAACTGCATTCTTTCAACAAAATGGCTGTCTTCTAAAACTATATTCTACAATTTACACCTTATTCAACTTCGATAAATCCTAAGATCATGACCCAGAAGCCTGTGACTAATACTAAGGCTCTTAGATGTGACCCGAGTTTGAATTATAAGTTGTGTGAAAGCCAAAACTGCAGTTTGTGGAAGAATGGGAGCAATGAGCTTCTAAAGTTAGCTTATGTTCATCCCGGTCTCAGAGTTTTTATGTTTTGAGCTCACAGGAGCTTGATCTGGTTAGTGCTGAGTAGAAAGGGGGAGGAAATGGGGTCAATAGCTCCTGAACGTACCCTGGTGGTCTTGGGGTCAACGGCCCTTCCTGATCCCTAATGCTCAGTGAGCCTCTGTGGCTGGCTCCCAACAAAAGGCAAAATTTTAGGACAGGGTGTAAACTTTGGGGTATGGAGAGAGAAGAAATCACAGTGGGCCAACAAGACTTTATTAGATAGAGTTACTCTAACTTGAAATTTTGGAGGCAAAGATTTGGAAGAAAAACACTTTGAGAAGCCACACGTGGTTTAAAAAAAATCAGATACTTGCAACTTGAAAAATCCTTTCTAGAAAAATTCAATTACTTAACAAAAAGTTGAAGTGACAGTTTCAGGGACCAGTTCACGCTGAGGTATATGCACTCACTTTGTTCCCTTTGCTCTGCAACTTTGAGGCCTCAGAAGGACCTAACCACAGAAGGACTTTTTCTGTGGGAACCAAGCAAGTAAGGGATAAACGTAGAACATCCTTAGAGTAGATGCATGTCCAAATGGGAAAAAACTGGGATTAGGGACAGCCATGGAGAGATGGTCTGAGCTAGAGAGGATGGAGCACATGGATCCCATAGAGAAGAGGCATAAGGCTGGAAGTTCAGAATCAGAACAGATCAGTCTTCCCTTGGGGACAAGACACTGCCTGTGCCAAGCTGGAATGTGTGATGCAGCTGTGTGGTGGACAGTGAAGTCCGGGGAAAACAGGCTTGTGTGCCTGGTGTCATGACGGACAGGTAGCCATTCCTTCAATGTCAGTGATGATGGGAGTTTAAAGGGGCAGACTCAGCATGGAGCCATCTGTGAGCAACCTCAGAGATGCTGTCTAGACAATGGTCATCTTGTGAGAGGGACCCTATGGCTTGGAGTCACAACTTGAGAATCTTCCTGACCTCCTTCAAGGGATTCCCACCATTTTTACTTCTCCCCAGCTATGTTCTTCTCTAAGAGGAGCAGCTGTTCTTCATTTGATTTCCTGGAGGAAGCAGCTGCTCTGCTGAGCAGAAGAACTGACTCCACATAGCAGGTGTATCGCTAGGGCAGTTACACTCTGTAAGGTCCCAGTGAGAGACCTGCTCACAGAAATAATATGCAGCATCTCCAGGCCCTATACTGGAGATTGTGCATCAAAAATTCCATCCCAGACCCACTGCCACCGAACCTGGCTGAGATCCCATGATCCCTGTTGGACACCCTGTAGATGATGGTTGAGGAGATTTATGTGGCTTCCGTTGTAATCAGTTCAGGTAGGTGTTTCCATTACTATGGATGAGACTGAGACTGGTCTTGTAGAAGATGGTGACACTCTCTCCTAAGACCAAAGACAGGAGGGATGGAGACTCATGGGAAAATGTGGAGAAAAAAGAAATGTATTGGTATTAATGCAAATACAAAACAATAATTGTGTAATAAAAAAGATACACTATATTCAGGTATTTTTACATAAATATAAAGCATCATATACATTTTACCCAGCATTTTTAAGCATCTGCCATCTGAATCAGACTGAAATACAACCTTGATTCTTGTTATCAGTTTTGTCACACACTGAATACGAACAGCCATCACAATTCTCATCCTGAAAATTACTTATGTGTAAAAAGAATACAGTACCATGAATGCAGAGTATCAGTGTCCAGAGGATCTGTCTGAACAAGGCCATCCTGTATGAAGGAAACATCCGGAAGTGTGTCTTTAACCTAGTTGAATAGGATCATAACAAAGGTTCATTTTTATAACTAGCTAGAGGTTGTCAAATAGTCCATGGGAGACTCTAAACAAAAAACCTCAATTTGCAAGGACCAGGGACCAGTCTCTGAACCTTTACCAAAGGCCTCTCCATGTGCGTGTGCCTCAGTGTGACTCACAGGCTGGTTGTCCACAGATACCTGACAGTGGTCCAGTCATGGGCTCAGCATGAGAAGACTCATCATTTCAGGGTTAATATTATGGAGGTCAGCTGACATTCTGAGGTTTTAAATATGATCTTAAAGGATCAATATAATAAGGAAAAAGTCACAAGATGATTATTTTTAATTTGATATTGCGAGATAGCTCTTTGGCCCATTTTTGTTTCCTAAATGTAGTCATTGATACAAACCTAAGCAAATACACTGTGTTTTCATTGTACTTTTAGTCATTGATCGACTGTAGCCATGGGTCATGTAAAGCTCAGAAGTTAGACTGTGCCAGTGCTATTTCTGGAGTCAGGAGGTGACGGTGAATGTAAGCAAATATGTGTCCGATCTACACATCTGCAAAGCCATGACCACTGGCTTGGGGAGGACCTGCAGGTTTTGTATTTTCCGCATACGTAGATGAGAGACACCTTTGTCCCTGTCCTCCTGGTACTCTTCAAAGCACACTCCAGAAAACAAGTTCTCTCTCTTTTCCTTTACTAGACAGATGCTGTCACTCACAGCTCTTCTTTGTGTGTATTTTTTGTGGTGAGTTATTTCCCCAGGTTTACACAGACTTTTCTTGTCAGTCTGTGATACATGAACAGGTTTTTAGCCAGTTCACCATTCTTTGGGTAGTTCTCAGTCTTTTCTAAGTGATAATTGCCCTGCTGCCCCACAGCCTCCTAGAAATGTGGGCTGCAGGAAGTGGTGTCCAATTACTACTAGATGGAAATTGTAATCTATAAAATGAGTTGAAGAAGTAGAAATAATAATAATACCCAGAATCAGTCTGGACTTTGAAGTGTTAATATCAGATACACACAGAGAGCTCTCTCAGGAACCACTATTGTGCACATTTCCTTTCTCATGGCCAAATGTGGGGAAGAAACCTAAGTGTTGTTTTCCTGTTACTTGACAGCATTATTTCTAGAGCAATATATACTTCTTTCTTGCACATCATTTTCACACATGTTTTGTTGTTTGTTTTTCATTCCCCTAAATTCATAAGTATATTTCTGGTAGTGCCCAAGACTGTAGGAACACTAGATAGTGGTATGCACTTTTCAGTTAGAAGTTGATAGCCAGTGAACTGGGATTTCCCCAATTATGTCTAGAATGCATATACTTCCCAATATGTTGCTGCTCAGTGGCCTCTAATTAGCTTTGGATTGACTATAGATTCATCAGACATGTGGTCTACAGATACTCAATTGATATTTGCTCACACCTTACTTTTATTGTGCTCTCCCAGTTGTGATCTGTGGGTAGTTTCCCTCTTGACTGTCTCACTGTCTTCCCTCAGTTCCCTTGGTGTTTCCTGTGGAGATAGGGATGATGGATACACAGGAAAGATGGTCTTCATATTTCTCAGTTCTGGTTAGATCTCAACATTATTTGACTTAATAATCTAGTCAGACAGTGTGGCAAACTCCAAATGATTATAGAGGTAAATCGATCCTCTTCTGTCATCTCTAAACGGATGACATTTTGATTTTTATTATCTAATATGCCAGTATTTATGGAAAGTTTAATTTTTTTCTTTCAAATTGTTTAATACTGTGTCTGAAAGTGGAGAGTAATGCTTTTGTATGCTACTTTGCTCCCTAGTTTCACATAAGTTTATGTGATTTAGTCTATGTGATTTAGAACTTTGCAAGTGTCTGAGGGTCCCAGGGCCAGACATCTCATGTCTCAGATTCCTCTTTCCTGGTGCTCTCTTTGACCTTTCCCTGGTCGAATGACGCTTGTGTGTGTGTGTGTGTGTGTGTGTGTGTGTGTGTGTGTGTGTGTATGTGTTCTAAAATAAAATGAGTGCAGCTTCTTTTGCCTATCAATTAATTTGCAATTTGTGAAATAATAATTTACATTTAACTAAATCAAATTACATTCCCTTTTCCCCAGGAAATATTTTTTCTTTTCATTTACAACTCATTACCTCATGGCCCGACAACTTCTACCATGTCATTTGGGAGAGTGACTAGATCTCACATTGCTTCTCTCTGATATCTGGGAAGTAGTTCATGGAGCTATAGTTGTTTCGGTCACACTTTCATATACAGGCAATTTGCTTGAGGTCAATCTTCTTCCAGTGCTGGGAGATACACAAACATTCCTAGAAATGAAGTTATGGGTCAAATGGTAATAAGGTAGAGTTTTGTAGATATTCTTATGTTTTACTCCAAAGGTAAAGCATTAGATTTCTTCCTGTGAGCTATGAGTGGAAGGGTTTGTTTCCCCATAATCTTGCCAAAGAAGGTGCCTCAGACCTTCTAAAATTTCTCAAATTTTACAGTTGAGAAAAGTTAGTTGACAGTAGTATGTTTTGCATGTTTCTAATAATTAGCGGGATTAAAGAGCTTTAAATATATCGAAAGGTTATTTGATTTTTCCTGAAATTATCTGTTCTTTTTTTCCTATTTTTCTATTGGGAATTTAATTACTTGCCCCAGTTTTTCAAAAAAGTTGATATACATTAAAATATTGACTCTTAGCTGGACTCGGTGGCTCAGCCTGTAATCCGGCGCCTTAGGAGGCTGAGGTGAGTGGATTGCCTGAGCCCACGGGTTCGAGATCCACCTGGACAACTTGGTGAGACCTCATCTCTACAATAAATCAAAAAATTAGCCGGGCGTGGTAGCACGCGCCTGTAGTTCCAGCTACTTGGAAGGCTTAGGCGGAAGGATCGCCAGAGCCCAGCGGGTTGAGGCTGTGATGGCCGGGAGCGGCCACTGCACTCCAGTCTGGGCAACAGAGTGATACGCCAACTCAAAAAATAAAAAAATAAAAAGAAGGAATATTGACTCTTTATTCATGTAATACATAACTCCTAGTTTTTACCCACCTTTTAATTTTGTTTAACTAGTGATGTTTTGGCCATGCATGTTATTACTATTTCTTTTTTAATTTAGCCTTTTTCATTACAATTAAGCTGAAATTGTTGTACTGCTGCAGTATTGGGTCATTCCCCCCCCCATATCAGTATTATGTTAGTATACTTTGAATAACCTAGAGAATTGCAACATGCATCCTAGACTTGTTATATCTTCCGTAACATAGTTTTTACCACTTTCCTGACAGGAGGTGAATCTTAACCTCAATTAATCTTTTGTTTTTTGGAGGTTACATTCGGGATTTGTCTCCATGTTTTAATTGCACATATCTTTTAATTCTGCATATGTTTAAATGCCACAATATTTTATTTTACACAATGTTTGTGCGGATTTCCTATTTTTGCCCATCTAGTGTTCCTCATTCCTTTCTCTATCTTCAAGTTACATCTGAATTTACTTTACTTCTCCCTGAATAATTCCTTTAAGATAGAAATTAATGTAGGTCTTCTGCTGATTGATTATAATGTGGTTATGTTTTCAGTATGTTTATTTTGCCTTCAATTGTAAGTCATATTCTTGCATAGAATCCTAAGTTGGCAGTTTTTATTTTTCAATACTTAGAAAACATGTGTTGTGCTTTTGTCTTTTAACTTCACATTGTTGTTGTTAAGAAGATATTTACCATTCATATTGTTGCTACATTGAAAATAAGTTGCCTTATTTTCTAATAGTTATTTTTAATCTCTTCTTCTCCATCTCTCCCATTTTAGTTATTAGTTTTTATTCTGCATTGGTACCAAGATGGGCCTAGACGTGATTTGTGTGTGTGTTTAGCTTATTTACAATTCATAGCATTACTTATCTGTCATTAGTTTTGGATATTTCCTAGTTACTATCTCTTCAAATATTGCCTCTGTGTCTTCTTCACCTCTTTATAAACTTCAGTTGTCAATATTTATCTCACTATAACTCCTGTGCTCTTTAAGCTTTTTCAAATATCTTTCATCCATTTGTCTTTTTTTTTTTTTTTTTGAGTTGGAGTTTCACTCTGTCGCCCAGACTGGAGTGCAGTGGTTGCTCCCGGCCACTGCAGCCTCGACCTGCTGGGCTCCAGCGATCCTTCTGCCAGTGCCTTCCAAGTAGCTGGAACTACAGACGCATGCTACCACTCCCGGCTAATTTTTTGATTTATTGTAGAGATGAGAACTCGCTTGCCCAGGCGGGTCTTGAACCCGTGAGCTTAGGCAATCCACTCACCTCGGCTTCCCAAAGGCACAGGATTACAGGTTAAGCCACCAAGCCCAGCTTCATTTGTCTTTTCAAAATTGCAATGTATCATTCTGTTTGCCATTTTGATTTTCATGTTCTGTCAAATCTATAGTTAAATTCATTTATTGAGTTCTTGGTTTGAACTACTTAATATCTTAAATTTTCATGTGATTACTCATAACAGCTTCTAGGTTTCTGTTAAAATTATCTATATTGTCATCAAATTGATTATACATATATGATCCTCATACTGTATTATCTAAAAATTATTTTCATCCTTTTCATGTTGCCTGTTTTTGTTGTTTTCTTTTCTCTTGATTTTGTATGCCTGGGTATTGTTGATTAAAATGAGACTGCGTTTAATATACTTAACATTGTTGCAGATTTGCACTCATGTTTGCTCAAAATCATTTTGCAGGTGACTTTCTGCACTGAAATAATTTTTGTCTTCCAGGGAGAATTTGCTTTGATTCTGGCATACTGAAATGCTAGGGATACACAGAATAGTGTACCATTAACAGTGGTGGTGCCTTGATGTCCTGGTTCATTCACATTCAAGAGTTTAGCCCTGCTGAAAACTTTGGTGCATGTAAGGATTTGTCCTTCCTTACAGTCCTGGAAGGTTAATTTTTCACTCTGACCACATGAGAGTGACGAAAGTCCTACTTAGTTCTAAGGCCTGTTGGTCCCTTCTTACTTTCAGATCCTCAGCTCTGAGCACATGTTTCTGAGCCTGCATTTGTCTCAAGGGACATTGAAAACACAAAACAAAAGCTTACCTCTTCAGGCTTTTCTTATTCTTTTCTTATCCTTGAATACATGCTCTGCTGGCACCTTTAATGTCTCATGAAGGTAGATGAATTTCTTTTTAAATTAATAGTGCTGTGTTCGGGTTGATGGCATTCCACAAGTCAAGAGCATTTAAGAAAGTTGTTATTCACACAAAGTGTACCTGGGCACAGTAAGCACAAGCTAGTCCAAGCTGGTTCAAAGATATAGAGGACTGGGCTTCTCTGGCAGCTCTGGAGATGGTCTGAGGGAACATTCCCTATGTAGCCTGGAGGTGTGTGAGGTGAGAATTCTCCCTCAGCACTTACCTAAATGCTGGGAAGAAAGGAAACGTGGTGGGACTTGAATGATGTCAGGGATAAGCATCAATGGCAGAGTCAGAACGCAATATATGGAGTTCCTCTGATATCTTCAATATTTGTTTTTGTATTCTGTCCAGCTTTTTGTAGTTGATCTTACCAGGTTTATTCTGATAACTCTATTTCACCATTTTACAAAGTGGAAGTTTCAAAAAAAATTTAAATAACGAAATAATTCAAACTAAAAAATAAGGTGGGAAATATTGTATTTATATAATTATAAAAGGTGAAGCAAAATAATGATGATTAGTAATAGTTATTGAATGCTTTCTATGTTTGCCATTCAATATTATAAAACATTTCATTTATTAAATGTTTTCATTTTTACGTGTATTTAAATTGTATAGCCCCACAGTGTAATTTTTTTCATTTGCATATGGAAACACCAAAAAAAAAAAAAAAAAAAGAAGTTTCACTAGTATTGTGAAATCACATAGCTATAAAGTGAAACAACCAAAATCCCAGCCAAAATGTATGGTTCCAGTTCATGTCTTTTGTGATGGCACAAAGCAATATTCCAAAGGCCCTTTCTGAGATGTCCCCCAGACCTCCCATTTATGAATTGGTCATTTGTGCAGAGAATGTAGCTGGATCAGTGTACTCTCTTTGTTCGGGGTTGTCACACTGTGACAAGCAAGTTTTTATGTTGTTGACAGTAATCCTATGCTGTATCATTGCTCTCCAGCCTGCTGACTGTGGGGTCAAAATCTGTCCTAGAATCAGCATCATTTATCCTGACCAGGACACCAAGATACAGATTATAAATACTATATATGATATGATAAGATTGGAAAGCTGCCTTGGTTTCTTTGGTGCAAAATCAAGTAGCTACAAATGTTTTCACGATAATGATGCCCCTGCTTTGCCTGTAGATTTCAAATCTGGGCAATGCTATGACCCCATTGCTGACTAAGATTAAAAAGTAACAATCACAGGAAAAATGATATCTCTGAGGTTAAAATGTAATGACCACGATCCTCTCAGACAACCTAAATGTGTGAGTGCTCTGGAAGAAGTCACAATTCACAGAATTCATCTTACAATGAAAAGAAAAAAATTTCATCATCTAGTGGAAAGCTTTCATAGTGTCTTTCCTCACCAGAGATCAGAGCAGCAGGTGGCAGAGAGCTAAGCACCTAGTGTCCATTCTATACCTGACTGAGGCAGATACATACCACGAACCAGGGAGCAACCCATTGGTAAGGGCTTGGATCAGTATTCAGGGGATCTTGGGAAAGTATGCAAAGCCTTTACAGGTTGAGATGTTTTGAGAATTCCAGACCCAACGCAGATGAATTTTCAACTGTCTCACATGGATGCTTCCTCCTCAGGATTTTTAGTCAGTAAAAGAACTATGTGGAGCCCCTCACCTAATAGTCTAAATCAAGGATCTGGCAGAATCTTTATGTCTTGCACTGTTCCATGTTCTACTCTTTAGAAGACCCAGTTGTTTCTACTCCAGTCTTTGTTATCTTATGATCTGCATAGATGTATAGGGAGGATGCTTGGGCACCCAGGGGCCAAGAAATGTTCAATACACCAAGCACCTGTGATGAAGAGTTAAGAAAATCTCATTTGATTGGATCCAGGATGGCAACGGAGCTGGTTGGAGTTTGCAAGTCTCTGTGTGAGTGTGTGCAAGGATGAATTTGTGTATAAGTACATGTGGAAGTGGGTCTGCAAGTGTCTGATTGAGTGGAGACCTGCAAGCTAGAGTCCCAGGCTCTCCTGGTGAAGCAATGAATAATGAGACAGCTCTGTTTCCAGCAATGCCTCCAGCACAGAAACAGGTGTCATCTTCAGAAACTAGCAAGACAAATATTAGAGGAAGCTGCAGGAATAGCCACTGCTAAGCATCTGGCCCAGGCTACACCACTGCCACCTATTTGGCATCAGGTTGGTCACTTTCAACAATGGGCGTGGTGATAACACAGTGAGGGGGATCAGGTACTTTGACCTAGTAGAGAAGACTTAAGCCCACCGCCTTACTGTCCTCTGGGAAACTAGACAGAGAAGTGCTCCAGTGTCCCCACCACTGAGCAGAGGAACGGTGTCCTAGAATAAGGAGGTCAATCCTCCATCTCTCTGGGTTTTAGCTCTGTGAACTGGAGAGACAGAATTTGTGTGGAGTCCTGGTTGCCCCATCTCCCACACTATCTTAGCTGCAGGACAAGTGGAATCAGAGGGAGACGATCTACCGAAAAAGGGTAAAGGTGAGCAATGCATTGATCCAAATTCCATTCCCATTCCCTCAGCATTTTGAAAAGTATTTGACCTATGCATAAGGAAACCTGGTCAGCCACCCAGAGGTCGAAACACAGGTAGAGCCAGAGGCGGCACCTGCACTCAGCGAATCCTCCTGTGGATGAGTCTGCCAGATGTACTGGCAGCCTGGTCCAGCAAATAACCCAAATTTTCAGAAATTGCCATAAGAGGGAGCTCTAAGATCATGTAAACAAAATTTTTTCACTTATGAGCATATGTGTGTGTGAGGGTACACTTTTTCATGACATATTTTGTGTTCTTTTTTTCTCTTCTATTCACCCATGAGTGTATATGTGTGAGAGTGGGGTCATCATTTTCTAATTTGTTTGTTTTTGTTTTTTGCTTTTGTCTTTTTGTTTTGTTTTGTTTTCTTTTCACCATTCCTTTTTCCTTCTACTCTTCCCTGTTCTTCTTCTTCTTTTTTTTTCTTCTCATATACTATTTTGGACTTAGGTGGCACACATATGTTCACATTGCATGTACACATTGGGTAGTGGTGTGAAGTTCTTACCAGGGGACCCACACTCCAAGCAGTGAACACTGTGATCTACTGGTAGCTTTTGGCTCTCAACTCCTCACAAGACAACTTATTTAACTTCAAAACTGCACATCTTTTGGCTCTCAACTCCTCATGAAACACCTTATTTAACCTCAAAACTGCACAGCTGCACACACCCAGTTCAAATTCAAAATTGCACAAATCCGGAAACTCTACTTAGTGAAACATAAGCAAATAACCAAAGTAAATGTATTCCCTCTCTCACTGAGTAACAGAAATAAATAGAAATAAAAATCTGTCACAAATGAAGAAAAATCTATGGAAGAACATGGGTAACACCCAGAGTCTTAAAAAAGATGAGACCCCAAAATGCAGACATTTGAGATCAAACAATAGAGTGCTCCCAGAATGCCTGGTCTCAGACACCAAATGCCAAAATCAAAGAATGGATGGATAGGGTAAAAAAATAAAGAAAGACAAGAAATAATGGAGGAAATTGGAATAAAGATGTTGGTCACAAAAAAAGAAATAAAATTATGGAAATAAATAAAAAGAAATAGATAAACTGGCAAGCATGGAAAGCAAAATTAACCAAGCAGAAGAAAGAATATCAGAGCTTGACAACCAAAATATGGAATACCCAAACTGCTAAAACATAGAAAGGAAGCTTAAAAAGCAAATTACTTGGAGGATCTGCTCTGCTTTTTAAGCTTCCTTTCTACGTTTTATATGTTTTATTATATTGAGAGGCCAAACTTACATCTGATCAGTATACTTGAAGTACAAAGGAAGATAGAAAACACTCTGGAACAACCATCCCCTGAGGTTATGCAAGAAAAATTCCCTCATCTCATCCAAGACACAACCATCAAAACACCAGAGGTCCACAGAACTCCAAGATAGCAAATGAAGAAACTAACTTCTAGACACATAGTAATTTGCTTAAACAAATTAGGTTCAAAAAGAAAAATATTTAAATGCAGCAAGAGACAAAGATCAAACTACCTACTAGAGAAGACCAATTAGAATGGTACGAGTCTTATCCACAGAAACATTATAGGCTCCAATTGATAGGATTTCAATCTTCCAAATTCACAAATATAAACAATTCCAATCAAGAACTTTCTACCAAGCTAAGCTAAGTTTCATTAGAGAGAGAAAATTAAGACCCTTCCCAGATGTCCAAATCCTAAGAGATTATGCTATTTCTAGACTAGCTCTACAGGAGATAATTGAGACGGTCTTAACAGTATTACCATGCACTTAACAAGAGAACAAGAAAACACAGAGTCAACAGAGCATACAATGTTTCTGCAGAATTGAAAACACACACATATATTAATGCAAAAGTTAAAGAAAAAAAAACTTTATAAGAGACTCATGGCAGAGATGAACTCTCACATTTCAATAATTAGCCTGAAGGTGAATGGACTAAATGTACCACTGAAAAGACATAGAATAGTACTGGATAAAAGGCGTGACCCAATAATATGCTGCCTCCAGGAAACACATATCAATAAAAAGTACAGCAATCCACAAAGTTAGGAGATGGAAAACAAACATTAAGTGAACAGGAAACAAACATGGCAGAAGTTGTGATTCTAAGACAAACCAGTCTCCAAGCTATCAAAAATTAAAAGGATATAGAAGGACATAGCATAATGATAAAAGATTCAATCCACCAGCAAGATATATCCATACATATATGCATCCAACACAGATGCACCAGGATTTATATAACAACTACTTAGTAAACTAAAAGAGAACACTGACTCTAACACTACCATAACTGGAGATTTAGACACCCTACTAACAACCTTAGTTAAGGAGTTCAGGTACCTCAACTTGATGCTTGACCAAATGGATTCAACAGCTACCTACAGAACACTTTATTCTCCAAGCACAGAATATACATTCTACTAATCTCCACATGGAACATACTCCAACATCGACCACATTCTTAGCCATAAATCAAATATAAACAAATTCCATGAGACCGAAATAATATCATACAGTTTCACAGACCACAATGGAATTAAAAGAAATATTGACATCAACAAGATCCCTCAAAACACGTAAATACATGGTTGCTAAACAACAGAATGCTCAATGACTTTTTGACCAACACAGATACCAAGACAGAAATTAAAAGATTCCTGGAAATTAATGAAAACAAAGACACATCTTACCAGATCCTCTGGGGTGCCATAAAAACAGTACTGAAAGGTAAATGTATAGCCCTACACACACCCACATAAAAAAAAAAAAAAACAGAAAGATCACAAGTGAACCGGCTAACATCTCACCTAAGAGAACTGGAAAATCAAGACCATCAAAACCCTAACTTCAGCAGAAGAATCCAGATCATCAAGAAAAAGGTCCAACTATAGGATACGGAAGACAAAAATATCATAGAAAAGATCAACAAAACAAAAAGCTAGTATTTTTAAAGAATAAATATGATTGACATACCCATAGACAGACTGACTAAGAAAAAGAGAGAAAAAGCATAAACACAATTAAAAACATAAATATAAAGTCACTACTAATCCCAAATAAATCCAAAATCTTAAAAGAGTGTAGGATACTCAACTGTAAGGAAATAATCTCAAGAACCTAAATGAAATGGAGGTCTTTCTGACATCACAAAATCTCTCAAGGTTGAAACAAAAAGAAATTGAAACCCCTAAGAGACCTATAAAAACCCAGAAAATTCACTTAATCATAACAAATTTTTCCACAAAAATTAAATAAGAATACGCAAATCTGGTAAAAAACCAACAAGGAAAGACAATGATAGCTCAATTACCTTGTTAAACATAGATGCAAAAATTCGCGACAAGATCAAAACAAATACGATCTAAAAACACATTTTAAGACTCATCCCCCATGACAACATTATCTTCATTCCAGAGATGGAGGGCTGGTTCAACATTTGTTAGGCCATAAATGTAAATTAATATATTAATAGATGTGAAAACAAGAATTTCATGATCACATTATTGGACACAGAGAAACCTTTTGACAAAATCCAACATCTATTCTTGTTAAAAACCCTGAATATCTATGCAAAAAAAAGAAACAAACCAGCAGAAACCATCTATGGTAAACCCACTGGAAATATGCCTCTCAAAATTTGGAAGCATTTCCTCTGAAAACTGAAACAAAACAAGTGTACCCACTCTCAACCCTCCTGTTCAAGATGGTATTGGAAGTCCTAGCTAGAGCAATCAGGAAGAGAAGGAAGGGGTATCTAAATAGGAAATGATGAAGTCTAGATAGCCCTCTTTGTAGATGATATGATAGGGATTCAATAGAAAACTTCCTAGCACTGATAAATGACTTTGGCAAAATCTCAGAGTATGCAATCAATGCACCAAAGGGTTGAATTTTTATACAAAAAACAGGCAAAGAACCAAAAATAAACAAAGCATATTCCCCTTCACAATACTCACTCACAAAAAAGAAATACCTTGGCATCTAACTAACCAGATAAGTGAAAGACGTTTGCAACAAATACTGCAAAAACACTGCTCAAAGAAATCAAGTAAGACACAAACAGAAGGAAAAATAGTCCATGCACATAGATTGGAAGAATAAATATTGTTAAGATAGCCATCCTACAACAATCAATAGATTCAATGCAATACCCATTAAATTACCAACATCTTTCTTCTCAGACATGGAAATGATAATACAGAAATTCATGTGGAAACATAAATGACAACAAATAGCAAAAGCAAGTCTTAGCAAAAGAAAAAAAGCAGGAGGTATCACACTTCCAAATTTAAACTTCTTTTAAGTCTAAAATAATCAAAAAAGCCTGGTATTGGTACAACAGGCACATAAAACAATGTAATAGAATAGTGATTCCAGAAAGAAAACCTCAATTTCTCAACCAACTCATCTTCAACATAGCCTCCACCACCAACCATTGGGATCAGGCAACTCTGTTCAGTAAATGGTGCTGGGAAAGCTGGTTGGCCATATGCAGAAGAATGAAACAGTACCCCTACCTATCAACATACACAAAAATCAACTCTAAATGGATCAAAGACCTAAACACAAATTCCCAAAGTATAAGAATCTTAGAAAACACAGGAGAGACATTTTTAGCATTGGAATGGGCAACAAATTTCTGTTCATAACCTCAAAAGCGTATGCCATAAGAGAGTAGATAGACAAGTGAGACCTTCTAAAATTTAAAAACTATTGCAAAGCAATAGAAACCAACAAGAAAATGGAAATAAAGTCCACAGATCGGGAAAAAATATTTGCAAACTATCTAACTGACATTAGTCTAACATCCATTATGTACAAGAAACTCTAATGAACTGAACGGAAAAAAATAAACAGCCTTATAAAAAAGTGTCAAAACACATGAATAGGCACTTTCCAAAAGAAGTCATATGAACAGACAACAGATACATGAAAAAATACTCAGCCTCACTAATCATCAGTGAAATGCAAAGCAAAACCACGTTGAGATACTACTTAACATGAGTAAAGATGGCTATCATCAGTAAATCAAAAGACAATAGATGCTGAAGTGAGTCCAGAGAAAGGGAGTGCTTGTACACTTTTGGCAGGAGTGCAAACTAGTACAGGTCTTATGGAAAACAATGTGATGAATTTTAAAAGAACTAAATATCGATCTCCCATATGATCCAGCAAATTCTCCTGTTGAAACACAAATTATTCTACAAAAAAGACACCTGTACACACATGTTCATTGCCACAATGTTCACAATAGCAAAAACATGGAACCTATCCTGCTGCCCATCAAAAGTGGACTAGAAAAAGAAAATGTGGTACACATACACCATAGACTATTACACAGTCATAAAGAATGACAAAATTATGAACTTTGCAGTAACTTGAATGGATTTAGAGTCCATCATACTCAGTTATACATCACAGAAACAAATAGCTGAATACCACATGTTCTCACTTATAAGTAGGTCCTTCAGTTATCATAATATGAGAAGAAAGGGATCAGCAGTAGTGGGGCACTGCCAGAGGAGGGTTGGGGTGGGAGAGTCACATAACTTCACTAAGGGTACTGAGTCCTAAACCAGGTGAAGTACAGTCCAGATGGAGGCCCAAACCTCACCTGTTTGTAAACCAATCATGTACCTTATCCTAATTCTTGTACCCTACGTCTTCATAATAAAATAAAGTTTTAAAAAAAGAAAATCACATTTATGTATATATATATGAAAATATGTTCTAGTAATTTGGTCTGAGATACATATATCAGAACAAATTTCTAAAACATATTTTCAGTCCTCAGTAACAGATGGTCTTCTTTTGGTGTTGACAAATGTGAGTGACCACAAATATGTTATATGAATCATATCAGCCCATGCTCATCAACACAATCACTGCTAATATGGCTACAAATTGGATGTGAGCTCAAGCAGCTTGACTACACAAGCTTTTCCTGTTGTAAGGTTTGTTCTGTGAATGTTCTATATAAGATTTTCAAGATTATGAGGTCATTTCCATTATTTTAAAAGCTTAGAAATTTAGAGTTGAGGAAAACAACGTCAAAGACTATTATGTGGAATTGTTTATCAGGAATTACCTGTCATATTTGAATTCAACACTGTTATGTTTACATGCAGAAAAGAAAATCATGATACAGTAAAAACAGCAGAGGATTCAAAAGGGAATTCTAATTTATACTGCCTCAAATAATAATACAAATTTAGATCAATAGGGTAGATGCTTTTAAAGACATTATTTGGGGGATAATTTGATGAACGAGTTTTTTTAAATTAAATATTAAGTTTATTGGAGTACAAAGTTTGAGGATGGCCACCTGGCAGGACACAGAGTTCAAAGAGTTTTAGTCAGTACTCCAAAGTGGAGCAGTTTGAGATTGTTTGTATATGCAAGATCTAGGAAAGTTTAATTTGAGTTTAACATTTTTCATGCATAGTTCCAGTACTGTATTGTTTAGGCAGTGTTTTATTTTGGAAAGAGTATATTTAACATTCCATACTAAGGATGTAATACTTCATGGTTGTTTCATATTAGTCAATGGGTCTTTTATCTCAGGTGACATCTGGTCTGAGCTGAGGTCAAGAAAATAGCAAAAAAAATTAATATGTAATAAAATATTAATAACTAAGAAGTTGAGTTTCATGGCTAGGTCTCCAAAGCCAACTTGCCTTGAGAGTGTTAAATATTTCAGATTACATTTATTATTTTGTTATATTTACGTTATTACTCTGGTTCCGCTTATATACTTGTGTTATTTCTTTAGTTGGAGATCATTGTTAGTACCTGTTATAACAAGATTTTGGAGAAGAACTTTTTTTCTTAGCTTTTAAAATTTTTTTATTTTAAAATTGTGGGGTACATTTCAGGGTTAGGTATACAAATATTCACTGTGCAGGCACCCTTGTTGATGAGGTGTGCCCCCCTTCCCCAGGCAGATTTTCACTACTGTCAATCCCGCCTCCCTGCCCCGCCCCCTCAGCAGTTTTCCACTACAGTCAATCGTTTTCTTATAGTATTGTGGTGGAATAACAAAATCATGAACTTTGCAGCAACCTGGGTGGAATTAGAGGCTATAATACTGAGTGATCTTTCACAGAAACAAATAACTGAGGATCACATGTTCTCACTCATAAAATGAAAGAGTTTTAAAGAATAAGAAGTATAGTTGGGGGGTGGAGACTGGAATTTAGAAATCCAAAGAGAAGTTGTTTCTATATAATACATGAAATGTAAATGACTGTGTTTCTAATTTTTGAATGGAGTTGTCTATACCAGCAATCTACAAGTCTCACCAATGTTCACATGTCTTCAAATTAAAAGAAACAATATTGAAAGAAAAATATTCAATGATCTATGGGCAAAAGGATTCATCTGCACAACAATTGATTCTCAAGATGAAATCTTATACTTTGTCTTGGTGCTATCATGGAATAACACTTAGAATTATAGTAATCCTACCTTTGGTTATATATCCAAAGGCGCACAAACTGTTCTACCAAAAATACACCTTTACTCATATGTTTATTACACCACTATTCACAATAGCAAAAACATAGAACCAACCTAGGTGCCCATCAATAGTGGACTGGAAAAAGAAAATATGGATCATATACACTATGAAACACTACACATCCACCGTTTGTAATAACATAGATACAGCTGGAAACCATAGCTCTACATGAATTATCACAGAAACAGAAAATTAAATAATGCATATTCTCAGTCATCAGTGGGTTCTAACCACTTGCCACATACAGGCACAAGGATGGAAATAACAGGCATGGGGAACTGAAAGGCTAAAAAAGTAGGGAATAAGAAATGCAAAACCACCCATAGGGTAGCAAGGTCACCACCGGGAGACAGGGGCAATCTCATCAGACGACCCAAACCTCATCATCATGCAATGTACCTATGTAACAAATCTTTACATGTACCTCTGAATCTTAAATAAAATCTAAATTTGAAAATGCATGTTTAGGGTTAGATAATTAGTGAGATTATTCATGCTTCAGCATGCTGATTGTGAAAATAGTCTGTTCGAGAACCTCTGAAAATGATTGGGCTGGGATGCTGGCAACCCTCATGAATGCCCCATAGATGTGGAGTCAGGGAGTCTGCAAAGGTTTCTGCGGGTACCCAGCTAAGTTGCTGCTAACCCTCTGACTGGTCTTGCATTTGAGACTGCCAATGGCTAGAGACCACATCAGCAGAACTTCTCCAGAACTACCCTGAGATTGAAAATAAAACAAAAATTATATGTGCAATCTTGACCATACCTATTATCTTTCCAGAAAAGCCAGAGCCATTGATCTACACAGAACTTTAAATATTGTGCTTTCTGGGTAGAGGTGCAAACCCACAAGACCCAGCAATGTTGAAAGAGTCTTTACTGACATGTAAAACCACCCTGTGTTCCCCTCACTTGGGATCCAGAGGAGGAGGAGGCAGAGAAGCTAGTTGGTACTTTCATGGTTCCCTCTGGGTCCTAACTGCGCCTCTCTTCCCCAGAGCTCTAATCCAGGCAATCATATGAACTCTCATCAGCAGGGAAGCCAGGGAGTGTCATGCATAGAAGCTGGGTTGGGCACACTGAACTTACAACTTCAGAGATCATCTGTCTTCTCTGCATTGCACAATCCTCACACCTAGATGGTCTGGTCAGAATGGATATTGGATCAACCTGAGGTTAAACCTTCTCCCCTATGGCCATAGCATTTAATTATTATGTACTTTTGTCTCTCAACCACCTAGACTCAGGCAGATGGTGTTTGGCACAATCTTTAGAAGGAAATGCAAATGCCTGTGATCCCATTTCTCTTGTCTTACAGCAACAGACAAAGGTACCTCTTTTAGTGCATATTTGGCTCAGGTTAAAAATAAGGAGTTTATCAGAAATGTATATTCAGGTGTATCTGTTCCTTGCATTTTAGTGATCTTTTCTATGATCCTTGCTGATACCTCACTCTTTGTGAGCATTATTAAACAGGCACACTCAATTAGCCACAGCAGTTTGTGCAAAGATGATCACAGTGGCACAGATTAGCAGGAATCCTCCGTGAATTGTTACTACATTCCTGGAGATACACTCATTCAACAAACTTACATTTAGGCTTCTCCCTTCTTAACATTCTGAGAAACCTGTGTTCACCCTCCTGATCTAAATGGAATCTAATCTATAATTTTCCTGTGTTCCTCATCTTATGCTCAAAGGTGGCAAGTGCTTTGCCAAAGGACAGTCCCCTGTATCATCTGAGCAGGTCTTTGAGTTACATTCTTCACTTCTGATCCTCATTTCCTCCAAATATGCTGTGATCCATAGAACAGTCAAACTTTTTCTTTCCATCTTCTCTCTACTTCTTAAGGAAGTAGTTTTATTTATGCTCTTCCAGGTTCCTGACAAATCTGTACACATTCCATCATCAGAGCTTCCCCAGAAGCCACAGTGCAGTGGTTTTCATGACTGGTGCTAAAGTCAAACTGCCTGGGTTGTGGATGTGAGCTCTGTTGCTTGTTGGTTGTGTGACACATCGTTTTCCTTAACTTCCCTTTTGCCCCAGTTTTCATATCTGTGAAACTGCGAAGATAATAGAAGCTATTATGTACATATGTCCAGTATATTTTTGTATGTTTTGAGTTTCTCTCATCTAAAACCATGCCAGTTCCAGGGCTCCTTCTCTCTAATAGGCTGAAATATCTCATACATTGGAGCTGTAGAGACATGTGATATTAGTCTGTTGTTGACATAGGGAATAGAGTAGAAGTAAAAGAAGGTTAAATATTTACAAACTGTGCTCTTTCTCATAATCACAACTCCTTATAGAGATATCCAAATGAAAGACCAGGAAAGTCTGATGCTTCTAGAAAGAAATCTTGCTCATTTTATTCCACATATCTTTCTTGACAAAGTGTCTCATGATTTTGCCTCAGTCTACACTAAATTCCTCAGAACTTCTTCACTCATTGAGACTTTTCCCCTGTGCTTCCTTCCAACATCCATTATCAGATGTTGTGATAAAAAGCCAAAACACATGCTGCTGTCTTTTTATATATATTCCTGATTCAGTCTTTGTTTAAAACAATTTTTTTTTCCTTTTTCTCTAATACTCCACCCGTGACTTGCAATTAGGAAAATTAGCACCATCACTTTGGAATTTGCTACAGAATAAGTTTTCAATGATTTTCCTCTATAGTTTTGCAGTATATTATAGTAAGAAACATATTCTAGAAGGCAGCATTTTGCACAATGGGGGATTTGACTCCTTCATTTGGCAGGAAATGTCTTTAGTGTCTCATGATATGATACTTAAATGGCATAAACTAGAATAACAGAATAAAATAGAGTAAAATAGCATAAAGTATAAAATCACATGATATGTCACATGGAATAATGGTTAACATTATGTCATAGAGCCAGAGATAGACAGATTAGATAGATAAATAGACAGACATAGATAGATATTTACATTGATATGTTTCACTTATATTTTTGTATATATGTGAATATTGGCAATACAAATTTAGAGTTGATTAGCTTAAAGGATATCTGAATCACCTCTAGCCTTGCCCATGTAGCCTATTATGAACAAAGGGCTTCTCTATTATTACTATGATTGCCAAAACTCTAGGTGATTGTGATCAAGGAAAGGAACATTTACTGAGATAGAAACCTTGGAGCCATACAGACATGTGATATTATTCCATTGTTGATATAGAAAATTGAGTGGAAGTAAAAGATTTGTGAAATATTTACAAGGTCTGCTCTTTCTCATAATCACAACTCCTTATCGAGATGTGCAATAAAAGATTAGGAAATTCTGATGCTTCTAGAGAGAAATCTTGCTCATTTTGTTCCACATATCTTTCCTAACAAAGTATCATTTTTACTGACATGTTAGATGGGTTTGGGCTATAGAAGAAAGTAACAAAATAATGGGAATAAGTGTCCAATCATCATTTAATGGCTATAGCTATAGGTTGCTGGCAGGTTTCTAGGATTAGGTACCACATTTTCATTATCATGAAGAGAGATGGAACAGCCTCACAATCCTGGAAAAATCACTAGGCTGTTTTATCATTAATGGACTGGGCATTCTTTGTCAAAGATGCAAAGTGATTTTGCATTCAAAGTCAATTTACATCTATTAATAATCTGCTTAAATATTTTCTACACCTACTAAGTTGTAGAAAGCACCATCATGATTTGAACATGATAAGCTACACTATTTATTTGAATTGTTTCAGTAGGGAGAAGGACAATTCTGTATTGAATGGGAGGAGGAGCTTGAACACTGATCATAGTTTCATGAAGATGATGCTTATGTCACAACACTTTCCATGGTATTTAACGTAAGAAAGGTGAATAGTCCCATATCCAGTAGAACCAACATGTCACATGGGTCATAGGACCACCTAGAAAATATTTTTTAAAAATGGATGGTTATATGGCTCATATGCAGATAAGAACAAAGATGCTGGAGAATAACAGATATTTCTTTGATAATGTCCCTTGAATTCCTTTTTACTGTTATTTACTGCACATATGTAATGTATTTGTTGAATATATTTGTTATGTTTATTTACACCCACACACACAACCTTCTCAAGTTAAGTTAAAACACTGATCAAAATCCCGAAACCAAGATGTACAGGCAAATATTTGACCGTGCTATTGACAAATGTGTTATTCATTCTTTCCAATCTTAAAAGAGATTTTAAATTTTTTTATTAATTGTAACTAGAAAGTAAAAAGAGGTATATTTTGTTACCATGTAGCTTTTTATTTTATTTATTTCAGATTCAAGGAGTACACATGCATGTTTGTTGCCTGGATGTGTTTTGTAGTGGAAAGGAATGGGTCTCAGGTTGCCCATTCTCCAGATAGTCTCATAGGTAATTTCTGAATCCTAACTTCCTCCCCACTCCTTGATTTTTTCTCCAGTGTCTATTACCTCCATCTTGTGACCATTTAGCCCTTGCATATAAGCCAGAACATGTTGTGTCTGGTTGTTCCTGAGTCAGTTCACCTAGGATGAATATGTACAGCTCCATCCATGTTCCTGCAAAAGACATGATTTCATTCTTTTTTATGGCAGTGTCATATTTCATGGTGTACAAGGGGGAACCTACCAAGAAAACTGGAATTATTTTTTGAAGGACAGACTTCTTATAGTATAGGTTAACTCCATTAGTTAAGTGTTCTAAGAATCTATCAGCATTAGTGTAGCAGTTAGCAGTATTGTGAGAGGCTGCATTCAGTCTCAGTTAATTTTTTTGGAGATTCTTTTAAGGCATTTGCCCATTTCATGATGTGTTATTTATGAATGCAACTGCCCACATGGCACCGAGTGTTCATCAGTTTTTCACCAAAAGTGGCATGACACCAGTGCCCCATCTTTCCTATTCATGCATCTTGCCCTGAGCAACCGTTTGTTTGTTTGTTTGTTTGTTTTCTTGGATGAAAAATGTTCTCAAAGGCACATTTTGCTTTGATGAGAAAGTTAAAAAAAATAAAACAGACTCATTAAAAGATATTAAAATTGATGAGATCAAAAACTATTTGAAGTAATGAAAAATGTAAGTCCATAGGTATAGCACATCAAAGGGAGAGTACCCAGAAGGTGACTGAAGTTTAAGCATGTATAAATACATATTTTTAAGAAAATAAATACATTCAATTTTGGTGTCCCCGTTGTATAAATACCACATTTTCTGTATCCAGCCAAATGTCGGGAGGCACATTGATTGTTTTCATGATTTTCCTATTGTAAGTAATGCTACAATGAACATGAGTGCGAGTATTTTTTTCATAAATTGATTTCTTTTCATTTGGGTAGATCCCTAGTTGTGGGATTGCTGGGTCAAATAGCAATTCAATTTTTAATTATTTGTGAAATTTTTAGACTGTTTTTCACAGAGGTTGAACTATTTTACAGTCCCAGCAGCAGTGTAGAGTGTTCTTGCTTTCTACAACCGCTCTAACCTCTGTTATCCTTTGACTTTAAAATAGTGGCCATTTTGACTGGTGTGAGGTGTTAGCTTCTTTTGTTTCAGTTTGAATTTCTCTGATGAAGAGTGATGTTGAACATGTTTCCATATACTTGTCGCCTGCTTGTTTATCTTATTTTGAAAATTGTTGCTTCATGCCCATTGCCCACTTTTGGCTTATTTTTATATTTTTAAGTTGCTTGTAGAGTCTACATTTTAGCCCTTTGTCGGAGACATAATAGGCAGGTATTTTTTCTCATTCAGTAGGGTGTCTTTTCACTCTGTTCATTATTTATTTTTCTTTGCAGAAGCTTTTTAGTATAATTATGTCCCATTTGTCAATTTTAGTTTTTGTTGCAGTTGCTTCTGGGTTTGTTGTCATAATTTTTTTGCCTAGATTGGTGTCCAGAAGAGTTTCCTATATTTTCTTCTATGATTTTTATAGTTTCAGGTCTCACATTTAAGTCTTTGATCCATTATGAATTCATTTTTGTATATGACGATAGATATTCTTCTGCATATGGCTAACCAATTTTGTTAGCACCATTGATTGAATAAGCATTATTTTCCCAATTGTTTGTTTTTGTTGGCTTTGTCAAAGATAGGTTGATTGTAGACATGTAGTTTTATTCACTATTTTGTTCCATTGGTTAATATGTCTGCTTCCCCCCCCTTTTTTTTTTTTACCAGTATCATGCTGTCTTAATTATGATAGCCTTATCAATTTTTCCATAGAATATAGTGTGGGTATCTGGTTTCAGGATGATTCAAGTGCATACATTTTTATGAACTTTATTTTTATTATTATTGCATTGTAATCTATAAAGAAATAATTATATAATTCACCATACAAAGAGAAGCACAGATGCAAGTGGTACATAAATAATGGACAGTCCATGTAGTGGACTAAAATGTGTAGGATTCTCATTTGAAACCTGACACCACCTGAAGCTGTACAATTGAAGTACAACTCACATGCCACATATGGTTTTCATGGGTCTGCAAGCAATGACTTACTATAGCCTCTGTGTAGTCAAACCTCTTGCTAATGTTAAGCTGTCTATGTAGTTGCTCCCTACCACTAGCATCACCTCCTAAACTCCACCTCAGATTATCAGGTATTAGGTTCTCATAAGGAGCACACCACAAAGATCCTTCACATGTGCAGGTTCTAATAGGGTCGCCGTTCCTATGAGAATCTAATGCCGCCACTGATATGACAGAGAATGGAGCTTAGGTGGTGATGTAAGTGATGGTGAATTGCTGTACGTACAGATCAAACAATGCTCATTCACCCACCATTCACCTTCTGCTGTGTGGTTCAGTTTCTAATGCCACAGACTGTTACCAGTTCATGGCCTGGACATTGGGAATCCTCTTCTAAAATATTTTGTAATGGCTGTGAACCATTACTCTTTTGTTTATAAGACTAAAAAAATTTACTATAGATACAGACACATAACACTATCTTCTTTCAAAGATGTATGGCTGAGAGACAAATCACATCCAAAGAACCAGGACTTGGTTGTCTTTACCACCCGTTGACTAAATAGACAATATCTTGTTCTTGGTTTGAGTACCTTCATAGTAAAACCTTTCATTGCAATATGATCTTATTTATCTCAGCTTATCAGCATGAAAGTTTTGATGGGTATAACCATACTTAATTAGTATTATTTTTTCTCTTTTAATTTTTATTTTAAAATTGTGGGGTACAATTTAGGGTGAGGTATACAAATATTCATTGTGCAGGTACCCTTGTTGATGAAGTATGTCCCCCCCAACCCCAGGCACATATCAACTACTGTCAATCCCACCTCCTCACCCCCTGCCACCCCGCAGTTTCCCACTACTGTCAATCCTTTTCTTATAGTGTTACAATAGTTGTTCAAGGTCTATGCATCAGTGAGAACATGTGGTACTCAGATCTTTGTTTCTGTGAGAGATCACTCAGTATTATAAACTCCATTCCATTCAGGTTGCTGCAACTTCATGATTTTGTTTTCCTTTATGGCTGTGTAATATTCCATTGTGTATAGGTATCACATTTTTTTATCCTGTCCTTTTTTGATTGGCAGCACAGTTGGTTCCATGTTCTTGCTATTGTGAACAATGCTGCGATAAACATACGTGTGCAGGTATCTTTTTTAAAGAGTGATTTGAGTTTTTCTGGGCATATTCCCAGTAGGGGAATTGCAGGGTCATACAGAAGTTTGATTTTTAGAACATTTAGGAATAGCCATACTGATTTCTACAGAGGCTGTACTAGTTTACATTTCCACCCACAGTGTAGAAGTGTTCCCTTTTCACCACATCCTCTCTGGCATCTGTTATTTTTTGAATTATTGATGATAGGCATTCTGACTGGAGTTAAGTGTTATCTCCATGTAGTTTCAATTTGCATCTCCTTGATGACTAGAGAGGCTGAACATTTTTTCATGTATCTGTTGGTTGCTCATATGTCTTCTTTTGAGAAGTGTCTATTCATATCTTTTGCCCACTTTGAGATTGAGATTGCAACTCCAGCTTTCTTTTGTGTTCCATTTGCCTGAAATTTTGCTTCCCATTCTTTTAATTTGAGTCTGTGAGTGTCCTTTCTGATCAGATGAGTCTCTTGGAGACAATATATTGTTTCCTTGTGATATTTTATCCATTTTGCCATTTGATGTCTTTTTAGTGGTACATTTAGTCCATTCACATTCAGGCTAATTATGAAATGTGAGAGCTTATCTCTGCCATGAAGTTCTTATAGAGGTGTTGTTCCTGTTTGTTTGTTATTTTTCTTTTTCTTTTTGGGTTGATTCATGTGTGTTTTCCATCTTTTACTGCAATCCTGTGAAGAACGTTGTTGTTCTTCTTTCCTTTTCTTCTGAGTTTAATACCTTCTTAAGTGTTTCTTGTAGAGCTAGTCTAGAGGCAGCATCATTTCTTAGGGAATGAATGCCTGGGAACGGTTTGAATTCTCCCTCACCGATGAAGCTTAATTTAACTGCGTAGGTTATTCTTGGTTGAAATTGATTATCTTTGAGAACTGTGAAGATTGGTCTTCAAGCTCTCCTAGTTTGATGTTTTTCTGTAAATAAATCTGCTACTATTCTAATTGGTCTTCCTCAGTAGGTTGTCTGACCTTTATCTCTTTCTGACTTTAGGATTTTTTTATACTTACTATGTTTAGGCAAATTATTATGTGTCTAGGAGTTGGGCTTTTCATTTCTGGTCTTGAAGGGGTTCTCTGAATCTCTTGTGTTTCAATGGTAGCATCACTGATGAGATGAGGGAATTTTTATTGAATAATTTCATGGAATGTTTGTTCTAGGGTGGTCTCTGTCTCTCTGTCTCAGGAAGTCCTATTACTCTCAGGTTCAGCCACTTGAAGTATTTGCTCTTGTCTTGAAGGATTTGTTCTGTCTTTTTAAGCTACTTTTCTATGTTTTTGGCAGTTTGGTTAGTTCTGTATTTTGGTCCTTAAGCTCTGAGAGTCTTTATTCTGCTTGGCTAATTCTTCTTTCCATGCTTATCAGTTTGTTGTTTATTTTATTCACTGTATTTGTTACTGCTGCTATCTCAGTTATCAAATCCTTCCTATTTTCCTCTTGCTTCTCCTCAATTCTTTTTACTATCTCTATTAATGTCTTTATATCTGGGTTTATAGTTTGAGACCAGTAATTCTGGGTACTCTTCATTGTTTGCATTCCAAAATCTTGTTTCTCAGTGTCTGAACTTCCAGGGGTCTGTGAGAGACCCATATTCTTCTTTTGGTTTTTCTTAATTTGTGTAGATTTCCCACACACATACACACACACACTTCACCCATCTTTAATTCTGTTTTACAGGGATGGTGGGTTGCTTTTATTTCTTTTTGCTCAGTCTCTATTCTTCCTTATGTGGATCCTCTGGCTTTGTTCACTTATGAAACTGGACTGTGGTTTGGGGGCTGTACTTTGTGTGGTGTTGAGATTTAGCTGAGTGGGAACCTTTGATTCAGCATTTATCTGCAGATCCCAGTATCTATCAAAAGATGTATGGGCACCCTGGAACTGATTTCCCATTGTTGTACAATCTGTTAATGAAGTAGGGGTTTAGGTTTGCTCCCTGGAACAAAATGAGTTAAGAAAAAAGGAAAATAATGGAAGAAGGAAGGGGGTGGGTCAAGAAGAAGGTGGAGTGAGAGAAGAGTAAGTGGGAAAACAGACTGACATACCAGCTAACAAATGAAAAGAGACACAAAGATAGAATAGTAGAAAACGTACAAACAAAAAAATCCCTAGAGCATACAGGTAATCACACAAACACACAGTCCAGTAAAATCCTGCCTATTGATGTAGACTTCCCCTCTACAAACTGGGAGTCTAAAGAATAGAAAAATGAAAGATAAAAAAATCAATAAAATAACAAAAACAAAGCAAGTATGAGAACATTATCAAAACCTCAATGAAGGAGAACAAGAAAAAAAAACACTAAAAGCAAACGAAAGTGAACAAAACAAATATTCAAAAAAGTAAAAAAATAAAAACAAGGAATCAGACTGGTTCTGAGGTCCTTCCTGTTTGTCCAGAGTTCCTTCAGCTCTGATTTCTAACCCCTCCCCTCTGCATTCATTGCAAGCAAATAGAGTTACTCATAGCTCGGGTCAGTTGCTGCAGGTCTACTTTGGGGGGCGGGTGAGCCATATCTGGGTTGACTCTGCATGCTGCCAGATAGGTCTGCCCTACAGATCTGAGTGTCTGTGTCTGATTCATCCTGGGGGAAGGGCTTCTGTCTCTTCTGGTTTGATGAGATTACCTTAGGAAACAAGTTGGAGGCTGCCAGAGGTGGCCACGGCAATGCAAATCTCTGCCTGGTCCTAGGTCAAAGAAAATGGCTGTGGTGGGTGGCTTCTCACTGGGTGTAGACTCCTCTCCAACTCTCCAGATCCTCTCTTTCCGCTGATCAGATCCAAGGTTCCAGCTGATCTGTTATGACAGGTGATGGTCTGGGCCAGGTGCCAGGTGATGGGAATCAAGTGGATTCAGCAGACTTTTCTCAGGCGCATCCCAAGCAGCAAATACTCCTTTGCAGGATCTTGCTGTCCACGCTCCAATCTAAGGGTGGTGGGCACTTGCAGTCGCCCTCAGAGGGGGGATCCGGGTGCATGTAGGCGAGTATCCCCTCAGATGAACTTTCATGCTCCCACTAGTGCCCACTCATTCACGCAGAGAGACTTTATTAACACTTGCCTCCAGGGAGACTCTTACAGACCCACCTATCAGTTGCCATCATAAGCTCCACCCATCCCTAATTATTTTCTTAAAAAGAAAATAATGCTGCTTTTTACTCAAACCAAAAATAAAGGCCCTGGCCAAGAAGCCTGAAATTGAATAGAATTATAAATCTGGACATTCTAAAGCCCTAACGATCACCTGTCTTCAAAGTATGGACCAAGACCATATTACCTGGGATATGCTCTGAGTTTCAGAGAAATTGGGGAGTACAGAAAGATGAAGTTAGATGCAACACCAGCCCTGCTGTAAGTGCCACAAGGTCAGAGATTCCTCACCAACTTACTGGACTATAAAGGCACCCTATGAACACTGACTGAGAATTTTGGTTCCAGTTTTCTTATCATATTCTTCAATTATGCTATCAGAATGTCACAATCATAATAATAAATGAATCAAATAACATTAATACTGCCGGGCTCGGTGGCTCAGCCTGTAATCCCGCGCCTTTGGGAGGCTGAGGTGAGTGAATTGCCTGAGCCCGCGGGTTCAAGACCCGCCTGGGCAGTGAGACCTCATCTCTACAATAAATCAAAAAACCAGTCGGGCGTGGTGGCGCATGCCTGTAATTCCGGTTACTCGGAAGGCTGAGGTGGAAGGATCGCCGGAGTCCAGCAGGCCGAGGCTGAGGTGGCCGGGAGCAGCCACTGCACTCCAGTCTGGGCGACAGAGTGAGACTCCAACTCAAAAAAAAAATAAATAAATAACATTAATACCTAAATAAGAGGGTCCTTTTTTCTGTGTCTCAAAAGTGAAGATCCCTCACCTATCTCTTCTTCAGTTATTCATGCAGAGAGACTGTGACAACAATGAAAAAAAAATTCTTACTCTATGTGAAAATTCTGGGTACTAGGTTTCTGATATTTGAAATTTAAATATTCATAGACAAACTTCCATTGATTAACTTGACCTCTTCCCTTGACCTGTTCTCTTGAGAGTGACTTACCCATTAAGAGATCATTCCTCAGGCTAAACAGTAACCATAGGGCTGTTCCTGGGATACAGGATGACATGAGAGTGTGTGTGAAGTATTTATGTGTGCAAGAGACCTTGTGTGGTATGCGACTTGTGTGGTGTTAGATAAAGTAAGAAAAGAGGGAATGGCAATGGGAGCCTGATTGTGAGCCGAGATCAGAAATACTAGGATCTGAAGGAAAACCCCAAGAAGTGAAAAGTGCTTTAGCACTTTAGTCAGATATGGGTCTCCAGAAATTGAATGTAGTCAAAATGAATTAGCAGGAACCATATGTACATTCATGTTGGATAAACTGAAACACAGCACAAAATATAAGAAATAGATAATTTTAAATCACTTGACATTAGAAATTCAAGACAGAGATCCCAGTGAATTGGAAACTAGAAGAGGTAAGATTTAAACACATCCTTCCTACATTCTCTGGAGAGTTTCCAGGGCATTGTTCAGAGAAAGGAATTCCATAAGATGTCCAGTAGCATCCCTGAATTGGAGAAGGTGAACTAGTTAGTACTCCAGAGAAGTGAAGACAGATAAACAGAAGAGGGAGCTGTGCTGGGAGAGCCCATGATAGATATAGAATGTCTCCCTCAGTATTCCACAGAGCACTGATCCATGCATGAATGTTAGGAACCTACCAAAGGCTGAGGGTGGGGGAGGAAAGATTAGAGGAAGATTGTTCTGTCTCCTTTATTTTTTAACCATGAGACAGTCAGCTGGTGGAGATCCCAGTGACTCCCCTGAACCTATATGTCATATTGTTTGAAAGACATGGAATAATGTTCATGTTGACCTTCTCTGGAAGGTCCACTGAAAAAAGTAATATAATTAACATTTTAAAAGTACCATGCCTTCAGCATAGACTGGTCATTGTCTTTGGTTACAAATGTCAAGTGCAACAAGCAGAAAGAGATTTACTGTGGGATATTGAAATGCTCAAATTAAGCCGGGCTCGGTGGCTCAACCTGTAATCCCGCGCCTTTGGGAGGCTGAGGTGAGTGGATTGCCTGAGCCTGCGGGTTCGAGACCCGCCTGGGCAGCAAGACCTCATCTCTACAATAAATCAAAAAAAAAATCAGCCGGGCGTGGTAGCGCATGCCTGTAATTCCAGCTACTCGGAAGGCTGAGGCGAAAGGATCGCCGGAGCCCAGCAGGTGAGCGGCCACTGCACTCCAGTCTGGGCGACAGAGTGAGACTCCAACTCAAAAAAAAAAAAAAAGAAATGCTCAAATTGTTGAGAAGCTTAAGACAACACCTCCATGATAATTCCAAGAACTGCACTGCTGGTGGCTGATGGAGGGTGTGGAAAGAGCCCCTGCTGCCTGAGGCCCCACATTCTGACTGCCTGCTCCAGAGAAAAGCTCTTCTCCACTGCCCAAGCCCAGCTCCAGGAGAGAGTCAGGGCCTGAAAGGGGAGAATCAGGAACGGCGAAGAAGAACGACAGGAGTCACCTGCCGGGCTAGTGTTCGAGACTCTGCCAATTTTTATTTATTCTTCACAAGCTTATATAGGTTTTCCACTCAGCCCTGCACTCACAAATGTATCTTATATTGCTAACCAAATGCCCACGTACATCTTTTTTGCACTCACAATAAGGTTGACCTTTAACAATTTTAACCACAGATGGTGTTTTTCTTAAGTCAAGCATTTATGAACATCCTGATTTTCTTCCTGACTTTCTTATAACTATTTACTATTATAGGCCTATAATATCCTTACCCTATAAAGCTAAACCTTAACCCTAAGTCTTATTTAATTTACTTACTACTATATATTTATTTCTATTAATCTTATTTCTATCCTTACATTCCTATATTTTCTATCACTTATACTATTATATATCTCTTATCTTACTAGTTTATCTTATCTTACTATCTTATTATTAAAATTCTAAATTCTATCTTCATTAAACGACTTATTTAATCCTAAAATATCTTAACCTATTTTTTATCTCAAACGGTTCTTTTCCACCAACTCTCAGCTGGGGTCTCTTGTATATGAGGAAGTGGTTGACTTGTTTTTCTCGGCCTCCTGCTGTTACTGAAAAACATCCTTACACACCCTAAGGGGTGCCCTTTTTGCTGCAATCTCACTTCTATTATGCCTATGTATAATTTTTGCTGTCAAATGCCATCATCCATTTGCGCATCTATTATCTCAATTAAAGAGGGAACATTCTTAAGCCTATGTACACAATCCTTCAAAGTAAGGGAAGGTCCGTCAACAGGATCCATGGGGCTTTGCCTCTGTCATGGCCGCGTTTTACTAGGGCCTTGCTCCCAGCCAGCATTTTTCCTGTTTTCAGGTCCCTTTTACCTTACTTTTACTAGTGATTGCGGCTCCCGGCACTCCACTTACTAATTCTCAGAAGGACAGCAGCCCTCCCACCAGTTACCAAGATCCAACCTCTTGGTTAGCAGCCCTCCCTGAGTTGATTACATACCTCTTTCAGTCTTTCAGATTCATCTGTTTTCATGGGTACAGGCGCTATTTCTGCCTCAATGCTCCCTGTGACTGTCGATCATGAATACGCATCTTTTTATATTTGAGCTCTCAGGCCTTAATAATATCAACAAAAACATGATACAATCTAACAGAATGCAAATATTTACTTTGCAAATAACAGCATGCTCACCTCTACCAAAATGTTATTAATAATTCAAATCTGTTTAGTTCAACACCATCTAAGAAAAACTGACATTACTATAAGTTACAAGTCAGTCTGAATATAATTTAATTTGTGGTCTAAATTATAAGTGTGACCAAAATAGCACTTTATTTATTTATTTTTTAATGAAGATGGAGTAAGGAAATAAAATTAGTTAATGTAAGTACATGTATACATGACTCATTCAGACAGTACGAGTCAGTTTTCTTTACATTCTTTCCTTCTCTGGCTTTGAGTAGGATCTTTATTTTTATTTTTATTTTTATTTTTGAGTTGGAGTCTTACTCTGTCACCCAGATTGGAGTGCAGTGGCTGCTCCTGGCCACCGCAGACTCGACCTGCTGGGCTCCAGCAATCCTTCTGTCTCAGCCTCCCAAGTGACCGGAATTACAGGCATGCGCTACCACGCCCGGCTGATTTTCTGATTTATTGTAGAGATGAGGTCTCACCACCCCGGCGGGTCTTGAACCTGCGGGCTCAGGCAATCCACTCACCTCAGCCTCCCAAAGGCGCAGGATTACAGGCTGAGCCACCGAGCCCGGTGAGTAAGATCTTTATAGTGGTGTCTAGAAAAATTAATCCTCATGACTTTGTCTGTTAGGTTCCCGGATATGATTTAAACTATACATAAGAGATTTATTAGTGTACGTTGTTTCTAGAAGTAGATGAGAGGAGGAGGGATGTCCAACCAAAAAGGCTCACTTTTCTGGTCTGGGCCCTGACCAGGCAGTACAACCCTATCGATGCAACAGCATGATTCACCAGCTTCCTCTCATAATCAAAGGATTTTTCTGATAATAGAAACACAGAAGTCTAGGAATTAGGAGAATGACTTATCTCATATGAAACTGTTTCAATGACAGGACAAGTAAGAATAAATAAATGGACTAACTACTGTCCTTCTCAACTTTCAATCTGACCTGAAGTCTCTAGGTAGTGTTTACATTTCTTTCTCTCTCCATGTATTGCATCACCCTTTGCCTCTAACTTTCCAAAATCATGTGATGTTTCACTCCTGTTACCTAAAGTTTCTTTCTGAAGTCTGTTGAAGTTACTCTTAACATTTTTCTTTATTGCATATATTTTCAACTTCATTCTAAAATATAAAGAAGGAATCTTATTTTCCCTTGATTAACAGGGTCTAAAATCTCAACCAACACCATAACAACCTTTGTTGAAATTTGATCCTGTACCATATGTTACACCATGGTCATATAGTTGTTATTTCTTTCAATTTTTTGGAACAATTATCATACCAACTGTTTGAATTAAGAACTGCCAGGTAGAAAACCACAGACTATGTGAATGGATATTCTGTTTATGGGAGTAATGTCTCACACATGTTAGTGCTTCAGAGCCTCCAGTACACCTGGCAAGACAGGGATTTGACATCACAAGGATTTGTGTTCCAGGTGGGCAGGACTAGGAAAGAAGTTTCCTCTTTAAAAGAACAGTTTCAAATGTGTACATGGTAGTATCATGAACTTTTTAAAATTTTGCTATAATTAAGCAAAAATTTGTTTCAATATTTTTTGTGCTATAAGTCACCTTGCTCAATGCTGTATTACGTAAGAATTTATTGAGTCTGATGAAATAATGCAGCAAAACTTGAAGTGATGTTTCTGGCAGAAACATGTCTAGTAGGACAGCCAAACACATATGCAGGAAAACAACAAATGCCTTCCATGACTTGGTTTGGTCTACTGTAACCAATTGACACCAGTTGTTATTCTCATCTCTGATGTATGGTACATTGTTAAGGGCTCAAGAAGGATCATTCTTACTGGTTTATCTAAATGCTAAGAAGTAACAGTAGGTATGTGAGTCTTGTTAGATAGTTATAATTGTGAATCCACGCATGGATGCCTAAATATTGGTTGTAAAGACTCCCTGGGAAAGCTGGGAAAGGTGACTACTAACATGTTGAATTGTGTTAATTATTAAGTGTCTCTGCTAAGTAATGGCATTTACATGAGAATTTGCTTGAGAGGCATTTGTTTCTTAATTTAGGTCCATTTTCTAAGGTTTCTTCTAACCAACTGGGTCTTCAATCCTTCCATGTGTTTCCTCAGAGGTCTGATAATCTGTCCAGAAAAACAGTCAGTGCTATTAAATTGATTATCTCCCTATACAAAATGATCTGTGAAATACCCTTGTAATTAAAAACTATTTGCTATTTTTAGTCTCCCAGGAGGTTTGTGGTAATGGCAGTGATTTGACATTGGTCCAGCATCCAGTTATGAGAACTCCATCAAACATAGCCCATTGTGAATATACACGTAATACGGAATTTCATAGTAAGAAGTAATTTAAATTTTAGCATTAGAAAAAGTTATCTGCATTCATACCCTTTATGACTCCACTGAGTTAGAAAAATATATTAAGTTGTGCACACCTAGGTGAGGGCTTTTTTTTTTTTGGAGTTGGAGTCTCACTCTGTCGCCCAGACTGCAGTGCAGTGGCCGCTCCCGGCCACCACAGCCTCGACCTGCTGGGCTCCAGCGATCCTTCCACCTCAGCCCTCCAAGTAGCCGGAATTACAGGCATACACTACCACACCCAGCTGAATTTTTGATTTATTGTAGAGATGGGTCTCGTTGCCCAGGCGAGTCTCGAACCCACGGGCTCAGGCAATCCACTCACCTCAGCCTCCCAAAGGCGGGGGATTACAGGCTGAGCCACCGAGCCCGGCTTGGTGAGGGTTTTTAAAATAAAGATTACAATTAAAATTCCTGTAGCCAGAGCAGGTAGTTTGTATCTAGTCCAGAACAAGTTTTTTTCTTAATAGATAGTAACTATAATCATTTTAATATGTTTAATTTATATAATTTTGTACATATGCATGTGTTGTTTTATATATGTAAATATAATTAATTTTTCTTATTTAGACATAAATATGTGAATAAGTATTCACAGCCAACAGCTTATGCAATTAGTGTACAAGCACTAATAATTTTATACACTTGAGCAAGTATATATTCCATAAATAAGATACATTTAAGACTTTTATTGATGTATTAGTCAGTTTTTAATTTTTATAAGATGTTAACTTAGTGTTTTTATACACAGACTAACAAATATTCAAATATATGCCATTAATGTTAATAAAATGCATCTATCTATATAGGTGAGTGTGTAAATACTATATTCACAAGATTTTGCACAAAAATGATTGGCAATAAATCATTTAATTATCAGTGTCTTAGTAAGACAAATATTTATTTTCATGCTGATGAGTGTTCTTGTTAATTATCTGTCTGAATCTGCATGATTCACATGGTTGGTTTTGCTGCAGGGCACAGAGCTTGTCTCCAGTCTATGAAGTGCATTTGTCTTGGACAAGGCTGAAGGCCAGTGACTCTCCAGGCACCAAATTCTAATGGCAGGTTGCAGCAGTGAACAACCTCTCCAAAGCAAGCTAACTGGTGAAACCTTTCCAAAGATAGCTATGTGGTGAATTGAAGTCCAGAAATGTCTAAAACATGTTCACACACTTTTTTTCTTTCACTTTCATAAGTATTAACATTTCTAAAAACCTTAACACTATTTAAACATCAAAGAATTTGATGGGCAGACAGTTATGCTTATCAACCTTTACAATCTTCACAATGTTTGCAAATGTAATGCTGCATTGATTAGAAAATAAAGCTGGATGTGTTTTGAACATATGGTTTTCATTTGGAGTTTTTTTCAATGGCTTCCTTCAGAAAAAGTAAATCTATTTAGCAGAACAAAAACAATATCTAAAACATTCTTTTTTAACATTCTGTAGATCACCTGTTACTTTGTTAAATGAGGATTCTCATTCAGTAAATGGAATGTGGGTCTACTATTTGGCTTATATATCATCAGCAGCTGATGAAGATGCTGGTTTCTGTATATATTTGGAGCAACATAGAACTTTCATATCAAAGAAAAATGTTAGGGTTCCTGTTGTTGTTACCTTGCTTCTTGTCAAGAAATATTTTTCATTTGATTGTCAAATGATATGTATTTCAAAAGATTTATTGATTTCCAGTTTCAACTATTAGTGAAGTTTTTTTTCTACCATCCAGACTTGATGGTAATCCCTAAAAGGACATTCAAGTGTTTTCTAGGGTCATCTCCAACTTGCAAATTGGTGGAAGTGTTGATCACACTGGACGATCAGGTGTCAATTCCCAATCTTCACCATCATTCTGTAAACACAGTTTTCCAAACTCATTTAACTTCTCTAGCTTTCCATAGAGTCATTCAATGAGGGGTCCTCCCATAAGACTTGAAAATCAAGAGGATGATTCAATGCTCATTGATACCTGCAGATAGACATGTGGATAGAGGTGAGCGCTGGAGTTACCTGGAGAAATCCTGCATCAGCTGAGAGCATTAGCACACCCATCACTGGCTTGACAGACAGGTCTGAGGACCACATGGCTAGACTACCTATACCTTCAGGGGCAGTAGCATTCTGTCTTCTAAAAGATCATAGAATCAGCCGGGCTCGGTGGCTCAGCCTGTAATCCCGCACCTTTGGGAGGCTGAGGTGAGTGGATTGACTGAGCCCGTGGATTCGAGACCCACCTGGCCAACTTGATGAGACCTCATCTCTACAATAAATCAAAAAATCAGCCAGGTGTGGTAGCGCATGCCTGTAATTCCGGCTATTCGGAAGGCTGAGGCGGCAGGATCGTCGGAGCCCAGCAGGCAAAGCTGCGGTGGCCGGGAGCGGCCACTGCACTCCAGTCTGGTGACAGAGTGAGACTCCAACTCAAAAAAAATAAAAAATAAATAAAAGATCTGAGAATCCCCTGCCTCTAGTATCTGCTTCCCTAAATCCCTGAATGACATACCCAAGGCCTTGAAATTTGTGGTTCAAGTTATAGTTCTCTCAATTGACAGAATTCCTGCTTGAAAATAAAAAGGCTAGAGTGGTTTCCAAATTTCTCTATGAATATTAATTATCTCTTAATACAAACTCTTCAGATTTACTGACCTTTTTCCCTTATGAAATCAGCAAGGACATTGTCACATCTTGGCTGTTTTTGGTGGATGAATAGTAAAGAGAGGGTGAAAGGAGACTTCATGGCCCCTCTCTCAAACATCTACCAATGGCATTCAAAACCCAGATGAGTCCAAGAAACACTCTCAGCAGATAGAGCATATGGAGGAGCAGCTGGGACAGCCCAGCATTACACATCTGCTTCCCTGGGTGGTTTTTGTTATGACTTGTAACAGTGTGCGAGGAATACTGTGACGGTGTTGACAGTAATAAGTGGCAACATCCTCAGGCTGCAGGCTGCTGATAGTGAGAATGAAATCTGTCCCAGATCCACTGCCACTGAACCTTGATGGGACCCCAGACTGCAAACTGGAAGCCTTATAGACCAGGAGCTTAGGGGATTTCCCTGGTTTCTGCTGATACCAGGATAACCAACTGCTAATGCTCTGACTCGCCCGGCAAGTAATGGTGACTGTCTCCTAGAGATGCAGACAGGGAGGATGGAGACTGGGTCATCAGGATGTCACAACTGGCACCTAAGATTGGAAAGAGAAAAACAAATATAAACACAATCAATCAAGTTATAGTAGGACTTTCCTGACTGACCAGGCAGTACTTACATACTGGCTGAGTCAATTCTTAGTGTTCTCCTTCCTTACTTGGGAGCCAGAGCAGCAGGAGTCCCAGGAGCTGAGCAGGGGCCCTCATGTTCATGCTGTGTCCTGGCTGGGACTGACTCCTGCACTCAGTGTGACCAGTCCATTAACATGTCTTCAGGGCATGGGGCTGGGTTCTGTGGAATATGCAAATTAGCAAGGGGTGGGACTGGCTGGAAACTGCTGCAGGGCGGGCTTCTGTCAGTAACTTAGTACACACCCAGTGACCCCAGGTGTCCGTGGTCAGAGCAGTGAAACACAGATTTGCATGCCTACTTAGAGGACCCATTGTCACAAAATATCATTAGGGGAAAATTTTTAAAATGTAAATCATACCTAATAATACATAGAATAATGTGTTTTAGAGTTGCATTGTGATTGTAAGGGGGAATATCTTTGTTTCCAGGGAATGCATAATTAAGTGTTAGAGAGGTCTAGCAGGTTTTCAAGTTACTCTGAAATGGGTCAGGTGAGGGTAAAAATCCTTTTTTGCTGTACTATTTGTACTACTGTGAATGTGAAAGTGTTTCCTTGTTTGACAAGGAGAAACAAAATACTCATAAGCATGTTTATTATATCCAAAAGTTGCTTATAATGACCTCAAACCTTTGTACTCACCAGTCTAAGGCCAAGGAATTCAATGAAAATTCACAAAGATGATACCATATTTTTTTCAATATGTGTCACTCATAGATTCACAATTGTTCAGAATTACGCTTTATACCTAGGGAATACATGGGCTTCACCTTATTCGTTATTTGAAGCCACAGTTTTCTGCCCCCTATTTTTCCACTGGGTATTATTTTTCACAGTTCATTAGCAGGAAGGGCTCACTAGTGATGTTAGATCAACACAAGAAATATTTGTTCCTTCCTTGAGTTCAGGAGCTTGAACTGGGATGAACTTAAAATTCTGAACCAATTTAGTTTTAGTGATCAATTGACTCAAAAGAATGAAGACATCCCCTGTGTAATGCTATTATATGCACTGCCCTAGAGCATATTCCTAGAGCCTCATGCACAGCTCCCATGGACCCTGGCTTTCTGGAGAGCAGGTGAGTGGGAAGCCCCGGAGAAAGGCCCCATCAGTGTACCCTCATCCCTAAGTGAGGGCTACCGCTTCTCAGTGCATGTTCCTGTCACTCACCATGAATTCTATTTTCCTCTTTTTCTCTTTAGCAGTGATTAGGGACATTCTTAACCCAGTTTCCACCTTCCTTGTCTTCATCTTGTGGAGAGAAAGTCTCTTTCTCCTGATAAGCCATTGCACAAGTGTATGGATAAATCTCTTATCCAGATAAAACATGGACACAGATTTAAACCTCTATACCTCACATTTATGCGTTTGCTCAGGGCATCTTAGCTTGGCCTGGTATAGAAGCAGGGGAAGTAGAAGCAGCTGCATGAACATTAGTGGATGACACTCTGGGGTCTCTAGACAGAATAACAGATGCACAACATCTAGACAGAATAACAGATGCACAACAAGGGTACAGCCTGTTCTCAAACATCCCATGATCTTTCATGAGCCTGAATTTTAAAGAAATGTGCTTGTATCTTGCCTTCCAGCATCCAGTTCTATTAAGAGACAGCTCCATGTTGACATGTCACATCTTTTTTCTTTTCCCTGTGTGGATCAAACCATTAAATCTGGAGCCCCAATCTAAACCCCTTCAGTACACTTCTGCTGACTTCCTAGGATCTTTTCTGCCCCTCAAGTCTCTCTCTGAAGCTTGGAAGGCAGCTCTACCTGCACATGTGGCAGAACATAGGACCTGAAATGAGTGTTTGCTATGACAGCCTTCAACTAGTGAGGACAGGAGAGGTTTATTCATACCCTAACTTCTTTGCCTGTCTTGTGGAATAACCTAGAGGCTTTTTTTTCATATATCCACAAAGGCTTGAGCTCCAGTTGTCCTAATTGATAGTTGATTGTTGATGTAGTATTTTCACTGTTCATCTCTTCTCAAACTTTCATTTATCCCTCTTATAACTTTCTACAGCTTGTAAATATACTATCCACTTGGAAATTCTTTTGGCAATCCCCAACCCTCACAATAGTGAGTAAGGAGGGTCACAATTAGAGATGAGATACAATAATGAAAAGTGATTCTGAAGTGATGGAAGAAGGGGTCATGGAGCCAGGAATTCAGGGTCATCTGGAAGACAGAAGAGCAAGGAATTGTATTATATCCCCCTGGAGCCTTCAGAAGGACAGCTCTACCAAATCCTTAATGTTAGCTCAGTTAGGATTCTCACTTCCAAAACTGTAAGAAAATCATTTAGTGTTGTTTGAAAGCAGTAAGGTTAAGGTAATTAGTTACAGCAGCAATAGGAAACTAATTTAGGAATAGAAAATATCTTTTCCCTCCCTGAATGTGTGGTTGTCTGTTATTCTCCAAAATATCTCTATCATGTTATCCTTTGCTGTCAATTTTTACATGAGACTGGGAATATTTTACAGTGAAGAGAACTAGCACCAGAATTCTTCTTAGATGAAAAATATCTTGGATAAATCTCTTAGCTCATATACAATCTGCATATTTGAAAGCCTAGGAGGCACCTCTCAGAGCATGTGGAGGGAGGAAGTGTTTACTTATTTTTTGTTTGTTTATATTGGGAAAACAAATTTGATTTGCAAGAACGCAATGAGAAGAAAGAACAAAGACATATTTGAAGGGACAGAAATGATAAAGATGCATCAGAGCAATACAAGCTGTGCCACTATCACCAAATCTGAAATTAAGTCCTTTAGTGTTTCAAAAGTCTTTGAGAGAGCAGTTTTAAAGGACAAAGATAAGGATATCTACAGATATCCAATGGCTTGTCAGAAGATAGTTTCTCTCCTTAAGATGGAGATAGAGAAGACAGAATCTGGGTGAGAATGATTTTGCTACTCACTGTTACAGAGTAAAAGAGGAAAGTGGAATTAGTGGTGCAGAGAATTAATGAGTCAGAAAAGATTGAGGTAAAGATTAGTATCAGTGTGCAGTGGGCCAGAGGGAGCAGGGAGCTGTGAATTTCACACCATCCTGACTTATCTCTTTTCCCATAATATAAAACCTGGGCTCATCTGTGATATAAAAATGACTACATGGAATGAATGTATTTAGACAGTTCTTGGTTCAAATTACAGCCCCAGAACTTGCTGGTCATGTAACTTAGGACAAACCACCTAAATACTCTGAAGAAGTTATATATTCATCTGTGAAATGGAGCAGTATAGATACCCTGGGATGTCCTGTGGTTTTAACTTTATGATGTGTAGTGAAGTATAATTATCTTTTCACAGAAGAATACTCAAATGATCCATTTTTACGTATTTGTATATCTTAAAATCTTGAAGAAGTTTTAAGTTGACAGCCATATGTCATTTTAATCTAAAAGTCATAAATATTTACTCTACCACTAGCATGTGTCTCACTATAGGCTATGATCTTCATATGCATTTTTCTTCCATAAAACTTCCATCAATTTATGTTCCATATTAGAAATTTCAACCAGGAGATTACCCACAAATTTAGCACATTTAATCTGGGTTTTTCATGATCATCATTTGTGCTAGATTTTTAGGACTGTTATGACAAATTACCAAAAATCTTCTTGCTAAAAACAATAAATTTGTTTTATTGCAGGTCTGAAAATCAGAAATAATCAGTTTAAATATACCAAGATCAGAATATTTATAAACCAGGTTCTCCCAAGTGCTCTAGGTTCTTGCCTGTTCCTTGTTTCTTCCAGCTTCTGATGACTGCAACTTTTCTTGGTTTGTGGCCACATCGATTCAGTTTCTGTCTCTGTGGTCTACTGAGTTCTGCTCTATGGTCTGTCTTAAAGTTCTTTCTATCTATCTCTCAGAAGGACACTTGTGATTGCACCTAGACCCCACTCATCAGAAATTCAAATCAATGTCACCTTCATATGATTCTTAATTTGCATTTACAAAATATAGGTTTTTTTCATTTTAAAGATGTAGGGTAAAATTCAGGATTAGATTTACAAGTGGTCATCATACAAGTAAAGTTTGGGACTCTCTTTAGTCCTGATTTTGCCTGGTTTGTCACATACCCTTATTGATTCTATGTACCCCCACCTGCCAATCTCTTTCTTATAGTATTAGGATAAATGTTCCTGGTCCACTAATGAGTGAGAGCATGTGGTATACAGTTCTTTGTTTCTATAATCACTGAGTATTATAGACTCTAAATGCATCCAAGTTGCTGCAAAATCCATCATTTTTTTCCTCGTTATTGCTGCATAATATCCCATCATATATATTTACCACATTTTTTTATCCAGTCCAGTTTCAATGGGCAGCACTGTTGGTTCAATGTTTTTGCTATTGTAAATATTGCAGCAATAAACATGAATGTGCAGGGATCTTATCTGTAGAGTGATTTAAGTTCCTCTGGGTATATACACAGAAAGGAGATTGCTGGGGCATATGGAAGGTCAATGACTAGTTCTTTTAGGAATCACCACTCTATTTTCCATAGAGGTTGAACTAGTTTGCATTCCCACCAACAGTGGAGAAGCACTCACTTTTCTCTACATCCTCTCCAGCATCTGTTGTTTTTTGAGTTATTAATGATGACCATTTTTACTGGTTAGGTGGTATCTCAATGTGATTTTGCTTTGCATTTTCTGGTGATGAGTGAGCGTGAGCATTTGTTTATGTGTAGGTTGGCTGCTCATACATCTTCTTTTGAGAAGTTGTCTATCCATGTCTTTTGCCCACTTTTTAATGGGGTTGTTTGTTTTTTCTTTTCTGCATGTTTTAGTTTCTTGTTCATCCTGGATGTTAGATCTTTGTCAGATATGCAGTTGCAAAAATTTTTCCCAATTCTGTTGAATATCTTCCTGCTCTCTTGATTGTTTCTTTAACTTTACAGAAGTTTTTAAGTCTGATGAGGTCCCACTTGTCAATCTTATCTCTCATGGATGGGCTTGTGGGGTTTTGATCCAGAATGTATTGCCTATTCCAATTTCCATAATGGTGTCTCCAGAATTTCCAAATATGCTTAAAGTTTGAGTTTTTATATTTAGGTCTTTAATCCGCTTGGCATTGATTTTTCTGTATGGTGATAGTTAGGGATTCTGTTTCAGACTTCTACATATAATCAGCCAGTTTCTCAGCACCATTTACTGAATAGGTAATGGTTGTTTTTGGAGGCTCTGTCAAACATGAGGTAATTGAGAAATTGAGGTTTTATTTCTGGAATCTCTTTCCTATTCCTTTGATCTGTATGCCTGTTCTTGTAAAAATACCAGGATTTTTATTTGTATTATTTTAACCTTATAATAATGTCTAAATTCAAAAGTGTGATACCTCCAGCTTTGATTTTTTTTAGTTAGTTAGTTTGTTTGTTTTTGCTAAGGATTGTTTTGGTTATCCATGGTCATTTGTGTTTCCATATGAATTTCTGTATTGTTTCCAGGTCTGAGAAGAATGATGTTCATAATTGAAAGAGTATTGTATTGAATCTGTAACCTTTGGTAGAATGAACATCTTAAAATATGTTGATTCTTCTGATCCATAAGAATGAAAATTTTTTACATTTTTTGTGCCATCTTTTACTTCTCTGAGTTGTGTCTTACTGTTTTCATTGAGAAGCTCTATCACTTCTGTGATTCTGAAGAAGCTGAGGTGTTTTTTTGAATTTTGTTTGTTTGTTTTTTGGTGGCTACTGTGAATGTGCTTGTGATTTTTATTTGGTTATCTGCCTGTTTGTTGTTGGTGTATAATAATGTAACTGTATTTTGCACAATGATTTTGTACCTTGAAATTACCATGTACCTTTATCAGTGCAAGGAGATTTGAGACTGTTTCTATCTGGTTTTCACGTTATAGGATCATATCATCAGCAAAGAGGGATAAATAGACTTCTTTTCCTATTTGCCTACCCTTGATTTCCGTCTTTTCTATGATTGCTTTAGCTAGAGTTTCCAACATTATGTTGAGCAGGAGGGTTGAGATTGGGCAGCCTTGTCTTGTTCTGGTTTTCAGGGCAAATACTTCCAATTTATGTCTGTTTAGCAGTATATTGTCTTTGGGTTTATCATAAATGGCTCTTAATATTTTGAGGTATGGTCCCATTATATTCAGTAATCAAGAAGAGATGTTGGAATTTATTGATTGCCTTTTCTACATCTAAAAATATAATCAAGTGGTTTTGTCTGTATATCTGTTGATTTATTTAACTACATTTATAGTCTTGTGGATGTTGAACAAACCCTGCATACCTGGGAGGAAGTCCACTGGGTCACACTAGATGATTTTTGAAATGTGTTGTTGGATGTGACTCACCCAGAATCATGTTGAGAATTTTTGCATCAATATTTATAAGGGATATTGGCCTGTAGTTTTTTTCTTTGTTGGATATTTACCCTGTTTGGTTATCAGTGTGATGTTTTCTTCAGAAAATGATTTGGGTAGAGTTCTATCTTTCTCAATTGCCTGAAACACTTTCAATAGGATTGGTATCAACTCTTGCTTGCATTCTTTGTTGAATTCCATTGGAAATCTGTCTGGTCCAGGGCTTTTTTTGTAAGAGGTTTTCTTTTGATAGTCAATTTCCTGGGTTATTTATGGTCTATTTAGGGTTTCAAATTCTTGTTTCAACCTTTGGAGGTTGTATGATGTCAGAAACTCCTCCATTTTATTTAGGTTTTCATGTTTGTTTCCATGCAGGTTTGTGTAGTAATCTCCAATAATATTTTGCATTTATTTGGTTTCAGTTATGATTTGATCTTTTGTTTTTCTGACTGTACTTATTTGGGCTTTTTATCTTTTTTTCTTGGCCATTCTGGCTAAGGGTCCTTCAATTTTATTCATCCTTTCAGAGAACCAATTTTTTCTTTTGTTAATTTTTTCTGCTATTTTTGTCTTGTATGCCCCATATTTGGGCTTTTACTTTGGTGATGTGTATTCTTCTGCTGAACTTAGGATTTTGGTGGTCTTGCCTTTTCAGCTCCCTTAGGTGATTTGTTGGGCATTAACCAGTTCACTTTCTACTTTCTTGATATGTTTGTAGAGATATAAATTCTCCTCTTAGTATTGTTTTCATGGCATTTCAGAAGTTCTGGTAAGATGTTTATTTGTTTCCATTTATTTCCAGGAATCTTATAATTTCTGTTTTGATTTCTGGGTTGACCATGAAATTGTTCAGCATCATGTGTAGTGTCCATGTCTTTGTGGGTTTTGGGAGAATTTTGTTGATGGTAATATTTATTTTTATTCCACTGTGGTCTGATAAGATGCATGGCAGTATTTCAATCTTGTGAAAATTGTTTATGCTAGATTTGTGGCTGAGGATGTTCTCAATCTCAGTCCATGTAGTGTTGGGTGGAATGTATATTCTGTGGTGGTTGGGTGGAGTATTCTGTAGGTATCTACTAAGTCCATATGGTCAAGTGTGAAGTTTAGGTTCTGGATCTCTTTGTTGATAATTCATCTCAATGAGCTATATAAGATTGCTAGTGGGATATTTAAGTCTCCAGCTATATAGTGTTAGAATCAATATATTTTTTAGTATGGTTAGTAGTTGGTTTATAAAAGCTGGTACTCCTCTGTTGGGTGCATGTATTTTTAGGATGGATATTTATCGTTGATGGATGAACCTTTAATCATTATGTAGTGCTCTTCCATATGTTTTTTAAATTTTGATAGCTTAAATGCTGTTTCGTCTGATAATAAGACCATGACTCCTGCCTTCTTTTGTGTTCTGTTTGCATGAAGATTTGTTTTTCATCCTCTATCTTTCACTCTGGTTGTCCTTTGTGGTGAAATAAGTTTTCTGGTGATGGAAAATTAAAGGGTGATTTTTTAAAATGCAGTTTTCCATTCTATGTCTTTTCAGTGGTGTATTTAGTCCATTCATTTTCAGGCTGATTATCAAAATGTGAGGGTTTGTTCTGACATAATGTTCTTATAAGACTGTTTTGCTTTTATTTAGTTTGTTCATGTATGTGTGTACTATGAGTTCTGCTGCTTATGTGTTTATGCTCTTATGAAGTATATGATCTTTATTTTGTTTCTTTTTTCTTCTATGAACAGCAGCCTATTCTCTTGAGGACTGGATATCTGGGAAGTATTTTCTTCCTCTCTTGCTGAGGAAGCATAGATTGGTTGGGTAGGAAATTTTGCTGAAATAATTTATCTTTGAGAACATTATAGATTGGAGTCCATTTCCTTCTGGCCTGTTGTGTTTCTGCAGAGAAGTCTGTAGCAATTTTGATTGGTCTACCCTGGTAGGTGGTCTGACCTTTGTTCCTTGCTGTCCTTCGAATTTTTTCATTTTATACCTACTCTGTGAAGGCAAATTACTACTTGTTTACTGGTTTACTGGTTGTCCTTCTCATAAGATGTCTGCAGGTGTTCTCTGAATCTCTTTGGTGTGTATAGTCATCTCTCTGACCAGTTGAGTAATGTTTTCTTGAATGACCTCATGGTACACTTGTTCCAAGGTGTTTTCTGTTTCTCTTTCTCTTTCCAGTATTCCAAACAGATGTAAGTTTGGTTTCTTGATTAAATCACACATCTCTTGGAGAGTTTCTTCTTTTTAAAGTTTTTTTCCCTATATTTTTAATAGTCTGTGTTAATTCCATATTTTGGTTTTCCAGTGCTGAGATCTTTACTTCTGCTTGGTCAGTTATGCTTCCCAACTTCTCATGTTTTTATTTATTTCTTGGATAGATTTCTTTGTTTCTGTTATTTCTAAGGATGCTTTCATGAGTTTGCTCAGCTCTGTTGCAATTTCCTTTTGTTTTAGTTTGCAAAGTACCTTTTTCTATATAAGGTAACATTAATAGCCTCCATGAAATAAGGAATAATATTTTGAGCATCATACTCAGCCTACTAAATGATTACAGAGACAATTCTCAGTGTATACACTTTTCTTTCTTCATCTCTTCTTTGTATCTCTCTCTCTCTCTCTCTGATTTTCCCTCCCTCATGGTCAAAAATTGCATCACTCCCTCAAGCTTACCCACTGTCAACTATATACAGGTTCAGATTTCAGAGGGGCCCTCACAAAAGGGGCTCGATCAGAGTTTTCTTAAGGATCCCAAGCAGGGTGGGGCACATCTGTAATCCCAGCAATTTCGGAGGCAGAGGTGAGAAGATTGCCTGAGCCCAGTGGTTCAAGACCAGTCTGGGGCAATTTGTCAAGACCTCATCTCTAAAATAAATAACTGTTTAAAAATTAGCCAAATGAGATAAAGTACACTTGTGATTCCAGCTACTTGGAAGGCTGAGGTTGAAGGATCAACTGAACCCAGCAAGTGAGGGTCAAGGTTGCGGTGACAGCATGCCACTGAACCCAGCAAGTAAGGGTCAAGGTTGCAGTGACTGAGCATGCCACTGCACTTCCGTCTAGGTAACAGATTAAGACTCTCACTCAAAAAAAAAAAAAACCAAAAAAACAAAAACTGCTCTGTCCCCCATTATCATGAGATGGAAGACTACAGCCAAAGAGAGCACTTAAGGAGATGGCCAACCAGCCGGGCTCGGTGGCTCAGCCTATAATCCCGCGCCTTTGGGAGGCTGAGGTGAGTGGATTGCCTGAGCCCGCGGGTTCGAGACCTGCCTGGGCAGCAAGACCTCATCTCTACAATAAATCAAAAAAAAAAAAAAAAATCAGCCGGGCGTGGTAGCGCATGCCTGTAATTCCGGCTACTTGGAAGGCTGAGGTGGAAGGATCGCCAGAGCCCATCAGGTCGAGGTTGCGGTGGCTGGGAGCGGCCACTGCACTCCAGTCTGGGCGACAGAGTGAGACTCCAACTAAAAAAAAAAAAAAAAAAAAAAACTGGCCAACTGGTATGTAAAAATTGAACCACATTATTAACTATCAGGGAACTGCATATCACAATCACAGTTAAATATAACCTCACAATTGTTATTTTTATTATCAAGAGTTCTAAAGATAATTGTTGGCAAGGATGTGGGAAAAAGAGAACCCATATATACTTCTGTAAAATGTAAATTAGCACAACCATCATCATAAACAGTATAAAGGGTCTCCAAATTAGTAAAAATAAATAGAACTCCCAAATGACCTAGATATACCTCTGTTTAGTGTATAAAAAGAGAAAATGAAATTAGCACATATCTACACGTCGATGCTCATGAAGCATTATTCACAGTTCCCAAGCTTGGGAGACAGCCTAATTGTCCAAAACAATGGGATCAAAATGAATATTAGGTAATCATTTTAAATGGAGTTTATTTACAGCTTATACCTGTATTTCTATAGATTTATTACTAAATTGGAAAATCATTTTCATTTTCAACTATCATTTTCAAGGTTACCTGATCACCATAATTTCTTCAGTTATTTTATGGCTTCATTTCCAACATTTGGGTGATTATTGTCATGTTCATTTATTTATTGATATAGACCTTAATTTTTTGTTATATAATGTCATAACCTATGTCTCTACATTCTGACTTCATTAAAAACATTTAAGGGACTTCTACTTTCAGTCAGAATATAGTCAGTTTTAGAATATCAACAGAAAAACTGCCACACCTGAGAAAAAATAGATAAATTTAAAAATGATACTTATGATTCCTTAGAGCACTACAGAAGAAACAATGATCTGCTGAGCTTCATTCCAGAGAAGGAATAGGCTTTGTAGGTGAGCTGATATTCTCCTTTTTTTTCTATTTTCATTTTCTAAAGTTGACATTGGCAGAGATTCTCATGTTACCCAGGCAATGGTATTCTACAGGGGAAAAATAATTCATCTGATCTTTGGCAGTTACATGGAGCTCCCTTACTGAATTGGACAAAAGTTCAGTCTTTAACCCAGGATGGAGTTTTTTGGGATATTTGTTGAAGCCTGGGTTGGAAAAATTGCCTGGGTGAATGATACAGAAAGACAGATTAAACCTCCAAGATTCTCATGGGTTTTCCTCCTTTACTACTGCACTTGATTTTCCTGAGAAAAGATTCTTGGGACACGAAACACTACATCTTCTGCTGACTTTGCCAGTCTTAGTTTCACCAGTTCATCAACATACTCTTCTTATTAACTAAATGACCATTTTCCCCAATGGGAGACCAAATGAGACCAATCATCCCCTGGTATATAATGGGAGTAACTTAATCTATTGAAATGTCACTTATATCTGATTGAGTTAAATAGGAATGTGATATGACCTATGGTGCATTTGTTCAGGAACTTTACAAACTATTGAGCTGCTAAAGACCTAGAGCCTTATGTGATGTACCACTTTCCCATGAGCTCTCAGTGGCATCAGGACACAGCCTTGAGCATCACGCAGGGACACCTCAATTCAGATCTGTGATGGTTTTCTAAGAAAATCATCAGAGTTATTATCTGGGGTCATTTTCAATCAATCTCACCCAGAACCAACCCAAAAAAGTTTAACCATAGAACTAAGTATTGTGGCAACAGTTGAGCTCTGCAATGTGCTTTGGATTCTGATTTACTTCCTCTGCCCAACGTCTTCAGAATCTTCTTTTTCACAGTGAAAAAAATTGACTTACATAATACCTTGTATTTTCAAAATTCTGTTAAACATAGCATACATTTCTATGCTCTATGCACAAGACTTGGTTCTTGCTTGAATTTTAAAGTACAGCACTAGAATTAAGAGAACACAATTTTTAAAACATTTCCATCAGTTTTGACTGAGATTGCCCAAAGACTTTTGACCTTTGGCTTTCACTATTAAATAAGGTTACTGAAGTCTGTCTACTAGTGAAAACAACCAAACAAAAAGAAAAAGAAAAAAAATAAGAATGTGATTTATTTTCTTGGATACTTTGTTGAGAGCAACAGTATAAAATCCTTTGCCTGTTCTAATCCTAGAGCGATATTAGTGTTATGAACCAGTGAAAACAAAAATGGAGATGGGGAAAAAGAGTGTCTAAACATCACCAAATATTAACCTGCTGAAAATGCTGAACATATACTAGTAACTAACAAGCCATAACAATACAAAAAAGTAGCAAGATTGTCTTGTCATGAATCAGTCTCAATTAAGTGACTATTTTGCTGAATGAATATAATTGACATATGTATACATGGAAGAGCGGATTACTATGAGATTTGAAGACAGGCGTCCCTTCATCATGTCTTTTTGCTCATAGGGAACTTGGACCCTGCATTATTCTGCCATGCTAAGGTTGCTGCAACTACTGGGGTCTTATGTTGATGCTTGACGTGTAGCCAGGCACCTATAGTCTAGTGGCAGCCTAAATCCCTGAATTCTCCTGTATCTTCCACTTATTAATGAAAAGATTCAAATAACATGTCTAGTCTGATCCCCAGTGAAGAAACAAATTTGGACAGATAGAACAATGCAAGTAGGAAGAATTTTGCCTGGGGCTATACCACTGTGGGGAGATATTATAGAGCCGTTTGGTAGCAATAATCTCTAACATCTGAGTCTCCATTCTTCTGATTTTTACAATGAACTATCTCTTTACCCCAATGCCACCAAACTTGTCTGGGACACTAGAAAACCAGTAACCTTATTAATCAGTAGCCATTGAAACTAGATTGGTTTCTGTGGGTACCAATGCAAATAAATGTTTCCATCACTGTATAGTAGGCTCTGACCTAGACATGCAGGCAGGCACTCCAGGGGCAGGAAGAGTATAATCTGGGTCATCACAACATCCCTTCTGGATTCTGAAATAGTGAGAAGTAAGTGCAAGGTTAGTTATTTCCCTTCAGTTACTTATCTAATACTCAATTATTCTGTGTATGTATGTGTGAATTTGATTAGGCACCAAACAAAAATCTATTTCAAAACAGACAATATATTCTCAAGGTACAAGGAGCCTCTAGAAGTCACTTACACCAGTCTCCTTTTTCTGTGTGTTTGAGTCTTCATCAGAGCACAGGCCCTTGCTCCTTCTGGAATCCCTCACATATTTAAACACCACATGCCACATCCAGAAATACAAGGCATGTGCATGTAACACATGGGCAGAATTAATGTTGTAAGCATTGGAACTGACAGTGCTCACCCTCAAATCAAATTCTTGTTCTTTACCAACTTTCAGTCTTTACCAGGGACCAAAGCATTAGCAGCTCCAGGATATGAGGAGGGAATCTCATTTTGAGAAGTTGAACTGAAAGTCCTGATCAGTCAAAGCAAGCTCAGAACTGAATTTTTATCTCAACTTGCAAGGGAAGATTCTTCCTAGAGAACACTATGTAAATCCACCAGTATACTCAGTGGTGAAGAAAAGGCAATGAACAATATTCCTAAATCTAAAAATGTATCTTTTTCTTGATAATGTTAACAAACAATAATGAAGCCGCTAACAAAATAAACCAGCAGCCAAAACTAGCCACCTACACTACACAGAAATGCTAAGAGTTTATAAAGAAATAATAATCTTCATTAGGTCCAGAATTGCATAAAAGTGGTGGGAGAAATGAGGACTAAATTATCTAGAATTCCATAGTGGAAAGTACCTTGTCTTGTTGAGTTGATGTTCATATGATTTTAATGGTTCTCCTGCCATATTTTTCAGACTTGCATTTGGACACAAGTTTAGACTTTACACAGCAAAAGGAACCATTTGAGAAAGGATAATCCACCTGAGTGAGCCTCAGTAGTTGCACAGGGTAGCCTCTAAACATGTCTAGCGTTTTCCCCGGGACATTTGCTGTGGTATATTATGCATTCAGTTGATGCGAGCCAGGCTAGCAAAGCAGAAACCACTCCTAACTTAGGAAATATTGTTGCTGTTGTTAATTTTCTCCAATTCTGTGAATACCATTCCTATAACATGTCTGAATCATGGGCATTGATCTCCATCCCCACTGCTCCCTGTTTATGTAGCCTCTCCTAAGACTTCTGGTTAGCATGCCATTGCTTGATACATGTTTCCAAATGATGTTGTCTCTATGTGGCCACATTAGGTTGTAGATGTGCTATCAAGTCTCTTTACACAGGAACATCTGTAAACGTTTTGTGATTGCAGAACTAGAAAACTTCTCAATGAACTGCTTTCCCTCAAAACTTGCAGTGGTGCATACTTGAACTATGAAGCCAGGCAAAGATTCCTTCAGTTCTGTGATTCCACACAAGAAACACATCTGGGCTCCATTTTGACTTCATGTCTTCAGCCAACACTCACTGCTATCCATGACCACACAAAATGTAAGACACAGAGCTGATTATTCGACAATAGTTGACCTCTGGTATATTTCCTCCAAGCTCCCATTCCTGCAGTAGGCCTAAATTGCTAAAATCCTTAACATTTGGGAAAAACAAAAACAAAAATCTCATATATTCTGTTTTATTCCAGGTGTATATGAGAATATTTCTATAATCTTCTTCTTCTAGTTAGCTTTTTATTATTGTTTTTAAAACTCAATTTTTGGGATTTCAATAAATAACCTTTTCCTATCAAATGACAATTGAAACAAATAAAAAGTTTTTGCATTAGGATCTGATATCTTCCTCAAATTCACAAAAGTCAGTGTGAAGCGTCAAATCCAGGATTCCTGCTAATTGTACTCAACCAGCTGCCCCTGAGGTCAATTTCTATAGAATGCTCTTTCCACCACCTTCACTGAGTCAGGAAGCAAAGTAGTGAAAACTAGAAGGAAGTTGGGAAAGTTGAGAAATACAAATTTCTGAATATTGTCAAATGTTATCTTCTTAAACTATACAACAAAACTGCTAAACTGCAAGATGTATTCCACATGTGTTGCCACAAATATGTGTTAATTTCCTGCCTATTATGCTATTTAAGTCTGATTGACAAGTGTAGGTAAGGCAGCGTGGTTCGAATGAGATTTCTTTTCTTCCTCCATTCAGTCATATCTGTATACTTCCAAAGCACATGGATCATCCCTATTTTTCTGTGCTTATATCATGCCAAGGCTGTTGCCGCTAACAGGGCCATTAAGGGATTATCCTGACATATAGCCGAAGCACCCAAGGGACAGGACCCTTAGATTCAACACACTGACTGGAGTTCCCCCAACATCTTCATGTTGTACGTACAGAGATCCTGCTGATCTGTTATGCAGGCAAAAAAATACATATGGGCAGCTGGGTCATTTAAGTAGGGAAGTTTGCAATCAGGGTTGAACTACTGTGGGAGAAGTATGAGTAGTTTGCACGCAATAATAAGCCCCAATCCCCTAGCCTCCACTCTGCTGATTTTTGGTGTAAAATTAGTGCCTGACCCACTGCCACTGAACCTGTCTGTGACTCCAGAAGCTCAATGAAAAACCAAATAGATCAGGAGCTTTGGAGACTGGCCTGGCTTCTGCAGGTAACCAATCCAAAGAAGTGTTCCATCACTTTCTATGAGGCTCTACTAGACCTGCAGGAGATGGAGGTTGGTTCTCCATGGGTGATGGACAGGGAAAGTGGAGTCTTGGTCATCACAATATCATCATTGTATCCTGAAATATGAGAGATAAGTACAAGAGTATACACAATCCTTAGAAGAAATTTTAAAAATAATTTTCTATCATTTTATAGGCTAGATCAATTTTGGCAATTTTGATTCAAACCCTAACAATATGTATTATAAAACGGAAGAGTCTGGGCTCGGTGGCTTAGTCTGTACTAACAGCACTTTGGAAGACCAAGGTGAGTAGATTGCCTGAGCCCATGGGTTTCAGACCCACCCAGGCAACTTGGCGAGACCTTGTCTCTACAATAAATCAAAAAAATTAGCTGGGCATGGTAGCATGCACCTGCAGTTCTGGCTACTTGGAAGACTGAGGCAGAAGGATCACCAGTGCCCAGCAGGTCGAGGCTGTGGTGGCCAGAAGCATGCCACTGCACTCCGGTCTGGGCAACAGAGTGAGACTCCAACTCAAAAAAAAAAAAAAAAACAAAAAAAAAAAACAGAAGAATAGATGTGTCCAATACAAAAAGGTCCTCTAGAGGTCCCTACATTATTCTCCTGTTTCTATGTCAATATCTTCACCAGAACACAGGTCCTCGCTTCTTCTAGAATATTCCTCACTCTTACACATTTAAAAATCATATGCCCCATCGTTGAGAATAGGACATGCTTATCTAACATGTTGACAGAACACACGTGGGAGGCATAGGAAACCCCAGAACTCACCCTTCCACCTAATTCTCCTTTGTCATCTCCTTCTATCTTTACCAGGGACCCAGAGTATCAGCAGTCCCAGGGGTTGAGCAGGCAACCTCATTTTGAGAAGCTGAGCTGAGGAGTACTGAGAGTCAAGACAGAGTCTCAAGTCTGTCAAGACAGTGTTAGTTTTAACTAAGACTAACATGGAAAGGTCCTTTCTAGTGGGCACCATGCATATCTCCTTGTTGATGCAGTGGTCTAGAAAGAAACAACAGGAGGGTGGGATGGAAGGGGGCTATCCTGTGAGCAAAATATCTGATGTGCTTGAAAAAAAATTAACAGAAGTGAAAGAAGAGAAGTGACATATTTGTTTTCTTCTGCTTACTGACAGTTTTTTTTTCTTTTACTTCCATGGCAATCTCTCAGTATATGTTATACTTCTCATTAATACAATTTTGTTTTCATAAATATTTGGTGGTTATTATTTCTTTGCTCATATATTTTGAAAGAGTCTTCCTTTTAATTTTTAAATTGAGATAAAATATTAACTGTGTAAAGAACAAAAACTTAATTTTGAAATGAGATAATGTGTTATTCCTATCTACTATCCAGATAGAAATATAAATTATTTCAAATTTTCCAGGTCAACATTGAGGTCAGTGTTGTCTCTCTCAAACTTCTAAGGGAACTGCTACTCTAAAATCATAATAATTTGGTTTTCATGAACACAAATGTCATATGAATTGAGATAAGCATTTTGTAAAAGGACTTCTAACTTTTCTCATGTTTCTTTTGTGTTATTGAAGCATTTATTTAATTGTATAGATACAAGCTACCTTCTGTTGGCATTTTATGTGATCCAGAAAGATTTATTCTTTAATTTCTTTAAGACATATCTGCTAGTCATGGCTTCCTTTCATTTTTTTGACTTTTTATTTTGTTTTATTTTATCCTGTCTTTTATTATTGAAATAGAGTTTTGCAGAATATAAAATTATATTTTTGGATAGCAGTGTATGGTATATGTAATACATATGTATTTTTTTAGAATTTTGTTCTACTTAAAGTCTGTTGTCCAATAAAGAATATTGATGAAATAAATTATGTTTGCTCTTAAATGATAGATGATTCCATGATGGCCATTTGCCACTGGAATGCTGAGAGCACGGAAAAAAGGAAAAGAGAACTAGGATTTATTAAAATATGATGGTGTCTACCAATGGGTAAGTGTTATGGACCCAATTAATTGCACTAATGAATACAATTATCTATCACATTAAATTGAGATAAAATATTCACTGTGTAAAGGACAAAAACTTAATTTTGAAATGAGATAAAGTTTTATTCCTATTATCCAGATAAAATTATAAATTATTTCAAATTTTCCAGGTGCTTTCTTCAAGTGGGAAAATAGCAAATTCACTGAGCTACTTTTTAATAGGGAAGCTGAGATACTGTTGATGTCCTGTATAGCTTCATGCAATTAAGTCTCCGTTTCCAAGAATCTGAAATTCAGGGGCCTCAGTTGAAGAACATGTGACTAACATTGTCCTGGTACTCATTTCTTAAAATAACTATTATTCCAAGTTTTCCATTTCTGACTTAAGTTGTATTATCTTCTGATTGCTATGAAAGAAAAAAATAGAAAGAGCAGAGGGTGGATGGGGGGTATCAGAGAGGTTATATCAAACTATATTACTTAATGTAGTTGGTCTGACTTGGGCTTTTAGAGAAAAATTTAGAAAAAAAATTTAAAGAACTCACATAATTTTTAAAAAGCAAATAATAGCAAATTGGAAATCATTCCAGAGAATGATATATAACTAATGTCACTGTTTTGTTTGTGTTTGCTTTGTTGTTTATTTATTTTATTTTATTATTTTATTTTAAAGATGTGGGTTACAATTCAGGTTTAGGTATGCAAGTCGTCATCGTACAGCTGAAGTTTGGGCCTCCCTTTGTTCCCAACTTAGCCTGGTATTGTATCAGGAACCTTACTGATGTTGTGTCCTAACCTTCCACCCAGGCAGTATCCAACTACTGCCAATTCCTTTCTTAGAGTATTATGGTAAATTTGCTCATGAGTGAGAATATGCTGTACTCTGTTCTTTGTGTCTGTGAATATGATAGATTCTAAATCTATTCAAGTTGTTGTGAAGTCCATAGGCTTGCCTTTCTTTTTTTCTTTTTTTTTTTTTTTTTTTTTTTGAGTTGGAGTCTCACTCTGTCACCCAGACTGGAGTGCAGTGGCCGCTCCCGGCCACTGCAGCCTCGACCTGCTGGGATCCGGCAATCCTTCCATCTCAGCCTTCCAAGTAGCCGGAATTACAGGCATACACTACCACACCCGGCTCATTTTTATTTACTGTAGAGATGAGGTCTCACCAAGTTGTCCAGGCGGGTCTCGAACCCATGGGGTAAGGCAATCCACTCACCTCAGCCTCCCAAAGGCACAGGATTACAGGTTGAGCCACCAAGCCTGGCTATGCTTACCTTTCTTTAAGGCTGCATACTATTCCATTGTGCATATGTACCACATTTATTTTTTATCCAGTTCAATTTCAGTGGGCAGCATGGTCAGTTCTATGTTTTTTCAATTATGACTAGCACTGCAATAAACATGTGTATGCAGGTATCTTTTTTTGTATAGTGAATTGAGTTCCTCAGTGTATATTCCCAGTAAGGGGATTGCTGGATCATATGGAAGGCAAAGGTCTAGTTATTTTAGAAATTGCCACACTCCTTTCCAAAGAGATTACACTAGTTTGCATTCTCACCATTGTAGAAGTATTTCTTTTTCTCTACATTCTTGCAAGCATTTGTTGTTTTGTTTTATTAATGATGGCCATTCTTCAAGGGGCTTGGTGGTATCGCAATATGGTTTCAATTTGCATTTCTCTGATGATTAAGGAGGCTGAGCACTTCTTTGTGTGTCTAATGGCTGCCCATATATCTTCTTTTGAGAAGGGTCTATTTATGTCTTTTTCCCATTTTTTTTTTTTTGAGTTGGAGTCTCACTCTGTCACCCAGATTGGAGTGCAGTGGCCGCTCCCAGCCACCGCAGCCTCGACCTGCTGGGCTCCAGCGATCCTTCCACCTCCAAGTAGCTGTAACTACAGGCGCGTGCTACCACACCTGGCTAATTTTTTATTTATTGTAGAGATGAGGTCTTGTCAAGTTGCCCAGGTGGGTCACGAACTTTTTCCCATTTTTTAATGGGGCTGTTTGTCTTTTTCCTATTGGCACATTTGTTCTCCTTGCAGATCCTGTGTGTTAGACCTTTGTCAGATATACAGTGGGCAGATATTTCTCCCATATTGTGGGTTGTTGTTCAACTCTCTTGATGGTTCCGTTTACTTTACAGAAGCTTTTCAGTTTGATGAGGTCCCACTTGTCTATATTATCTCTTATGGCATGGGCACTTGGGGTTTGATCAGGAGTTGGTTGCACATTCCAATTTTCATAAGAGTAACTCCTACATTTTCTAAGGTTATTAGTGTTTGGGGTTTTTATGTTTAGGTCTTTGATCCATTTTGAGTTGACTTTTGTGTATGGTGATATGCATGTGGTCAGTCAGTTTTCCCCGCACCATTTACTGAATAGGTTCTCCTCTTCCCAGAGGTTGGTGGAGGTTTTGTCAAAGATAAGTTGGTTGATAAATGGAGATTTTTGCTTCCAGAATATGTTTCTTTTTCCCTTGGTCTATATGCCTATTCTTGCACCAATACCAGGCTGTTTTGATTATTGTTCCCTTATAGTAAAGTTTAAAGTCTGGAAGTGTGATACCTTGCGCTTGTTTTTTTTTTTGTTGTTGTTGTTGTTAAGGATTGTTTTAGCTATTCATGGTCATTTATTTTACCATATGAATTTCTGTATTGTCACTTTCAGGTCTGAGAAGAAGATTGATATTGGTAACTGAATGGGTGTTATGTTGTTCTATAGATTATCTTTGGTAAAATGGACATCTTAACAATATTGATTGTTCCAATCCATAAGCATGTAACATTTTTCCATTTGTATGTGTCTTCTTGGCTTTCTTTGAATGGTGTTTTGTAGTTTCCATTGTAAAGTTCTTTCATTTCTCTGGTTAGGAAGATGCCGAGGTATTTCATTTTTTTGTGTGGCTACTGTGAATGAGATCATGTTTTTTATTTGGTTCTTTACAATCCTGTTGTTGTAATATAAGAATGTAAGAATACAACTGTTGCCTCACATGGTGCCTCAAGTCTTTAATCACAGCACTTTGTGAGACTGAGGTGGGAGGATTGCCTGGGCTCACGGACTCTAGACCAGTCTGGGCAATTTGGTGAGGCCCTGTCTCTACAATAAATTAAAAATATATGCCGGGTGTTGTAGCGTGCACCTGTAGTTTCAGCTACTTGAATGTCTGAGCCAGAAGGATCACCTAAATCCAGCAGGTTGAGGTTGCAGTGGCTCTGAGCATGCCACTGCACTCCAGTCTGGGCAACAGAAAGACTCTGACTAAAAAAGAGAATGCAATTGTATTTTTCACATATATTTTGTACCTCGAGACTTTGCCAAAGTCCTTTATCAGTGACAGCAGGATTTTAACAGATTCTCTTGGGTTTTCAAGGTATAGGATCATATCGTCAGCAAAGAGGGATAACTTCACTTCCTCTTCCTATTTGGATATCCCTAATTTCCTTCTTTTGTCTAATTACTCGAGCTAAGATTTCCACCACAATGCTGAACAAGAGGAATAAGAGTGTGCATCCTTGTCTTGTTGTGGTTTTCAGAGGAAATATTTCCAGTATCTGTCCATGTAGCAATATGCTGGCTATTGGTTTATCGCAGATGGCACTTACTGTTTTGAGGTATGTTCCTTTTATGACTAGGTGTTTGAAGGTTTTTATTGAGAAGGAATACTGGATTTTCTCAAAAGCTTTTTCTGCAACTAAAGATACAATCACATGGCTCTTGTTTTTACATCTGTTGATGTATTTAATTACGTTTATGGCTTGAGGATGTTGAACCAGTTCTGCATCCTATGGATAAAGCCTACTTGGTCATGGTGGATAACTTTTTAGATGTGTTGTTGGATCTGATTTGCTAGAATCTTGTTGAGAATTTACATCTATGTTAATTGGGGATATTCTCCTATAGCTCTCTTTTCTGTTTGTTCTTTATCCAGTTTGGGAATCACTATTATGTTAGCTTCATAAAATGATTGGGGGAAATCCAATTTCCTCAATTGCCTGGAATACTTTCAATAGGATTGGTATCAGATCCTCTTGTATGTTTTGTACAAGTCCACTGCAAAGTTGTCTGGACCAGGTTTTTTTTGTTGTTGTTGGTAGTATTCTTATGGCAGAGTCAATTTTCCAGGTTGTTATCAGTCTATGTAGGATCTTAATGTCTTCTTGTTTCAACTTGGGGAGGTTGTGTTATGTCAGGAAGTCCTCCATTTCATTTATATAATCAAGTTTGTTTCCATACTATTGTCCATAGTAATCTCTGATTTTTTTTGTATTTATTCAGGGTCAGTTGTCATTTGATCTTTGTATTTCAAATTGTGTTTATTTGGGCTTTTTATCTGTTTTTCTTGGTGATTCTGGCTAGGGATCTATCAGTTTTGTTTATTCCTTCAAAGAATCAGCTTTTTTTTTTTTACTTTTTTCTATGATATTTTTGTCCTGTACACCCCACATTTGGGCTTTTACTTTTGTGACTTAGATTCTTCTGCTAATGTTAGGATTTGAGTGGTTTTGTCTTTCTAACTCCCGTAGGTGAGTTGTTAGGCTGGTAAGTTTTGAGTTTTCCATTTTCTTGATATGTGTTTGTAGATCTACAATACTCCCTCTTAGAACCTTTTTTCATGAAATCCCAGAGGCTTTGGTAGAATGTTTCTTCATTTTGATTTGTTTCCAGGAATCTTTTAATTCCTGTTTTAATTTCATTGACCCAGTAGCTGTTCAGCATCATGCTGTTTAGTGTACATTTGTTTGCTGTTTGGGGGGGGAAATTTTGTTGGTTTTGATATTTATTTTTATTCCACTGTTTTCTGAGAAGGTGCATGGCAATATTTCAATGTTATGAAATTTGTTTGTGCTTGATTTATGACCCAGAATGTGATGAATCTTGTAGCATGTTTCATATGGTGTTGAGCAGAATGTATATTCTGTCTTTGCTGGGCGGAGTATTCTGTAGGTATATTTTAATCCATTGGGTTGACCATCAAGTTGAGGTACCAGATCTCTGTTGATTTTTTGACTCAATTATATACCTAGGGTTGTTACTGGGATATTTAATTCCCAAGGTATAATAGTGCCAGAGTCAATATTTTTAGTTACTTAGTAGTTGCTTTATAAATGCTGGTGCCCATGTGTTGGGTGCACACATAATTAGGATGGATAGTTTTGACAATGGATTGAACCCTGTATCATTATGCAATGTCCTTCCATATATATTTTTTTAATTTTTGAAAGCTTAAAAGTTGTTTTTTCTGACATTTCTTGCCTTATTTTGTGAGCCATTTGCCTGGAAACTCATTTTCCATCCTCTCACGTTGAGTCTGCAATGCATTGTTTTTGGTAAGATGAGTTTCCTGAATGCAGCAAAATATTTGGGTCATGCTTTTTAATCCAGTATGTCATTCTGTTTCTTTTCAGTGGTGCATTTAGTCCATTCACGTTCAGGCTGATTACTGAAATGTAATGTTTATCCCTGTCATGAGGTTCTTTTAAAGCTTTTACTTTGTTTCTTTTTGACTTTGGGGTTGATGTATTTGTGTTTTCAAGATTGTTGTCACAATGTATTCCCTGTTGATTCTGTGTTCTGCTGTTCTTTTGTGAAATGTGTGACCATTCTTTTTTTCTTTCTTTCTTTCTTCTGTACTTATTATCTTTTTAAGCATCTTCTGTAAAGCTGGTCTGGAAACTGCAAAATCTCTCAGGGACTGGCTGTCTCCATCACTGATGAAGCTGACCTCATATGGGTAGAAAAATCTTAGTTGAAATAGTTTATCTCTGAGGACTTTGAATATTTGACTCCAGTCCTTTCTAGTTTTCAGTATTTCTGCCAATAGGTCTGCTGCTATTCTGATTGGTTTTCCCCTGATGGTAGTGTGACCTTTCTCTCTTGCTGCCTTTACATTTTTTTCTTTTGTGTCTACTTTGTGTAGTCAGATTACTGTGTCTAGGGGTGTCTTCTCATTTGACATTTTGTGGGTGATCTCTGTACTCTTGTGTTTGGATGGCCACATATCTAGTGAGATGGGGAAGATTTTTTTGGGTAACCTCCAGGAATACTTGCTCCAAGGTGTTCTCCCACTCCTTTCCTTCTTCTGGGATACCAATCAAGCATTAATTTGGCCTCTTCATATGATCACACATCTCATGAAGGCTTTGTTCTCTCTTTCTGCATTTTCTTTCCATGTTTTATATAGATTGGGAAAATTCCATGTTTTGATCTTCAAGTTCTGAGATTATATTTTTCTGCTTGATTAATTCTACTTTCCAGGCTTGTTATCTTGTTACTTATTTCCGGGATGAAATTTTTTATAACCAAAAACTCAATAACAAGTTATTTCAGTGTTGCATCTTGTCTGTCTTGAGTCTTATTTACCCTTTCCATCCATTCCCTAATCCTTGTTGTATTCTGGGACCAATCATTGGTGCCTTCCATTGTTTGGGCTCTGAAGTCTGATTTTTCACTTGTTTTCTCCTTGTAGCACTGGGAATACCTCTGTTCTTCCATTGACATTTTTCTCCATTTATGACAGATCTCTTTCTTTTCTTTTTAGTTTTGTAATTCAGTTGCAGTAGGAGATGCTTTCACTTCTGATATTTGCTCAGCCCTTGATTCTTCCTTGATTAGGGCTTTGAATTTGTTGTATTTTGAAACAGAGCACTGATCTCTTTGGATGTCTTCCACATCCTTTTCTGATCAAACCCTTTGTCCCAAGGCTGAATCAGGTAGGGGCTGGAGCTCCTGAGAATCTGCACTCGCCCTGTCCCTCTAGTGAATATACTTTCAAGATACTCCCTCTGGGTAATGATCAACCCCTGAGCAGTTAATTCCCCTGTCACAGAGATCAGGTCTGTCACTCCCTGGTGAGCAAGCCAGAGCAGTTTCTTTCTCAGTTTTTAAGATGGTAGCAGAGTGCCTCTTTCATCTTTTCCAGTGGGTCTCTGCCACTGGGTAACCACGCTGTGCTCCCTCCACAGCACTTGCTCCGGTGTCCAGCCAGGTGCTGCATTGGTGAGGCCAGGCCTGAAGCCAGCAGTCTCTTTAAACAGCTTCTTCCTGAGAAGGGGTTTATTGATTTTAGAAAATTGATGCTCAGCTTCTGCACCCTGGGAAGTGCTAGGGACCAAGCAAAGAAGTCTCAGTACCAGCTGCTTCAACAGGAGAGCCCTGGCCACTTGCTCCCAAGCCCCTACTGAGTGACTACATACCCACCTACTCACTGACACATATGCAAAATTTTCCAAACACTCACTCACACCTGGTCTCACTTAGTCTAACTAACTCCACTGCCATCTTCCTGAGAATCCACTGGCAATCTTTTTCACTGTCTTTTCAGTCATTGTCAGACACTATGCATAGTTACTGATGATTTTGAAAGCCAAGACATGCCATTCTATCTCTGAAGCCAGGAGGTGACTGTGGATGTGAGCAAATGTGAATCTCAGAGTCTCATTACCAGGCTTCCAAAACAGTGACCAATGGTATGTAGAGAACTCATGGAATTTGTACTTTCTTATATCTGGATGAAGGGATCCCTTGATCCTTATCCTCCTGATGCCCTTAAATGACCAGAATTCATTTTAGAAATCTAGCTCCATTTCCTATTCTTTAGAGACCTTCTCACTCACAATTCTTGGTAGTGTACATTTTCTAGTCAGTTTTACAGACTTACACTCTGCTTTGGAGACAGTATGTCATATAGGGGAACTGGTTCTCAGCTAACTGCCTATGAATTTTGTCATTTCTAAGTTTCCTTATATGTTATGTGCCCTATGGCTATGTGGTCTTCTAGATAAATGAGCAGCAGCAAGAGATGTAAAAATTATTAACTACTGAATGAAATGAATGATTTCTGAAAAGGAATGAAGAAGAGGTGATAACAGAAATCTATCTATCTATCTAACATCTATCCATCTGTCTATCAATCTACATATTTATACCTACCTAAGAATCTCCAGTATTGGACTGCTCTCCTGGCCATTTTCATCAGAGACACAAAGAGTTCCTTTTGGGATCAATGTTGTGCATGTGCCACCCTCTTATCGTCAAGTGTGCGAGGCATCATGAGGTTTCTTCTTGTTATTTTTAAAGGCCACTTCTTAAATAATTGCAAATGCAATTGCAAATGTTTTCACATGTTCATACATGCTTTATGCCTGATATCTGTAAAAAAAATATAATTGGTTTCCAGGTACATTTAACCAGTGTGGCCACATTAGATAGTGAAACATAGTTTTCATTTTAATGTCAATGATTTATGAATTGAGATTTCCCCACCATGTCTGGGAATGAAATGCTATGGGGACTACAGAATATTTTGCGGCTTAATGCTCTAATTTCTAGTGAAGTGATTGTAGTGTCTTTAAACTTGGGCCCCAAGTGACCCAGTCATCCTGGACTTGTATCTCACATTTGTTGTTCCTCTAGAGAACTTTACCTTTTCTATGCACAGGACTCCCTCAGCTTTTCTGGGTTATATTGCAAGGACAAGGCAAGGGATACCAAAAAGCAGAAGCTCTAGTTCTCAGTTATATTTGGATTTTACCATCATTTTATTCACTAATCTCATAACGGCAGGATGAAGCTGTCAGATGTTTGTTGAGGGAGGGGACATCCTCTTTTATCTTCTTTAAACCAAGTACATCCTGGATTTTTATGAAGGTTTAAACTAATATTTACAGAAATGTTCAATGTGTTGCCTCAAATCTGCATTGAATAAAGAGTTTGAAGGCTGGATGGGATGTGTTATTTTGCCACTTTGCTCCCTGATTCCAGAAGAGGCAATGACACTTGCAAAATTTAGAGCTGGATAAATGTCCTCGGTATAAGGTACTTATCACTCAGCTATTTCTCCTTCTTGGTGCTCTCTGAATATTTTCTAGTACAGATGATCCCACATTTTTTAAGTCTAAAAATGAATGAGTATTACTCCTTCTTCTGGTCTACAGTCAATACTCTATAATTTGTGAAATAATAACTCAGACTTAAATAAATTCATATTCACTTTTTCATTGTATTGTTTAGAAGAGATCACTACACAGTCTGGTCAAAATAATTCCAGACAGATGCTTACTGTTTATATACATTAACTCTGGTACCTGAATTTCTCTTGAAAAATGAAACACAATTTCATTTTAAACTTTTGCAACAAATCTGTCTTGAGACCCAATTGTGAACCAAGCCCTGTGCTACATACTAAGTTTAAAGGTGACATAAAAGAAAGAAGGAAAGAAAAAAAGAGTGAGAGAAAGAGAGAGAGTTTAATTTATAACCTTGTGAAATTCATAAGGAAGATCACGAATACTCCCATGACTTTTTTTTCAGAAGTTCCTGAGATAAAGCTGGCAAAAACTGCAATTCTATTTTGGATGGAAGTAGCTGTGAAGCCAATTTTTTTGCTCCATGGCCATAGCAAATACTTTTCCTAAAAATAAACAAAAAAATCCTATGAGCCATTTCTAGAGAGAATAATGAAAAATATGTGTGTGCATACATACCTATAACCTTGTGAAAATCAAAGATAGTAACTCAAGTACAATATCTATTTATAATTCTTTCTCTTTAGTCATGGGGAAATAGGCAAAATACTGAATCCAAAGTTTACTTACAATTGTCCTTTCTTTCCCAATCCATTCCCATGGTTATTTTTTGTTTTCATTTGTAATCCATTTAGTTTCATTTACTTTTGTTTCATTTACTTTCATTTGTAGTCCATTTAGTTTCATTTACTTTTGTTTCATTTGTTGATTTCAGTTATTTCTATAGAATATATATATATATGGTTAATATAATCCCCAAAGATACAAACATACACAAACAAAAAAAACATATGTTTAGAGAACTGTCACATCTTGAATCTCTTCCTCCCATTTCCATCTCCTATCCCTAATTCCGTTTACAAGTTACCAGTGTCACTCTGGTGCATCCTCTCAGTTTTTGTTTGTTTGCTGTCTCCTGCTTGCTTACATGAATTGTAGACTTTTGTTTCACTTTACTGTTTTCATTTAATAATACAGCCTTCTCTATGAGTGGTTTGTTTGTTTAGTTGTTTGGATTTTGTGTTATTTTTATCTACAACCTAGCAACACTTTATATTGTGAAGGTACCATAGTTTTTTCTATCATAATTTTATGTATGGGCATTTGGGATATTGTCAATATTTTGCAAACAACTATAAACAATGCTTCAATGAATAATCTTGTGCATATGTACTTTTGTAATGTTGGGGGTGTATCTCCAGGGAAACTTCTGGAAAATGGATTGTAGATCAAAATATAAATGTTTATGCTGTCTTTTATATGTGGTTATAGTTTCTTCCAAAGGTGATGTATTAGTTACCATTCCTAGAAACTGTTAAAGAAAGTGCTTATTTCTCTAAAATTGAACTTCTCCATTTTTAAAAATTTCTTCAAATGAATGCAGCTATTTATATTCTATTTTGCATACTCTGATGTGTAGTTTGCCCATTATTTTGCTCTAGCTTTCACAGTGTTTCCTATATTAGAATACTAATTCTCTATTCATTTACTATTTAAAATATATTTTTTTAGTCGAGGTCTCATTCTGTCACCCAAACTGGAGTGCAGTGGCATGATCACAAGTCACCACAGTCTCAATCATTGGAGCTCAGGAGATCCTTCTGCCTCACCCTCTTTAGTGTCTGGGACTACTGTCATGCCCAACTAATTTTTTTTTATTTTTTGTAGAGATGAGGTCTCACTATGCTGCATAGGCTGATCTTAAAGTTCTGAGGCTCAAGGGATCCTCTGATCTCGGTCTTCTAAAATAGTGGGAATACAGGCATAAACCACTGTGCATGGCCTGAAATATTAACTCTTTATTCTTACATTATATTCAAAGATGCTCTTCTCAGTTTGCCATGATCTTTGAATTAAATTTCTATTTACATTTTTATGCCATTTGTTTGATTTAATCTTTTATGTAGAAATTTCCATGGATTTATTTGATAAATGATTACAGTACTAGAACATTTTCCCCTAATTTTTTAATCTCTATATTGGTTTGTTATACTTGAATTACCTTAGAGAACTACAACATTCATCCTTGGCTTATTGTGTCTTATGTAACTTAATATCTAACCACTTTCCTAATGATGTATGTATCTTAAACATTTCCCTGTTTAACCTCAGAATATTGGCCATCGATGTTTGTAGCTGCAGTGTTTACTCAGAGAATAATACATATACATATATACATAACAATACACATATAGTATGTATTACATATATAAATATATAGTAATTATTTTTGTGTGCATGTGTTTGTGTGTGTGTAATTATTTTTAGGATTAGAGACAAATTCTGTTTAAAAATAGCTCCAAAAGCAGTTTTTGTATTTTCTTTTCTTTCTTTTTTTATTCTGCACACAAATGTTTATTGAAGCACTATTCAGAATAGCAAAACATGGGATCAAATGTGCTGTCCATGGAAACTGGACTAGATATTAAAAATGTGGTCTATGTACACAATGGAATATTATGCAGCCACAAAGGAGGAAAAAATTATGAACTTCATGGAAACTTGGATGGATTTGGGGTCTCAAATTCAGTGATTTATTACAGAAACAAAAAAACTGAGTACCATGTATTCTCACTCATAAGTGGACCATCTACACCTAACATAAGTCCACAAAAAAGGGATTGGCAGTGGTAAGACACTGCCACAGGAGTGAGGAGGGGGACATATAATGCCTATATTTTATTATCACCTTGAAAATCTGTCAGATTTTCATCAGCCTCAGAGAAATGTTATGTAAAATTAAATGAGTGTGGTAGCTCACTGAACTTTTTTAAAATGTGGGTAGGCACTACAACTTAAAATATTGTCTTTTGCCACTTGTTTTTAATTTTAAGTGTAATTTTTAATCCTGCATGCATTTTACTTGCCACAAGACACAACTGATATTTATACAGTCAAAATTTTGGAAGACTTTCCACATATTTACTAATGTTATTCACTCTTCTTAAGTCTTTGCTTACATCAGAATTTGATTTTCTTCTCCCTGAAAAAATTAACTATAATATTTGTGTTAAGGGTGGTCCTCTAATGATTTTTCTATGTGTTCATTAATTTGAAATATACTTATGTTGCCTTCATTGCACAGAATCTTCAATTCCTTTCTAAGCTGTGAATATATATTTTATTGTCTTCTGGCTTACATCATTAATGCTTAGGTGTTACTCACTGCTCTTATTCTTGCTCCCTTCCCCCACTCCCTTTCTGGTCTTGCTTATCTGTCTCTGTTCAGTATTAGAGCTAAAATGGGCATGGATGTGATTTTCAAAAAACATTTATCTTACCTAGGGTTCATAACATTACTTCTCTCGATCTATTATCAGTTTTATACATCTCTCTTTCATTTTTTTCAAATATTACTTTTGTCTGTATTCTCTCTTCTTCTCCTTCCATTCCAATTATACATTCATTTGGTTTTCTTTAGTTTCCCCATATTCACTTTTACTTGTTTTCCATCCTTTTTTGCTTCAAGCTTGGGACATTAACTTTCTGCTGATCATGCTCCTTTTCAGCTCTGTCACATATCCTACTAAACTCATCTATTGATATCTTCATTTTTTTATTTTCCTTGTATGTTAAGTTGGTTTCTTTTTTGCATTTTCTGCTCCTCTGTTAACATTTTTATCTTGTCATTTAATGTATTAGCCACTTAATATATGATTCCCCAATATCCAAAAATTATTTAAGTCTGTTTCTGTTGACTGCTTTTCCTTTTGATTTTATGTCTGGATTATTTTTTATTGAAAGTCAGACCACTTTTTATGTATTTAATGATGTTCACGTGTGTATGTATACATATTTATACATATTTGCTCAAAAAAATTTCAAAAATGATTTTGGGCTATTGAATGATGTCTTTTCTTCAGAAAGAATTCACATGATTTTAGCACGTGGAAGTCTACTCAGTGACTGCACTGTTTTGACCTGGTTTCTAGTAACATTTGATGTTCTCCTTCCCAGGGTGCAGCTCTGCCAGGGTTCCAACTAAGATTTGGGTATTTATCAGAATCTCTTTTTTTTTCCTTGCAGCCCCTGAGGACTAATTATTACCACTAGCTATGTGAGATTTCTGAAAATTCTGCATGACTTTGAGGCCTCTTAGCCTCGTTTTTTCTTTCAGATTTCTAGTTTGTGAGAACATATTTCTGAGCCAGTAAATGCTTTAATATAGATCATAGAGAGACAAATGGAAATTACTTTTCTGAGTTTCTGTATTCATCTTCTCAGACTGTCTCAGTGAAATATCACAGACTGGGAGGCTTATGCAACAAAGTGGAGGAGGCAAAATTCCAACCAAGGGCCTATGGTTCTAATTCCGCTGTTCTGTGATCAAATAAATTAGTATGTCAGGATCACTTACACTAAATTTTTTTACCAGATATCCTCGGTTATATATGAGTTACGTGGACAAGACAAAGTTATTTTATCAGTGTATGTTTTTACTCAGGTTTGTCACACTTGAGAGGCAAATTCTCATGTTGATGAAATTAATCGCATGATGGATCTTTCAACTCCAGGCTGCTGACTGTGGGAGTGAAATCTGCATCAGACCAAATCATGCTGAGAAATACAGATATAAAAATACTATAGTTGAGAAGATCAGGAGATGGTCCTGCTTTTTTTGTTGGTCTGAGTTCAAGTAGCTCACAATATCTACTTACCATGCAGCTTATGGTAATTCGTTCTCCTCAAGCTTTGTCTGAAAGTTGAAAATTGAGGCAGCACAATGTCATCAATGGCATCTGAAATTTTAAAAAGCACATAAACACAAATGTCCTTGAAATTAAACACATCCCACTCTATGACTTTATCAAGTTATATGAATGCTCTTTGAGAAGGAACTTGTCACAAACCTAAAGAAAGCACACCAGATTCAGCTTACAATGAAAACAAAGACATTTCATCCTCATATGGCAATTGTTCATGATCTTGTTCCTCACATGAGACCAGTTTTAATAGCATGAGTCAGACAATCTCATTCTGTGTACAGCTAAGGCAGACACCTACCCTTTGCCAGAGACCATCCCTAAGGGTTTTGATCTCTAGCCAAAGGCTGAAGAAAAGAGTACAAAGTCATCCCAAGTTGAGATATAGTGGATATTCTGGCTCTTGAGCAGAATAATTCGCATCTGTCACATATGGATGCTTCCTTCCTCCCCAGAATATGCAGTTAGTAAGAGAACTCTGAAGAAATTCTGACTTAGCAATTCTAATCACTAGAACATTTCCTCAATCATCATTTACAGATAATTTTGGTGATGACTAATGTGAGTGACCACAAGCATGTTATGTGACCCTTATTGGGTTACATTCTTGACAAATAATAATGGTTGACATAGCTATTAACTCAAGTAACTTGAGTAGAGGTCTTTTCCTGGTATAAACCAAGCCCTGGAAATTAAGTCAGCATTATGTGATCAGTTGCCTTAGTAACAGAACTTGGAGATATAGAGTTGAGGGAAGCAATATAAAATAAAAACTTAAAGAAGTTTATAGAAAGTCATAATTGTTATATTTGGGAATAATAATGTTCTTCTGTGGTCTAAACTTGGGGAAAAAAATCACAGTAAGTTGAAAATAGTAAATAATTAATGAAGAAAGTTTTATACCTCAAATGATAATGAGAATTTAGATAAACAGAGAAGTTAATACTCAAATTCATTATTTGTGATTTGATTTGAAAATGTTGCTTAGGAAGATAAAAATTATAGCTTGAGAAAAAAGTAAAATAAAATAAAACACTGGAAACAGGAATCCCCGTAGGTAAACAGTTGTTTTATGCTACATGAAAATTTGACTGTTGTTTTCCTACTTTCTGGAAGTGAGTTTCTGTAGCCTTCCCTGTATAGTATTTATGTCCTATTCATGCCTCACTATTGTTCACAGTGTTGAGTGAGATGAGGTTGTGGAGTGGGGTGGTTATTCAGGTTGCCTAGAGTCTGAATTAGATTAGGAGATCTTGAAAATTAAGCTGTCTCCATCACAGAAGAATGCTTGTGAATGTTGGTGGCAAAAATTAATATATGTTGCATGTGATGGAAATGTGGATTGATTTAGCTAAGAGTAGACAATTGCCAAGTGTGTACTCCAAGATGATCATTGAATCTTTCATCTAATAAGTTCCTCCAATAGTCTGATGTTAACAATTTTTTCTATTAGACTTATTGTCATATTTTTCTCCTTTTTAAATTTTAATGGGCCTATCATTGTGGCTAAGTGACACTATGTGTCATTTGAGTATATAACAAGTCAAACGAAGTTATAAAATATCTTCCTGGTAATCTTGTAGAAGTGTAGATTGAGTAAAGCAGGAACTCATAACTCAGCTAAAGAATCAGCCATATCTGACATCAGTTACCTTTATCATGATTCATCCCTGGCCACCATATGACTGCATCCACTTAAGAAATTCTAAACAGAATTGATTAGCTCAGGAAACACATACAATCATAAAGATAAAACTACAATGATGCTAATTTTAATATGCCATTAAGTTTAGGGCAATATATTTTGAATTCATAGTAACTGGATTCTAAGTCATAAATATATTTGTAGAAGGAATATGAAAGTAAAACGTCATCTGTTGATAAAACTGAAATCTGGGTAAAGTGCTTCTTAAACTATTTTTGCCATTTTCTTTATGTTGCATATTATGATAATGCAAAAGCTTACATAAAATATGTTCAACAAAACCAAATAGCAACAAAACCAAATAGCCGGGCTCAGAGGCTCAGCCTGTAATCCTGCACCTTTGGGAGGCTGAGGTGAGTGGATTGCCTGAGCCCGCAGGTTCGAGACCCACCTGGGCAGCGAGACTTCATCTCTACAATAAATCAAAAAAATCAGCCGGGCATGGTAACGCATGCCTGTAATTCCGGCTACTCAGAAGGCTGAGGCGGAAGAATCGCCGGAGTCCAGCAGGTCGAGGCTGTGGTGGCCGGGAGCAGCCACTGCACTCCAGTCCAGGCGAGAAAGTGTGACTCCAACTCAAAAAAAAAAAAAAAAAAAGGATATAATGTTATAGAAAGAAACTTCAATAAATGGAAGATTGTACTATGTTCATGAATTGTGTGATTTAATATTGAATATTTCCCCCAAATTTGTAGAAAATATTCAAAATAAAGATATGTATTGACATTGAAAAAGCAAAAATAGTCAGAATATTACCGAATTAGACAAAAAATATTTGGAAGACTGAGACTAACCAAAGCCTATAATAAGTGACGGTAATTAAGAGTATAGTGTCATTGAATTGTTTAAAAAGAAAGCCAGTTCAGTCAGCTTGAAAACTCAGAAACTGATCCAAACATTTGCAGTTATTTAATTTGCAATAAAAATTCCATCACAATGTAATAGTAAATGCAAAAATAAATTAATTGTACTGGATCAGTTGGATTTTCATATTAAATCAAAATAAACTTGAATATGGACCAGGTGCAGTGGCTCACACCTATACTCTCAGCACTTTGGGAGGCCAAGGTGAGAGGCTTACCTGAGCCCATGGGTTCGAGACTCGCCTGGGCAACTTGGTGAGATCTCATCTCTATAGTAAATAAAAAAATTAGCCAGTCATGTTTGTGCATGGCTGTGATTCCAGCTACTTGGAAGGCTGAGGCAGAGAGATCGCCTGAGCCCAGCAGGTCAAGGCTGCGGTGACCTTCAGTGTGTCACTGCACTCCAACCTGGATAACAGAGTGAGACTCCACCTCAAAAAAATTTTTTTAATGAAAAATTTTAAAAATAAACTTGAATGTCTATATTTTACCATATACAAAAATCAATGATCATTGGAATCATAAATATAAATATGAAAGGTCAGAAACAATCTCAATTCATCCTAATGTAACCCAGCCTTAACCCTAACCCAAGCCACCTTAACCATAATCCTATCCCTAGCTATCCCTAAACCTATTTGATCCCTATTCCTAGCATCAATATAAACGCAGTGCTAAACTTGACCTTAACCCAAGTTCTAACTTTAACACTACCACTGAACCTTAGAACTAACACTAACCTCCCCCTAACTCTGTCATCATCCTAAGCATGAACCAAACCATAACCCTATTCTAGTCTTAAATTTAGCCTTAAATTTCATCATAGTCTTGTGCCTAACCCAAAACCTAAACCTAGACTACTTCCATTCCATACTCTAGCCCTAAATGTAGCCGAACACCAAACCTACCGCTAGTACTGTAGTTGTGCCACTGCATTCCAGACTGTGTAATAGAACAGAACTTTATCTCTAAAAATATGAGTAAAATGATAAACAAGTAAGAGTAAAACAGAAAAACACAATATAAACTCAAACCTAAGAATTAAATATTTTTTCTAACAATTGAGTCATTAGAAAAGAAGCAATGAAATATTAATTTGAAATAATATTTCTGGCCAGGCTCAGTGGCTGAGCCTGTAATACCAGCACTTTGGGAGGCTGAGGCAAGAGGATTGCCTGAGCCCATGGGTTGGAGACCCACCCAGGCAACTTGGTGAGACATCTTCTCTACAACAAATCAAAGACTAGTCAGACATGGTAGTGTGTGCCTGTAGTTCCTGCTAGCTGGAAGGCTGAGGGAAGGATCACTGGGGTCCAGCAGGTTGAGGCCATGTTGGCTGTGAGCATGCAACTGCACTCCAGCCTGGGCGACAGAGTGAGACTCCAGCTCAAAATAATAATAATAATAACAATAATAAAAGAAAATAATATTTCATACTTGCTAATTGTTAACAACTATTATATAAATTTAAGGGAGTTATAATTTTAACCACTGCTCTCCAGTCTGAATGACAGTGTAAGATGCTGTTTCTTAAAAAAAAAATCAAAGGAATCACACAATTCTACTCAAAAATTTATAAAATGAGAAAATGCAAAGACTTTTGTGCATTAAAAATTATAATGAAATAAACATTCAAAATATCTAAGAATTATTATCATCAGAGATTAATGTCAGGCCTGCTTCAGAGTCCTAGTCTGCAAAACGAACTCACAGTAATCAGTTTGAAATCATGCAGAGTTTTGAAAAATAAAAAGAATATACACACTCACACACATATTGTATAAATCTTATATTAGCCGGGCTCGGTGGCTCAGCCTGTAATCCCGCGCCTTTGGGAGGCTGAGGTGAGTGGATTGCCTGAGCCCGCGGGTTCGAGACCCGCCTGGGCAGGGAGACCTCATCTCTACAATAAATAAAAAAATCAGCTGGGCGTGGTAGAGCATGCCTGTAATTCCGGCTACTTGGAAGGCTGAGGCAGAAGGATCGCCGGAGCCCAGCAGGTCGAGGCTCCGTTGACCGGAAGCGGCCACTGCACTCCAGTCTGGGCGACAGAGTAAGACTCCAACTCAAAAAAAAAAAAAAAAAAAAAAAATCTTACATTGAACTACAGAAATAATCAAATATGAAAAAAATTTCAATTTTTAATTACATAGAAAGTATAACATACATGAAGATTTACAAAATAAAAACCCTTGAAAGGTTTATTTCAACTGATCAAGAGTTGAAATAAAGTGGACTATGCCAGAAGAAGCTGTAGTTTGTATATGAAAAGGGGAGTTGGTAAAAGCTTCAAATCATCAAAACCTAAACAGTTAAACTAAAATGAAAATCTGTTGATAAATGCAAAGTCATTATATAGAAATAATTCCTAAAATATAAAATGTGGAATGCAATGCAATTTAATTATACAGAAGAAATTTGTGTATAAAAATGACAATATCATTCATACAAAGATAGGAAGCTGTATTAAATGATGATGACAAGTTTGGGCACCATAGTACTTTCATACATGGTAAAAAAATTTTTTTGAGTTGGAGTCTTACTCTGTTGCCCAGACTGGAGTGCAGTGGCCACTCCCGGTCCCTGCAGCCTCGACCTGCTAGGCTCCGGCGATCCTTCTGCCTCAGCCTTCCAAGTAGCTGAAACTACAGGCGCACACTACCACGCCCAGCTAATTTTTTGAATTATTGTAGTGATGAGGTCTCGCCAAGTTTCCCAGGTGGGCCTCGAACCCGCGGGCTCAGGCAATCCACTAACCTCAGCCTCCCAAAGCATGGGATTACAGGCTGACCCACGGAGCCCGGCCATGATAAAATTTAATGACCAAAAGTTTTGTTGACTTGGAAACTAAAAATTATAGATTTGCATAGGCATAACAAAAAGTTAAATATAGACATATGCTCTTATGTTCTTAATTTACATTGTCTTTTATTTGGAATGCACTCACAGTAGTTATAGATTAATTTTATCTGCACTCCGGTCTGGGCGACAGAGTGAGACTCCAACTCAAAAAAAAAAAAAAAAAAAAAGAACTAACTTCTCAAGATCATTCTATTCTATATTAGGAGTTACACAAATACAGAAAAGTTCACCAGTCATAACAATTATAAAGTGAACAACATAGAAAATCTGAATTTTGAGAAGTGGGCAAGATGGTGACAGAAGAGTGTGAGTGTTGGGAGTCTCTGTAAGGTTGAGTGTCCATAAAGACAGTCTGCGTGAGTGGGTGTGCACAGGCAGGTGAGTGGGAAAAATACAATTGAGAGGAGACTCGGGATAAAGCACCTGGTATACCCCTCCGCAAGTGGCTGCAACACACCACTGTCCAGTGATCAGAGTCCCAAGTATACAGGATCATCTGCCATTCTTGGCTGTCTCTCAGGAGGAGGCAGCAGAGATCAGTTGCTTCTCATCACCTAACCCATGTCACCACCTGTGAGAGTGAATTGGGCACCAGCTGTGAGAACCATGGAGAAGGCACAGCAAGGAAATCTGGAACCTAGCCCTGCCTCCAGTGAGAATAAACCAACTGCTGTCCTTTTCTCTGTCCCAGGACTGACCAGCTCTGTTCAGCCTCCAGCCTGAGACCCAGAGGTGATCTTCGCACCCATCAGGGATGACCATTGCTGGCCCTGAGAGGAAACTTCAGGAGCTGACACAGAAAGACAGAGCCCCCAAATCCATGCTGGACCAGGTATAGACACATCTGATCTGAGTGGGAGACTTGGCGGTGGCAACAGATGAGTAGCGTGAGTCCGGATCTGATTGACTTTCCTCCTACAGCAGTCCATTGGGTTTCTCATCTGATTCACCCTCCTCTCACAGTAGTCCATGAGGCATCTGACACATGCTAAGATTAAAATTATCAGTTTGCATTGAGAGTGAGGAGAGGAGCTAGAGACCAGAGCCCACTCCCTACTGCACTGGCATCAGCAGAGCTTAGAAAAGGAACCTGAAGTTCCAGAAATTGCAACAAAGGAGCACTTTTTTGTCTTTCTTTTTTTCTGTCTTTTATCTTTTGTTCTTGTTTTGTTTTTATTTGTTGTTGTGGTTTTTTCATTTTTCTGTTTGCATATGGATATTTTTGAGGGTGAGTGCATCAACAGATTTTTTTGGTGTGTATGTTTGTTTGTATGTTTGCTTGTATGTTTTGGGTTTTTAAATTTTATTTGGGGTTTTTTATTCTTTGTTTATTCATTAGTTGGTTTTCCTTATTCTTTTTCTATTTCATCTTCCTTCTTCTTTTTTTAATTTTTTCCCCTTTTCTTATCCCACTTTGCTTTCAGGGACATGCATATACCTCAACTACATGGACATGTTGTAAGGTGGTGGCAAGTGGGATCCAGTGGGCCTACACATCTGTCAGTGGGTACTGTGCTCTGCAGATAGCTTCTGAACCACAGCTCCCCCATCACACCTAAATCAACTCTCAAAACTGTAAAACCCACAGCCTCCCACCCCCAGTCTGGCTTGAAAATTGAACAAATCCTGAGGATCTGCATAAGGAAAAAAAGAGGATTGAGCATTCAGTAGTGGAAGCTAGCTCCCATCACTGAACAACAGAATTTAAAAAGGGGGAAAAAGAGGGGGAAAAATCACAATTGAAGAAGAACCAAATCAAGAACAATGGTTTCATCCAGACTGCTCGGAAAACAGCAATTGAAAATACTTTGGCCGGGCTCGGTGGCTCAGCCTTTAATCCCACACCTTTGGGAGGCCGAGGTGAGTGGATTGCCTGAGCCTGCGGGTTCGAGACCCGCCTGGGCAGTGAGACCTCATTTCTACAATAAATTAAAAAAAAAATCAGCCGGGTGTGGTAGCACGCTCCTGTAGTTCCAGTTACTTGGAAGGCTGAGGTGGAAGGATGGCCGGAGCCCAGCAGGTCGAGGCTGCAGTGGCTGGGAGCGGCCACTGCACTCTGGTCTGGGCAACAGAGTGTGACTCCAACTCAAAAAAAAAAGAAAGAAAATACTTTGGACATTAAACAATAAAGAATCCCTAGAATGACTGGTCTCAAACTACAAACTCAGATATCAAGATATTAATGGAAGAATGAATAGAAATTAGGACAGAAAAGAGGAATGAATGAAGGAGTTGATAACTTAATGATGGCAATAAAGAATAGAGTAAATAAAATGAATTAAAAACTAACAAACATGGAAAGCAGAGTTAGCCAAGCAAAAGAAAGAATCATAGACCTTGAGGACCAAAATATGGTACTAATCCAAACTGCTAAAAACATAGAAAAGAGGCTTTAAAAGACAGAACAAAGACTCCAAGAGATGTGTGACTATATCAAGAGGCCAAACCTATGATTAGTTGGCATTCCTGAGGCAGATACAGAGACAGAGCACACCCTGGAACAAACATTCCAAGTAATTAGCAAAGAAAACTTCCCTCATCTCATCAGAGATGTGACCATTCAAATGCAAGTGATCCAGAGAAATCCTGCAAGACATCAGGTGAGAAGACCAACTCCTAGACACACAGTAATCAACTTCCAAAGTACATAGAAAAAATAAATTATAAAGGCAGAAAGAAAGGTCAGACTACCTACTAAGGAATACTGATTAGAACAGTAGCAGACTTATCTGTAGAAAAACTACAAGCTAGAGGAGACTGGACTGCAATCTTAAAAGTTCTCAAAGATAAACCATTGCAAGAATTTCCTATGCAATTCAGCTAAGCTTCATCAGCAATGGAGAATTAAAATCCTTCCCAGACATTCAATCTCTAAGAGTTTACACCACCTCCTAACAAGCTCTACATGAAACACTTAAGAAAGTATTAAACACAGATGAAAGAAAAGAATGACCACACTCTTCCCAAGAAAGCAGGATAAAGATTGAAAATGTGTGTGTGTGTGTGTGTGTGTGTGTGTGTGTGTGTGTGTGTGTGTGTGTTTATCCCCAAATTTAAGAAAACCAACAAACAAATAAACAAAAACAACATCAAACTCTTTAAGAACCTCATGATAGGGATAAACTCTCACATCTCTATAATTAGCCTAAACATGAATGGACTAAATGCTTGACTAGAAATACCTAAAATGGCAAAATGGATTTTTAAAAATGACACACCAATAGGCTGTCACCAAGGGAGTATTCTCACCCTAAAGGACAGTCATAGACTGAAAGTAAAAGGATAAAAAACAGATTTTCAGTTGAACAGAACATAAAAGACAGCAAGAATTGAGATCTTAATATTAGACAAAGTAACCTTTAAGCTAAAAAAAGTTTTAAAAATATAGAGGGTCACTGCATAAGGATAAAAGGTTTAATTTATCAACAAGAATATTTATCCTAAGCAAATATGCACCCAACATAGGAGCATCAACTTTTATAACTTTTATAAAGCAGCTTCTTGGTGAACAAAAAAGATATTGACTCTAACACTATCATTGCTGGGGACTAAAATAGATCATTGAGGCAAAAAATCAAAAAGGAGATCTGGAACCTCAATTAGATGCTTGACCAAATGAACTTAGTGGAGAGCCATAGACCACTCCACCCAACAACCATGGAATATATATTTTACTCATCATCATATGGTCTATATCACATCCTTGGCTATAAATCAAGCATAAACAAATTTCATAAGATCAAAACATTGCCATGCACCTTTTCAGACCACAGTGGAATAAAAATGAATATCAGCACCAACAAAGTTCCCCCAAAACCCACAAAGACATAGACACTAAACAGTAAAATGCTGAACAACTCCTATGTCAACACAAAAATCAAAAAAGAAATGAAAGGATTACTGGAAACAAATGAAAACAAAGAAACATCTTATCAAAACCCCTGAGACACAATAAAAACAACATAAAGAGGAGAATGCATATCTATATGAACACACATGAAAAAAATGGAAAGATCACAAGTTAACAACCTAGCAAATTACCTAAGGGAGGTGGAAAAGCAAGACCACCAAAATCCTAAATTCAGCAGAGGAATCCAGATCATCCAAATAAAAGCCGAAATATAGGATATAGAAGAAAAAAATACAATATAAAGAAAATTAATGAAGCAAAAACCTGGCTCTTTGAAAGGATAAACAAGCTTGATGGGCCTAGCCAGACTGACCAAGAAAAAGAGAGAAAAATTCCAAATAAACATAATCAGGAATATAAAATATCAAGTCACAACTGACCCTGAAGAAATTCCAAAGAAAATCAGAGATTATTATGTACACAAGTAAGGAAACAGACTCAAAACCCTAAACGAAATGGGGGATTTTTCTGACATTACACAACCTCCACAGGTTGAAACAAGAAGAAATTGAGACCCTAAGTAGGCCAATAACAACCCAGGAAATTGACGTCATCATAAGAAAACTACCTACAAAATCAAGGCCCTGACCAGACAGCTTTTCAGCAGAATTGTATAAAACACACAAGGAGGAGCTGATACCAATCCCATTGTAAATATACCAGGCAATTTAGAAAGACAGAACATTTCTCAAATAATTTTATGAAACTAACATCATACTGATAGCCAAACTGGGTAAAGATCCAACAAAGAAAGAGAACTACAAGCCAATGTCCTTGATGAATATAGATACAAAAATTATCATCAGTATTCTAGCAAACTAGATACAACAACACATCTCGAAAAATCTTCTGCCATGAATCAGTATGCTTTACACCTAGGATGTAGAACTGGTTCAACATCTGCAAGACAATACATGTAATTAAATGCATCAACAGATGTAAAAATAATCACATGATTACATTATAAGATACAAAAAAAGCTATCAATAAAATCCAGCATCCCTTATTGATTAAAAACCCTTGAACACTTAGTCATAGATGTAACACACCTCAAAATAGTAAGTCAGTTACAATAGACCAACAGCCAACATACAGCTAAACAGACAGAAAGTGAAATGATTTTTCCTGAAAACTGGAATAACACAAGGCTGCCTACTCTCTCCTGACTTATTCAACGTTGTGTTGGAAGTCCTAGCTAGAGAAATCAGACAAGAGAAGGAAATCAATCGCACCCAAATAGGAAAAGAGAAAATTAAGTTATGTCTCTTTGTAGATAGACGATCCTGCACCTTGAAAACCCAAGAAAACTTGCCAAATATCTCCTTGCACTGAAAAGTACGTTGCCAACGTCTCAGGGTATAAAATAAATATGCAAAAAACAGTCACATGCCTATACACCAACAATAAACAGACAGAAACACAAATAAAAAACACAACCCCATTCACAATAGCCACAAAGAAATAAAATGCCTTGGCATCTACCTAACCAGAGAAGAGAAAGACCTTTAGAATGAAAACTGCAAAAGACTGCTCAAAAAAATCAAAGACACAAAAAAATGGAAAAATATTCCATGCTCATGGATTGGAAGAATTAACAGTTAAGATGTCCATACTACCAAAGGCAATTTACAGATTTAACACAATACCTATTGAATTACCAACAGCACTCTTTTCATACCTGAAAATGGCAATACAGATATTCATATGGAAATATAAAAGATCACAGATTGCCAAAACAATACTTAACAAAAGAAGCAGAGTGGGAGGTATCACACTTCCAGACTTCGAAATATACTATAAAGCAACAACAATCAAAACAGCTTGTCATTGGTACAAGAACAAGCATAGAAACTAATGGAACATGATAGAGATTCCAGAAGCAAAACCTCAATTTCTCAACCAAATTATCTTCGATGAAGCCTCCACCAACAACCACTGATGTAAGGAGAATCTATTCAATAAGTGGTGCTACAAAAACTGGCTTACCACACACAGGAGACGGAAATTGGCCATCTATTTATCAACATACAAAAAAAATCAATTCCAAGTGGATCAAAGACCTAAATGTAAAACCTCAAACTATAAGAATCCTAGAAGAAAATGTGGGAAACACCTTTACAGAAATTGGAATAGGTAACCAATTCCTGATCAACTCTCCAAAGCAAATGCCATAAAAAGTAAGTTATACAAATGAGACCTCATCAAACTGAAAAGCCTCTGCAAAGCAGAAGAAACCATCAAGAGAAAGGGGAGACAGCACACAGAATGGGAAAAAATATTTGCCAACTGTAAATCTCTTAAAGACCTAACATCCAGGATCTATAAGGTACTCAAATATGCTGAAAGGAAAAAAAAAACAAACAACTCTATTTAAAAATGGGCAAAATATATTAATAGAAACTTTGCAGAAGAAGACTTGTGAGCAGTCAACAGATACATGAACAAATGCTCAGTCTCTCTCATCATCAAAGAAATGCAAATTTAAACCACACTGAGATACCACCTAAATCCAGTCAGGATGGTCATCATCAATGACTCGAAAAACAACAGATGCTGGAGAGGATGTGAGGAAAAGGAAACAATCCTACACCGTTGGTGGGTTTGTAAACTTGCACAACTTCTGTGGAAAACAGTGTGGAGATTTCTAAAAGATCTAAAAATTGACCTTCCATACAACTCAGCAATCTCCCATCTGGGAATGTACCTGGAGGAACTCAAATTACTCTGTAAAAATGATACTTGCACATGCATGTTTATTACAGCATTATTCACCATAGCAACAACATAGAACCAACCGTACTGCCCATCAAAAGTGAACTGGATGAAGAAACTGAGGAACATTTACACAATGGAATATTATGCAGTCATGAAGAAAAACAAAATTATGAACTTCACAGTAACATGGAGGAAATTAGAGTCTATAATACTCAGTGATTTATCACAAAAACAATGATGTGAATACTACATGTATTCACTCTTAAGCAGAAGTACTACATGTACTCACTCATATGCAGACCCTGAACATTTATCATAATAGTATAAGAAAGAGATTGGCAGTAGTGGGACGTAGCCAAAGGAGGAGGGGAAGGACATGTAACATCAATAAAAGTACCAAATTTTACATGTACAATGACCACTTATGTACCGAACCCTGAATTGTCCCCCACTCTTTTAAAATGAAAAAAAAAGTTAGAAAAGGGAAAATAACCAATAACAAAAGAAAAGCTCTAGTGAGAAGGATAGAGTTCAGTGCTCAGTTTTTTTTACATTAGGCACTAGTCCCAAGGTGTAAGATCCTAAACACAGAGATGCCACACGAAGACAAGGTATACTTGCTCAAATTTTATATTCTTCCCACAGAAAGTTTTGGTTTCATATTTTTCAGTTTTTCATCATTCATTCTAATTTTGTCTCCCTAGTTTATCTCTTCAGCCAATTCTTCACTATCTGACTGAATTTTTCTACCCTCTACACCCACCCCTTCTTTGAAATAAACTTGAGAGTGAGTTGTCATCTACTAGATGGACCCAGGTATGGGAAGAATAAGAAAAGGTTAAAAATCATGGATTTCTCAGAGCTGCTTTGGATATATTTTCCTAAACCCTGATGTATTCTAGTTTCTGTAAACACTCTCTCCCTTAGAGGTTTCCTCTTCTCAATATATGGGTGGGCAACAGAATAGAAACTTCACACTGCTGGTGAAAATAACAACTGGTGCAGCAAGTTTGAAAAACAGACCATGGTACAAGTGGTCAAGCACAGAGTTGCCATATGATTCAGCCATCCCAGTCCTAGATGCATACTCAAGAAAAATAAAAACATGTTTATACAAAAACTAGTACTTGAATGTTCTTAGCAGAGTTAATGACCAATCTTTATAATTTTTGAGGAATACCTTTGTCCTAAAAAGGTGTCACCAGAATTCTATGTTAAGGTCTTCAGCTAAGTGAAAGACCTTAAATGGCTCCCACCAAACCAGTATATCTGGTTTTATGCATCCCATCTCTACTGAGGGGTACAGTGAAAATAATTTCATGCATACTTTTGTTTCTCTTTTTATTGTATAAAGTTGCCAGTGTCTTCAATGCATAATAGAACATACAATGAAGGAAACTGCTCTGGTACTATGAAGATTGCCTTAACTTATTGGGTGGTTTAAAATTGTGATGCTTTCCAGAACAAAAACAGCTATGGGGACTCATATGACATTGAGGTCGCTAGGACTTTGGTAGCTTTGTAAACCATTGCCCTCTTACATTTGGTGAAATGAGTTAATATATGGCATGTGCAAATTAATACAAATAATAATTAAATATAAGTTGATTAGATGTTGCAAAAAGTTAAGATGCATTGACTAGTAAAAATAATATCATGGTTCATAGATTTTCTTTTAATAAACTTTAACAGAATAAAAAGAAAAAAGTTGCATACATTTGCATATATGTATCTATGTATACATATATGCATATTTATATATACATAGACACATATATATTTCTTTTTTTTTTTTTTTTGAGTTGGGAGTCTCACTCTGTCACCCAGACTGGAGTGCAGTGGCCATTCCTGGCCACCGCAGCCTCGACCTGCTGGGCTCCGGCCATCCTTCCTCCTCAGCCTTCCGAGTAGCCAGAATTACAGGCATGCTCTACAATGCCCGGCTGATTTTTTGATTTATTGTAGAGATGAGGTCTCACTGCCCAGGTGGGTCTTGAACCCGCGGGCTCAAGCAATCCACTCACTTCAGCCTCCCAAAGGCGCAGGATTACAGGCTGAGCCACCAAGCCCGGCTAAAACCTCTATCTTATTGAACCTAAGAGTTATCCCTTTAGAAATGAAAATTTATAGTTGCCTAGTTAACAATTGCCCAGGGAACTACTACAGGTAATGTGAAAAGTGACAGTGTGAATGAAAAAAGTATTTAAAATTAAAACTCTTACAAATTTATCTAACAAATCTTTCAAATAAAAAGTACAATACCTTTCACAAAAAGCCACATAAAAAAATGAAATACCCTGTCATCTTCCTAACCAAAGTGAAAGATCATTACAATAAAAACTACAAACATTAATCAAAGGAAAAAAAAAGTCACAAATGAATGGAAAAATATTACATGCTCATGAACTGGAAGAATCAACATTGTTAAGATTCCCATCCTAACCAAAACAATCTACAGATTCAACACAATACTTATTAAATTACCAACCTTAGTATTCTCAGACCTGGAAATGACAATATAGAAAATTCATAGGGAAATAAAAATGAGCACGAATATCCAAAACAATTCTCAGCAAAAGAAACAAAGTGGAAGGTATCACACTTCCAGACATTAAATTTATTATAAGGTTAGAATACTCAATACAGCCTGCTATTGGTAAAATAAAAGGCATATAGGCCAATTGTGGTGGCTCAAGCCTATAATCCCAGCACTTTGGGAGGCTGAGGAAGGTGATTGCCTGAGTCCATGGGTGCAAGAACAGCCTGGGCAACTTGATGAGACCACAACTCTACCACAAATTTGTTAAAATAGCCGAGTGTGGTAGTGCACCCTTGTCGTTTCAGCTACTTGGAAGACTGAGGTGGCAGAATCACCAGAGACCAGCAGGTTGACGCTGGGGTGGTCACGAGCATGCCACTGCACTCCAGCCTGGCCGATGGAGTGAGAATCCAACTCAGGGGAAAAAAAAAAGAACAACCATATAGATCAGTGAAAAAGGATAGAGATTCCAGAAGCAAACTTTAATTTCTCAACCAACTCATCTTTGACAAAGTCTCTAGCAACAACCACTGGAGAGATCAGTACCTTTTCAGTAAATGATGTGGGGAAAACTGGTTGAACACATGCAGAATATTGAAACAGAACCTCTACTAATCACCATACACAAACTTCAACTGTAAATGGATCAAGGACCTATATGTGTAAAAAAAAAAAAAAGTATTAAAATCTTAGAAGATGCAGAAAACACCCTTACAGTAATTGGAATAGGCAACTAATTTCTTTTTTCTTTTTATTTTAAAATATTTTATTGCCAAAAATTCTACTGATCATCAGAGTCTTCAGTGAGTTGTAATCTTTTTGCTGGTATAGTATCTTGCCTTGATCTTGCCAATCAGGGTAGTGGTGGCTGTGGCGATTTCTTAAAATAAGGTAACAATGAAGTTTGTCCAAATGATTGATTCTTCCTTTCATGGAAGATTTCCCTATAGCATGTGATGCTGTTTGACACCATTTCACCCACAGAAAAACTTTCAAAAGAAGAGTCAATCCTCTCAAATCCTGTCCCTGCTTTTTTAACTAAGTTTATGGAATAGTCTAAATTCTTTGTTGTCTTCCAAACAAGAAAACACCCTTACAGTAATTGGAATAGGCAACCAATTTCTAATCAAACTCCCATGCCATAAGAGATAAGATAGACAAATGGAACCTAATTAAACTAAAAATCTTCTGCAAAGCAAAAGAAACCATCAAGAGAGTGGGGAAACAGCCCATAGAATGGGAAAAAGTGTTTGCCAACTGTATATCTGACAAAGGTCTAAGATCCAGGATCTACAAGGAACTCATACATGTCAAATGCAAAAAAAAAAAAAAAATTCCCATTAAAATCTGGGCAAAATATATGAATAGACATTTTTCAAAAGAAGACAGAAAAGCAGTCAACAGACACTTGAAAAAATGCTCAGTCTCAATAATCACCAAAGAAATGCAAATCAAAACCACTTGGAGATATCACCTAATCCCAGTTAGGGTGACCATCATTAACAAGTCAAAAACAACAGAGGCTAGAGAGGATGCACCAGAAAGGGAAAGCTTATAAACTATCCATGGGAGTATAAATTAATACAAGCTCTGTGGAAAACAGTGTGGCTATTTCTAAAAGATCCAAAAATCGACCTTCCATATGACCCAGCAATCCCCCTTCTGGGAATATACCCAGAGAAACTCAAATCTTACTACAAAAAAGATACCTGCACATGCCTGTTTATTACTGCAGTATTCACAATAGCAAAAACATGGAACCAACTGTGCTGCCCATCAAAAGTGGACTGGATAAAAAATGTGGTACATATACAAGACAGAATATTATACAGCCATTAAGAAAAACAAAATTATGAACTTTGCAGCAATTTGGATGGATTTAGATTCTATCATACTCAGTGAACTATGTCAGAAACAATGAACTGACAACTACATTTTCTCACTAATAAGTGGACCCTAAACATTTGTCCTAAGACTACAAGAAAGGAATTGGTAGTAGCAGTACACTGCAGGGGGTAGGGAGGCATATGATATCGATAAGATTGCTTGATACTCTATCAGGACCAAACAGAGGCCCACTTATACACTTATACAGTGACCACTTATATGAATAATTCTGAATTGTGCCCTGCATTTTTAAAGCATAATGTAATTACAAAAGGAAAAGAAAACTTGCATATATATGCATATATGTACACATATATATGCATACATATATGCATATATGCATATAAAATATGCATACATACATATACATGTATGTGTACATATGTACATATATATATTTAGGAGCCTCACCAAGTTTCTTTTTATTATAATTCATATATACAGTACCTATTAATTATACTAAAACAAAACATGGTGAGTATCCTAGAGGTACACTCTGCCTTCTTCTTATCATTACCCTGTAAATAAAGTTACAGTATTTAGATTCTAATATCTTAGTTCTGTGCTTTCAAGATATAAAATCTCCATCTTGTTTAACCTAAGAGTTGTCCCTTTAGAATGCAAATTTATAGTAGCCTCACTAGCAATTACCCATGGAAATAAAACAGACATTTTGAAAAATGATAATGTGAGTGAGGATAATAAAGTATTTAAAACCTGGAAAATGAACCAGGTTCAGTGGCTCAGCCTGTAATCCTGCGATTTGGGAGACTGAGATGAGTGGATTGCCTGAGCCCATGGGTTCGAGAACCACCTGGGCAACTTGGCGAGACCTCATCTCTACAATAAATAAAAAATCAGCCAGACATGCCTGTAGCACATGCCTGTAATTCCGGCTACTCAGAAAGCTGAGGTGGAAGGATCGCCGGAGCCCCAGCAGGTCAAGGCTGTGGTGACCAGGAGTGGCCACTGCACTCCAGTCTGGGTGACAGAGTGAGACTCCAACTCAAATAAATAAATAAATAAATAAATGAAACCTGGAAAATGAAAAATCTTAATAAATCTATAGGATATACTTCTATGTGTCTGTATTATTGAATATGTCTTTATACATATCATGTGTTTATAATGATGTTTCACCACCAAAATATATCAAATGACTTAATTAATTGGTCTTAAAAAGTAAGCACTTAAATAAAATGGTTTATTAGAAAAAAAAGAAACTTCAACTCAAATACCTTTAGACCATGTTTTTAGTAACCTGTGGTTAATAAATACAATCTTAAAATAATTGGTAAAACAAAATAGAATTGTCCCAGATATAATTTTGACATTTAGCCTGAGTTAATAATCAAGCAGGTCCTATCTTTGCTATATAATTTAGATAAGTTATAAATTGTTTCTGTGATATTTTTGACTTGCATGTCTTAGAGACATTAGATTCTAGGCTCTAAACAAATGCCCAAGGTAAGATCTGGGGACAACGTGGAGTTCTTCTTGGCCCGGCTTTTTCTCCTGGTTGTATTGAAAATGGACAGACATTATCTGCATCTCTGTCATTTGTCTTGGGCTATGAGTTTGATAAACAATTAAAATTGTTTGCTTTCTGGTTTTTGCTTTTGTTTGTTTGCTTTGTTTTCTAAGAATAAGGAAGACTGAGAATTAAATTTGTAATTAATGTATGTAATCGAAACTACTAGGTTTAACAGAAAACTTTGGATGCTGAAGTGGGAAGATCTCTTGAGGACAAATGTTTAGAATAACTCTGGTGAGTAAAATAAGACTCTGTATCTACATAAAAAAAAATAAGAGAAAAGATTCTATATGCAAAGTGTTTAAAGAAAGTAGGGGTGGTTTTGGTTAAAAAGTTGTAAGAATGCATGAGATGGGGGACTTCTGGCAAGATGGCAATGGGGCAGCCTGGTCTATGAAACCCTCTGCCAAGGAGAATGCAGAGGGTCTCTGGCTCTCTCCCTGGGGGCTGTGGACCCCAACGTCGGCAGCCTTCTCTTCACATGGAGCTCGTCCATCGCCACCACTGGGGCATCGCAGCAGCCTGGACAGCCACTGCAGCCACAGACACAGCAGCCGCTGGTGCTGCTGCATCCTCCATGGTGGCTATAGCACATCGCACCACCCGTGCCTGAGGTGATCCATGACTTCAGTCCTTGAAGCCCCTACAGGCAAGATCTGCTGGGATCGCTGCCACCTCTGATGCCAACTTGATGTCCTGCTGGCTGTAGGCCTCCTCCCATGTGCCCTGAGAAAGGCTTTCATTGGCTGGCTCCTGTCCGGCCCCACCCCCTCTGGGGTGAGCAGTTGAGATAGCACCACCTGCTAGCAATTCAAGGTAACAACACTGAAACAGGAGAAACAAGCTTGAAAAAGAGACACAGGGCAGATCTGAGTGGTGAACGGAGGGTGATCTGAACTGTCCTTTACAGCAGGCCAGGGACAATTGACCCTAACTGCGAACTAATTTACCAGCTTGAAAAGAAAGCTAGAAATCAGAGCTGAAAGGACATTGGACTTAAACGAAAACTCTCAGAGTGTGCTCGATTGGTTCTGTTAGTTTAATGACTTGATTCTATTCCTATTGTTTTGTTTCTTTTTTTCTCTTCCTTTTTTCTCTTTTATCCTCTCTGTAAACCATATCTTTGTATAGAGGAACAGCACACAAATAAGGTGGTTGATTAGCTTGTATGTTAGCGTCATTGTATGTTTTTTTTTAATTTTTGTATGGGAGCTGGTTAGTCTGTAGCCATGGTCTATTGTTTTTATCTGTTTCAGTTTAGGTATCTCTCTCCATTTGTTAATACACTCGTCTGTTTCCCCTCTTACTCCTCTCTCTCTCCACCGCCCACTTCCACCCACTGTCAGCTCCATTCTCTTCCCTCTGCTAACCACATTTTATTTCAGGGAGTAAACCTACAGCCCCACTGCATGGACAGATTCCAAGGCAGTGGGAAGTGGGTTTCAGATTATCCATACACCTCTCGGCAAATACCAGGACCTGCAGATCGATTTTGAATCACAGCTCCCCCGCTTAAGTAAATCTCAAAACTGCAAAAAGGACAAACCCCAACCTACAGTGCAACTCCAGAATTGAACAAAGTAAGAGGGCATACAAAAAGAATAGGAGATTGAACAAACAGAAGTAAAAGCAATCCCTCTACCCCTGAATAACAGAATTAAAGAAGTTGGTGACATGGAGGGAAGGAAAAAATAGGGAGGGGGGGAAATCGCACAAATGAAGAAAAACCAAAAGAAGAATATAGGTCTCACACAGACCTCTGGGAGATCAGACACTGAGAAAATATATTCCAGAACATAAATAATGAAGAGCCCCTAGAATGACTGGTCACATGCAACAAACCCAGACATCAAGACATTAATAGAGATAATTTAAAAAATTGAGGAGAGACAAGAGGAAGGAGCTGATGTCAGAAATAGCAGCAGTAAGGAATACTGTGATGGAAATAAATAACAAACTAATAAGCATGGAAAGCAGAATTAGCCAAGCAGAAGAAAGAATCTCAGAGCTCGAAGGCCAAAACACAGAACTAATCCAAACTGTCAAAAGCATAGAAAAGAAGCTCAAAAAGACAGAACAAAACCTTCAAGAGATGAATGATCACTTCAAGAGACTGAACCTAAGAGAAATTGGCCTTCCTGAGGCAGAGAGAGAAACAGAAGCCACAATGGAAAAAAACATTTCATGAAATCATTCAAGAAAACTTCCCTCATCTCATCAAGGATGAAAATATTCAAACACAAGAGACTCAGAGAACCCCTGCAAGACAACAAATGAGAAGACAAACTCCCAGACATGTGATAATTCATCTAAACAAAGTAGGTATAAAATAAAAAATCCTAAAGGCTGCAAGAGAAAAAGGTCAGACTACATACCAGGGAAGACCAATTAGAATAGCAGCAGATTTATATACAGAAACCCTCCAGGCTAAGAGAGCTTGGAGCCCTATCTTCAAAGTTCTAAAAGATAAACAATTTCAACCAAGAATAACCTACCCAGTCAAGCTAAGCTTCATCAGTGAGAGAGAATTGAAATATTTCCCAGATATCCAATCCCTAAGAACCTACGCTGCCACAAGACCACCTCTACAGGAAACACTTAAGAAAGCATTGAACACAGAAGAAAAGGAAAAAAAAAAAAAAACAACGTTCTTCACAAGAGTACAGGCAAAAGTTTAAAAACACACATGATCCAACTCTAACACCAAAAGAAAGACAACACACAAACAGGAAGAACAACAATTCTGTAAGAACATTATGATAGGGATCAACTCTCACATTTCAATAATTAGTTTGAATGTGAATGGACTAAATGCACCACTGAAAAGACATAGAATGGAAAAATGGATAAAATATCACCAGGCAACAATCTGTTGCCTTCAAGAGACTCACCTTACTAGAAAGGACATTCACAGACTAAAAGTAAGAGGATGGGAAACAAATTTTCAGGCGAATGGAACCCAAAATAAAGGAGGAGTCACAACCTTTATCTAAGACAAAATACCCTTTAGGCTATCAAAAATTTAAAAAGATACAGAAGGCCACTACATAATGATAAAAGGTTCAATCCATCAACAAGAAATATCCATCCTAAACATATATGCACCAAACATAAGAGCACCACCTTTCATAAAGCAGCTCCCAGGTAAACTAAAAAAAGATATTGACTCCAATAGCATCATGGCTGGGGACTTCAATACCCCACTCACAACCCTATACAGATCATCAGGACAAAAAATCAGCAACAAGATCTGAAACCTCAAAGTTCATTTCATTCTTGATCAAATGGACTTAATTGATACCTACAGAACCCTCCATCCAAAAACCCAGAATACACATTCTACTCATCAACGCATGGAATGTACTCTAAGATCGACCACATACTTGGCCACAAATCAAGCATAAGCAAATTTAAAAGGACTGAAATTTTACCATGCATCTACCTTGACCACAGTGCAATAAAAATAATCATTAACACCAAAAAGGTCCCCACCAAACCCACAAAGATGTGGACACTAAACAGCATGATGCTAAACACTCCTGGGTCAATGATAAAATCAAAACAGAGATTAAAAGATACATGGAAACAGCCAGGCTCGGTGGCTCAGCCTGTAATCCCATGCCTTTGGGAGGCTGAGGTGAATGGATTGCCTGATCCCGTGGGTTCAAGACCCACCTGGGCAGCGAGACCTCATCTCTACAATAAATCAAAAAATCAACGGCATGGTAGTGCATGCCTGTAATTCCGGCTACTCGGAAGGCTGAGGTGGAAGGATCGCCGGAGCCCAGCAGGTCGAGGCTGCGGTGGCTGGGAGTGGTCCACTGCACCCCAGTGTGGGCAACAGAGTGAGACTCCAACTCAAAATAAAAAATAAAAAATAAAAAAGATCATGGAAGCAAATGAAAATGAAGAAACATCTTATCAAAATGTCTGGGAGGCCATGAAATCTGAAGTAAGAGGGGAATTTAGATCCCTACAAACGCACATGAAGAAAATGGAGGGATCACAAATTAACAGCCTAACAAGCCACCTAAAAAAGCTGGAAAAGGAAGACCACAAAAACCCTAATGTCAGCAGGAGAATCCAGATCACCAAAATAAAAGCCCAAATCTAGCCGGGTTCGGTGGCTCAGCCTGTAATCCCGCGCCTTTGGGAGGCTGAGGTGAGTGGATTGCCTGAGCCTGTGGGTTCGAAACCCACCTGAGCAGCGAGACCTCATCTCTGCAATAAATAAAAAAAAATCAGCTGGGCGTGGTAGCACATGCCTGTAATTCCAGCTATTCAGAAGGCTGAGGCAGAAGGATCACCGGAGCCCAGAAGGCTGAGACTGTGGTGATTGGGAGCAGCCACTGCACTCCAGTCTGGGCGACCGAGTGAGACTCCAACCAAAAAAAAAAAAAAAAAAAAAGCCCAAATCCAGGACATAGAAGACAAAAATATAATACAAAAAAATCAATGAAACCAAAAGCTGGTTCTTCGAAAGGATAAACAAGATTGATGGTCCCTTAGCTAGAGTGACCAAGAAAAAGAGAGAAAAAGTCGAAATAAACACAATCAGAAACACAAAAGATGAAGTCACATCTGATCCTGAAGAAATACAAAAGATCATTAGAGACTACTATGTACACTGCATGGAAACAAACTTGAAAACCTTTTGGAAATGGAGGACTTTCTGTCATCACACAATCTGCCTAGGTTGAAAGAAGAAGAAATAGAGACCCTAAATAGACCAATAACAATCAAGGAAATTGACTACATAATAAGAAAACTGCCTACAAAAAAAAGCCCTGGACCAGATGGCTTTTCAGCAGAATTCTACAAGACATATAAGGAAGAGCTTATACCAATCCTACTGAAGGTATTCCAGGTGATTGAGAAAGACGGAACTCTCCCCAAATCATTTTACAAAGCTAACATCACATTGATACCCAAGCCAGGTAAAGACCCAGCAAAGAAAGAGAACTACAGGCCAATATCTTTGATGAACATAGATGCTAAAATTCTCAACAAGATCCTAGTGAACTGGATTCAACAACACATCTCAAAAACCATCCACCGTGACCAAGTAGGCTTCATCCCTGGGATACAAGACTGGTTCAACACTGGTAAAACCACAAATGTAATTAAATACATCAACAGATGTCAAAACAAAAACCACATGATTGTATCATTAGACGCAGAAAGAACTTTTGATAAAATCGAGCACCCCTTCTTGATAAAAACCCTCGAACAGCTAGGCATATGGGAAACAAACTTCAAAATAGTAAAAGCATCTACAAGAAACCCACAGCCAGCATACTCCTAACTGGACAAAAACTGGAACCATTTCCCCTGAAAACTGGAATAAGACAAGGATGCCCACTCTCACCCCTCCTGTTCAATATAGTATTGGAAGTCCTGGCTACAGCAATCAGAGAAGAGAAGGCAATCAGGGGTATTCAAATAGGAAAAGAGGAAGTCAAGCTATCTCTCTTTGCAGATGACATGATCGTGTACCTAGAAAACCCAAGAGAATCTGTCAAAAACCTCCTTACACTGATAAAGGACACTGGCAAAATCTCATGATATAAAATAAATGTGCAAAAGACAATTGCATTTCTTTATACCAATAATAAACAAACAGAAACCCAAATAAAATGCACAATTCCATTCACAATAGCCTCCCCTCAAAGTTGAAATACCCTGGCATCTTCCTAACCAGAGACGTGAAAGACCTTTACAATGAAAAGCACAAAACACTGCTCAAAGAAATCAAAGATGACACAAACAAGCGGAAAAATATCCCATGCTCATGGATTGGAAGAATCAACATTGTGAAGATGTCCATCTTACCTAAGGAAATCTACAGATTCAATGCAATACTCATCAAATTACCAGCAATATTCTTCTCAGACCTAGAAAAAACAACACAGGAATTCTTATGGAAACACAAATGACCAAGAATAGCCAGAACAATGCTCAGCAAAAAAAACAAAGCAGGTGGTATCACATTACCAGACTTCAAATTTTACCATAAAGCTACAATAATCAAAACAGCTTGATATTGGTAGAGGAACAGGCATATAGACCAATGGAATAGAATTGAGATTCCAGAAGCAAAACCTCAATTTCTCAACCAACTCATCTTCGATAAAGACTCCACCACCTACCACTGGGGAGAGGAGAACCTATTCAGTAAATGGTGCTGGGAAAACTGACTGACCACATGCAGAAGATTGAAACAGGACTCCTATCTATCCCCATACACAAAAATTAACTCCAAATGGATCAGAGACCTAAATGTAAAACCTCAAACCATAAGAACCTTAAAAAATGAAGGGCATACCTTCATGGAAATTGGAACTGGAATCCAGTTCCTGAACAAAACCTGAAACCCATAGGCCATAAGAGATAAGTTAGACAAGTGGGACCTCATTTAACTGACAAGCATCTGCAAAGCCAAAGAAACCATCAAGAGAGCAGGGAGACAGCCTACAGACTGGGAAAAAGGAAGAGCAGCCAACAGACACATGAAAAAATGTTCAACCTCACTAATCATCAGGGAGATGCAAATAAAAACCACACTGAGATACCACCTAATTCCATTCAGAATGGCAATTATCAATAACTCAAAAATAACAGTTGCTGGAGAGGGTGTGGCGAAAAGGGAACACTTCTACACTGTTGGTGGGAGTGCAAACTAGTACAGCCTCTGTGGAAAACAGTATGGCGATTCCTAAAAGCTCTAAATATTGACCTCCCATATGATCCCGCAATCCGCCTACTGGGAATATACCCTGAAGATCTCAAATCACTCTATAAATAAGATACCTGTACACATATGTTTATCGCAGCATTGTTCACAATACCAAGAACCTGGAAGCAACCATGCTGTCCATCAAAAGAGAATTGGATTAAAAAAATGTGGTACATATACATGATGGAATACTACTCAGCCATAAAAAAGAACAAAATGTTGAATTTTGCAGCAACCTGGATGGAACTAGAAGCTATAATACTAAGTGACCTCTTACAGAAACAAAGATCTGAGTATCACATGTTCTCACTCATATAGTAGACCTTGAACATCCAATGTAATACTGTAATAAAATGACATTGGTGGGAAACTGTGGTGGGGAGGGGAAGGGAGATGGGCTTAATGGTAGTAAATATCTGTCTGCGGATGGGGAGACACCTCTTATCAACAAGGGTGCATGAACGAAGCATATTTGTATAACTAACCCTTAAGTGTACTCCACAATATCATAATAAAAAATATTGATTAAAAAAACAAAAAAAACAAAAAAACCCAAACACCTTTGCATTTTCAGTATTCTTTAGTGTAATTACTAAACCTGATGCCTGTTCAATAAAGACTTATTAAACTAAATTTTAAAAAAAGAATGCATGAAATGATTTTTTTCTTGGTTAAAAGGAAAGTAATTTTGCCCAGTTCAGAAGTTTTTATTTTAATTGAAAGAATGACAAGAATGATAGATAAAAATGAATGGGCATAGAAAGTTGAAAAAGAAAGATAATAGAAAAATCATTGCCAAATATTGTAAAATGTTTATGGATATCTTATCAAACAGAGATTGAATATATCTGTGTATAAGAATTTGTTAAAATTAGCTATAGTATTAATAATATACTATGCAGGGTAAAATTTTGATTTCTCCGTTAAGTAATATTTTTATGTGGTATCAAGAGATAGTAAGAGGTTTCTGGTTTACCTTTTGAGTAAAGTGAAAAATGAACAAGGGGAAGAGAGACAGAATCATTTGGCCTATGCTGCCTGCGTTCGGTCTTATTGTTTGGGAAACTGAGTCTCCTTTGTATCAAAGAGCACAAGTCTGTATTTTTTGAAATTTTTGAATGATCATTTTGGTTAAATGAGCACTTTACAGTAAACAGTGATTCTTTCTTGTGATGTCAAAGTATTTTAAACATTTTGGTATTTGACAAACATTCCAAAATCAAAGTTTCAAGTTCTAACCTTAGTCTTTTGACTACAAGCTAATATTTTAGATATTAGGGTCCCTGAAGCTCAATAGAGACATATTAGGTTTATTTGTTAAAATTGTATGGAATATTGTCATATATGAATAGAAGTTTAACATCCCTTGAGTCATATTTAAATGTATTATTAATATGTGTTTCTAAATTGTATGAAATTCCTAAAATTCTGATATTATTTAGTTATCAGTAATAATAATGATTATTATGCTAAATTGTGTGTGCCTAGAAAATAACTGAATTTTCTTGTCAATTGTGCTTTTAATCATGACTATTGTAAAGACTTTTGTCTTGCACAATTATGTTTTATTTTTCTCAAAAAGCAGCTTATAATTGGATACAGTACAAAACTTTTTCTTCAGTAAAATTAATGAGAATGGTTCTTGGAGGTTCTCATAACTTCAGAGATTGTGCCATTGGGCTAGAGAAAAAACTTTCAGTGCTCTCAGTGGAAATATGATACATTCATGAAAATAGCTGACCCAATAGTGGACAGAATAAAATAATCACAGGATATTTAACTAATAGGGGACAAAAATAATTGTATGACTTCTTTGTTTAAAATATTGATTATTTTGGCTTTGTCTTTTTGGTTTAAAAAAACCTTTTCATTTGTGCTATTTACAGATTTTTACAACTGAGTAAAGTATTCTCCTGTGAACAAAATTTAAAGTGTATTTCTTTCTGCCTGATTTCTCTAGATTTTGGAAACCAGTTGTGAGTATTCTTAACTTTTGGCAATACAGTTTCTTGCATAATCTCAGTAAGAATCACTAGAAATTAACACTGTGTTTTTTTCTGAATCCCTACAACCTGAAACTAAACAACGTAAGCTTTGGAAATACCATAACAGCACCTTTTATAACAAACTTTATGTCTGCCTGCAGCTCTATGGGCATCTCAATAATTCATCTGAAAGCCTGATTTGAACTGTCAGATTACCACTGCAATCTGAGGATGCCTCAGAACCTATAGAAGAGCTAATTATATACTTACTACTCCAGACATTAAGCTTTGTTTTTCCTCTGTTTCTACAGAAATGTTTCTTATCAGAGGTCTCATTGCCTGCATTGTTCACAGAGGCCCAGTTCACATGTAATGCCATCTCCTAGAATGGGACATAGTTGGTTAACTAAACTGATCTACTCTCTGGACTAACACTAACCAATGAAAATGTGGGACTACACATTTATCTTTGCTCTTTTATATTTATCCCAGTTTTATGTTTACTCTTTTATCTCTAGATAACATCCTCTAACTCAATTTCTCCTAAGCTATCACTTTGACTTTAATATGTAAAATTTGAGCCGGGCTCGGTGGCTCAGCCTGTAATCCCGCGCCTTTGGGAGGCTGAGGTGAGTGGATTGCCTGAGCCGGCGGGTTCGAGACCCACCTGGGCAGCGAGACCTCATCTCTACAATAAATCAAAAAATCAGCCGGGCGTGGTAGCGTGTGCCTGTAATTCCGGCTACTCGGCAGCCTGAGGTGGGAGGATCGCTGGAGCCCAGCAGGTCGAGGCTGCGGTGGCCGGGAGCGGCCACTGCACTCCAGTCTGGGCGACAGAGTGAGACTCCAACTCAAAAAAAAAAAAAAATGTAAAATTTGTTTTAAGTTTCAAAGTGGGGACTTAAGGGAATACAAATATTTTACACTGAAATATATTTACTTGAATATTTTGAAATGGCTGCCTCAGGCCTTGAAGAATGAGGTAGGAGAAAGGTACATCTGTAGAGAATCTCCACTAATAAGCCATGCCTCCTCTTTCTTGAACTTTTTCAAATTAGGGGAATTCAAATCAGTATAATATCTTCAAATGTATGAAAAGATCCCATTGTCATCTATTCTCTCTGAGGGAGGTTTTCTCTACATATCAAGACAAACCTTGCTAGCCAAGCCACTTCCTTTCTCTCTCTCGTACCATGTTTTGCCACTCCACCTGATTTACCCACATTACCTGGTTTTGGTCATCATCCGAGTCAGCATTCTTTCTGTGGCCGCAGGATGGTATACAGAATTCTGTATATTATAATTGGTTTGGGTCTTCATTGTGATGACTCCCATGTATACACATTAAATAACTTTGCATGTTTTTTATCCTGTTAATCAATTTGTCTCATGTCAGTAATTTTTTCAGCGAAGTTTTAGAGGACTATGAACCCATGACCCCTACACTGCAATACGCCAGGCTTTGAGATATTGTAGTTTGCATTCTAATCCCATGTCACTAACCTTCAGGCAGAAGAATAAGCATAAATTATAATTTAATGAATTTATTTGTGGCATTATGAGGACAGATCCCTGAAACCTTGGATATGAGCTTCATTTGGCTTTTGTTACAACCTGGATTTTAAAGGCAAAAAAAAAGGGAACGCGGGGTTGACTGATACAAAGTTGCTTTTCAGGAATTATCACTGAATTAAAGAAATGGATTCATCAGTGATTGCCTATACTATATGGGCTATGGTGTCCCTTGTGTGGCATTGTTAGAGTAATTTACAGCTAATTGTGATGATAGCAAGCAGCTTCATGAGATGATTACTGAGCTTGAGGGGAAAACTGGAACATGACTGCAGTCTCATTCCCATGCCTCTCTGGTCCTGATAGTTTAGAGCAGGCTCAAATTCCTCAGTAAAATTTGCCTTTCTTTTTCATTGTATGCAAACGATTTATGCTTGGAATATCTAGAGTAGCTTCCCTTATGTTATATGAATTTCAACTGATTCCTATAACACAGACTTCTCAGGCACATTAAAGAAAACCTTAAATTGAACAGAATTTAATCTAGGAAAAAGTAATTTGCAGTTCAAACAGTACCCTGCCTGACCAGGATAGGTTCAGAGAAACTACTTAGTTGCCACATAATTATATAATATTTATAGACAGAAAAAGAAAAGTGAGATACTGAAAATAAAAGGTGCAGAAACAGCAGGATTGGTTATAGTTTGGCATTGCCTCATTTGAACAGGGTTTGAACAATTGGTCACCTGTGACTGGTAGAATTTCTGTGATTGGTACAAGAGTAGGTTGTAGGCTATTTCAGTTAGGTTACAGTTCACTAAATAAGGAGTAGGAAGTAAACTTTTGGTCAAATGTGACAAATGTAAGGAGGCAGTTTTAGGCTTACCTGAACAGGTGTACTTGTCTCTGTCCTTTATTAAATTAGGAGAGGCATCATCATTTCTGAGATGCTGGGCCTGAGCACATGGAAAGAGAGTTACAATGCAGAGGAAACTACCTGGACCATTTTATGAACACTTCCCAGAAACCTACATAGCATGGCTGCATCTGAAAACTGTCTCAGCAGTCGGGGGCATTATGAGGAACAGCTGAGACAGCCTAGCCTCACACATCTGTTTCCCTGGGTGGTGAATGTTATGACTTGTAAAACTGTGGGAGGTGCACAGTAATACTGTTACCAGTAATAAGTTGCCACATCTTCAGGCTGCAGGCTGCTGTTTGTGAGACCCAATGCCACTAAATCTTGAAGGGACCCCAGGTTGCAAATTGGATGCTCCATAGATTAGAAGCTTAGGGGTTTTCCTGCTTTCTGCTGATACAAAGTTAAAATTTTATAAATTTTCACACTCACTTGAAAAGTGAAGGCGGCTCTCCCTTCTAGAGATGCAGACAGGGAGGATGGAGACCGGGTCATCTAGATGTCACATCTGGCACCTAAGATTAGAAACATAAAACAACTATTCAGACAACTAAAAGAATTTCTCTAAAGAACCAGGAGTGCTGTCCATACTGCCCAAGTCAATTTCTAGTGTTCTCCTTCCTTTTCTGGGAGCCAGAACAGCAGTAGTGCCAAGAACTGAGTGGGAGCCCTCATGTTCATGCTGTGACCTGGCTGTGACTGAGTCCTAACTGAGGTGTCACCGGCCTATTAATAAATCTTCAGGGCAGAGAGATATACTCTGGAAACATGCACATCATCAAAATGGGCAGGCTAGGCTCAGCTGTAGGGCTGGCTCATCTCAGTAACTCAGCACAGGTCTGGTGTTCCCAGGGTCCTGGGTCAGATGAGGATGGTACCAATTTGGATACAGGTAATTTCTTTTTTTCCAAGGGTTTTTTTTTTTTTTTTTTTTTACAAAAGAGATGTTGGTGATAATTATCACAACTGAAGTGGAAGTAAGGACTAGATGGAGTACGCATTTCATATTTGCATTAGCATTATGTAGACAATATCCTTGTTTTACAGAACATATACTCATGTCTTAGATTGTGTGTCTCTAAGTTACTTAACTTACTCTCAGATGGTTCTGATGGGGAGAACATGCTGTACTTACTTTTTTTTAGTTGTTTATATATTTTATTTTAAAGATGTGGGGTACAATTCAGGATTAGGTAAACCAGTAGATATAATACAGGTAAAATTTGGCCTCCCTTTGGTTCCCACTTTGCCTGATTTCTGATCAGGTACCCTTATTGATGTTGTGTCCCCACACCCACCCAGGTAGTGTCCTACTATTACCAATCACTTCTTATGGCATTATAGTAAAGGTTCAGGGTCTGCTTATGAGAGAGAACATATGGAACTCTGTTCTTTGTTTCTGTGAGAGATCACTGAGTATTACAGACTCTGATCAATGCAAGATGCTGCAAAGTTCATATGTTTGTCCTTCTTTATGCCTGTGTAATATTTCATCATGTACATGTACTGTATTTTTTTTATCCAGTCCAGTTTCAATAGGCAGCACAGTTGGTTCTGTATTTTTGCAATTGTGAATAATGCTGTAATAAACATATGTGTACAGTTATCATTTTTGGAGAATGATTTGAGAATCTCTGGGTATATTCCTAGTAGGGGGATTGCTAGGTCATACGGAAAGTCAATTTCTAGTTCTTTTAGAAATCTCCACACTGTTTTCCATAGAGGTTGAGCTAGTTAGCATTTCCACCAGCAGTGTAGAAGCATTCCCTATTCTCCACATACTCGCCAGCATCTGCTGTTGTTCGTTTTATTAATAATGGCCATTCTTTTTGGAGTTAGGAGATATCTCAATGTGGTTTTGATTTGCATTTCTCTGATGATTAGAGAGGCTGAGCATTTTTCATGTATTTATTGGCTGCCCATATACCTCCTTTGAGAAGTGTCTATTCATGTCTTTTGCCCACTTTTTAATGGGGCTATTTGTTTGTTATTTCCATTCAGCACATTTGCTTTCCTTGTAGATCCTAGATGCTAGGCCTTTGTCAGATAGACTGCTGGCAAATATTTTTCCCATTCTGTGGGCTGTCTCCTCACTCTCTTGTTTTCTTTGTCTTTGCAGAAGCTTTTCAGTTTGATGACATTCCCCTTATCTATCTCATCTCTTAGGGAATGGACACCTGGGGTTTTGATAAGGAATTGATTGCCTACTCTGATTTCTGCAAGGGTGTCTTCTGAAATTTCTAAGATTCTTATCCTTTGAGGTTTCACTCTTAGATCTTTGATGCATTTAGAGATGATTGTTGTGTGTGGTGACAGTTTGGGGTCCCAATGTACTTACATTTTTGTGAATACAAAATTATTTTAACATAAGAGTATTATTTATCAGAATGTGAAAACAGTCTGCATCATGTTGTAATGTCATTAATCTATTGTTCTTACCAGTATAAGGATAAATTGTTCACTACAGGCAGACACTACTATGATTCCTTAATATATGTCACTGTCACTTACAGATCCACTTTTATCCAATATTATTTTACTCTTAAATTCTCAGAGATTAAATAGGCTGCACCTTATTTCTGGTGTGGAGATTTCCTTATTCTGTCTCCATTCAATATAACCTATCACAGCTCATAAGTATGAAAGGCTGACTAGTGAGACCTCATTTCATTACTTCAACAAAAACTACTGTTGGTCTGTGCATGGTCCAGCCTTTTACCATCAATGCCACTTTCCTCTTTTACTCTTCAGAGGTAAGTGAGGACATCATCCTCATTCTGATGCCAGCAACCCTGCCTGCATCTTCAGGAGAGAGAGAGAAAGAGAGATATCATTTCCTGTCAAGCCTGAACCAAGGTTCATAGAAAAACATCTGGGATCCAAATACAAGAGGTCTCAATTAGTGATGACAGAAGACATGTATAAATATCCCAGCTTCCTCACCTCTAAGGTGGATTAATCAGAGACCTTTTCTCTGTGCTCCAAGCTGAGCTTAGCTCCAGTTATCCTCAGTGTCAGCTTCTCAGTGAAGTATTAAGGTCATCTTTATCTGGTGGTTTGGAACAATCCAGGTCAAGACAATGACAATGAAATCAAATTTCCAGTTTTCTGGTTGACAGTGTTAGCTTCTTCAGTTGTGGAAATGTTGCCGGTAAATTTAAGGCCAGTGCAGCCTTTCTGGAACAGAGATAAATTCAGAGACATTTGGAATAAGGTCCTCATCCAGGGCTAAGGTGTGGCATGCACTACCAGTGGGGTGCTGGGCTCTGGCCCTAGGATGTGTAGGAAGCAGCTGATTTCCTAAGCCATGAGGGTGAGGACATGGGAGAAAAAAAAGGACCTACTTGGGGCTGCCTGGCAGGGGCTTCAGCAAAGGAAACTGCTAAAACATCCACTAGTTTTGCACTAAACCCAGAGCCCGAGACCAGGATGAAAGTTTGAGAGACCAGGGCCTGAGGGATGGGCCTGGGCTCCTGAAGCCACCTGTTCTTGCCTCTCTCCTCACAGGGTCTTAGTGGCTGGGACCCTGCTGGAACAAAAGTTGGAGGGTCAGCAAATGTTCCCACCCCTAGAGTCTCTGATCATCCAAACTCTGTTACAATTAGAAGGAAAAGTAGTGCATGCTCATACATTTATAATGCATATGTGTATAGATCTATCGATAGCTATTTACACACAAACACACATACGTATGTGTCTATATATCATTTGTGTGTCATAAAATTTACATATCAAAAATATAATATTTAGATATAAATTATATAAATTTATCTGTAAATATTATGTAATCCTATTACAAATAAATATGACAAATATCTACACAAAGGCATATATAACTTTAATTGCTCATACATATTATTTTAAGATTTCGCAGATTGACTGAACATTTAAACCAGCAATGGATGTATCACCACACAGTCCTTTCCCACTGCATAGGTAGCACTTCATGAGGTCCAGGACCCACCCCTACGTTACTCCTGAAGAGTGCAATGTTCCACCCATTGCTGGGGAGGAGGCTGAGTGACTTGAGGGGGGGGTGTCTGGGAAGCACAGAGCATCAGATGTCCAGGAGATGGGAAGGGAGTGTGGGCACTGAATGGAGAAGATTTTGTTGTCAGCAACTCCTCCCATAATCAGACAGAGCAGGGCATAGGGCTCAGTGGCTGTGTGGTCACAGGTTGAAATGACTCCAGTGCCTGTTGAGAGACTCCCCTCTGAATGGACCAATGTGGGATCTCTCTGTGCAGCTTTATTGGCCCACATGACTGTGGGACTCTGTTCACAATGAACTTTGACTCTCCTGTGCACAAGATCTAAAGATTTGCCACTTACTTTCTAGAATCCAAGAATCACCACTTGTTAACCATGACCCTTCAGTAGCATTCATGGAGTGGAGTCAGAACTATAGCCAGAATGTGATAAGCAAGTGTCACAACTCTGAAGATGCAGACAGTCCATGTTAGAAGTCAGGATGAATTGGTGTCATGGAATCAGAGTAGGAGATGCAAGGAAACACAGTGATGTACTCCATTCAGTGATGTCGAGGAGATGCCCTGGAGGTTCCCACAGATGAGGGGAAGGGTTGTGTAGAAGAGATGGGGCACAATTTCAGAGCTGTCCCCAGTCTGTTCCTCTGAGAAGCCTCCAGACCCTCAAAGTCCCCTGGGAAGAACTACAGCTGAAGAGAGGTTTGTGCATGAAAGGTGACAGGAGAAGGGGACATATGCTCCGGAAAGCAACTTAGCTGCTGATAGCCAGAGTGACATCTGTCCAGACCCATCACCCTTGACTCAGGAAGGCATCATATCCAGAAGGCAGCATGAGCCAGCAGGAGCACAGAGCTTGCCTGGGTTCTGATGATATCAGGCTAGAATGTTATTAAACTCTGACCAGCCCTGCAGTGACCTTCTCTCTTGGGCACAGGTGACAGTGACCTTCTCTCGGGCACAGAGAAGGGGACTGAATATGGGGTGCACACAACATTCCCACTGGCATCTAAGTGGGAAGAAAACACGGACATCCTCAAACAGTAATACAAGCAAGCAACTCAATTTGATTTTATGCAATTCTGATCAGAAAGCAAAGCAAACTAATAAATTCATCTTCATGAAAACATACATAAAGTTTGGATGAACTGAAGATAAAGCCTGAATTTTCCTTCCTCATATGGACTGTCAGAACAACAGTATGCAGAGTAACTAAACTGGGTCACCCTGTTCATCGGTGCCTCCTGAAGCTGATCCTGCTAAGGAATGGTTACAACTGTGTGTTCGTTTGCTTGGAATTTTGTATCAAATGATCCTGGTTTGAGTGGTTTAAACAATAATTTTTGTCTGTCAAATAGACTGGAGTGCACAAGTATGATAATCAACCCAGCCCGCAACCTCGAGCTCATGGACTCAGGCAATTTTTCCACTTCAGTCTTCTGAGAAGCTGGGAGACTACAGGTGTGCACCACCATGTCTAATACTTTTTCCTTTCCTTTTTTTTTTTTTAGTAGAGACAAGGTCTCACTGTGTTGCTTAAGCTCATCTGGAACTCCTTGGCTAAAACAATCCTTGGTCTCCCAAAGTGCTGGAATTACAGATAGGAGTGAGTCATCACACCCACCTGAAAATTTATGTTTACATGTCCTCCAAAACTCCAAAATCAAGATCCATCAAAGTTTGGTTTCTTGAGAGGGTTTTCTTTCTTGCTTTCAAATAGTGGTTTTCTTGCTGTGTCCCCATATGGCTTTTCTTTGGTGCCTATGTGCAGGGATCCAGAGAACTCTCTTGTGTCTCTTATAAGTACACTTGTGGTACGGAATTAGTGTCACACCCTCATTACCTTATTTATCCTTAATTGCATTTTTATAGTTCTATCTCCAAATCCAAACAATGAGAACAGAGCTTCAACCTTTGAATTTGGGGAATAAAATTCAGTCTATAGCAGATAGTTGTCGGGGGCACAAACAAGACGGGGGCAAGGGCAAGGCCAGTGAAGGATTACAGAGCACGCAGCAGGTTGTTCCACAATTCGCCACATTGGAACCTCTTCCTCATGTGTCCCTGCTTACACCACAGAGGCCATTAAAGTTTCAGAGGCTCTCTGAAGGAAGATGCACCCTGAAGGTCTTCATTAGCAACTGGTGATGTCAGCACATTTTAGGATTCCCTCTCAGTGACATGATTGAGGCTTCCTATAGCACTAAGGGCAGCATGGAACTTTATTGGCTGCTCCGTCAAGGATGTGGAAGCCACACTCTGGAAGCTCTGTGGGGCTTTGGTGTCCTCAGTGAGGAAGGAGGAAGAGACTCTGGAAGAGATTCATGGAGTGCCTTGGTTCCTGTTTATACAGAAGAGATGCCAACATCCATGACTGATGCCTTGCAGCCTCTTTCTCAAAGGCTCTCCATCATTTCCAAAAGGACACACCTGGTGTAGTCTTACTCACTGGACACCAACACAATCATTTCTGCTGCACTGAGAGACTGAGCCTCTTGGAGGTTCATGTTTGGGGCTGTCATGAAATACAGTGTACATCTCACAGCAGTGTCTTCACCTTCCAACTGGTGTTTGTGAGTGAAATCAATAGCATTTTAGATGTATGCATGTCTCCACTTGTGAACATGTGGAGATATGTATTCTGAAGATTTGTCATTATTTATATATTTATATATTTTACAAATTCCTGCAAAAATTTGTTTTACTGTTTCTGCTTAAGAAATGATTCCCATGGAATATATTGTCTTGAAACAATTATGCTAAAATGATTTATTTCTTTTACCATTGTGGGATCATGTAGATTTGTTGATTAAAATATTTTTCATTTTGATTCTATCATCACATATAACTAAATGCACATAGTTGAGAAAAATTTTGCATCATGTTAAGTGAAATCTATAAAAATTTATATTTTTCTGTGTGATTATTGATCAAATATAAGAATCAGATTTATTTTCAAGAAGTGACAACTGGAAACTTTTACTTTCTTTTCATAACAGTATACGAACAAAGCTGGCATCTCCAAATCATTCTTGGACTTTAAAAATATAAGCTTGCCAGGCTCGGTGGCTCAGCCTGTAATCCCACGCCTTTGGGAGGCTGAGGTGAGTGGATTGCCTGAGCCGGCGGGTTCAAGACCCGCCTGGGCAACGAGACCTCATCTCTACAAAAAATAAAAAAATCAGCAGGGCGTGGTAGCGCATGCCTGTAATTCCGGCTACTCGGAAGGTTGAGGCGGAAGGATCGCCGAAGCCCAGCAGGTCGAGGTTGTGGTGGCCGGGAACGGCCACTGCACTCCAGTCTGGGCGACAGAGTGAGGCTCCAACTCAAAAAAAAAGGAAAAAAAAAAAATATATATATATATATATGTATATATATTTATAAGCTGGGCTGGGCTAAGTCTGTAATTCTGAGCTTTGGGAGGTGAGGTGAGGGAATTGCCTGTGCCTGGGGGTTCAAGTGCCTGGGCAACTTGGCGAGACCTCATCTCTACAATAAATAAAAAAAATTAGCCAGGCGTGGTAGTGCGCACCTGTAGTTCCAGCTACTTGGAAGGTTGAGGCGGAAGGATTGCCAGAGCCCAGCAGATCGAGGTTTCAGTGGCTGGAAACGCCTACTACACTCCAGTCTGGGTGATTAGAGTGAAAATAAAAGATATATCAGTTTGTTTTTGTTTTTGTTTGTTTGTTGGTTTGTTTTTTTGAGTTGGTATTTCACTCTGTTGTCCAGACTGGAGTGCACTGGCATGCTCCCGGCCATTGCAGCCTCGACCTGCTGGGCTCCAGTGATCCTTCCACCTCAGCTTTCCAAGTAACCAGAACTACAGGCAAGTGCTACCACACCTGGCTAATTTTTTATTTATTTTAGAAGCAAGGTCTCGCCAAGTTGCCCGGGGCAGGTCTTGAACTCATGGGCTAAGGCAATCCACTCGCCTCAGCCTCCCAAAGTGCTGGGATTACAGGCTGAGCCATTGAACCCAACCCGATGTCTCAATTTTCTGGTACAAATATGAGGAGCTAAAATGCCAAAACAAACACTGTGAAAGTTATAAAAAAATGAAAAGAATAAAATGCAAAGTTATATACAAATTACACTAGAATGCAATGAAAGAAGTAAAAACCAGATAAACTACACTAGGCTGTGCTCTGATTTAGATACCTGCTTCTCACCATATACAAAAGTAACTCCAAACCAGGTGATCTTATTTTCACCATATACAAAAGTAACTCCAAACCAGGTGATCTTATTTTTTAATAATTCCATCTTTTACAATATCTATAAAGAGATACCTTAGAATAAACTTACCAATGTGAGTGATCTCTACACTGAAAACTACAAAATATTAATGAAAGAAATTGGAGAAAATATAAATGGAAAGATATCCCTTGCTGATGAATTGAAAAACCTAATATTGAAAAATGGCCATACTATCCAAAGTGATCTACAGGTTTGATATAATCTCCATCAAAAACCAATGACATTCTTCACAGAAAGAGTAAATTGAAAAAAATCTAAAATTCATATGGAACCACAAAAGACCCCAAATAACCAAAGCAATATTGTGAAAACAAAACCAACCAACCACCCAAACAAACAAAAAGTCTGAGACATCATGCTACCTGATTCCTTCAAAATATACTACAAGTTATAGTAAAAAATAGCAAGGCACTGACGTAAAAACAGACACATACTCCAAAGAAAGAGATCTGAGGTCCAGAAATAAATTGATGCACCTGTGGGCACCCGATTTTCAACAAATGTGCCAAGGACACACATTAGGGAAAAGATAATTTCTTCAAAAAATGATGCAGGTAAAATTGTATATCCACATACAGAAGAATTATTTAGATACCTGATTCTCAGCACAAAGAGTAACTACAAAACTAATTAGAGAAAGGCATTAAAGAGTATACAATCACAAACTATACAATTATTAAAAGAAGCATAGGGAATATGGTTTTTGACATTGCTCTAGGCAAACAATTTTTTAAATCAAACCTCAAAAGCAAAGATAGAAAAGCAAAAGTAGACAACCAGGATTACATCAAAGTATTCACAACAAAGGAAACACTTGAGGGAATGGAGACATACTACAGAACAGGCTAAAATACTTGCAAATCATGCATCTGCCAAGGTGTTAATAACCAGAATATATAAATGCAGTAGAATATTCAGCAGAAAAAAACAGTCAATCTGACTTAAACATAGAAAAATTAGCTTAAAAGATATCTCTCAAATAGAAACTATTGAAAATTCTCACCACAAAGAAATGATAAACGCATGAAGTGATACGAAGTAGTGGAGATGCTAAATATCCTGATTTAACCAGTATACTATATATGTAATATATGTATATATCAATATGTACAATTACAATGTGTCAATTGAAATATATAAAAAGAAAGAAATGGCAAGGTATATTAATGGAGAAAATGAAGACTAGATAATCTAAAATTCCAGAGTGAAAAAAAGAAAAGCCCTCATTCTAATTAATCCAATATTCATCTGACTTTTTGTTTTTCTGCCATATTTGCCAAATGTGCATGTGGACAGAAATTTTGACACAGCACAGACAAAAGGAAATGGACTTAGGAAGGACAACATAGTTGAACTTTGAAGGTTGCACAGGGCAATATCCAATACAGAGCTAGGTAGTTGCTGTTGTTGTTACTTTCAAAAGGGACATATACTGAGACCTGAGTTAGTCAACAGGCTGAGATTGCTGGAGTAGAAAAGGAAATAATCCTGAAAATACTTCAGAAAAAGAAGAAGAAAAATTAACTGGATTTGTTGGTCCCTGCTATAGTCCCAACTACCAGAGAAGCTAAGGCAGGAGAATTGCCTCAGCCCAGGAAGTTAGTGCTGTGGTGAGTCGGGATTACACCACAGCACTCGAGGGTGGGTGGTAGAGTGAGACCCCAACCAAAAAAGAAATTGAGACTAAAAGTGCTTTTCAAACTGAATGTGGACGAACATAAGAGCTACACTGAAAGAGATGGGACATGGACTAACGCAAATAACTTTTGGATAGATAGTTTGGTATCTACAGTCTCAGGTTAAAGAACAACAGAAATGAAAACAAATATCAAACTCTCTCATGCTACAATGTCTTCTTCTCAGCGGTGTGCTCTAGCAGTTTCAAAACACTTTATGGATATTCTGGGATTGAGTAAATAAATGAAGTCAGGATTCTCACTAAGAGAGACGAAATGGAAGTCAGGATTCTCACTAAGAGAGACAAAAATCACAAATAAGGAAAGAAGGAAAAATAGAATGATGCCCATGCAATTGTTCATTAAGAAGTCTTGATATTTTCCTACTTACACTATTTGTATATTTTATTTAATTCTGAAATAACTTAAGACTGACAAAAAGTTTCAAAAATACACTTGTGTATTGGTTTAACACACTTTTCTTCTGCCTTTCCCTAACGTTAACCATCTTTTTTTTTTTTTTGAGTTGGAGTCTCACTCTGTCACTCAGACTGGAGTGCAGTGGCTCCGGCGATCCTTCTGCCTCAGCCTTCTGAGTAGCTGGAATTACAGGCACGCGCTGCACCGTCCGGCTGATTTTTTGATTTATTGTAGAGATGAGGTCTCGCTGCCCAGGCGGGTCTCGAACCCGCGGGCTCAGGCAATCCACTCACCTCAGCCTCCCAAAGGCGTGGGATTACAGGCTGAGCCACCGAGCCCAGCTACGTTAACCATCCTATATCTTACAAAGCTATAATATAAGGATCCAAACCAGAAAATTAACACTGACACAGTGGTATTAACTACATATTTGGATTTTGATGATTTTTCAACTATTGATTTTTTTAACTTCCATTATCAAATCTAGAATCCCATATTGCATTAATTTGTCATGTCTCTATAATCGCCAATCTGTAACAATTCTTAATTCTTTATTTGTCTTTCATGACTCTGATGCTTATAAAGTGTACTAATTATTTTTTAACAATACCTTTCTAATCTTTTCTCCTGATTCAAATTATACATTATTGACAAGAATATCACAGTAGAGATGATCCTTCACAGTCAGTGCATTACACTGAGTTACGTAATGTCAACATGTCTAATAGCTGGTGATGATGAATATGAGAAATAAAATGCTTTTTGTAAAAAATTTTGAAGAGAAAAACAACTTAGGCAGCTGATTTTATTACTCTTGCTATTTTGTCATGTGCCTGCTTTGTTAGAAGTAGTCTGTTTTTGTCTGAGGCTGTTGATAAAATTTTTTTTCAGAGTTTAGTCCTTTTTAAAGTCTGCTCCCTAATAAAGCACACTGAAGAAATAAATTTTGCTCAAGCTTAAATGGTAAACGATTCTGTGATGGCCATTTACCATTGGTATGTTGATAACCTGAAGAAAGGGACAACGGAATAAGACTATTAAAATATGAAGGTATCTCCCAATGGACAGCTATAATTGATTCACACATTTGGATAAAAGAATCGAATTTTTTATCACTTAGAATGATTCAGAAACCAAATGGACAAGTACAGCAAACACTGAGATTTTTCTAAATGGGGGAGGGGAGTTAAAACACTATTGCTGCCATATTATAATTCATATTGTTGAGACAATTTCTTAGAATATGAAATCCCAGGGACTCGGTTGAAAAACATGGCACTTGTTTCTAAAAATATATACTTTGCCAAGTTTTGTGTTTATGAACTGATTCATCAATAGAATTGTGACTTTTTATTGTGTGGAAGGGAACATTTTAGGATAGGATGTAAACTTTAGGGTATATCAAGAAGAGATATAACAGAAGGTCCAACCAGACTTTACTGGATAGCGTTAGTCTGACTTGTACTTTTGGGAGAAAAGACTTAGATAAAAAGCATTTTGAGAAGCCAAAATGTTTTTTTTAAAATACTCACAAATTGAAAAGCTGTTTCCAGAAAAAAAAATGACTTAAAAAGGTGAAGTGACAGTTTCAGTGACCAATTCAGTCTTGTGTATATGAAATGACTTTACTATTTTTGTCCTGCAGCTTTGAAGTCTCAGAAGGGCTTAGGATCAAAATGGTTTGTGTCCGTAGGAATCACACAAGTAAGGGATAAACTTACTATGTCCTTAGAGAAGAGGCATGTCAAGCTTGGGAAAAACCCGGGATTAGGGACAGCCATGGAGAAATGACACGAGCTAGAGAGAGTGGCACACATGGGCCCCATGCAGGTTAGTCACAAGGACAGAAGGTTGGAATCAGAACAGATAAGCATCCCCTAGGGAATAAGACATTGCCTGTGGCCAGTTAGAATCTGCAATTAGTGTGTGTTGAAGAGTGAAGTAATGGCAGGATAGGTTTGTGCCCTTTATGTCATGAAGGACAGTTGCCCATTCCTTCTAGGACAGTGATGATGGGAACTTGAAGGGGAAGACTCAGCATGGAGCCATCTGTTAGCAGCTTCAGAAAAGCTTTCTTGACACTAGTCATCATGTGAGAGGGGCTGCAAGGCTTGGAGCCACAGCCTGAGAATCTTTCTGCCTTACTTCAAGGGATCCCCATAATTTCTAACTCACCCCAGTTATGTTATTTTCTGAGAGGGGCAGCTATTCTGACTTGGATTCCATGAAGAAAGCAGCTATTCAGTTGAGCAAAAGGGCTGATCCCACATAGGAGGTTTATTTTTAGGGCTCTTACACTGTATGGGGTCCCAGTGACTGTTCTCCTCACAGAATATATTATGCAGCATCTCTGGGCTCTCCCACTGGTGATTATGAGTGAAAAATCCATCCCATACCCATGGACACTGAACTGAGCTTGGACCCAAGGAGACCTGTTGGACACCCTGTAGATAAGTGATTGAGGAGATTGATGTCTGCTTGAACCAGTTCAAATAGATGTTTTCATTACTATGAATGAGAGACTAGCTTTGCAGGAGATGATGACACTCTATTCCAGGGCCACAGGTAGAAGGGATGGAAACTGAGTCTGCACAGCAGCCTCATGGAAACTTTGGACAAAAAAGAAATGTATTGGACTTAATGCAAATACAAAACAATAATTATGAAATTAAAAATGCACTATATTCAGGCATTTTTGCATAAATGTAAAGCATTATATACATTTTATTCAACATTTTTAAGCATCTGCCATCATAAAAAACTAAAATAAAATCTTTAATTATTGTTCTCAATTGTCCCACACACCGAATAAGAATAACCATCACAATTCTCATCCTGAAAATTACTCATGTGTAATAAGAATCCAGTACCATGTATGTAGAGTACGAGGGTCCAAAGGATCTTTACCAGCAAGGCCATCCTGTATGAGTGAGAACTCTGGAAGTGTGTCTTAAGCTTAGTTGAACAGGATAATAAGATTCATTTGTATATCTCAGCCAGTGGTTGCCAAATAGTCCATGGTGTTTCTATGCAAAAGACCTCAAGTTGCAGGGACCACTCTCTGAACCTCAGCCAAAGACCCCTACACACACAAGCATTTTAATGTGACTCACAAGGCCAGCTGTCCACAAATGACTGCTAGTGGTCCAGCCATGGGCTCAGGATGGGAGGAGTGATTATTTAACAGTTAATATCATTGGCATCATCTGACAGTCTGAGGTTTTAAACATAATCTTAAAGGATCAGCAGGGGAAAAAAACGTCACGAGGTGGTTATTTTTCATTCACTGGTATTGAGAGATAGCTCTTCTGCCCATTTTTGTTTCCTAAATGTAGTCATTGATACAAACATAAGCAAATATACTATTTTTTCCATTATCCTTTTAGTCATTGATGAACTGTGGCCACAGGTCATGTAAAGCTGGTAAGCTAGGCTATGTCAATGCTATCTCTGGACCAGGAGGTGAGGTAGAATGTGAGCAAATGTGTGTCTGATCTATACATCGCCAAAGCCATGACCGCTGGCCTGGTGAGGACCTGCAGTTTTTATATTTTCCTCATACCCAGATGAGGGACACCTTGATCTCTGTCCTCCTGATTCCCTTCAAGGACTATTGCACACTCCGGAAATCTAGTCCTTACTCCTTTCCTTTACTAAACAGATCCTGTAACTCACAGATCTTCTTTGTGTTTATTTTCCTTGCGGGTCATTTCCGCAGGCTTACACAGGCTTTTCTTGTCATAGTCAGCAATAGATGGACTAGTTTTTAGCCAATTTCCCATTCTTTAGGTAGCTCTTAGTCTTTCCTAAGTGATAATGGCCCTACTACTGCCCAGTCTGTTAGAAATGTTGGCAGCAGGAAGAAGTGTATAATTATTTCTAGATGGAAATTGTTTTTCATTCCTTGAAAATTTATAAGTGGATTTCTGGTAGCATTCAAACTGGGAACACAAGATAGCGGTGTACTGTTTTCACTTAGAAGTTAATAGTTGATGAATTTGGATTCCCCCATCATGTCTAGAATTCACATGTATCCAAATATTTTGCTGCTCAATGCCCTTTAATTAGCTTTGGAGTAACTGTAGAGTTATCAGACATGTGGTCTGCAGAGACTCAGTTGGTCTTTGTTCACACCTCACTTTTTTTGTCCTCTCACAGTCATAATTTGTGGGAAGTTTTCCTCTTATCTGTCCCAGTGGATATTAACCACTATTACATTGTTCTACTTGTTTGGCTTCTTTGCGGGGGGATCTGTTTTCATGTTTTAGTTGTACATATCTTTTAATTCTTCATATATTTAAATGCCACAATATTTTATTTTACACAAAGTCTGTGACTATTTCTCATATTTTTGCTCTTCCATTGTTCTCAATTCCTTTTTCAATCTCTAAAGTTTCATCTGGATTTACTTTACTTCTCCCTGAAAAATGCCTGTAGGATACAAATTAATGTTGGTCTTTTGTTGATTGATTATGATGTGATTATTTTTAATATGTTTATTTTGCCTTCACCTGAAAATCATGTTTTTCCATAAAATCTTAATTTGGCAGTATGATTTTTAAATACTTAAAATATATGTTTTGTTTTGTTTTGTCTTTTAGCATTACGTTGTTAATGTTATGAAGTTAGTCTTTCAGCTGGGCTCGGTGGCTCAGCCTGTAATCCCGCGCCTTTGGGAGGCTGAGGTGAGTGGATTGCCTGAGCCTATGGGTTCTAGACCCGCCTGGGCAGCGAGACCTCATCTCAATAAATCAAAAAATCAGCTGGGCGTGGTAGCACATGCCTGTAATTCCGGCTACTTGGAAGGCTGAGGTGGAAGGATCACCGGAGCCCAGCAGGTCGAGAAGTTAAAGCCCTGTACAATGAAAACTGCAAGACACTACTCAAAAACCAAAGAAGACATAAACATTTGGAAATATTCCTTGCACATGGATTGAAATAATCAATATTGCTAAGATAACCATCTTACCCCAGGCAAGTGACAGATTCAATGTAATACCCATTAAATTACCAAATCTTTCTTCACAAACCTAGCAATGAAAATACAGAATTCATATGAAAACATAAAAGACCAAAAATAGCCAAAACGATCCTTAGCAAAAGAAACAAAGCAGGAAGTTTGACACTTACAGACTTTAAACTTATTATAAATCTACGTTAATCAAAACAACCTGGTATTGGTCCACGTACAGGCATATCGGCCAATGGAACAGGATAGAAATTCCGGAAACTAAACCTCGATTTCTCAACCAACTCATCTTCAACAAAGCCTCCATAAACAATCACCGGGGAGATGGTAAATGGTGCTGGGAATACTGGCTGAACACATGCAGAAGAATGAAACAGGACCCCTACCTATCAACATACACAAAATAAACTATAAATGAATCAAAGATTGAAACATAAAACCTAACTAAGGGTACCAAGTCCTAAGTCAGGTGAAGTGAGCTCTAGATGGAGGCCAAAATTTGACCTGCTTGTAAAACACTCATGCACCTACTTCTAACTCTTGTACCCTACATCTTTATAATAAAATAAATTACAAAAAAGAAAATCACATTCACACACACACATAAACACACACACACACACACACACACACACACACACACACACACACACACACACGTCAAATTACCAGAATTTATTTTCAGACCTCAGTAACAGATGATCTTCTTCTGTTATTGACTAAGGTGAGTAATCACAAGCATGTTATATGAATATTATCAGGCCGTGTTCATCAACACAATAATAGCTGATATGGCTACCAATTGGATATGAGATCAAGCAGCTTGAATATACAAGCATTTTCCTGCTGTAAAGCTAGTTCTGATAATGTTCTATATAAGATTTTCAAGAATAAAGGTAACTTTCATTGTTGTAAAAGCTTAGGTATTTAGAGTTGAGGAAAACAACATTAAAGAGTAATATGTAGAATTGATTTTAGGAATTACGTGTTATATTTGAATGTAACAGAGATGGTTTACATGTAGAACAGAAAAACATGAAAGAGTGAAAATAGCAAAGGATTAAAGAAGGAGTTCTCATGAAAACTGTCTTAAAGAATAATATAAATTTAGGCCAACAGAGTAGATGTTTTTAAAGACTGATTATTTGAGATTCATTTGAGGAAATAGTTTCAAAGAATAAGAAATATAGGTTGGGGAAAAAAGACATTGGAACTTAAAAATCTAGAAGAGATGCTGTTTGTATATAATACATGAAATATAAATGACTGTGTATCTACTTTTTTAATGAAAGTATCTGTATCAGGAATCTACTCATGTCTCAACAGTGTTCACATGTCTTCAGGTTGAAAGAAATAATATTGAAGGAAAAAATATCCAACAAACTATGGACATAAGGACTCTTCTGCACAGCAATTGATTCTGATGATGAAATCTTGTACTTAAACTTGATACCTTTATGGAATGATATTTAGTGTTACAGCAATCCCTCTTCTGGTTATATACCCAAAGGAGCATAAATTGTTCTACCAAAAAGACACCTCCACTCATATCTTGATTCACAATTCACCATTCACAACAGCAAACACATAGAACCAATCATGCCCATTGACAGTGAACTGGAAAAAGAACATTTGGTTAATATACAATATGAAATACTACACATCCATCATTTGTAGCAACATAGATGCTGCAGGAGGCCATCATTCTAAGTGAATTATCACAGAAAGAGGAAACTGAATAATGCATGTTCTCAGTCATAAGCTGGTTGGAAGTAGTGGAAATATGCCTGGGGAAGGCGGGACACACCTCATCAGCAAGGAGATCTGCATAATGAACATTTGTATACCTAACCCTCAATTGTACCCCATGTCTTTAAAATTAGAAAAATTAAAAGTTAAAAAAATAAGTGGCCACTAACCATTCTCCACACACAGACACGATGATGGGAACAAAAGACAATGGTCACTGCTAGACAGGTGAGAAAGTGAGGGAATAAGAAATGCAAAACCACCATAGGGTAATCTAACCACCACTGGCAGGCAGGAGTAATCTCATCAAAAACCCTAAACCTTGTCATCATGCAATATACGTAACAAACCTTCACATATACCTCTCATCCTAAAACAAAATCTAAATTTAAAAAATGTATATATATGGTTAGATAATTAGTGAGATTCTTCAGGCTCCAGGGTGCTAATGGTGAAAAAAGTCTTTCTCATATCCTCTGTCTATGACTAGGCTGGAATGTCGGTGGCCCACATGGATGCACCATAGATGAGAGGCCAGGGAACCTGCCCAGGTTTCTGCTGCTACCAGGCTAAGTCACTGCTAACCCTCTGACTGGTCTTGCAGATGAGGTTGGTTATGGTGGAGGTCACATCTTTACAACTTCTCCAGTGATATCTGAGATTGAAAATAAAGCAAAACTCATGTGTGAAATCTAGATCATACACTTTGTCTTTCCAGAAGAGCCACAGACATTATTCAACACAGAACTTTAAATATTATGCTTCATTAGCAGAGGAGCCAAAACACAGAACCCCAAAGTATTTAGAGAGTCTTTACTGACATGGAAAACCACCCTGTGTTCTCCTCACCTGGGAGGAGGGAGAGAAGCTGGGCTGGTGCCTCCATCATTCCCTCTGGGTCTTGACTGGGCAGCTCTTCTCCAGAGCTCTAACCCAGGTACTGATACAACCTATGGTCAGCAGGGAAATCAGGGACGGTAATGTAAAGATGCTGGGTTGGGCACAGTGAACTTACAGCTTCAGAAGCCAACTGCCTTCTTTATATTGAACAACTCCCATACCAAATGGTCTGGTCAGAAAAGGATATTGGCTCAATCTGAGGTTACAACTTCTCCCCTATGATCACAGCATTTAATTACTGTGTATTTTTGTGACTCAACTACCTAGAATAAGCAGATGGTGTTTGGCACAATATATAGACAGAAACAGAAATGCCTGTGATCCCATTTATGTTGCCTAACAGCAACACATACAGACATCTCTTTTGATGCATAGTTGGATCCAGAAAAAAAAAGAATTGATCAGAAATTTATATTAAGACACATCTAATCCTTGCATATTAGTGATCTTTCCCAATATCCCTCCTGTTACCTCACTCTTTGGGAGCATTAGTAAACAGCCACACTACACTCAATTAGCCACACCAGTTTGTGCAAAGATGACCACAATGACACGGATTACCAGGACCACTCTGTGAATCGATACAATATTCCTGAAGACACACTCACTTAACAAACCTACATTCAGTCTCCTCTCTTCTTCACAAATTGAGAAACCTGTGTTCATCTTCCTGATCTAAATGGAATCCAATCTATGATTTTCCTGTATTCCTCTGAATTGTGCTCAGTAGCGGCAAGTACTTCCCCCAAGGTTGGCCCAGTGTATGGTCTGAGCAGGTCTTTGAGTTACATTCTTAAGCTCTGATCCTTAATGCCTCCAAATCTGTTGCATTCCCTAAAGAACAGAGACTTTTTATTTCCATCTTCTTTGTACTTCTCAAGGACATAGTTTTATTTATGCTCTTCCAGTTCCTGATAAATTTTTACTGAATCTCTAATTCAGTCATAAGAGCCTCTCCAGCAGCCATAGCCCAGTGGTTTTCTTGACAGGTTCTGAAGTTAAACTGTATTCATTGTGGATGTGAGCTCTGCTGTTTGCTAGTTTTGTGACACATAATGTTCCTTAACTTCTCTTTTGCCCCAGTTTTCATATATAAAAAATATCTGAAGATAATAGTAGCTATTTTACTGTATATTTTTGTAGGTTTCAAATTTCTCTCAAACAAAGCCATGTCAGGTTCCAGGTCTTCCTTTTCACTAACAGGCTGAAACTTCTCATAACCTCATGATTTTGTCTCAGTCTACACAAAATTCTTCAGAAATTCTTCACTCATTGAGACTTTTTTCCTGTTTCTTCCACCATCCATTGTTAAATGTTAATTATAAAAAGTCAAACAACCACATGGCTGTCTTTTCTTATATGCACCTGATTCAGACTTTGTTTTTTAAAAACTCATTTCACTTTTTCTCCAATACTTAGTCCACAACTTGCAATTAAGAAATCTAGCACCATCAATTTGGAGTCTGTTCCAGAATAAGTTTTTAATACTTTTCCTTTATAGTTAACTAATATATTTCAGTAAGTGGCACAGTATTCTGGAGGGCAGCATTTTCCAAAATTGGAGATTTTGCTCATTAGTTTGTCAGGAAATGTATTTAATGACTCATCATATGATATTTAAATGACAAGCTAGAGTAACATAATAAAACAGAGTAAAATAGCATACAGTAGGAAATCACAGAACATGTCACATGGATTAATGGTTAATATTGCTTCATGGAGATAGATGATAGATAAATGAAATGTAGATGAGAGATAGACAGATAAATAGCTACGATAATTTACTGATATTGTGTATATGTGCAATTGACAATACAAATTTGAAGTTCATTAGTTTAAAGGATATCTCAATTATCTTGAGTCTTTTCCATATATGTCCTACTATGAACAAAAGGTTTATTTATTATTCATGTGATTATGAAAACTCTAGGGGTTTGAGATCTAGGCAAGGAATATTTACTAAGATGGAAACATTGGATCAGTAGAGACCTATGTTGTTTCTCTGTTGCTGATGTAAGGAATAGAGTGGAAGTAAAAGAAATTGAAATATTTCCAAGGCCTACAGTTTCTCATACTCACAACTCTTTTTAGAGATGTACCAATGAAAGTCGAGGAATCTCTAATACTTCTGGAGAAAAATGTTGCTCATTTTATTACAAATGCCTTTTCTGATAAAGTATTGATTTTATTGACATATTAGATGGGATTGAACTAAAGAAAAAAGAAAAATAATAATGGAAATAAGTGTTCAATCTTCAGGTAATGGCTGTAGCTATAAGTAGCTATTAGGTTTCTCACATCTTTATTATTATGGAGAGAGAAGGGATTGTCTCACATTCCAGACTTACTCCTGAAAAAATCACTAGGCTATTTTGTCATCAATGGACTATGCATTATTTGTCAATATTCATTTTCACCACCATTTTCAAGGTGATCTGATCATCATTTCTTCAGTTATTGTATTCCTTCATTTTTTTATATTTGCATGAGTAGACCTTAATGTTTTGTAATGCAATGCCAGTGCTTATATCTCTACAATATAATTTAATTAAAAACATAAAACTTCTACTTTCAATCAGGATATAATCAGTTTTAGAACATCAACAGAAAAATTCCACTACATGAAGAAAAAAGCAAATAGGTAAATTTTAAAAATCATACTTGTAATACCTTAGAGCACTATGGAAGACACAAAGATGACCTACAGCTCCAGAGAAAACAACAGGCTTGTGTAGGTAAGTTGATTTTCTCCTGTCTTTTTCTTTTTTTACTTTTTTCATTTTCCAAATTTTATATTGGTAGAGATTCTCATGTAACACTGGCAGTGGTACTCTACAGGGGAAAAATAATTCACCTGATCTTTGGCAGTTACATGGAACTGTCTTAAAGAATTGGACAAGAGTTCAGCCTTTAATACAGGCTGGGGTTTTTCCTGGGACATTATGATATACGAAATGGAAATAATGCCTGATTGAATAATTCAAAAAGACTAGTAAAACCTTCAACGTTTTCATGGGGTTTCCTCCTTTATTGCTGCACTTGATTGTCCCAAGACATAACTCTTGGGACACACACAACTGCATCTTCCGTTAAACTTCCCAGTCTTAGCTTAGCCATCTGGTCAACATACTCATCACATTAACTAAATAACATCATATTACTAAATGATGGTTTTCCCCAATGGAAGACAAAATGAGACCAATCATCTTAAGCTTTATAATGGGGCTAGATTCAAATTTTTAAAACTTACTTATACCTAACTGGGTTAAATAGGACTGTGTGATATGACTTTTGGTGCTTTTGGACAGGAATTTTACAAACCACTGAGTCACCAAAGACCTCGAGCTGCCTGGGTGATACACCACTTCACTGTAAGCTCTCAGTGGCATCAGGACACAGCATTGAGCGCCACACAAGGATCCCTCAATTAAGTTATGTGATTCTTTCAAAGACATACATCAGAGCTTTTATCTGAGGTCATTTTTCAACCCAACTCCACCAGAATCTGCCCCAAAATGGTTATCCACAGAACTAGGTACTGTGGCAACAGCTGACCTCTATGATGTGCTTCAAATTTTGATTGACTTCCTGTGCCCAAAGGCTTCATAGTCTTCTTTTTCACAGGGAAAAAAATCACTTACATAGTATTTACACTTTGTATTTTTCAAAATTCTATTGAATGTGGTATATGTTTGTACGTTCTATGCACAACACTTTTTTTCTTGGTTGCATTTTAAAGTGCAGCATTGGAATTCAGAAAACCCCCAGTTTTTTTATTTCAATCACTTTTGACTGATGTTGCACAAAGAATTTTGGCATTTGACTTTTATTAGTAAAAAATGTTACTGAAGTTTCTCTACCAGTGAAAAACAAACAAACAAGCAAAAACAAAACAAACAAAGCCAAAAACCAAGAATGTTAATTATTTTTCTTGGTTACTTTGCTCAGAGCGGTAGTACAAAACCCTGTGCCTTCTTCAGTCCTAGAGAGAGACAAGTACTAAGAACTAGTGAAAACAAAAATTGAGATGGGGAGAAAGAATGTCTTAATATCACCAAATATTATCCTGCTGAAATATACTTGTAACTACCAAGCCAAAACAATACCAACAATTGTAGCAGGATTATGCTGTCTTGAATCAACCTGAATTATGTTACTATTATGCTGAATAAATGTAATTGGCAAACATATGTAAGGGAGAGAGGACTATAATAGACTTTCAAGACAGCCTTCTCTTCATCATGTCTTTTCACTCAGAGGGAACTTGGACCCATGAATTCTCCTGTAGGTTCTGCCATGTTAAGGTTGCTATATTTGTTGGGGTCTCAAGTGTGGTGCTAGAGGTATAACCAGGCACCCATAGTCCAGTTCCCCTGAATTCTTTGGCATATTCCTTTTTTGTTACAAAGATTCAAAAAACATATGTAGAGTGATCCCCAGTGAAGAAATAAGTTTGGGCAGGTAGGACTATCCAAGTAAGAATAATTTTGTTCGAAGTTGTACTACTGTGGGAGGATATGCAGAGCCTGTTGGAGGTGATAATCTCCAACATTCTGAGCCTCAACTCTATTGATTTTAACAATTGCTCATTTAGCTCATTTAAGATCTCTCATTCACCCATTGCCCCTAAACCTGTCTGGGACACTAGAAAACCAGAAGCCCTATAGATCAGGAACTATGGAAACTGGCTTGGCTTCTGCAGTACCAATTCAAACTCCTATTTCCATCACTGTATAGGAGGCTCTGACTAGACCTACAGGCAAGCTCTCCAGTAACCTAGAAAGTGGAGTCTGGGTCATGACAACACCCCTCTGGATTCCAAAATAATGAGAGGAAAGTGCAAGTTTATATATAAACATTTTCATCATTTCTCTTCAGTTACTTAATGCTAAATAATTTTGTGTATATGTGAATTTGATGTACACACCAAAAAAATCAATTTCAAAGGAGAACATATATGCTCCAAGTACAAGGAAACTCTAGAAGTCACTTACACCATTCTCTGTTTCTGTGTCAGAGTCTTCACCAGAACACAGGCCCTTGCTCCTTCTGGAATTGGTTCTCTCACATATTAAAACATCCCATGTCCTATCCAGGAGGACAAGACATGCACATCTAACATGCCAACAGAATTAATATTGAAGACCAAGGGACTGACAGAGCTTATCCTCAAATCCCATTCCCTTTCCTGTCAATTTTCTGTATTTACCAAGGACCCAGAGCATTAGCAGCCCCAGTAGTTGAGCAGGGAATTTCATTTTGAGAAGTTGAACTGAAGTGCCCTGATCAGTCAAGGCAAGGCCAGAGCTTTTATCTCAATTTCACAAGGGAATGTCCTTTCTAGAGGACACTGCAAATCTCCTGACAAGTGCAGTGGTGTGGATAGAGTCAATGCACAATATTTCTAAATTTAAAAATGTATCTTTGTCTATGTTAACAAACCATGATGTGGCAGCAAACACACAAATCCAATCAGCAGCCAAAACTAGCCATTTCTCATTACATAGAAATACTAAGAATATATAAAAGTTGAAAGAATAGTCTTCATAAGGTCCAGAATTGCAAGAAAGTGGTGGGAGAAATGAGAAATGGATTACCTAAAATTCCATAGTGAAAAGCGTATTGTCTAGTTGAGTTGATGTTCATATGATTTTAATTCTTCTGCTGTATTTATCAACCTTGCATTTGGATGTAAGTTCCAACTTGTCGCAGATGGTAGAACCATTTGGAAAAGGATAATCCACTTCAGGGAGTCTCGGTAGTTGCAAAGGGCAACATCTACACACGTCTAGGGTTTTCCCTTGGACATTTGCTATGGTTTGATTACATACTGAGTTTATAAGACCCAGACTAGAAAAGCAGAAACCCCTACATACTTAGGGAATTTTGTTGTTGTTGTTGTTTTCGTTGTTGTAGTTATTGCTGTTGTTTTAAATTTTCCCCAGTTCTGTGCAGACCATTCTTATGACATGTCTGTTGTGGGCACTGATCTCCATACCCACTGCTCCCTGCTTATGAAGGCTCTCCTAAGACTTCTGGTTAACATGCTGTTACTTTATACACATTCCTAAACCAAGTCATGTCAAGGCAGGGCCATGTCAGGTTGTCAGTAATTGTGCCATCAGGTCTCTTCACACAGGAACATCAGTGAACATTGTATGATTGTAGAGCTAGTGACCTTATCAATGAACTGCTTTCCTATGAAACTTGCAGTGTTGCATACTTGAACTATGAAGTCAGGCAAAGTTTCCTTCAGTTCTATTATTCTGCACAAAATATACATCTGGGATCCATTTTGGCTTCATTTCTTCAACCAAAATTCACTGCTATCCATGTCCACAGAAATGCAAGGCAAAAAGCTCATTATTTGACCATAGCTGACTTCTGCTAGATTTTCTCCAAGCTCTCACTCCTGCAGTGGGCCCACATCCTGAAATCCTTAGCTTTTGAGAACAACAACAAAAAGCCCCTCATATTATTCTGTTATATTCCGGTTGTATATGAGATGATTTCTATAACATACTTTTTCTAGATTTTTTGTTGTTGTTATTTTAAAAACTCATCATTTGGAATTCCAAGAAATAACTTTTTTTCTATCAGCAAGTGGCAATTGGAACAAATTAAGTTTTTACATTAGGATCTGTCATCTTCCACAATTTCACAAAAATCTATTTGAAGGCTCAAATCCAGGATTCCTGTTAGTTGTCCTCAACCAGCTGCCACGAGGGCAGCTTGTGTAGAATGCTCCTTTCACCATCTTCATGCAGTGGGAAGTTAAGTATTGAAAAGGAGACAAAGGAGGTTGGGAAAGTTGAAAAATACCAACTTCTGAAAATTGCGAAATATTACCCTATTAAAATATACAATGAAAAATGCTAAAGCTTGGCCAGGCTGAGTGTCTCAGCCTGTAATCCTAGCAGTTTGGGAGGCTAATGCAAGTGGATTGCCCGATCCCGCCAGTTTGAGACCAGCCCAGGCAATTTGGTGAGACCTCGTCTCAACAGTAAAAATAAAAATAAAAATAAATTAGCCTGGAGTGATAGCGCACAACTGTAGTTCTGGCTATTTGGAAGGTTGAGGCAGAAGGATTGCCAGAGCCCAACAGGTCGATACTGGGCTGATGGTGAGCATGCCACTGCACTCCAGCCTGGTGACAGAGTGAGACTCTGACTCAAAAAAAAAGAAATAGAAAAAAAAGAAGAGTTCACTTTGGACAGTCCCTTTGGGTCCCCTCCCACTATGGTAGCTTTTCTGTCCTCTTAATAAAGACCGCTTTCAGAAAAAAAAAAAAAAAAGAAAAATGCTAAAACTCAAGAAGTATTCCACATATGCTGCCAAAAATCTGTGTTATTTTCATGGTTATTATGTTGTTTAAGTATTATTGACACATGTAGGTAAGGCAGGGAGAGTAATATTTGCTTTAATTAATCTCTCCCACCAGTCATATCTGTATGCTTTGAAGGCACTTGGATCCTCACTATTTTTCTGTGCTTATGTCATGTCAAGGCTGTTGTAGCTAACTGGACCATTAATGGATTTTGCCTGATATGTAACTGAGGTATCCAAGGGGCAGAGCCCTTAGATGCAGCCTATTGCCCTGAGTTACCCAATATCTTCATATTGTACATACAGAGATCCTACTGAGCTGCTACCCAGACAAAAAAACACATGTGAAAAGCCAGGCCACTTCAAGCAGGGAAGTTTGTGTTCAGGACTATATCATTGTGGGAGGAGCATGTGTAACTTGCATGCAGTAATAAACCCCAACATCCTCAGTCTCCACTATGCTGATTTTCAGTGTGAAATCAGTGCCTGACCCACTGCCACTGAACCTGTCTGGGACCCCAGAGGCTAGATTGGAAACTGAATACATCAGGGGCTGTGGAGGCTGCCCTGGCTTTTGCAGGTACCACTCCAAATAGGTGTGTCCACTACTGTCTAGGAGGCTCTGACTGGACCTGCAGGAGATGGAGGCCAACTCTCCAGGGGTGATGGAGAGAGTGAGAGGAGTCTGGGTCATCCAAAACCTCCATTGGATCCTGAAGTATGAGAGAGCAGTACAAGGTACAATCCCTAAGAACAATTTTTAAATTACATTTTTCTGTTATTTATTTTAGGCTAAATCAATTTTATTAATTTTTATTCAGACTCTAATAGTATCTAATTATAAAAATGAACAGAAGTTTCTAGTGCACAAAGTGTCCCTACATCATCTCCCTCTTTCTGTGTCAGCTTCTTCACCAGAGCATTGGCCCTTGCTTCTTCTGGAATATTCCTCACTTTCACAGATATAAAAGTCATATGCCCCATCACTGAGGACAGGATATGCACATCTAATACATGGACAGAACACACATGGAAGACTATATAACCCCCAGAGCTCACCCTCCCACCCCATTCTCTTGTCTCATCTCCTTTCTGTTCTTACCAGGGACACAGAGCATCAGCAGTCCCATGAGCTGAGCAGGGAGTCTCATTTTGAGAAACTGAAATGAGGAGTCCTGAATTGTTAAAACAGGTTTAAAACTGAGCTTTATCTCAGATTCGCAATGAATGGTCCTCCCTAGCAGGCTATGCAAACCCCCTGGTGGGTGCAGTAGTGTGAAAAGAAACAACAGGAGAGTGGGATGGATGCGGGATATCCTGTGAGCAAAATATCACATGTGCTTGAGAAAAAATTAATAGACGTGAAAGAAGCGAAAAGACATTTTTTTTAAATTACTGCCAGTTTTATTTTTACTTTCATAGCAATTTTTCAGTGCATGTTACACTTGTCATTAACATAATTTCGTTTTTATAAATATTTGGTGATACCTATTTCTTTGTTCATGTATTATGAAAGGGTTTTGGTATTTTTAATTTTTAATTCAAGATAAAACACTCACTACATAAAAGACAGAAACTTAATTTTGAAATGAGTCAAAGGTGTATGTATATTCACTACCTGGATTAAAAATTATGAATATTTCAAATTATCTAGAGGCTTTCTCCATTAAGATCAATATCACCTGTCCCAAACCTCTAAGGAACTGCTACTCTGACATCATAATAGTTTAGATGTCATGGACACAAATGACATATGAATTGAGGTATGCATTTTGTAAAAAGATTTCTAACATTTTTCCTGTGATTTTTGTGTTTCTGAAGCATTTACTTAATTGTATAGATACAGGTTAATCTCTGTTGGCATTTTATGTGATTCTGAACTATTTCTTTTTAAATTTCTTATAGGACATAAATGTTAGTCATGGCTTAATTAGTCATGGCTTAATTTCATTTTTTTGTCTTAAATTCTCTTGTCTTTTATTTTAGAAGGATAGTTATACAGAATATCAAATTCTTTTTCTATGACACTGTGTAATAGATATACATATACATATATTTTTTCTAATAACTTTGATCTACTTAAGGCCTGTTGTCCAATAAAGAATATTGAAGAATTATTATTTTTAAAATATATAACCTTTCATGAATGTGTGTGGCATCCTTGTGCAAGAGCCATGCTAATATTTTCTATATTGTTCTAATTTTAGTGTATGTGCTGCCAAAGCGGGCAAAAAAAGTTTTAAAAATTAAATTGTGTTCACTCTTAAATGACAGATGCTTCCATGATGGCCATTTGCCACTGGAACATTGAGAGCATGGAAAAAGGAAAAGAGGACTCACATCTATTAAAACATAATGGTGTCTACCAGTGGATAAGTGTTACTGACCCAATTAATTTTAAAAATGAATACAATAATCTATCGCATAGAATATTTCAAAGTTCAAGTGTGGAAGTACAGAAATTCACTGCACTACTTCTAACCGGGGAGACTAAGATATTGTTGGTACCATGCATGAATTCACACAGTTGAGATCCCGTTTCCAAGAATCTGATATCTTAGGACCTCAGTTTAAGAGTATGTGACTAATAATAAGCTGGTATTCATTTCCTAAAATAGGTATAACTCCAAATTTTCCATTTCTGATTTAAGTGGAATTGTCTTTTGATAGTTATGAATGAAAAAATAAGCAGAGAGGGTAGAGGGTGGAGAGGGGATATCAGAGATGGTATACATTATATGGTTGATATACCATACATTATAACCATATAACATTATAAAGTTGGTCTGACTTGGGCTTTGGAGAAAATTTTAGAAAAAATATTTAAAGAAGTCACAAATTGAAAAAGCAAATAATAACAATTTGAAAACTCTTTTTGAGGAATAGTGTATATCTAACTAGAGTCACTGATTTAAATTGCCCTCTCAGTCATTGACATACTCTGTCCACAGTTCCTGATGATCTGGGAAGCCAGGTCATGCCTTTCTATCTCTGGAGCCTGGAGGTGCCTGTGGAAGTGAGCAAATGTGAGTCACGGCTCCAGGTTTCTAAAGCTGCAACCAATTATCTAGAGAGAACCCGCAGGGTTTGTACTTTCTTATAACTAGATGAAGGAGTCCCTGATCCCTGTCCTCCTTATACCCTTAAATGATCAAACCTCACTTTAGCAATTTAGTCCTCTATCCTATTCTTTACTAGACAGATGCTCTCACTCGCAATTCTTGGGAGTATGTATTCTTTATTCATTTTCACAGACTTTCACTCTGCTTTGGGGACAGTGTGTCATAGAGGAAACTGATTCTCGGCTAACTATTTTTGGATTTCCGTGTTAGGTAGTCTGCTAGATGTATGGGCAGCAGCAAGAGGTGTAAAGAGTATCAATTACTGAATGAAGTAGGTGATCTCTGAAAAGGAATGAAGAAGAGTTGCTAATAAAAATCTATCCTTTCAATCTATATCTATCTATCTATCTATCTATCTATCTATCTATCTATCTACCTATCTATCTATCTATCTACCTATCTATCTATCTATCATCTACCTACTTCTAGTATTGGTCTGATCTCCTAGTCATTTTAATTAGAGACACACAGAGTTCCTTCTGTAATCAATGTTGTGTATGTTGACCACTTGTAGTCAAGTGTGTGAGACATCTTGAGGTTTTTTCTTGTTATTTAAAAAGGTCACTTCTAGAGTAATTGCAAATTTTTACACATGTTCATACATGCTTTTTTGATGTCTAAAACAAATCATAATTGGTTTCCAGGTACAATTCAAGTGTGTTGCTACATTAAAGAGTGATACATAGTCTTCAGTTTAATGTCAGTTGTTTATGAATTGGAATTTCCCTACAATGTCTGGATTCCAAATGCTATGGGGACCACAGAATATTTTGCTGCTTAATGCTTTAATTTCCAATGGACTAACTGTAGAGTCATTAGACTTGGGACCCAAGCGACTCAGTAGGTCTGGACTTGTTTTATACATTTGTTGTACCTCTAGGGCACTTTCCCTCTTCTATCCCACTGGACTACCTCAGGTCCACTGGAGGGTATTGGAAGGGTAGAGGTGAGGAATACACAAAAAACAGAGTTTCCAGTTCTCATTTATAGCTAGATTTTATCATCATTTTATTCAGTAATCTCATGAGGGCAGTGTGAAGCTGTCAGATGATGGTGGAGGGAAGAGACATCCTCTTTTATCTTTGCGAAACTAAGTGCATTCTTGATTTTTATGAAGGTTTATACTAATATTTACAGAAAGATTAATTGTGTTGCTTCAAATATGCATTGAATAAAGAGTGTGAAGGCTGGGAATGGTGCCTTATTTTGCCACTTTGCTCTCTGGTTCCACCAAAGGCAATGATACATCATTTAGAACTTGGTAAATGTTCCTAGCATATGTTGTTTGTCGTTCAGCTCTTCCTCCTTCTCAGTTTTCTCTCAATTTTCTCTCTAATACAGAAGTTCTTACATTTATTGATCTAAAAATGAATGACTTTCCTCCTCCTTTTGATCTATAGGCTACTCAATAATTTATGAAATAATAATCTGGACAAATTAATCCACATTCTCTTTTCATTGTATTGTTTATAACAGATCACCACACAGCATGACCAAAGTCATTTCAGAGGGTAGCTCACTGCTCACATAGATTATCTTCGATCCTCGAGTTTCTCTTGGAAAAGTGAAGCACAATTTCATTTTTACCCTTTAGCAACAAATTTACATTGAGTCCCAGTTGTGAACCAGGCACTGTGCTAGATGCTGTTTTTAAATTTTATTTATTTAATTTTTAATTACTATTATTTTTATTTCTAAGCTGTGGGATACAGTTCAGAGTTAGATACATAAGTGGTCATAATGCAGGTAAAGTTTGGGTACCCTTTCATGCAGGTACCCTTATTGATGTTATCTGCCCCCACTTCCTCTCCTGGCAGTGTCCCAATACTGCCAATCCCTTGCTTATAGTATTATGACAAATGTTCAGGGTCCACTTATGAGTGAGTACATGTAGCACACATATCTTTCTGTGATAAATCACTGAGTATTATAGACTCTAAATCCATCCTATTGGCTGTGAAGTCCAACATTTTGTTTTTCTTTATGGTTGCATAATATTCCATTGCATATATGTACCACATTTCTTCATCCAGTCCACTTCTGATGGGCAGCACGGTTGGCCCCATGTTGTTGCTATTGTAAAAATGCTGCCATAAACATGAATGTGCAGATATCTTTTTTGTAGAGGGATTTGAATTCTTCGGTATATTCCCAGAATAGGGATTGCTAGGTCATATGAAGGGTAGATTTTTAGGTCTTTTAGAAATCTCCACACTGTTTTACACACAGAGATTGTACTAGTTTACACTCTCACCATCAATGTAGAAGTGTTCTATTTTTCCCACATCCTCTCCAGTATCCGTTGTCATTTGAGTTACTGAAGATGGCTGTACTGACTGGGGTTAGATGGCATCTCAGTGTGGTTTTAATTTGTAGTTCTTTAACGATTAGTGAGGCTGAAGATTTTTTCATGTATCTTTTGACTGCTCAAATGTCTTCTTCTGAGAAGTGTCTGTTCAAATATTTTGCCCACTTTTTAATAAAGTTTTTTTTTCTTTCTACACATTTGAGTTCTTTGTAGATCCTGGATGCTAGCCTTTTGTGAGATTTACAGTTAGCAAATATTTTTCTCCCAATCTATGAGCTGTCTCCCTGCTCTTTTGATGGTTTATTTTGTTTTTCATTAGCTTCTCAGTTTGATGAAGTCCCACTTGTTCATCTTATCTTTTATGGCATTCATTTTTGAAGAGTTCATTGGGAATTGGTTGCCTATTCCAACTTCTGTAAAGGTATTGCCTGTTTTCTTCTAGGATTCTTATAGTTTGATGTGTTACACTTAGGTCTGTAATTCATTTGGTGAAAAGTAGTGGTCCTGTTTCAATCTTCTGCTGTGTGGTCAGTCAGTTTTCTCAGCACAAATTGCTGACTTGGTACTTCTCTCCCAGTGGTTGTTGGTGGAAACTTTGCCAACGATGAGTTGGTGGAAAAATTGAGATTTTGCTTCCTGAATCTTAATCCTGTTCCGCTGGTGTATATGCCTGTTCTTGTACCAACACCAGGATGTTTTGATTATTGTACCTTCCTTTATAATAGAGCTTGAAGTCTGGAAGTGTAATACCTTATACTAAGTTAAAAGATGACCAGCCGGGCTCCGTGGCTCAGCCTGTAATACCCCGCTTTGGGAGGCTGAGGTGAGTGGATTGCCTGAGCCCATGGGTTCAAGACCCACCTGGGCAACTTGGCGAGACCTCATCTCTACAGTAAACAAAAAACTCAGCCAGGTGTGGTAGCGCATGCCTGTAATTCCGGCTACTTGGAAGGTTGAGGCGGAAGGATCACTGGAGCCCAGCAGTTAGAGGCTGCAGTGGCTGGGAGCGGTCACTGCACTCCAGTCTGGGTAACGGAGTGAGGCTCCAACTCAAAAAAAAAAAAAGATGACCAAGAAGAAAGACGGAGCTGGGCTCGGTGGCTCAGCCTGTAATCCCGCGCCTCTGGGAGGCTGAGGTGAGTGGATTGCCTGAGCCCACAGGTTCGAGACCCGCCTGGGCAGCGAGACCTCATCTCTACAATAAATAAAAAAATCAGCCGGGCGTGATAGCGCATGCCTGTAATTCTGGCTACTCGGAAGGCTGAGGTGGAAGGATCACTGGAGCCCAGCAGGTCGAGGCTGCGGTGGCTGGGAGCGGCCACTGCTCTCCAGTCTGGGCGACAGAGTGAGACTGCAACTCAAAAAAAAAAAAAAAGAAAAGAAAAGAAAAGAAAGACGGAAAGAAGAGTGAGACAGAGAGATAATTTGATTTTAAAACCTTGTGAAATTAATAAGGAGGACCCTGAATACTCCCAGGTATATTTGTGTGGAGCCAAATTTTCTATCCCATGACCCCAGCAAATCCTTTTACTAAACATAAAAAAAAAAATCTAAGAATAGTTGCTGGAAAGAATAATTGAAAATATATGTGCACATACATACCTACAATCTTGTGAAAATCAAAGCTGCTAACTCAAGTACAATATCTTTTCATAGTTTTTTCCTCTGTAGTCATGGGGGAAATAGTCGAAGTACTAAATGTCAAGTTTACTTACTTTTGTCCTTTCTTCCCCAATCTGTTCTCCTGGTTGTTCTATTTTTTTTCATTTATAATTCATATAGTTTCATTTGTTTTTGTTTATATTCCATCTGGATTTCTCTTATCTTTGTTAATTTCAGCTATTTATTTCTATTGAATACATATAATGTTAATATAATTCCCAAAGATGCAAACATGCACAAACGAAAGAGAACTGTCACATTTTGAATCTCTTTCCTCTCATTTCCACCTTCCATCCCTAATTCCTCCCTCACATGTGACCATGTCACTCTGGTGTATCTTCTCAGTTCTTATTTGTTTATTGTCTCTCCCCTGCTTGCTTACATGAATTATATATTTGTTTTCATTTTGCTATTTTCATTTAATACTATATCCTTCTCTGTGTGTGTTTTCTTTGTTTGTTTTTGTTTTTTTGTTTTACAGCTGAGAGGCACTCTATGGTGTGAAGGTGCCATAATTTTTTCCACCACAATTTTATGTATGGGTGCTTTTAATAATGCCAATATTTTGCAAACAATTATTCAATGAATATGCTTGTGCATATATACTTTTGTAATGTTGGAGGTGCATCTTCAGGAAAATTTTTGGAATGTGAATTACAGGTCAAAATTTAGATTTTAATGCTTTCCTGTATATACGGTCATATTTTCTTCCAAAAAGGAAGTATTGGTTACCACCCCAACAAGCTATTAATGAAAGTGTTTATAACCCTATAATCATGCCTAAAATAGAGTTTCACAGTTTTTCTTAAATTTCTTAAAACTAATAAATGATAAATGCTCTGTGAAAGTAGTTGTAACTTGAATTTCTCTATTTATTAGCGATTTTGGACACCGTTACATGTTTTTACAGCTATTTATGTCCTTTTTGCATACAGTCGGTTATGTTGTTTCCACATTTTTTGCTCTAGCTTTCATGAAGAGTTTTCTATATTGGAATATTCATTTAATATTTAAAATATTTTTTCTAACCTGGTTCTCATTCTGCCACCTAAACTGAAGTGAAGTGGCATGATTGCAGCTCACTACAACCTCAACTTCCTTGGTTCATGGAATCCTTCTGCCTCATCCTCCCTTGGTGCTGGGACTACGGGTGCCCACCACCATGTCTGACAAATTTTTTGATATTTTGTAAAGACAAGGTCGTTCTATGTTGCCTAAAATGGTCTTAAACTCCTGGACTCCAGTGATCCTCTAGCCTCGGCCATCCACATTGGTGGGATTACAGATTAAGCATATGTGCCTCGCCTGAAATATTAACTCTATTTGTACATTATAGTCAAAGTTCTTCTTAGTTTTCTGTTGTCTTGTGATCTAAATTTTTATGTACCCTTTTATACCACTGGTTTAATTTAATCCTTTAAGTAGAAATTTCCATGGATTGATTTGGTTTATGGTTACAGTATTAGAACATTTTGCCATAATTTATTTTTAGTTCTATATTACTTTGTTTTACTTTGATTGCCTTAGAAGTCAACAACATTCATCCTTTGCTTACTGTGTCTTATGTAACTTAATATTTTACCACTTTCTTAATGATGTATGTATCTTAAATCTTTCTCTGTTTAACCCCAGGATAGTCACTGGAGATGCTCATAACTGCAGGGTTTATCCTGAGAATTTATATATATATATTTTGTATTTTATTTGTATATATATAGACAAAATAGTCTTTTTCTCTGTGTGTGTGTGTGTGTGTGTGTGTGTGTGTGTGTGTGTGTGATTCTCATTAGGATTAGTGCCAAGTTCTGTTTAAAAATAACTACAAAAAGAGTTTTTATATTTTCTTTTTTTTCTAAACCTGTGCATGCATGTTTATTAAAGTACTATTCACAATAGCAAAAACGTGGAACCAATCATGCTGTGCATTGAAACTGAAAAGAATAGAAATTTGCAGCAATTAGTATGGATTTGGATTCCATCATATCAGTGATCTATCACAAAAATAAAAAGCTGACTACTACATGTTCTCGATCATAAGTGGACCCCGAACACCTATCATAATACTAAAAAAAAAAAAAAAGGATTGGAAGTAGCAGAATATTGTCAGAGGAGGGAAGAAGGAGGCACATAACATCTATCATTTATTTTTAATTGAAAGCCAGTCAGATTTTTTTCAGCCTCAGAGAGTATGTTATGCAAAATTAAATGAATATGGCAGCGCAGTGCATTTTAATAATTTTTCTACATGGTTAAGTGATACAACCTGAACTTCTGCCTTTTGGCATTTGTTTTTAATTTTAAATTACATGTTTTTAATCCTACATTCATTTTACTTTTCACAAGTTACAATTTTTTTATAGAGTCAAAATCTTAGAGACTTTCCACATATTTACTTTTTCTATTTTTATTCACACTTCTTAAATCTCTACTAACATGAAAATCTAATTTTCTTCTCCATGAAAAAATGTCTATAATATTTAGTTAATGGTGTTTTCTAATGAGTTTTCTATGCGTTCATTATTTCAAAATATATTTATTTTGCCTTCATTTTGAAGGGTACTCTTGCACAGAATTCTCGATTCTCAGTTAATTTCTTTCTACACTATACATATTTTATTTGAATACATATTTATTGTCTTCTGACGTCCACTACTCTTAATGTTCGGGAGGTATTCACTTATTCTCAGGAGGTTCACTTTGCCTTTTTTCAGTATTCAAAATAAGATGGGCATTGATGTGGATTCTTAAAAAATCATATTGAGGGTTCATAGGATTTCTTCTATCTATCATGATTTTTATATATTTATCTGCTTTCATTTTTTTAAATATTATTTTTGTCTGTTCTCATTCCTCTTCTTGAACTCTAATTATACATGTGTTTGATTTTCTTTAGTATATTCCATATGCCCTTTTACAGGTTTTCCATCTTTTGTTGTCCAAGCTTGGGACAACAAACTTCCTGTTTATCATGTCACTTTTCAGCTCTGTCAAATCTGCTATTATACTCATCTACTGATTTCTTTGTATTATATTTTATTATTAATTTTATTTTTCTTTAATATTTTGTTGGCTTCTTTTTTCTATTTTCTGGTCTTTTGATAACATTCCTTATCTTGTAATTTAATGTATTAACCATATAATATCTGATTGCCCTAATATCTAAAAATTATTTATCTGTTTCCATTACCTGTGTTTTCCTTTTGATTTTGTATGTCTGGGTATGTTTGACTGAAAGCCTGCATTTTTATATACTTAATTTCTAGGTATGCTTACAAATATATTGCTCTGAAATAATTTAGAGGTGATTTTAGGCTATAGAATGATGTTTATCCTTCAGAAATAATTTATTTTTGGTTTTTATTCCTGGAAATCTAAGATAGATCACCTTAATCTGATCAGAGGCTAAACTTTGACCTGAGCTTCAGTAGTATTTGTATCTTCTTATTTCTGGTTCATCTTCCTTTCCAGGGTGCAACTCTGCCAGGATGCCAACTCAAGATTTCAGTATTTGTGAGAATCTCTATTTTTGCAGTTCTTGAGTATTAACTTTCACCTATGGCCATGTGAGATTTCTGAAAATTCTGTGTGACTTTGAGACCTCACTGCCTGTCCTTATTTTCAGATTATCAGCATGTGACCATATATTTCTGAGCCAGCAAATGTTTTAATGTACATTGTAAAGAGAAAAATGGGACTCACTTTTCTGAGTTTCTGTTTTTGTCTTCACAGACTTCTTTAGTGAAAAGCCAGAAACTGGGAGACTTAAGCAATTCCAACCAAGAGCCTATTGTCCTAATGTCTCTGTTCTGTGATCACAAAAATCAGTCTTTCACGATCTCTTACACTAAACTTTTTACCAGATTTCCTCAATTATATATGAGTTCTTGGGACAAGAAAATGTTCTTGGATCATTGTACTCTTTTGCACAGATATGTCATACTTGAAAGGCAAGTTCTTACGTTGTTGAAAGTCATAGTGGCCATTGCCTTGGTAGACTCTGGTGTGGCCATTCGCTCTTTAAGGTATGGCTGTTGCCATGCTTCCTGGCTTTGGCCTCCTCCCCCACCTTGGGGAAGTGAATTTTCTCTCTCTTTCTCTCTCATTTAGCTTTAAATAAGCTATATTTTCTAGTTTAAAAAAGAGGAAGTAATAGCATGATGCATCTTCTGACTTCAGGCTACTGACTATGGGGGTGAAATCTACTTCAGACCCATTCATTGTATCATGCAGAGACATGAGGGCACAAAAACACTAAAACTGAGAAGATTAAGAGCTTGTACTGCTTTTTTTTGTTGGTCTGTGTTAAAGTAACTCATGATGTCTTGACTCACCATGCAGATAATGGTGTCATGCTCTCCTCAAGTTTTGTCTGGAAATTGAAAATTGAGGCATCACAATGTTATCATTGGCATCTGAAATTTTTTGAAAATCACTCAAACTCAAATGTCATTGAAATGAAACACATCCAACTCTAAGATCCAATCAGGTTATTCAACACTGTGCGTGCTTTGTGAGAAGTCACGTGTCACAGACCCAATGAAAGTTCAAAAGATTCAAATTGTAATAAGAAGAAAGAAGTTTTCATCATCACATGGCAACTGTTCATTATTTTGTTCTTCACCTGAGATCAGTTTTAGTAATTCAAGTCAGAGAAGCTAAGTTCCTTTGAACCATTCTGTATACAGCTAAGGCCGACAAACCCTTTGCAGGAAACATCCCCGGGGGTTTTGATCTGTAGCCAAAGGCTGAAGAAAAAGAGTACAAAGTCATCCAAGGTTGAGATATCCTAGATCTTTTGCCTCATGAGCAGATTAATCCACATCTGTCACATATGGATGTTTCCTCCCTTCCATTCAATTAGTAAGGGAACTATGCAGAGCTTCTGACATTACAGTCCACATCACCAGAACATTTGCTCAATCATCAGGTATAGATGGTCTCCTTATGGTGATGACTAATGTGAGTGACCGGAGAGGGTTATATGACCATTATCAGGCCACATTCATCACAAACAATAATGATTGTCACAACTATTAGTTCAAGCAACTTGAGTACAGAGTTATTTTCCTAGTATGAACCTAACCCTGGAAATGTTCTATAGAAATTAGGTCAACATTATTTGGTCAGTTACCTTAACAACAGAATTTGGAGATTGAGAGTTGAGGGAAACAACATAAAAGAAAAATTTAGAGAAATTTATCCAAAGCCATAATTGTTATATTTGAGGAGAATATTATCTTCAATGGTCTAAAGTTGAGAAAAAAAGCACAGTAAATACTGTGAAAATAGCAAAAATTTAATGAAGAAAGTTTCATTTAAACTACTTCAAAAGATAATGAGAATTTAGATCAACAGAGAGGATAGTGTTTAAAATACATCATTTGTGATTTAACATAATAAAGTTGCTTAAAAGATAATAAAAAATATGGCTTGGGGAGAAAAAAATAAAAGACTGGATACAGGCATCCCAAAAGGTAAACTGTTGTTTCATGCTGCATGGAATTTTGATTGCTTGCTTTCTTTCTGGAAGTATCTATAGCACTCTCTGTAGACTATTTATGTCCTACTCCTGCCTCACCATTGTTCACAGTGTTGAATGAGATGAGGTTGGAGGTTAGGGGTCTATTCAGTGGGAATAGTGGGAAAAGAGACTCAGCTTCATAGAGTCTGAGTTAGATTAGAAGACCTTGAACATTGACCTGCCTCTATCATAGAACAATGCTTGTGGATATTGGGAGTAAAAATTATTATACATCGCATGTGGTGGAAATGTGGATCTATTTCACCAAGAGTAGACAGTTGCCAACCAAGATGGTAATTGAATCTTCCACATGATTCCTCTAATTGTGTGATATTGACAATTCCCCTATTAGATTTATTGGCATATTTTTCTCCTTTTTAAATTTTAGTGGGCCTATTATTGTGGCAGAAATGACACTATGTGCCTTTTGAGTACATAAAAAGTCAAAATAATTCTTAAAAACATCTTCCTGATACTCTTGTGGAAGTGTAGAATGAGTAAAGCAGGAACGCGTACAGATTCACAGCCTCAGCCAAAGAATCAGCCATAACTTGAGTCAGCCACCTTTGACATGACTTCATCCCTGCCCACCATATTACTGCATCCATTTAAGAAATTCAAAGGAGACATCTTGGTCAACCCAGGAAAAAACTGCAGTCATAAACATAAAGGTGATAGGATTTCTTACAGAATAGAGAGACGGGACACCAAGGATTTTTTGTCGGGGAAGCAGTGTTTGTTACTGTTGGCATCAGCTCAGCGCATCTACATCCAAAGACTGAGCCCCAAATGCAGCAAGGCATTGCCTTATATACTTTGTGTTTACAGTCTAGTCTCTTTGCCCACTTATAAGATAACATATTGGCAAAATACATTTTGATTGGATGTTTTATAGCTCAAATTTGTAGCAGGGTTACACATGTGCACTACAACCTATGCAATATTCCTTTTTTTCTAAAAAACATTTTTTTGTATTCTGGGAAGGCCCTTATCTCTTTGTTTTAGAAGGTTCCCCTGCCTCATTCGCCCTTTGATGCTTGGGCTCTTTTACATCTTTCATCTTGGTTTAAGGGCTGGTATTTTTGTAGCATCATTACATGTATTGTCATTTTTTTTCTGACTATGGCCTCGATGAGGTTGGAGGCAGACCTTATGGCAAAGGGGGCTAGACAAGGCAAAATTAGACACATTTTCAAAATTATAAGTATAATGTCTATGAGGGTCTTAAATCTCTTAAAAGTTGAAAACCATCTCTCAAACAATTTCCTGGGGTTTTAGCCTTTTCAGGTCTGGACTGAGACCTGAACAATTTTTTATATGGTTGGTGACTTTTTTATGACTTTTTATGTCATTTATTTGTAAGCAGCAGTTGTTCAAGTTAAACTTTCTCAACATCTTTTTGTAGAAGCAAGCAAGTAATCTAAGGCTAAGCAGTTTTGATGGCTAGTATTGTGCATCTTGGTTTGCTGTTTGACTATATGTTAAGGGCCTTTGCAGTTTTATTAGTCATAATTTTGATAAATGCCTGTAATAGAATTAGGAGGTTTAGCATATAAATGAGGGTCCAATAGCCCTAGGAACCATCCTTTGCCCAGGTGGCTGAGCCATAATATTGGATGATATGCAAGGGGGCCACTTATTATCTTTTCAGTTGTCAATCTGTAAGGTGTACCATTTTGTGGGGGCTTTCTATTCCTTGTATACTTGAATTCTTTTTAATTGAAATTTTTTTATTTTAAAATTGTGGGGTACAATTCAGGATTGGGAATACAAATATTTATCAAGCAGGTATTCTTGTTGATGAGGTATGAGCCCCCCCAGGCAGATTTCAACTACTGTCTCTGCCAACTACCCCTACCTCCTGCAGTTTCCCACTACTGTCAATCCCTTTCTTATAGTATTATCATAGTTGTTCATGGTCTACTTATGAGTGAGAATACGTTATATTCAGTTCTCTGTTTCTGTGAAAGATCACTCAATATTACTGTGTGTCTCTTAACTCCTCCACACACGTACTGGCAGTTGGTTTCCAGGCACCGTGACATCATGGGGTGATGGATCGCATCACAATAGAGCCCTGCCCAATCAGCAGAGCCTAGGGCCAATGACCTCTGACCCCTGCACTTTACACTTGTGTACAGATCAGGTTTGTGCCCATGAATATTCAGGTGTATGTGGGTGAACTCGTGTGTGTGGTGTGTGTGTGTGTGTGTGTGTGTGTGTGTGCATGCCAGTTTTCTGACTGGGCCTGTCTTCTTTGCTCATATGTATCCCCGTCCTTGTATCTTTCACACAAAGGGCCCAAAGCTGCTAGAAGTACATTCATGATGCGCCCTTATTTGTGCCCTCATTTTGGGGCAATGTATACAATGAACCTAAAGACAGAAGTATAGACATGGGCAGTTGCAAGGCAAGTCGATTTCTGCATTGACACTTCACAGACCCAGGGCGTATATACCATAGGAATGGGTATGTGATTCAGCAAGACATTGACAGGCAACCATGCAGAACAGGCAAGGACATGAAGAGCTTCAAAGCCTATAAGCTGTGGAAGATTGTCAGGGATAGTTGATCACAAAGCAGAAGTTTGCTTTTTTAAAGTACAGATGTAAATATGGTAGAAATCAGAGGACAGAGTGGAACTGGTGCTAAAGAGAAGTGAAATGGTTTTCATTTGCATTTCTTTGATGACTAGTGAGGCTAAGCAATTTTTCATGTATCTGTTGGTTGCTCATATGTCTTCTTTTGAGAAGTTTCCACTTGAATCCTGGTGGGCATCAGGCCTCTCTACACCTCTAATACTCACCATGGTCAAGTGAAGGAGGAAATACTTATATAGGTGAACTTTTTTATACTTTTGTCTTCTTTGCCTGATATTGTTATTTTGGAATCCGTAAAATTGGAAGTAAGTATATTATTTTCACAACTAGGGTTGAGAATCTTAGAAGCAGTATCAGTTATGTCCATTATGCTGGAGTCACTGTTTATGGGGTGCAGAATATGAGCCAGTTTGTAGTTGATTTGAGAGTTTAGGGGCTGATCAAGGAAAACGATGACCACAGGTGGCATTGGCAAACACAATCTTCATTGGTTGATTTCTGACAGAATCGCCCAATGAGGTTTTGCATAGCAGGGAGTCTTTGCAGAGGGCAAGTTGCCATAGTTGCAACTCAGAAGAGAAAAATGGCACTGAAGAAGGGACTAATATGCCTAGGTGATATCCGACAGCAGTACAGGGGGTACTCTTGGATCAATGAGGTCCAGATGGCAACACTGATTTGTTGTTTTCTAAACCTGGGTTTTTTCTATTGTCAGCAGATGTGGGTGGGATTTCTTGGAATATGCAAAGCAAGCATTCTCTAAATATCTGACAATTGGCACCTTTTGGTTTTTATGAAATTATTGGATTATTAAATATGATTTCGACACAGGCAAATAAGCTTACTCTTTAGAATTAATCAACACAGGGACATTGCAGACAGGCCATCTTGGGGTCATTTATATAACACTACTGCATGTTCTGTAGACTTTACTCTATAGACTGTAGTCCAACATCCACTGCTTTGAATGAGATTGGAGACACACAGAGTACTATTCCCAACCAGGACCTCAATAGAGGAGATTTTTTAAAGATATTCTGATTAAGATGTGTTTTCCCTTAGGTGAGAATTGAGACAAAGACAACCATAGAGGAAGCATTCCTTTGTGAAGCTGCAGGTTTCCTGGACTGAAATCCTGCAATTCATACACCTGGGCTGGAGACTGGTCACATTTTTTCACTAACTGCCAATTGTAATCAACTGGAGCATAGAATCATAGATAAATATCAACTACACAGAGATCTCAGGGAATGAGGGCTCCAGGGATGTGCATATCTTCTGCTTTGAGGGAATCTCTCTCCTTAAACAATGGGAGAAACTCTATGTTTACATGTTTGAATTTTCTGAATCTTCAGACCTAGTTTCCAGATGTTCCTTTTTGTAACCTGCTTCCAAACATTTGAATTATTTTGTATTTCCTTTTTCTTGAAAAAATTAAAAATCTATAAAACTGTACATGAAGCTGTGGGATCTTCTATGTATGTTAATCTACTCTGGAGTCCAACTCACCCCCTATCTAACTTCACCACATGAAGCTATGATTCCATAATCTCCCTGATCATTCTGTGGCTTACATGATACCTCTGAATTCTCGCTTTTGAAGAAAGGAGACTGTGTCCTCAAATGTAGGTCCCCATAAAACTACAGCTTGCCTAGAAGATCAATAATTTATGTTACCTGGAAGTTTAATATTATTTAATAATTTTTTATTTTAAATATAACATCTTTTTTAATAAAAAAGGAAATATATACACAAGCCCTTATAATAAAACATAAATATATATACATGAAATATAGCAGTAGAGAGCCTACGAAGAGTCTGAGGACAGAATGGAGGATTCCAAACCTTTAAACTGTACTGAAAGCTTCCTTTGATTTGAGAATTTGTATGAATGTACCAAAATAATGAGGGAGAAACATTTTTTTTGCTTAAATTTAGACACATTAGTTAAACAGATGAAAAATTGGGACTGCAGTTTGAGGATTCTCACACTCATATTCTACGAAAAATACCTATGTTAATCAAAAATAAAATAATTGAAGACTGTCAGGAAAAGTTGGAGGTCAAATTTTATCACTTATTTTATAAAATAAACTCAAATTATTTTTTAGCTTCTTTCTCTCATCTCCTGTTGTCAAAAATAAAAAATTCAGAACTTAAAACAGATAAAAACTGAATGAATTATTTAGTGCTCATTCTCTGTTTTACGTCAATAATAATGATAATAATACAGTGTTTTCCTTGACAATGAGAAAAGGTGACTCCCTGCCTATGGAGCAGAGGCTTTACTGCACAGTAGTGAACTTCACTTTTAATGGATCTTTCTTGGACAAGGGTCAGAGATCACCCAAAGTGTAAATGCTCTATGAAGCACCAGCTTCCTTCACCTGTCAGAACTTTTAGAAAGTTTCTCTTTTAAAAACCTCCTAGCAAGAAAATGAAGGATCAGTAATAAAATAAAGTGAATGCTAACATTCCAAAAGCAGACAAGGGACAAAATTAAGAAGTGACACAGAACTTAAAGAATGACCACTTTTTAAAAAAAACATATTTTTTATTTTAAAATTGTGGGGTACAGTTAAGGGTTAGGTATACAAATATGCATCGTTCAGTCACCCTTGTTGATAAGGGGTGTCCCCCCATCCCCAGACAGATATTGACTACAGTTAATCCCACCACTCTTGACCTCCCTGCCCCCCCATAGATTCCCACCACTGCCAATCCTTTTCTTACAGTATTATGATAGATGTTCAAGTTCCACTTATGAGTGAGAATTTATGATACTCAGATCTTTGTTGCTGTGAAAGATCACTCAGTATGATAGACTCTAGTTTCATTCAGTTCGCTGCGAAATTCATGATTTTGTTCTTTTTTATAGCTGTGTAGTATTCCATCTTGTGTATGTACCAAATTTTTTAAATCCATTTCTCTTTTGATGGACAGCATGGTTGGTTGAAAGTTCTTGCTATTGTGAACAATGCTGTGATAAAAATACATGTGCAGGTATCTTTTTCATAGAATGATTTGAGTTCTTCAGGGTATATTCCCAATAGGGGATTGTGAGTCACGTGGGAGGTCGATATTTAGAGCTTTTAGGAATCGCCACACTGCTTTCCACAGAGGTTGCACTAGTTTACACTCCCACCAACAGTGTAGAAGTGTTCCCTTTTCACCACATCCTCTCCACCATCTGTTATTTTTTGAGTTATTGATAGTGGCCATTCTGACTGGAGTTAGGAGTTATCTCAGTGTAGTTTTAATTTGCATCTCCTTGATGATTAGTGAGGTTGGACATTTCTTCATGTGTCTTTTGGCCACTCGAATGTCTTCCTTTGTGAAGTGTCTGTTCATATCTTTTGCCCACTTTGTAATGGGGTTGTTTGTTTTTTTCTTTTCAGCGCATTTGAGTTCCTTGTGGATCCAAGATGTTAGGCCTTTGTCAGACATGGAATTGGCAAATACTTTTTCCCACTCTGTGGGCTGTCTCCCTGCTCTCTTGATGGTTTCTTTGGCATTGCAGAAGCTTGTCAGTTTAATGAGGTTCCACTTGTCTATCTTATCTCATATGGCTCATGTGTTTCGGGTTTTGTTCAAGAATTGAATGCCAGTTTCAATTTCCATGAGGGTGTGAACTGCATTTTCTAAAGTTCTTATGGTTTCAAGTTTTACATTTAGGTCTCTGATCCATTTAGTGTTAATTTTTCTGTGTGGGGATAGACAGGGTTCTTATTTGAATCTTCTGCATGCAGTCAGGCAGTTTTCCCAGCAGCATTTACTGAATAGGTTCTGCTCTCCCCAGTGATAGGTGGTGGAGGCTTTGTCGAAGATGAGTTGGTTGAGAAATTGAGGTTTTGATTCTGGAATCTCAATTCTATTCCATTGGTCTATATGCTTGTTCCTGTACCAATACCAAGCTGTTTTGATTGTTGTAGTTTTATAGTAAAGTTGGAAGCCTGGTAATATGATACCACCTGCTTTTTTTGTTGTTGCTGAGGATTGTTCTGGCTGTTATTGGTCATTTGTGTTTCTATATGAATTCCTGTATTGTTTTTTCCAGCTCTGAGAAGAATGTTGCTAGTAATTTGATGGGTATTGCATTAAATCTGTACATTGCCATGGGTAAGATGGACATCTTCACAATGTTGATTCTTCCAATCCATGAGCATGGGATATTTTTCCACTTGTTTGTGTCATCTTTGATTTCTTTGAGCAGTGTTTGTAGTTTTCACTGTAAAGGTCTTTCACATCCCTGGTTAGGAAGATGCCAAGGTATTTTGATTGTGTGTGTGTGTGTGTGTGTGTGTGTGTGTGTGTGTGTGTGGCTATTGTGAATGGGATTGTGCTTTTTATTTAGGTTTCTGTTTGTTTATTATTGGTGTAAAGAAATGCGATTGTCTTTTGCTCTCATTTATTTTATACCCTGAGACTTTTCCAAAGTCCTTTATCAGTGCAATGAGTCTTTTGACAGATTCTCTTGGGTTTTCAAGTTACACAATCATGTCGTCTGGAAAAAGAGATTACTTGACTTCCTCTTTTCCTATTTGAATACCCCTGATCGCCTTCTCTTCTCTGATTGCTCTAGCCAGCACTTCCAATACTATATTGAACGGGGGGGGGATAGTGTGGGCATCCTTGTCTTGTTCCAGTTTTCAGGGGAAATGGTTCCAATTTTTGTCTGTTTAGGAGTATGCTAGCTGTGATTTTCTTGTAGATGGCTTTTACTATTTTGAGGTATGTTCCATGTATGCCTAGATGTTCGATGGTTTTATCAAGAAGCGGTGCTGGATTTTATCAAAAGCTTTTTCTGCATCCAATGACATAATCATGTGGATTTTGTTCTGAGGTCTGTTAATGGATTTAATTACATTTATTTTCTTGCGAATGTTGAAAGGCTTGCATCCCAGGGATGAAGTCTACTTGGTCGTGATGGATGATTTTTGAGATGTATTGTTGAATCCCGTTGGCTAGGATCTTGTTGAGAATTTTAGCATCTATGTTCATCAAAGATATTGGCATGTAGTTCTCTTTCTTTGTTGGGTCTTTACATGACTTGGGTATCAATGTGATGTTAGCTTCATAAAATGATTTGGGGAGGGTTACATCTTTCTCAGTCACCTGGAATACTTTCAGTATTACTTCATTGTCTTATAGAACTCTGCTAGAAAGTCATCTGGTCCAGGGCTTTTATTTATAGGCAGTTTTCTTATCACATAGTGAATTTCCTTGATTGTTATTGGTCTATTTAGGGTCTTGATTTCTTCTTGTTTCAACCTAGGCAGGTCGTGTGATGTCAGAAAGTCCTCCATTTCCTTAAGGTTTTCAAGCTTTTTTCCATACAAGTGTACATAGTAGTCTCTAATGATATTTTGTATTTATTCGGGGTCAGATGTGACTTCATTTTTTGTGTTTTTGGTTGTGTTTATTTGAGCTTTTTCTCTCTTTTTCTTGGTCAGCCTAGCTCGGGGACTATTGATCTTGTTTATCCTTTCAAAGAACCACCTTTTTGTTTCATTGATTTTTTTTGTATTATCTTTTTGTCTTCTATGTTCTGGATTTGGGTTTTTATTTTGGTGATCTGGATTCTTCTGCTGAAGTTAGGATTTTGGTGGTCTTACTTTTCCAGCTTCCTTAGGTGACTTGTTAGACTGTTAATTTGTGATCCTTCCATTTTCTTCTGTGGGTTTGTAGAGATATGTGTTCCCTCTTACTACAGCTTTCATGGAATCTCAGAGATTTTGGTAAGATGTTTCTTCATTCTTGTTTGTTTCCAGGAATCTTTTAGTGTCTGTTTTGATTTCATCATTGACCAGGAGTTGTTTAACATCATGTTGTTTAGTGTCCATGTCTTGTGTGTTTTGGAGGAACCTTATTGGTGTTGATGTTTATTTTTATTCCACTGTGGTCTGAGAAGGTGCATGACAAATTTCAATCTTTTAAAATTTGCTTATGCTTGATTTATGGCCAAGTATGTGGTCTATCTTAGAGCACGTTCCATGTGGTGATGAGTAGAATATATATTCTGTGGTCGTTGGATGAAGTGTTCTGTAGGTATCAATTAAGTCCATTTGGTCAAGAGTCACATTGAAGTTTCGGATCTCGTTGTTGACTTTTTGTCCTGATGATCTGTTTGGGATTGTGAATAGGGTATTGAAGTCCCCAGCTATGACAGTGTTGGAATCAATATCTTTTTTTAGTTTACCTAGAAGCTGCTTTATGAAAATTGGTGCTCCTATGTTGGATGCACATATATTTAGGGTGGATTTTTCTTGTGGATGGATAAAACCTTTTACCATTATGTAGTGGCCTACTGTATCTTTTTTAATTTTTGGTAGCTTAAAGGGTATTTTGACTGAGATTAAGATTGTGACTCTTCTTTTCTTTTGTGTTCCATTCGCCAGATAATTTGTTTCCCATCCTCTTACTTTGAGTCTGTGAGTGTCCTTTCTAGTGAGGTGAGTCTCTTGAAGGCAATAAATTGTTGTCTGCTTATATTTTATCTATTTTGCCATTCTATGTCTTTTCACTGGTGCATTTAGTCCATTCACATTTGGTTAATTATTGAAATGTTAGACTCGATCTCTATCATAAAGTTCTTACAGAGTTGTTGTTGTTATTCCTGTTTGTTTGTTGTCTTTCTTTTGATTTTGGAGTTGGTTCATGTGTGTTTTTAATCTTTTGCCTGTACTCTTGTGAAGAACATTGTTCTTTTTTCCTTTTCTTCTGTATTCAGTACTTTCTTAAGTGTTTCTTGTAGAAGTGGTCTGGTGGCAGTATAAGTTCTTAGGGATTGGATATCTGGGAAAGATTTTAATTCTCTCTCACTGATGAAGCTTAGCTTGGCTGGGCATGTTATTCTTGGTTGAAATTGTTTATCTTTTAGAACTTTGAAGATAGGGCTCCAAGCTCTCCAGCCTGGAGGGTTTCTGTAGATAAATCTGCTCCTATTCTAATTGGTCATTCCTGGTGGTAGTCTCACCTTTTCCTCTTGTTTCATTTAGGATTTTTTCTTTGATACCTACTTTGTTTAGGCAAGTTATTATGTGTCTGGGAGTTGATCTTCTCATTTCTTGTCTTGCAGGGGTTCTCTGAATCTCTTTTGTTTGAATTTGCAAATCACTGATAAGATGAGGGAAGTTTTCTTGAATGATTTCATGAAATGTTTGTTCCTGTGTGGCTTCTATTTCTCTCTCTGCCTCAGGAAAGCCAATTACTCTTAGTTTTTTTTCTTGAAGTGATCATTCATCTCCTGAAGGTTTTTTTCTGTCTTTTTAAGTTTATTTTATATATTTTTGACAGTTTGGGTTAGTTCTGTGTTTTGGTCTTCAAGCTTGGAGATTCTTTCTTCTGCTTGGTTAATTCTGCTTTCCATGCTTATTACTTTGTTATTTATTTTCATCACATATTCTTTACTGCTGTTATTTCTGTTTTCAGCTCCTGTTTATTTTCCTCTTGTCTCTCCCCAATTTTTTTTATTCTCTCTAGTAATGTCTTGATGTCTGAGTTTGTTGCATGTGACCAGTCATTCTGTGGGCTCTTCATTGTTTGTGTTCTGAAGTCTGTTTTCTCAATGTCTGACCTCTCAGGGGTCTGTGTGAGACCTATATTCTTCTTTTGGTTTTTCTTCATTTATGTAGATTTTTCCTCCCTACTTTTTCCTCCCCTCTTCTTCACCGTCTTCTTTAATTCTGTTATTCAGGGATGGAGGGGTTGCTTTTACTTCTGTTTGTTCAATTTCCTATTCTTATTCATGTATATCCGTTTGCTTTGTTTAATTCTGGAGTTGTACTGTAGGTTGAGGGTGGTCCTTTTTGCAGTTTTGAGATTTACTTAAGAGGGGAGCTGTGATTCAAAATCTATCTGCAGATCTCAGTATCCACTGACAGGTGTATGGATAATCTGAAACCCACTTCCTACTGCCTTGGAATCTGTCCATGCTGTGATATTTTAGGTTTACTCCCTGAAATAAAATGAGGTTAACAAAAGGATGATAATGGAGCAGACAGTGGGGGGAAGAGGTGGGTGGAGAGAGAGAGGAGTGAGAGGGGAAACAGGAGTGTGCCAACTAATAAAGAGAGAGAGACAAAAACTGAAACAGATAAAAAAATAAACCATGGCTACAAACTAATGAACTCCCATGCAAAAAAAAACCTAAAACACAAAATGATGCTAAAATGCAAGCTAACCAACCTCCTTATTGGTGTGCTATTCCTCTATACAAAGATAGGATTTACAGAGATAAGAAAAGAAAAAAGGTACAAAGCAAAAGGAATAGAATCAAGTAAGTAACTAACAGAACCAATCAAGCATACTCTGAGACTTTTCATTTAATGTCCTCCAATGTCCTTTGAGTTCTGATTGCTAGCTGTCTTTTCAGCCTGGTAAATTTGTTCACATTTAAGGTCAGCTGCCCCTGGCCTGCTGTGAAGGACAGTTCAGATTACCACTCAGTTCACTTCTGTCCAGTTCACCACTCAGATCTGGCCTGTGTCTATTTAATCAAGCTTCTGTTTTTCCCATTTCAGTGTTGTTACCTTAAATCGCCAGCAGGTGGTGCTATCTCACTACTCCAGATGATCTTTATCTGCACCTGCTTTCCCCAGATGGGAGGGAGTTGGCAATGGGAGCTGCTGCCTCATGGTACAAGGAGGAGACCCACAGCCTGGCAGAATGTGACGGTGGCAGTAGTGGCAGAGGCGATCTCAGTTTATCTTGCTTGCAGGGGCTATATGGTCTGAAGTCATGGGGCATCTCAGGTATGGGTGGTGCAATGGCTGCGGCTGCAGCAGCAGTGGCATCTGCAGCTCCAGTGCACTCCCAGGCCACGATGATATTTGAGTGGTGATGATGGCTGAGCTCCATGTGAAGAGCAGGCTGCCAACGATGAGAACTGCAGCCCCTGGGGAGAGAGGTAGAGTATTTATGTGTTCTCTTTCATGGAGGGTCTCACAGACCAAGCTGCCCCATCACCACCTTGCCGGAAGTCCCTCAGAATGATCACTTTTTAGAACCGTACTTGGGGCTGGGCATGGTAACTCAACCTGTAATCTCCACTGTTGGAGACCGAAACAAGAGGATTGCTTGAGCCCAGGGAGTTCGAGACCAGCATGGGCAACTTGGTGAGACCTTATCTCTACAATAGATTACAAAATTAGCCAGGCTTTGTGGTGTGCATCTGTAGTTGCAGCTACTTGGAAAGCTGATGCATAAAGACCACCTAAACCCAGAGCAGGTAGGAGCTGTAGGGGTCAACAGCATGCCACTGCACTCTAGCCTGAATGACAGAGTGAGACTCCAACTCAACGACAACAAAAAAAGAAGCTTACTTGGACAGATCTTATGAAAAATAAATATTATTTTTCTAGTAAATTAAAGACATTCTTAACACAGGAAAAGGTCTTTCTTATATCCTGGAATTCAAGTAGTTCTGGGTAGAATTTAAAATCAAATATCAGCAGCCGGGCTCGGTGGCTCAGCCTGTAATCCCACGCCTTTGGGAGGCTGAGGTGAGTGGAATGCCTGAGCCCACAGGTTTGAGACCTGCCTGGGCAGCGAGACCTCATCTCTACAATAAATCAAAAAATCAGCCGGGTGTGATAGCGCATGCCTGTAATTCCGGCCACTCGGAAGGCTGAGGTGGAAGGATCGCTGGAGCCCAGCAGGTTGAGGCTGCGGTGGCCGGAAGCGGACACTGCACTCCAGTCTGGGCAACAGAGTGAGACTCCAACTTAAAAAACAAAACAAAACAAAACAAAAAAAAACATCAGAACATATATTAATAATTAATCCTAGAAATCTGATTATACTCAAATTATCAATGTAAGTCAAAAATAAAGAGATAAACCTGTATATTTTATGGAAAAATAAAGCAAATATTGGCTTGTCATTAATAATCATGAGTACACCTTTTAGTAAGAGAAACATCTTTTGTTTCTGGCTTGATGCTATAATATTTCAGTAGAAGTAGTTTGTCTTGGGTACAAACTGTACACGTTGTATTGGTAATAACAGTTCAACTTACCCAGAACTTGTAGGAAAAAAAGGAAATCATGAAAAACTTGTTATGAAATTTTCCCCAATGTGAACATGTACAGAGGCATCAAGAGAGAAAGGCACAAATTTTATAATTGTATTCACACCATTAACATCTGAATGTGATAGAGAAATTCAGAAAAAAAAATTACAAAAAATTTCAAGAATGTTTCTATGGAGAACTTGACTTGAGTGCCCTATTGATGGAAGGACCAGAAGAAGTTGTGTGCAAAAGAAAGGAGGACATCACAGTGTCAAATTTCATAACCTTCTCTTTAGAGAGCAAGTCCAGAAGCTGCATCAAGACAAGGAAAATTATCAGAAAGTTGCCTGGGAACTGCTTCTGTCTGCCTATTCATAACCTGGCTGTGGTTGGGAGGCCAATTGCTGGTGTTGCTGATTTTGTGATGCACCTTGGATTCTTGAGACTCAGATCTACATCAATTATTTAATAGCCCAAATGTTTTCCAGTTGATGAGCTTAACTGCAACTTGTGCTTCATAAAAAGAAACTTAACCCTAGTTTAGGATGAGGACATTACATATTCTGTTCCAGTGAGTTTAATGAATGTCTTTGTTTTTAAAATACAGAAGCAATAAAATCCCAATATCACCAAAATAAAATATACACATTTTAAAAAACTTGTATATGTGATCCCCAAATCAAAATTAATAATAAATTTAAGAAAATAACAAACAAGGGTTTTGTAGCTATTTGACTGAAAAGCATAAACTATGCCCAAGTTAGGCTATTTATAATATTTCCTTCACATCATAGCAATTTTTACATGCATCATGGCAGAAATATTAATGTTTTTGAGTATGGGTAATTTTCCAGATTCCACTGAGGGTGTTACATAATATGTAATATTTGCACCATATTATTTTTCTACAATTTAAAAAAGTATTGAATGAAGCCAAGAGTAGTTCTTTTGGGAGTCTCGAGGCAGCACATTCTATTCCTTGTGTTACTGGTCTGGTTCACTGACCAATGACATAGATGTCATACAGCCTAGAGCAGGGGTCCTCAAACTATGGCCCACGGGCCACATGCAGCCCACCAAGGACATTTATCTGGCCCACCGGGTGTTTTTGCCACCGCTGCCTGTCCTGCCTAGCAGCCGACTCATCCGACCAGCAGTGCACATGTGTGGAATGTGCATCACACTCTCCAACTCCCCTCCTTCTCTCCATTTCTCAACTCCTCCTCTCAGTCTAGACTAACTGATGCACACTTGCATCACTTGTTATGACTAGCAGTGACAAATATGGAACCAGACATTGATCATCTCATTAGCCAACAGCAGGCCCATAGTTCCCATTGAAATACTGGTTAAGTTTGTTGATTTAACTTTACTTGTTCTTCACTTTAAATATTGTATTTGTTCCCATTTTGTTTTTTACTTCAAAATAAGATATGTGCAGTGTGCATAGGAATTTGTTTATAGTTTTCATCTTTTTTTTTTTGAGTTGGAGTCTCACTCGGTTGCCCAGACTGGAGTGCAGTGGCCGCTCCTGGCCACCGCAGCCTTGACCTGCTGGCGCAGCCTCGACCTGCTGGCTCCGGTGATCCTTCCGCCTCAGCCTTCTGAGTAGCCAGACTTACAGGCAGGCACTATCAAGTCTGGCTGATTTTTTGATTTATTATAAAGATGAGGTCTCGCTGCCCAGGCAAGTCTCAAACCCACGGGCTCAGGCAATCCACTCACCTCAGCCTCCCAAAGGGGTGGGATTACAGGCTGAGCCACCAAGCCTGGCCAAAGTTTTTTTTTTAAACTATAGTCCGCCCCTCCAACGGTCTGAGGGACAGTGAACTGGTCCCCTGTTTTAAAAGTTTGAGGACCCCTGGCCTAGAGTGAGATCCATGGCAGCTAAGGGTTCTGCAGCAGGTCCAGCGTACACATCACACAGCTCTGACACTTGGGTCAGTGCGTATACAGAAGACTTAGCAGTGTTATCTACCATGTGGACAGGATTAGCACTTAGAGAACACTTATCCAAGCAGATCTCCTGGTCCTTTCAAAACATTTGCTAAAATATACCTAGTATTTGGGGCTTGAAAAATCAAAATATTTCAATCAAATTAAATGAATTTAAATCACACAAATTCTTAGAAACCAAGGAAATTATATTAGAAATCAATAGCAGACAGTTATCAGAAATATTCCAAAACATGGGAGAACTAAGATACATGCTACTAAATAAAACTAGGGATGTTGAATAAGCAAAAATGAAAATTGCAAAGTAATTGAATGAAAATAAAACATCACATATTCAAATGTGTGTGTTACAAAGAAGTGAATTCATGGCCCTGAAATTATAAGAGCATTCATGCATTTTAGCTAACATATTTTTCACCTTAGTTTCCACCATGACTTACTAGTAAAAACCGTAAAAGCAAATTGTACTCAAAACAAATGTCTCTTATCCTTAAAACATGGGTCTGTAATGAGCACACATCTAGTTTTGCAGCATTGGAGTCATGTAAGTCTGGAATAAAAACACACATTAGCAGCTTCACAAGAGAAAAGTCTGAGAGTAGATGAACAGAGTGAGAAACAGCTCAGAAAACTGGATAATCAGGAAAGTCAAAATGAGATTATTGTGTTATGGAATGTATATACATGAGACTCTTGTGAGCTGTTCCAAAACCAAAAATCACACATTTCAGAAAGCTTAGTATTCTTCAGACAGTTGGTGAGGGTGATGGCCACTTGGTAAATTGTTCTGAAGATCATAGATGGCAGCAGATGATTTCATGACACATTAGGGTTCCTGCCCAATGACAAGACTAGGATCCGTGCAGTCAAATACCACAGGAACCTTTAGTATTTGCTCCAGGGAGTGTGACAGCCACTCACGAAGGGTCTGGAGGAGCAAATATCCTAAGTGGAGGGGAAAACAGAGGCTCTGGGAAACAGATCTGGAGTTCCATGGCTTCCATCCACACAGAAGAGGTGCCCATGCACATTACTGTGCCTCCTGTGGAGGTTTGTGTTTAAGGCCACCCCACTGTGCAGGGTCCCAGTGAATGTCCTGCTCACAGAGGTAGGTGCATCATCTCCAACCTTTATATGGGTAGCTGTGAGAATAAAAGTCAATATAACGTTAGTTACATGTGTGTCCCTACTGGGGAATATGAGCAGCACCTACAAAAAGCTGTAATTTATTTGTGAAAAAATATTTATCTATTTCTAGATGTTTAAACTTCAGCCACCTTCAAAGTACTCTTAGTGTGATGCAATACACCTATCAAAATGTTTTTTCTACTGCTCAAAAAAGCTTTTAAACTTATCAATTTGCATGCCTTTTAGTGTTCTCGCTGTTTTTTGTTTCACCTCTTCCACTTCGGCAAAATGTTTCCATTTGAGGATTTCATTCATCTAGGGAGAAATAAAATCACAGGCGAGATCAGGTGAATAAGAAGGGTAGGGCACCGGCATTTTTGCTCAAACCTGGGTGAACACACAGCATGGTGTAGGCAGGTATGGTAATAAGCCACCCATCATAAAATGGGTAAACTCTTTGAAAGAATCCAAAAACAATTCACTAAAGCCAAACTTAGCGTCTCACAACAATGTTAGCATGTACACTGATATTGCACACCTGAAGATGTGCATATTCCATAAGTGAATATCTTCTCTCATTCTCTAGGGTAAATGAGGTAAATATCAGTTTTTTAATTGATATATTATTTAGCTTTAAATTTTGTCTTAGTAGATTTATAAATAAACTACTAAGTATTCATACTCATGCCATCAATTTTAATAAAATGAATCTATCTACATGGATGGATGTGCAAATCCAGTTAGTTTTCAAACAATAATGATTGATATATAAACACTCAAAACTCAGTGTCTCATTGCATTAAATAATTATATATTCATGTTCATGGATGTTCCTGTTAATTATCGTCTTGCTGATTAAGGCAAGACTCAGGTGGGGGATTGTGCTGCAGTCCAGTGAGCTTGTCTCTAGACTATAGATTGTATTTATCTGAAGTCAAGGCTGAAGGGCTGAGCACTGCCTTTTACTGGCAGGCTGCAAGAGTGAAAAACCTCCCCAAAGCAAATTAAGCAGTTAATTGAAATCCAGTGTTCTTTAAAACAGGTTTACACACTTTTAGTTAATTTTTTCACCTTAGAAATTACTAAAGTTTCTAAAAACCTTGATTTCATTTAAATATTTAGTCAAAAGTATTTGGTGGACAGATAACTATATCTATCACGCTTTACAATATTCTCAATATTTTCAAATGTAATGTTGCATTGATTAGGAAATAATGCTGAGTGTGTATGGAAGAGGTAACTGTCGTTTGGAATTTTCTTGAATGACCTCATGGGAAAAAAGTAAATCTCTTTGGCAGAACTATACCATTTCTAAAACGTACTTTCTTAAACCTTCTACACATCATCTGTTATATAGTTAAATAAAGATTATCATCCAGTAAATAGATTATGGGTTTCATGTATTGTCAGAAACTGATGATTCTGATGCCTTCTGAATAAATTTGGAATAGCAAAGAACTTTCACTCTAAGGAAAAATGTTACATACATGCTTAGCATTTTCAGTTATCTTGTTTTTTGTCAAGGAAGATTTTTCATTTGATTGTCATGTAACTGTTATTTGTTTCAAGCAATGTATTGATTTTCTGTTTTTTCTCTTATAGCAAAGCTTTCTTGCTTTAATACAGACTTGATGGTGGTCCTTTAAAACACATTAAAATGTATTTGGGGGGGCAAATATAACTTGTAAAATGGTGAAAATATTGACTATATTGGGCTATTAACTGCCATATTTGCATCAGCATGTCACTTCTGAAAATACACTTTTCCAAAGACTTTTTTCTTTCTGGTTTCCTGTAGAGTTGTTCAATGACAGGTCCCCCAATAAGATTTGAAAGTCATAAGAGGATGATTCAATATTGATTGACATCTGAACACAGACTGTGGACTGAGGTGAAGGCTGGCGAGTCACCTGGAGAGGTGCTAATAAGCTGAGAGCATCACAACTCCTCCCCAACACTGGGCTTCCAAGATGAATTTGAAGACCATATAGTTAGACATCTTACACCTTCAAGGCTAGATAAAATCAGGTTTCTGAAATCCAGATAATCCCCTGATCCTAGTATTTGCTTCTCCAAATGGCATAATCTAGCTTTGAAATGCTATGATTCAAATTATAATTATTTGCATCAACACAATTTCTCTTGGAAAGCAAAAAGTGGTTTCTCATTTGCACTATGAATTTCCATTATTCCATAATACCCACTCTTCAGGTGTACTGATCTCCTTTCATTATTAAATCAGGAAAGACATTGTTATGTTCATGCTTCTGGCACAGAGGAGGATAAAAGAGAGTCAGAATGCAGAGGAGCCTTCATGGGCCCCACTGCCAAAATCTACCAATGACATTCGAAACATAGCTGAGTCTGAGAAACATTATTAGTAGTTGTAGGCACCAGGAGCAGCAGCTGGGGCAGACCAGGCAATATGTGCATTTCCTTCCGTGGGTAGTTTATGTAATGGCTTGTAACACTGTGGGAGGGTAACTGGTACTCTGTTGACAGTAATAATTACCAACATCTTCAGGCTGCAGGGTGTTGATGGTGAGAGTGAAATCTATCCCAGAACCACGACCACTGAACCTTGATGGAACCCCAGATTGCAATTTAGATGCCCCATAGATCAGAAGCTTAGGAGGATTCCCTGGTTTCTGCTGATACCACTGTAAATAAATGCTAATACCCTGACTCGCCCGGCAAGTGATGGTGACTCTGTCTCCTAGAGATGCTGAGAGAGACAATGGGGACTGGGTCATCTGAATGTCACATCTGGCACCTGAAATTGAAAACATAAAAAAAACCCACACAATTAACCATATTATAAGGGGACTTCTCTGAATGTCCATACGGTAATCAGCACATGGAGTCAATTCTATTGTTCTCTTTCTTTACCTGGAAACCAGAGCAGCAGGATCCCCAGAAGCTGAGTGGGGGCCCTCATGTCCATGCTGTGACCTGACTGAGACTGAGTCCTGCAATGGGTGAGACTAGTCTATTAATAAATCTTCAGGGTCGTGAGCTATATTCTGGGCACATGCAAATCAGCAGGGGATAGGGCAGGCTTGGCACAGCTGTGGGCCTGGCACATCTCAATAACTTAGGATAGATGTATTGTCCCCAGTTTCCCAAGTCAGACCAGGGAGCACAGAATGTTGGCAGAGAATATATTTCTGAGTAAAGGAAATATTGTCAGTAAAGATATTTATTTATTAATTTATTTATTTATGCTTTGGAGTCTCACTCTGTTGCCCAGACTGGAGTGCAGTGGCATGCTCCTGGCCACCACAACCTCAACCTTCTGGGCTCCGGCAATCCTTCCGCCTCAGCCTTCCAAGTAGCTAGCACTACAGGCACGCGCTACCATGCTCAGCTAGTTTTTTGATTTATTGTAGAGTTGAGGTCTCACCAAGTTGCCCAGGTGGGTCTCGAACCCGTGGGCTCAGGCAATCAACTCACCTCAGCCTCCCAAAGAGCAGGATTACAGGCTGAGCCACTGAGTCCAGCTCAGTAAAAATATTTAGAAGACAATTCTAAAAATTTAAAATGGACTCAAGTACCAAATTCAACAATGTATTTTATACTTTTACTGAAATTATATAAAAGACTCTACTTGTTTCTAGGTGATACATAGCGAAGTTTGGGAAGGTTCTGGTAAGTCTACAAGTTGCTTTGAAATGGATCAAGTGGGGGTAAAAACAATTTGTTTGCATTATCAATATCATTGGGAGTATAAAATTACTGCCTTGTTATAAATAAAAAAATTCTCAGAAGCATGTTTAATATATTTAAAAAGTATTCTGTAATGCCCTTAAGCCATTGTTGTTACTAGCATAAGGTCAAGCAATTCTCTGCTGCTGCACAAAGATGATGTCATGATTCTTCAATGTGTTTCACTCACAGATCCAGCATCTACCAGCATGCTCCTGGGGTTTTGGTGCAGCTACCCTAGTGCCTGAATTTCTGCAGTGCAAATTAGTAGGAATTCTGGGGAAAGGCCAGATCAGTGAATTCTCTCTCTTAAGAGAGAGCAGCTGATGCTTGGCGAGTGTCCATGCTGTGCACTATCAATGCCACCTTCCACTTTAGCAGTGCAAGGGAAAATCATCCTCACCTAGATGCCAGCAACCCAGACTACACATTCAGGAAAGAGTCTATATCTCCTGCCAAGCGTCTATTCATGAGTATGAAGAAATAGTTTGAATCCCAGTAAAAATTGGACATAAATATAAACATCTATGCCTCGCATCTCTACCTTGGCCAGGTCATCACTGGAAATGGAACCAACTACATCAGACTCAGTGGACTGCAGCCTGGGAACTTCAGGGAATATTACAGTTCACGACAATAGGTAGTCATACCACAGGGTTGCAATCCATACACAACTCTTCTGCTGCTTTAGGCCTGAAATTTGCAGGAAATTCCTAGCAAGCAACCTTCCATAATCCAGGTTTAGAGAGATGCAGCTGTTGATTGAAATACACACCTTTTGTGGGGATGCAGAGAGTTTAATGTAGCAGTCACTGTTGCTACCCTGGGCCTTTCCCCTTCACTACACTTATGCTGACTCCCATAGCCATATCTTCCCCTCACTGCTCTCTCTGAAACTGGACAAGCAGTTCTGCCTGCACATATGGCAGAACACGGGGTCTCGAATGAGTATTCTCTAGGACGGCCCTCAGAAAATGTTAACAGGTTAGGCATACACATACCCCAGTTCCCTCACTTCTCAATTGGAATAACTTAGATAATTTTCTTTGTGCTTCTATGTGAGCTTGATCTCCTTTCATCATCAGGTATAGCTCCTTGCCAAGGAGACTTTTATTGTCTATCCTCTCTTCTCTGTCAATTTTCTCCTTTTTTAGTAAAAAATTTTATTCGTGGATCATATACCTGATTTTAATTCTTGCCACTTCACCTTTTTTCATGCAGTGGAACAGTCAGAATTTTTTAAAATCAACTTTTTCTATTTCAATCTCTTTTACATCTTATGTAAGAAGTAAATATTTCCTTCTTGGTCACAAAATCAAAGAACCTTTCAAAAAACAGCTACACATCATGATTTTTCTCAGAACACCAGACTCCAAATCACCCAAAACTTGATATTCACATGTCAGAGGGTCCCAATCTTGTGATGTTGTATTCTGCTTCAGGGATACATAACAATGGATATGATGAGAGTTCTTGGTAAAATGAATGGTGGTCATACAAGGATATCTGTATTCTAATATTTATAACCAATGAATGTTACCTTATCTATCAGAAGTTACTTGGTAGATGTAATTAAGAATTTTGGAATCAGGAGAGAATCTTCAATTATATGGGTGAGAACAGTATAGTAACAAGAGTACTTACACAAGGGAAGCAAGAAGGTAGCCATAAGAGAGGAGCTATAACAGTGGAAAGGGACTCTGGAGCGATGGGACTAGGAATGTAAGTGCTTCTTGAAGATGGAAAGCTGGAATCACATTCTCTCCCCTGGAGTCTTCAGAAGAGAAACAGCCCTACTGACTCCTAGATTTTACCTTAGTAAAAGTTCTCACCTCCAGAAGTGTAGGATAATAAATGTGTGTTGTGTGAGGTCAGAAAATCTGTGGTGATTTGTCACAGTAGCAACAGGAATCTAATGCAAGGGGAAAGAATGTATTTTACTTCACTGAGTGTGTGATTACCCACTTTCTCCCTTCTATGCTCCTCTGCAAATCTTGCAATGAAGATTTGAAGAACGTTATTACTAATGAGATAATTTCCAAATATAAATTATTGATCATTAAACTAACAGGTAACTCTCTATTCACTGCAGGGTTTCATGTACCTGTTCTATCACATAAACTTGCACCAACCTATGTGTATGTAACATGAGAAAGTTTAAAAAGGAGTTTGCAAATGACGATCACACCTTATTTGGATTTCCTTGAGCCCCATTAGTATTTGTGGTCTTGGTCTGCTGTAACATATTATCAAGCATTTGGTGGCTTAAAACAACAGAAATGTATTCTCTCACAGTTCTGGAGGCCAGAATTCTAGAATCTTTTTCAATGGACCAAGATCAGGGTGTCCTCAGGCTGGGCTTCTCCAGAGACTCTAGGGGAGTCTATTCCTGCCTTTGCCAGCTTCTAGTGGCTGCAGCATTCCTTGACCTTGGCCACATTGCAGTCTCTGTCTCTGTGGTCACAATGTCTTCTTCTTTTCAGTTTGTGTTACTTATTTCTCTGCCCCACTCTTCTGAAGACACTTGTACTTGCATTTAGGCCCCCCTGGTTAATCCAGGGTAATTTCTCTGCTCCCAGATTCTTAATTTATACATATAAATGTTACTTTTTTCATATGAGGTATATCCATAAACTCCCATGGAAGAGAACTTGATAATGTGAGAAACACACTCAGTACCAACCTATTACAGATCCAAGTCTCAGAGTTGGTACTGCACACATATCACCTCATCTCTCTCTCTCTCTCTCTCTCTCTCTCTCTCTCTCTCTCTCTCTCTCTCTCTCTTTCACCTTTTATTTCTACCTATCTCAAAATTAGAAATATTTTTAATTTTCTAAATGAATTGAGTGGCACTCTGTCTGGGTACAGAGTACACAAGGGCACACACAGGATGGCCTTTCTCTGGGTTTGCCCAAAGTCCTGCTCTGTTCCCCTTATCTTGAAGAAGAAAGAATACAAAAGGCAACTCTTAGCCATCTGGGGAGGTGGTGTCTTTGCAGAAGACAGTCATAGGTTGTGACTTTCTGTACCTGTGATTATCTTCATGGGCTTATGTCCTCAGTCCTCCTGGAAGGTATGGGTGGCCCCACCTCAAATGAGATTCACCAGAATTCTTATAAGAATGTCAGATTCATGGCCATCAATGAGGAATACGACAACAGAGAAGGATTCTTCAGAGCTGGTGGCTGGACCTCTCTGGGAGAGGCATTGGCACCTGTGCTACACAGGGTATGGATCCTCATGCCACTTCCTGAGCTCATGGATTTGCATCTCTTAACGTCATTCTGCAAGCTCATTAATTGGTCTAAAAGTAATCATGTGATTACATAAGAGAGCATATTTATAACTAGGAATCGGTAAATAGTGCTATCTCTTTTTGCTAAAATTATGACAAAGAAACAAAAAATAAATGTATAAGAGAAAACACTAGACGAGGGACCTTGGGTAAGAGGTTTGGACTCTAGTGAAGAATTTGGGCCACCATCTGTAAGAAGAGAGAGATATAAAGGAGAAGAAAATGTGCAGTTAAGGTGAGATCTTGGTTGTTTGCAAGAAGCCTAAGAAGAAGGGAATAGCCCAATTCCTGAGCACTAGCAATAAGAGAGAAACCCTAAAAAAAATGTAGAGTACATCTCAGCCAGGTTCGGTGGCTCAGCCTGTAATCCCGCGCCTTTGGGAGGCTGAGGTGAGTGGATTGCCTGAGCCCGTGGGTTCGAGACCCGCCTGGGTAGGCGAGACCTCATCTCTACAATAAATCAAAAATAAGCCGGGTGTGGTAGTGCGCACCTTTAGTTCCAGCTACTTGGAAGGCGGAGGCGGAGGGATCACTGGAGCCCAGCAGGTTGAGGCTGCGGTGGCCGGGAGTGGCCACTGCACTCCAGTCTAGGCGACAGAGTGAGACTCCAACTCAAAAAAAAAAAAGAGTACATCTCTTTCTCACTCTCTGTTCTTCCCCCTCTCTATCTTCCTATTTCAAAATCGTAAATTACTTATTGATGTTACAGGCACAGAACATTAACTAGACACCTTGTGTCAAATTTGAAACCAATGACCTTAAATGCCTCCCGCATCTGGCTCCTCCCCACTTCACTTTCACTTTCCCATCCTTATACAAACCTCATTATCTTTCACGTTTCCAGAATCAACTCCCCAAAGATCACCCAGCATCTTTGTTACCACTTGCTTCTCATAAAATGGCCCCTTCTCTTGGGCTCATAATGCTGTGGTGACAGGTCTAAGTTATCATCCTTTCTTTCCACAATCACAGACTTTCTCTGTGCTGTGAATTCAAGACCACTCTCCTGCCACCTTCCAAGGTAATCTAGAACTAACTGCCTGAGAACATTACTTAGTGAATCCTCTAAATGCAATATCTGAAAATAACTTTGCTAGAAAATCAGTATCTGCTCATCAAAAACTACTGAGTGGGGGATACCTGCAAACACTATTTTGATGTTAAGAGGATGCATACAGTCCCCAGATTTCATAGTTTCTCCAACATTTTTTAATCTTTTAGCCATGATTTCATTTTTATGATTTTTGAGCAGGGAGGAATTAAGGGAAATGAGGGACTATTTCATGCTTCAGATATAGAAAGAGAAGTGGAGAAAGGATAGAACTTAATTTGCAAATTCTTCAAAGTGGGTAGGGCTTCTCTAGTCAGAGGCATAGCATGACCAAAATACCAGAGAAGGACATCACTTATTATGGTTCCTGCTCTTCATGCCTTAGATTCCCTCAAACACACACACACACACACACACACACACACACACACACACACACACACTCACACACACACACACACGCATACACACACATAGACATAGGCACTCTCTCTCTCTCTATCTCTCTCTCACACACACACACACACACACACACACACACACACACACACACACACTCCTGTGATTAACTTTACCTTTTCCCATAAAAGTAAGTTTAAGTCCCAGCCAAGCTTGTCGGGGACCAGCCCCGACGGAGGGAAGGGTTAGGACCGCAACGGATGTTTCAGATGTCGTAAGAAGAGACCACTCAGAGGCGATTTCTTCTGGGAACAGTCTGATCAGGACTGAAGCCAATTTTATTCAAACTCCTTCCAACTTATATACCATTTTTCATACCCTCCAGCAGTGTAACAATCGCTGGGGGCGTACAAGTTCCATGATGTGTAACGTGGTTTGCAAACTATGCATCACAAGACTATCACAAGACTTTCAAGTTTCATGCACACAATTACAATTCCATGATGCATAACGTGCTGCCCACAATGTAACAAGTACACAAATTAATCAATAGTTTCACAAAATGTTTCCTATAACTCATTCATGCTATGCTTTATGTTCTAAAGTTCTTGATTAATTCTAAATTCTAATCAATCCAATGAACTAAACTCTGATTAACATTAAATTCAAAATTAATAACTTCTAATGATTTTTAACAATTAAAACTATCAACTTATTATTACCTTAACTTTATACTAATCTTCTATCCTTACTCAATTTATATTTATTCTATTAACTTACGCCTATATTCTTATTATTGTAACTTTCTAAGCTATAATCATATACCACATTAAGTATTACTTAACCTTACACTATATCTATGAACTTATTTTTATTATCCTTATAACCTACTGATTTATAATATGCAATGTCTTAAAATCCTATACTAATTACCTAAAAACTTATCCTTAAACTAAAATCTTAACACTACTTCTATGAATTTCTTGTGTCTAAACTTTACTTCCTTATATACTTCATTACCTAACTCTTAACACTATGTATTATCTTAATTGAACTTCTAATAAACCTTATCACTAGCCTTAATTAATATCCAAACTATAAACTTACTTCTATATTTTATAAAACTTAATAAATCTGTAATTCTACTTAAAAATCTAAATCTTATTTCCTGTTATGTGAAAGCTACCTGCGTCTGGGAACCCGTCACACTACTTTGGGACAATGAGCTGCACCGTTGCCATGACGATAACCGGGGGGCTGAAAGTTTCAGCACGTGCAGAAACCAAGAACGTTCTGCTTGACCTAAGGCAACATAACAAAACTATTATCACAATTATAATGTTTAACTTTAACCTAAAGGAAAACTTTCTAGCAAGAACAAAGGCTGACTAACCAGTTTACCAGGAAATAACAGCTAAAAAATACCTTTGAGAAGAAAGAAACAGTTTAAGAAAAGAGGGAGAAATGGACAATGATTTCTGCTGTGAATTTCTTTTAGTCCTAATTGAATTTTATATATCGCTGTATAAACTTTATTATTATGTGTATGCATTGGTCTTTTATTCATACACCAATATAATAGTTGTAGTGCTCTCCTTATACCAGAGACAATTCTCCAGACAGGTCTCCATAGGCCTATAATGCATGTGGCCATAGATGTTGGCTCCCAACACAAGCTCTTTTCCTTGAGCACCTTCTTTTGAATGAATTAAAATACTTTTAATAACAACTGAAAGAAAAGATTGTGATGGCTTAAACAAAGATAAGAAATCAAAAGTGGGAATACTTAGGGTTTTTGCAGCAGCTTGGTGACAGCAGAAAAGAACACAGGTTCTTTACAATTCTGCTTTGCATCTGCACCACTTTGGGTTTCTAAACTTTGGCTCAATGCATCATGTTATCAAGAGGGCTACAGTGGCTCTAAACTTCATGTATCCTCACAACTGCCCCAGAAGGAAATGCAGGGCAAAGCTCTTCACTGTTTTTCCATGTATGATGGATAAAAGTCATCCCCAAAAATCTTTTTCACCACTTACTCCCCTTAACTCTCAAAAGGAATGATCACTTATGACCCATCATGCCTGTTCCTGCACTGATTTATCTACAAGATAAATCAACATAATATGTATATTTATATGGAAATAGATGTAACTCTTGGTTTAATATGATTTTAAATTTGATAAATTGACAGTCAACATTTAACACCAGCAATGGGTACTCCACTCCATGGCCCCTCCCCCACTTCAGAGCCTGAGAGTGAAGAGGCTGAGGACCCTCCCTCATGTGTCCAGTGGACCAAGCAGTGACCCTCCCCTTCCCAATGCTGAGGATGCTCAGTCACCCTAGATCATTCTCAGAAACATAGAGCACCAGGTGCTGAGGAAATGGGCAGCAGGTCTGGGTCCAGAGTGAAGGGACATTTTGTCCCCAAAACTCAACATGGGCAATTTCCTGGTGACTCTTATTAGAGTAGTACAGGTGACTCAGTGGCTGTGTGTTCACAGGATAAAACTGTTCCATGACCTGTTTTCAGCATCCCTTCAGACTCAAGCCATGTGTGATCTCTATGCCCAGCTTTCCTGACTGTTAATGACAGGATGCCATAAAGACAATAGGACTGGTGATTGGCCAGAGTGACATCTGTTCAAATGTCATCACTCATGATCAGGCAGTTATCATGCCCATCGGGCAACAAGAGACAGCAGGAGTGCAGAGCTACCTGGTTTCTGCTGCTACCTGACTGGGATACTGGTAATAATAGCATAGCCTGGCCTGCAGGTATCAGTGACCTTCTCACCTGTGACACTGGGAGGGTGCTGAAGACAGGGCCCATGCAATATCCCTTCTAGCATCCAAAATGAAGATCCACAAATATTTATAACAAGCAAATAGTTCATTCAGTTCAATGAAATTATGATCAAAAAGTCAAACAGGCAAACAACTTTCTGATCAAGAGAAAATGTGTATCTAATGCAAACCAGTAGGAGGAAGACTGAGACATTCTTCTTCACATCAGATCAATAGTCAGAAGCAGTACAAAGCTGGGTCCCCATGTCTGCAAGGTACGTTCTGAGGCTCAGAGATAGGGTGGAATGGTGTATTAGACTTCTCATACTGCCAAACCAAAATGTACTAGGCTATGTGGCTTAAATAAGAGAAAAATATTTTCAGATTCCTGGTGCCTGGAAATTCCAATATCTAGCTTCAGTTTCCTGGCAAGGCCCTTCTTCTTAATTTGCAGATTGTCAGTCACCTTCTCACGTTGTCTTCTTGTGAATTTTTCCTTAACTCAGCATGCTGGCAGCTCATCCCAGGTGCTCCAAGCCACACATGAGACCCCATTCCAGCCTGATAATTGGGCACTACCATTCTTACTTTCCCGTTATTTCTAAGATCAAGACTCTTTCATTTATTGTGAGATTTGCTTTCCATCTGGTGGCAGTTTATTGACAGAGCAAGTTGTGGGATTTTTAACTTAGCCACTCACACACCAAGGTCTCCTGCCTGCCTCTAGACTGCTTTGTCACTGACAGAGAAAGCTTATCATACTTTCTTAACCATATTTTCAGCTTTGTAGGAGCTAATTTTATTATTATCTGTTTTCTATGGTAACCCATTTGTTTATGGCATCTTTTTAAAAAACTGCTTTGTTTAAGAGGATAGCTCCCTGGAAAACCAGCAGCATGTAGGTTGTTTGTTTTAAAGTATGTCTAACTACCTTGAATGTGTTTGGGCATTATTCTCTGCCTCAAATCAACTCGGAAACTGAAGTTAACCAGGAGCTGCCAGTCACATGAGAGTTAAAGATGATCTTGGCATTGCTTAACTACTGTTCTTGCTGTGTACAATTTTCCCCCCTTACATTACATTCTGTAAAAACATGTAGACTCAGTGGTGCAATTGTTAGTACCTTTAAATAGCATAGTAGATGTATTATGCTCCTTATTTTGTGGGCTCCAGTATACTTGATTTCTGCATAAATTTTTCCATGTAACTGTTAAGTCTAAAATAAATGACATTTTGGAATTTCACTTGTGTTAGTCATGGAATCCATTATCTTGGGAATGGCAATAATTTTAAATTACTTTATACCCTTATCCTGCGGTAGGATGTGGTTGTTTTGTTATTGCAAACACTCTTATATATCTATCACACTATGCTGTGACATGTAACTGAAGTGACTCATTATTTGGTTCCATATATTAGAGCACTATTTAAACTGGAATCTATAGTAAATATAAATTTTCAGTGCATTTACAATTAAAATACTTAATTTAAATTTATTTTCAGGTAATGACAGTCTCATGTAAAAAATAATGCATTTTTTGTATTCTTAGAAACATTTTCTAGGCTGGACTTGGTGGCTCTTATCTATAACTGGTCATTTTGGGTAGTGAGACACTTAAGGCCAGAGTTCGAGAACAACCCAGACAACAGAGCAAGACCCAGTCACTAAAAAATAAGATATAAATCTTAGTTGATTGTGGTGGTGCCTATAGTTTCAGCTACTAGGAAAACTAAAGCAGAAGGATTACTTGAGCCCAGGAGTTCAAGATTCTAGTAAGCTATAATTCATCACTGCACTCCAGCCTGGGCAACATGAGAAACCATGGCAAAGAAAGAAAGAGGAAGGGGGGAAGGGAGGAAGGAGGGAAGGAAAGAAGGAAGGAAGGAAGGAAGAATGGACACAGTACAAAATTTTCCATATCCAAATTGCACTTATTCCTTTAACATTTCTATAATTTAGAAAGAAAATAACGTTTCACAAAATTGTGCATTTTAACTTGTGTTAGATAAAGTGAACTTTGTGTTCTCCATCTTTCTGTTTACGGTATTTATGTTTATAGCTCACCATAGGAATTGTAAGAATGTCTTTATCCCCAGGCAAAAAGTACTTGAGGCAAATTATTGTGACACTATCCTCTTATATCTGCCATAGGATGGGAAAGTCTATGAATAGTCAAAAATAAAATATTTTACTCATTATTCTAGTGACATAATCCCTGAGGACAGATTGTGTGGAATGATTTCTCCAACACGACACCAGAAAGGAGCATTTAATGAAAATGGTAAAGGACATAGTAAGGTAGGAAAGTGGGAAAATCCCAATTTTCAAATATTACCAAGAATTAACCTGTAACATAAGCCCTGAAATGGCCATTTCCAATATAGATTCCACTTGTATTGATACAAATCTGCATCCATTGTCTGATTGTTCTGTCGACTAAATTCACTTGACAAGTGTAGGACTCACAGGGAGGATGGGGATGAGCTTTCCTTCACTCTCATCATTACAAGTTGTTCAAGGGCACTGGGACACCTGAATTCTTTCACTGCTAATGTCACTCCCAGGTTGTGACAGCTGGCAGGTCCTTAACATGAGGGACCTGTGGTAAAGCTGAGGCTCTCAGGGAACAAAGTCCTTAGCAGCAAACTCTCACCCTGAGTTCTCCAACAGCCTCTTATTCTTCAGACAGACAAGCTGCACATATGGTCAGCTCAGACACCAAAACAGAGGGTCTATGTGTGGGGCAGTACTAATGTAGGAGGAATGTGTGTATACTGCATGCAGTAATAAATTCCAACATCTTCAGCCTACACCCTGCTGATTTTCAGTATAAAATCTGTGCCTGACCCACTGCCACGGAAACTGTCTGAGACCCCAGAGGCCCGGTTGGAAACCCAATATATTAGGAGCTGTGGAAACTGACCTGGCTTTTGCAGGTACTAATTCAAATACGTGTTTCCATTACCATGTAAAAGACTCTGCCTTAGATGTGGAGGCAATGGAGACTAGCTCTCCAGGGGTGACTGGCAGGGGGGATGGAGTCTGGGTCAAACCAATATCCCCACTGGATCTGAAATAATAACAGAGAAGTTAAAAGTTACATATAAATATTATGAGCAACTTGTGTGGTTTCCCTTATGATATTTATTTATGATAAATTTTTTTTTTGAAAACTTCAACTGATACCATAAAAATAAACATTCTAAAGTAAACCCAATATTCATAATGCACAAAAGATCTTTTTAAAAATATATCTTAATCATGTCACTGTGCACTGCTCATTTTAGGGCATTGTTCCTTTCCAAATTCTCAAAGGCAAAGTATAACTTCACTTCTCTTGAGTGTAGTCTATACGACTCTAACGCATGATCAGAATAAACATGGGAGGCCATATATCCCCAAAGTTAACATTTCCACCCCATTCTCCCTCATCCCCCTTACCACAAACACAGAGTATTTGTAGACCCAAGAACTGAGCAGGGAGCCTCATTTTGAGCCATTGAGCTGAGGTGTCCTGATCAGTCAAGGCAAGATAAGAGCTGAGTTTTAATCTCAGACTCACAAGAGAATGTCCTCCCTATGGGACACTATGCAAATCCTCTGGTGTGTGCAGTGGTGTTGAGAATCATTGGAAGAAGGTACATTTCCTGTAAACAATGTGACATAAAATGTCCCCTGGGAGCTGAACAATGGGTACACAAAGACATACAGACTGAAATAATAGACATTTGAGTCTCAAAAGTGTGGGATAGCTGGAGAGTGGTGAGAGACAAAACTTGACCTCTCGGACACAATGACAATATTTGGGTGATGGGTACATTAAACACACAGCCTTCACCACTCTGCAATGTATCCATGTAAAAAGCCTCTGAATCCATAAAATTAAAAAAATATATACAATAAAATGTCCTGTGGAGAGAATAATAGATAATTTAATTAGCCTGTATTAGTGGAAAGAAGGATCTGAGTGTGAATGTTTTTAGTTATCACAAGACATTGGTATGATATGCTGCACTAAGAACGCACACAGAACCTGACAGTCCAGAAATTTGTGTCTTGGTGCTACCTCTAGGAGTTGAGCACTATCCTGCTTGACCCCATCCCGGCCCATCTAGAGAATGAAACAGCTCCATCACCACAAGCACTTTGGGCAGAAGGTCTGAAAATGAAAAGATATCTGGAGTCAGTTCATGGATTGTCTGGTAAAAATAGAATTGCTCTCACCTGGATACAGGTGAGTTAACTCTATAAGGGCTCTATCAAAAGGCGCCACCCAGAGAATGTCATGTATCTGTTGAATAAAGAGCATTAATAGCCCAGCATAAGAATGAGGAAAGAGAATAATTATATACCTCAGGCAGTGAATTTAAATTTCTGCAGAACAGGTGATGATTCTGGTATAAACCCCATCATACTCACCTAACGTATACCAGATTCTTCACAGGGATCTCTGAATGGAAGAAGTTCCCAGGAAAATGATACAGAATGAACAAGAAAAAAACATTGCATTGTGATTTTGTGAGCAGTGTTTAGAAAAACTCATGACACATGGACTTTCTTGCCATGTGAAATCAAGTCCTATCAGGTCTTCCAAGTTCTTACCAGCACTGACTGGGAACCTGAGTCTCCTGCTGGCCTGTATGTGGGATAGCCAAGCCATGTGTCCACAGTTCCAAAGGACATTATCTATGTAAGAAGTGCAAGAATTGTATCTATAGTTTTATGTCTCAGGGTCACCTGTACTATGATTACCATTTATTTCCAGGGCTTTCATGAAAATAAGATCTCAGCTCAGGAATGTCAGTCTACCACACCACTGATTATTAAAATAAGGAAACAACCTTGCTTTTTTAAAGTTGTCAGAGATGATCTTTTTTTTAAAGATGTGGATACAATGCAGGATTAGGTATATAAGTGGTCATACTCCAGGTAAAGTTTGAGCCTCCCTTTTTTCCCCATTTTGCCTGGTTTAAGATCAGGTATGCTTTTTTCTGAAGTATGCTCCCTCTTCACCTGAAAGTTTCCCACTAGTGTCAATCTCTTTCTTATAGTATTATGATAATTGTTCAGGGTCCACTTGTGAATGAGAACATGTGGTTTTCAGTTCTTTGTTTCTGTGATTATTATAGACTCTATATCCCTCCAAGTTGCTATGAAATTCACAATTTGTCCTTCTTTATGGCTGTATAATATTCCATTGTGTGTATGTACCACATTTTTAATCCAGTTCACTTTCTTTTTGTTTTTTGAGTTGGAGTCTCACTCTGTCGCCCAGACTGGAGTGCAGTGGCTGCTCCCGGCCACCGCAGCCTTGACTTGCTGGGCTCCGGCGATCCTTCCACCTCAGCCTTCCGAGTAGCCAGAATTCGAGGCACGCGCTACCACGCCCAGCTGATTTTTTAATTTATTGTGGAGATGAGGTCTCGCCAAGTTGCCCAGGTGGGTCTCAAACCCACGGGCTCAGGCAGTCCACTCACCTCAGCCTCCCAAAGCGTGGGATTACGGCTGAGCCAAGCCTGGCTCCAGTTTACTTTCAATGGGCAGCACGATTGGTTCCATGCTTTTGCTATTGTGAGTAATGCTGCAATAAACATGCATATGCAGGTATATTTTTCATAGAATGATTTGAGTTCCTCTGGGTATATTCCCACAAGTGGGATCTCTGGGTCATATGGAAGGCTAATTTTTAGATCTTTTAGGAATCACCATACTGTTTTCCACAGAGGTTATACTAGTTTACACTCCCACCAACAGTGTAGGAGTGTTCCCATTTCCCGCTTCCTCTCTAGGATGCTATTTTTTTGTTTTATTAATGACGGCCATTCTTACTGGATTTAGGTGGTATCTAAGTATGGTTTTAAATTACATTTCTTAGATGATTAGTGAGGTTGAGCTTTTTTTCATGTGTAGTATTCTTAATGTGGAATTGAACAGCTTCCAAATAATGTGCCTATATCAAAGCCCTTCCAGAAACAGTCACTGTTACAAAAAAAAAATGTGGAAACCATTGAATGACTATTTTGTAATGATATGTGATCTTGGGTCATTTAAGACAAAAACATACATAATTGGTAAAAATCACACACTAAAATTACATTTATAGGAACACTTCCACAAGAAAGCTTAGTCTGACAATCTTTTGGGATATCCAACAAAATAAGATCGTTTAACAAGGTTGGAAAAATAATTAAGTAAAATATATTGACCTTAAATGATCACACCATAGACTCTGGGTTGATGTCAACAAATTGTAGTAAGCATGTAAAATTAAAATAAATATTAAGTATTGTATTATGTAATTTTTATTTATTTTATTTGGGCAAATATTGTAATGTTTATTATGATGCAAACCTATTCAAATCTAATTTTTAGTCTTGAAAACGTCAGACTTGGGCAACACCCTCGGGTCCCCTCCCACTGTGGGAAGTTTTCTGTCCCTTCAACACATCCAGCTGAAAGAAAGAAAGAAAGAAAGAGAGAGAGAGAGAGAGAGAGAGAGAGAGAGAGAAAGAAAGACAATATCAGACATAATTAATCATGATAGTGAAAGGCATTAAAAACATCAGATTAGCCAGTCGTGGTAGCGCACGCCTGTAGTTCCAGCTATTTGGAAAAATGAGATGGAAGGATGGCCGGAGCCCAGCAGGTCGAGGCTGCGGTGGCCAGGAGTGGCCACAGTACTCCAGTCTGGGCAACAGAGTGAGACTCCAACTCAAAAAGAAAAAAAACAAAAACAAAAACATCAGATGGTTAAAAGTAAAAGTATGCACAAAAACAAGCAAAGTCTAAAAGAAAAATATGGCACATCATATAGCTGGATTGAAAGACATATTCTGAAAGAGTGTTAAATTAAATATCAGTTCTATTCATTATTACGTTGTGAAACTTGCATTACAGAAAAGTGAGTAACAAGAAAAAAGTACTGGTTTTAGTATAAGCAAATATTAAAATGATATTTTTACAAAGAATTCATTAAGAGCTGTTAATTTAAGAGAGTATTGCTATTTCCTGTGAAAGGTAATGATTTTTAAAAAATTATTATTCTTTTCTCTGTCAGTGTTTGCTCTGTGTCCCAGGCTGGAGTGCAGAGGCACAATCGCGGCTCACTTTAGCCTCAAACTCCTGGGCTCAGGTTATCCTTCCTCCACAACCTCCTGAGTAGCTGGAACTACAACATGCACCACCATAATCCTCTAACTATTTTAACTTTTCTAGAAGTTAGCTTTCAATATGGCTGATCTCAGTCTCCTGGGCTCAAATGATCGTTCTGGCTAGAGCTCTCAAAGCCCTGGAATTACTGTGAGCCACTGTGCCTGGCCGTCTTAATGATTAATCTTTAAAAATTGACCATTGTGATTGGTTAATTCATCACAATGCTTTGCTTACCCAGAAAATGTTAAATCTTGTAATTTTTAAGTATTTTAGTCAGAAAAAGGCTGATTTTTGAATGTTATCTGTAGGCCGAAAGTATAATACTCCAGATTCTAAACGGGAGTGTCTTTCTTCTATATGTTGACACTTTATGTTGAGTCTTTGAAAATACCCAACAAAACTGGTCACTCCCAAGTGGACACAGATAATAAGGGTGTAAGAATAGACTCCATTTGGATCCAGGTGGGGATCAGGACTCTGTGCACCTATAATCTTCACCATGGTCAACTGAAGGAGAAAAGACATATAGAGAAACATTATTATACTTGTTTCTCCTTTGCCTGATATTGCTATTTTGAAATCCATAAAATTAGAATCAGGTGAATCAGGATGAGAATCTTCGAAACTGAATCATTTAAGTCCATTATTCTAGAGTCAGTGTTTTGGGGACAGAGAATGTGATCCAGTTTGTAGTGGATGAGGGTTTGAGGAGCAGATCAAGGAAAAAAGAAAGATGACCACAGGGTGGCAGCAACACACGCATCCTGCATTGGGTGATATGTGACAGAATCGCCCAAGGAAGTTTTGCATAGCAGGAGTCTTTCCAGAGGATAAGTTGCCAGAGTTGCTATTTGGAAGTGGAAAAAGGCACTGGAGATGGGGCTAATGTGTCCACATGATGTCACACAGCAGCATAGGGGGGACTCTATGGGTCAGGGAGGTCCAGATGGCAACAGTGGTTTGGAGTTTTCTTAACCTGGGATTTGTCTATTGTCAGTATATGTGGGTGAGATTTCTTGGAATACACAAAGCAAGCATTCTCTAAATGCCTAACAGTCTGCTCCTTTGTACTGTTTTAGAAATAATCGGACTATAAAGTATGATTTTTAGCATAGGCCATTGGGAAATAAGCTGACAGTTAAGAATTAAGGGACAGGGCACACCTTGGGCTAATTTATATAACACGACTGCGTGTTCTACAGACTTTGTTCTTTAGACTGTAATAGTCCAAACTGCACTGCTTTGAATGAGGTTGGAGACACACAAATCCTGAATAAAGACTTCCCGAAATCTTAAACATGCAACTGAGTAGAGATTTACATATACTCTCCATCCAGATTCAAGTGTAGAATATTTCTACTTCTTCCAGTTCTTCCCTCATGGACCTTTCCAGTCAATAGCTACTCACTGTGTCCCAAACCAGGGTAACTGGTTTTCTGTCATCAAACACAATAGTTTGGTTTTCTCTGAACTAGAACCTCATGTAAGTGAAGTAAACAATTTTGTTTGTTTGTTTTCCACCTTCTCTCTTATTTTTGTCTCTTTTTGAGGGTGTCATTTCTTCCTGTGGATTCAAGACTGTCTGCTAACATTTCCTGTGAATCTGAAGAATCTTCACTCAAATTTCTTGTAGAGTATTTCTGCAAGTAATAATTTTTGTTCATTACTGATTATCAAAAAATCCTTTTATGTTGTCTTTATTTTGAGGCATAGTTTCACTGGTTATACAATTGCCATCTTTTTTTTTACTTTATATTGTTATATAGCTGTAGGTTACAAGTTAGAGTTAGATAAGTAATCTACATGAAGGTGAAGTTTGAGCCTCCAACTGGACCTCATTTTCCCTGGTTGGGACCAATACCCTTTGTGTTGTTACATTCCTCTCCCCACATCCCCCCATAGTGTCCCACAACTCACAATCCCTCCCTTGTGCTATTGTGATGATGAGTGAGGAGAGTTTTATTCAATGCTTTGTTTCTGTGATAGATCACTAAGTATGATTGTCTCCAATTCCATCTGATTTGCTAAGAAGTACATGATATTTTTTATGACTGTGTAACATTCTATCTGTATATGTATCTCCTTTTCTTTAATCCATCTACTTTCAATGGGCAGTAGGGTTGGTTCCAAGATTTTGCTCTTGTGACTAGTGTGTCAATAAACATGCATGTATCCCTTTTTCGTAGAATGATTTATGTTCCTCTGGGCTTATTCTCATAAGAGAGATTGCTGGATCATGTGGAAGGTCAACTTTCAGTTCCTTTAGAAGTTGGCATACTATTTTACATAGATATTGGATTAGTTTGCACTCCCAATGTTTAAATATGTCATTCACACAGAAACAGCATTCTATAAAATCCAGCATGCCTTCTTGATAATAAAAAGCCTTAAACACCTAGGCATAGAGAGAGCAACATCAAAATAATAGAAGCCATCTTTGATAAATCCATAGCCAACATACTGATAAATGGACAAAAAATGGAAGCATTCCCTCTGGAAACCAGAGCAAGACAAAGTTGTCCACTTTCACCCCTCTTGTTTCACATAGTGTTGGAAGTCCTAACTAGAGCAGACAGACAAGAGGAGGAAATTAGAGGTATCCAAAAAGAAAAAGAGGATGACAAGGTATCCATCCTTGCTCACAATATGATTCGATACCTTGAAAATCCAAGAGAATCTGTCAAAAACTTTCTTGTACTGATAAAGGACTTTGGTGATGTCTCAGGGTACAAAATCAATGTGCAAAAGACAGTTGCATTCTTATACACCAACAATAGGTGGAGAATCAAATAAAGGCAAAATTTCCTTCACAATAGCTGCAAAAATAAATAAATAAGTAAAATGCCCTTTATAATGAAAACTACAAAATATTGCTCAAAGAAATGAAAGTGACACAAATAAATGGAAAAATATTCCATGCTCATGAATTGGAACATTGTTAAGGTGTTCATCTTACCCAAGTCAATCTACAGATGTAAGGTAATACCCATTATATTACTAGCATCATTCTTCTCAAATCTGGAAACGATAATAGTGAAATTCATGCGGAATCATAAATGACAATAGCCAAAACAATCCTCTGAAAATAAACTTAGGGGGAAATATCACACTTCCGGACTTTAAAATTTATTATAAGGCTACAATAATCATAACAGCCTGATTCTGGTATGAGAGTAGGCATATAGACCAATGGAACAGGACAGAGATTCTGGAACCAAAACTTCAATTTCTCAACCACTTATCTTCAACAATGGTTCCATTAACAACCACTGGGGAGAGGAGAACCTATTCAGTAAATAGTGATGGAAAAACTGACTGAAACATGCAGAAGATTAAAACAAGACCCTCCCTATCCCCATACACAAAAGTCAACTCTAAATGGATTAAAGACCTAAACATAACACCTAAAACTATAAGAACCTTAGAAAATGCAGGGGAAACCCTAGGAAAATTGGAACTTGCAGCCAATTCCTGATCAAAACCCTAAGTGCCCATGCCATAAGAGACAGAATAGACTAGTGGGATGTCATCAAACTGAAAAGCTTCTGCAAAGCAAAAGAAACAATCAAGAGTGCAGGAAAAGAGTGCCCACAAAATGGGAAAAAACATTTGCCAACTCTATACCTGACAAAGGCCTAACATTTAGGATATAAAAGTAATTCCAACATGCCAAAACACAAACAAACAGCCCTATTAAAATTTAGCAAAAGATATGAATAGACACTACCCAGAAGAAGACATATGAGCAGGCAGATGATGCATTAAAAAATTCTCAGCCTCACTAATCATCAAAGAAATGCAAATTAAAACTACACTGAGAAGGTGCATGACAACATTTTGACCCTTTGAAATTTGTTTATGCTTGATTTATGGCCAAGTATGTGGTCGATCTTAGAGTACAGTCCATGCAGTGATGAGTAGAATGTATATTCTGTGGTCATTGGGTGAAATGTTCTGTAGGTATTAATTAAGTTTATTTGGTCAAGAGTCACACTGAGGCTCTGGATCAGGTTGTTGATTTTTTCTCCTGATGATCTGTCTAAGGTTGTGAGTGGGGTATTAAAGTCCCCAGCTATGATTGCGTTAGAGTCAATATCTTTCTTCAGTTTTCCTGGAAGCTACGTTATGAAAGTTGGTGCTCCTATGTTGGGTGAATATATATTTAGGATAGATATTTCTTGTTGATGGAGTGAACCTTTCATCATTATGTAGTGTCCTTCTGTATCTTTTTAAATTTTTGATAACTTAAACGGTATTTTGTCTGAAATTAGGATCACAACTCCTCCTTTCTTTTGTGTTCCTTTTGCCTGAAAATTTGTTTACCATCCTTTTACTTTGAGTCTGTGCATGTCCTTTCTAGTGTAATGGGTCTCTTGAAGGCAATATGTTGTTGCCTGGTGATATTTTATCCATTTTGCCATTATATGTTTTTTCAGTGATGCATTTAGTTCTTTCACATTCAGGCTAATTATTGAAATATGAGAATTTGTACCTATCATAAAATTCTTATAGAGTTGTTGTTGTTGTTCCTCTTTGTTGTTTTTCATTTGCTTTTGGGGTTGGTTTGTGTGTATTTCACTCTTTTTTGTACTCTTGTGAAGAACGTTGTTGTTCTTTTTTCCTTTTCTTCTGTGTTCACTACTTTCTTAAGTGTTTCTTGTAGATGTGGTCTGATGGCAGCATAAGTTCTTAGGGATTGGATACCTGGGAAAGATTTTAATTCTCCCTCACTGATAAAGCTTAGCCTGGCTGAGTAGGTTATTCTTGGTTGAAATTGTTTATCTTTTAGAACTTTCAAGATAGGGCTCCAACTCTCCTAGCCTGCAGGGTTTCTATAGAGAAATCTGCTGCTATTCTAATTGGTCTTCCATGGTAGGTGATCTGGCCTTTTTCTCTTGCTGCCTTTAGGAGTTTTCATTTTGTACCATTGTTTAGGTGAACTATTATGTGTCTGGGAGTTTGTCTTCTCATTGGTTGTCTTTCAGGGGTTTTCTGAATCTCTTGTGTTTGAATTTTCACATCACTGATGTGATGAGGGATGTTTTCTTCAATAATCTCATGGAATGTTTGTTCCAAGGTGGCCTCTGTCTCTCTTTCTGTTTCAGGAAAGTCAATTACTCTTAGGTTCTTTCTCTTGAAGTAATCGCTCTTTACTTGAAGGTTTTGTTCTGTCTTTTTAAGTTTCTTTTCTATTTTTTTGACAGTTTGGGTTAGTTCTATATTTTGGTCCTCAAGCTCTGAGATTCTTTTTTCCTCCTGGCTAATTCTGCTTTCCATGCATATCAGTTTGTTATTTATGTCATTCACAGTATTCTTTATTACTGTTATCTCAGTTATAAACTCCTTCCTAGTTTCTTCTTGTCTCTCTTCAATTCTTTTTAATCTCTCCATTAATTTCTTGATATATAGGTTTGTAGTTTGAGACCATTCATTCTAGGGGCACTTCATTGTTTGCATTCTGAAGTCAGTTTTCTCAGTGTCTGCCCTCCCAGGGATCTGAGAGAGACCCATATTCTTCTTTTGTTTTTTTTTTCTTCATTTGTGTAGATTTTTCTCTCTCTCTCCCTTTCCTTCCCCTTCTTTAATTCTGTTTTTCAGGGAAGGTAGAGTTGCTTTTATTTCATTTGTTCAATCTCCTGTTCTTCCTTATGAGGTTTCTCTGGCTTTGTTCACTTTTGAGGATGGAGTGTGGGCTGGGGGTTGTACTTTTTGCAGTTTTGAGGTTTGATTGAGGGGAAAGCTGTGATTCAGAATCTATCTGCTGATCCCAGTATCTACAACAGGTGGATAGGCACAGTGGAACCTATTATCCACTGCCTTACCGTCTGTCCTTGCAGCGGGGTGTATGTGTAGTCCGTGGAACAAAAGGAGGTACGAAAAAGGAAAATAATGGAAGAAGGGGGGGTCAAGAGGATGTTAGAACGAGAGAAGAATGAAAGGGAAAACAGACATACATACCAACTAATGTGTGGAATAGAGACACAAGGCCAGAGAAGAGTGAAAAACAGACACAAAAACCAAAATTCCCTAAAGCATACCAGTAACCACACAAAGACAGTCCAATAAAATCATTCCTTTTGATGTGTTTTTCCCCAACACAAACAGGTAGTCTAAATCAAATACAAACAAAAGTGAGCAAAACAAACAGTCAAAATGATAAAATCAAGAGCCAGAATAAGAAACCAGACTAGCTCTGGAATCTTTCCTGAATGTCTAAAGTCTCTTCAGCTCATTGCAGGCAGATAGATTTATTCCCAGCTTGGATCTGTTCCTTTAGCTTACTGCCTGAGAGGTCTGTGATGCTGAGTTGCCTGTATCTGATTCCATGTAGGGGAGGGGCTTTTGCCTCCTGTTTAGCAATGTTACCTTAGAAACCAAGGTGGAGGCTGCCCATAGGTAGGCGGTTCAATGCAAATCTCTGTCTGGAAAATGGCCGAGGTGGGTAGCTTTTCTCTCATGGATCCTTTTTCTCTACCCGTTCTTTATCTCCACTCATCCAGATCTGTGGGCGATCCACTATGACAGGCTGTGGTGGTGTGTGAGGCACTGGGGATCAGCAGCACAGCTGGGCACTGGATATGGTGTGCCACCAGTGGCCTGGGGTAGAGGAGGGAACTGGGAGTTCCCTCTTCTGGAGCTGAGAGCTGAGAGCAGATGATCAGCACCTCCTTAAGATATACTGTTCCCTTACACAACCACGGGGTCTCAAGCTGGGTACCTCAGCCAGAGTGGGACCGGAGCTCCAAAGGGCAGATGGTGCGTGGTGACATTGGCTTTGGGGCCTGCACAGGGCACTTCAGCCAGACATGGAGTTGGTACCTCTGAAGGGTGGGTGCCTAGAGCCTCCCTGGGTGATGGCAGCTTGAAATAGGGCTGGGTGGGAACACAGAACCCAAGGTGGAGAGCTGGAACTCTGAGGAGTGAGCACCAGGCTGCTGGGCTGGGAGTCCAGACAGGGTGGGAGCTGGCAGCAGCTGAGTGCCAGGTGGATCAGTGTAGCCAGCAAGGTAACTCAGATCTCCACAAGGCGGTATCCAAGGGCCTCCACATGTGGTGGCTTGGAGCCAGGTGAGACATTGTAGCTGGGGAAAGAACTGGGATCTCTGCACAGCCAGGGCCGGGGCCACCTACAGTGGAGCAGCAGCAGCTGGGGGGCCACAATAGCCGGCCTTGTGTGGTACTGAGTGTCTCCAGCCCTCGGACTGGTACAGCTGGAGGTGGGCAAGGGGGAGGGGGAAGGAAAGTAAGAGTCTTTTGGGAACTCATGTTCGGAGGATCTTACAGTTCCACCCTTGCCATTGCCATCTTACTGGAACCCCCCACTTGTCTTTCTTGTCTCTTATGGCCTGGGCACTTTGGGTTTTGATCAGGAATTGGCTGCCAGTTTCAAATTCTATAAGAGTGTCTCCTGTATTTTCTAAGGTTCTTACAGTTTGAGGTTTTACGTTTAGATCTGTGACCCATTTAGAGTTAATTTTTGTGTATGGTGATACGTAGGGGTCCTGTTTCAATCTTCTGCATGTGTTCAGTCAGTTTTCCCAGCACCATTTACCGAATAAGTCCTCCTCTCCGCAGTGGTTGTTGTTGGAGGCTTTGTCAAAGAAGAGTTGGTTGAGGAATTGAGCCATTGCTTCCAGAATATCTATCCTGTTTCATTGGTCTATGTGCCTGTTCTTGTATCAATACCAGGCTGTTTTCATTATTGTACATTATAGTAAAGTTTGAAGCCTGGAAGTATGATACCTCCTGCTTTGTTTCTTTTGCTAAGGATTGTTTTGGCAATTCATGGTCGTTTATGTTTCCATATAAATTTCTGTATTGTCATTTCCAGGTCTGAGAAGAATGATGTTGGTAACTTAATGGGTATTGTGCTGAAACTGTAGATTGCCTTTCGTAGGATGGACATCTTAACAATGCTGATTCTTCCTATCCATGAACATGGGATATTTTTCCATTTTTTTATATCTTCTTGGATTTCTTTGAGCAGTATTTTGTAATTTTCATTGTAAAGGTCTTTCACTTCTCTGGTTAGGTAGATGCCGAGGTATTTCACTTTTTTGGTGGCTATTGTGAATGGGGTTGTGCTTTTTATTTGGGTCTCTGCCTACTTGTTGTAGGTGTATTGGAATGGAACGGTCTTTTGCACATTTATTTTGTAGCCTGAGACTTTGCCAAAGTCTTTTATGAATGCAAGCAGGTTTTTGACAAATTCTCCTGGAATTTCAAGATATAGGATCATATTATCAGCAAGGGAGATAAGTTGACTTCTCTTTTCCTATTTGGATACCCTTGATGTTCTTCTCTTGTCTAACTGTTCGAGCTAGGAATTCCAACACAATATTAAACAAGAGGGATGAGAGTGGGCAGCCTTGTCTTGTTCCAGTTTTCAGGGGAAATGTTTCTAGTTTCTGTCCATTTAGCAGTCTGTTAGCTGTGGGTTTGTCGTAGATGGCACTTACTATTTTGAGATTTGTTCCTTCTATACCTAGGTGTTTGAGGGTTTTTTATCAAGAATGGATACTGGATTTTATCAAAAGCTTTTTCTGCATCTTATGAGATAATCATGTGGTTCCTTTTTTTACGTCCGTTGATCAATTTAATGATAGTTATTGTCTTGCGATGTTGAACCAGACCTGCATCCTGGGAATGAAGCCTTTTTGCTCATGGTGGATGATTTTTTAGATGTGTTTTTGGATCCTATTAGCTAGAATCTTGTTGAGGATTTTTGCATCTATGTTCATAAGGGATATTAACCTGCAGTTTTCTTTCTTTGTTGGATGTTTACCCTGTTTGGGTATCAGTATGATGTGAGGTTCATAAAATGATTTGGAGAAAATTCCATTGTTCTCAATTACCTGGAATACTTTGGTGTCAGCTCCTCCTTTTATGTTTTGTGGAATTCTGCTGGAAAGCCATCTGGTCCAGGGCATTTTTTGGTAGGTAGTCTTCGTATGACAGAATCAATTTCCTGGGTTGTTATTGGTCTACTTAGTTTCTCAATGTCTTCTTGTTTTAACCTGGGGCGATTATGTGATGTCAGGAGTCCTCCATTTCACCTAGGTTATCATGTTTGTTTCCATATAGGTGTACATAATAATCTCTGATAATTCTTTGTATTTCTTCAGTGTCAGTTGTGATTTGATATTTTGTATTTTTAATTGTGCGTATTTGGGCTTTTTCTCTCTTTTCTTGGACATTCTGGCTAAAGACCCATCAATCTTGTTAATTCTTTCCAAGAACCAGCTTTTTGTTTTGTTGATGTTTTCTATAATACTTTTGTCTTCTACGTCCCATATTTGGGCTCTTATTTTTGTGATTTGGATTATTCTGCTAAAGTTGGGGTTTGGTGGTCTTCTCCTTCCAGCTCCCTTAAGTGTTTTATTAGGCTCTCCACTTGTGATCTTTCCAATTTCTTGATGTGTGCTCATAGAGATATAAATTCCTCTCTGAGAACTGATTTCATGGCATCTCAGAGGTTTTGGTAAGATGCTTCATCATTTTCATTTGTTTCCAGAGATCTTTCAATGTCCTCTGTGATTTCAGTGTTGACCCATTCATTGTTCAGCATCTTGGTGTTTAATGTCCATGTCTTTGTGGGCTTTGGGGAAGTGTTGTTGGTTTTAATATTTACTTTTATTCGACTGTGGTCTGAGAATGTGCCTCGCAAGATTTCAACCCTATGGAACTTGTTTATGCTTGATTTATGGCCAAGGATGTGATCAGTCTTGGAGTATGCTCCATGTGGTGATGAGTAGATTGTATATTCTGGGTTTGTTGGGTGGAATAATCTGTAGTGTCTACTAAGTCCATTTGGTCAAGTGTCAAGTTTAGTTCTGGATCTCCTTGTTGATTTTTTGCGTCACTGTTCTATCTTAGACTGTCAGTGTAGTATTCAAGTCCTCTGCTATAATAGTGTTAGAGTCAGTATTTTTTTTTTTTTTTAGTTTATTTAGTAGCTGCTTTATAAATGCCGGTGCTCCAGTGTTGGGTGCATATATGTTTAGGATGGATATTTCTTGTTGGTGGATTGAACCTTTACCATTATGCAGTGTCCTTTTGCATTTTTTAAAAATCTTGATAGCTTAAAGGTTGTTTTGCCTGATATTAAGATTGCAACTCCTGCCTTCTTTTGTGATCCATTCACCCAGAAACTCATTTTCCATTCTTTAACTTTGAGTCTGTGTGTGTCCTTTGTAGTGAGATGAGTCTCCTGGATGCAGCAAATAATGGGGTCATGGTTTCTTATCCCATCTGCCATTCTCCATCTTCTCAGTGGTGCATTTAGTCCATTCACATTCAGGCTGATTATTGGAATGTGATTGCTTATCCTTGTCATGAGGTTCTTATAAAGTTTTTTCTTTGCTTGCTTGTTTTCTTTTGGCATTGGAGTTAGTGTATATATTTTCAAATTTTTTGTTGTGCTGTATTCTCTGTTGATTCCGTCCTCTGGTGTTCTTTTGGGAAGTGTGTAGTGATTCTTTTTTTCTTTCTTCTGTGCTTAATACATTTTTAATTATCTCCTGTAGAGCTGGTCTGGAAGCTGTATAATCTCTTAGGATTGGATGTCTCAGAAGGATTTTAATTCTCCATCACTGACGAAGTTGAGCTTGGCTGGATAGGAAATTGTTGGTTTAAATTGCTTATCTTTCAGGACTTTGAATATAGGGCTCCAATCCCTTCTTGCTTGTAGCATTTCTGCTGATAGATCTGCTGCTATTCTGCTTGGTTTTCTTCAGTAGGTAGTCTGACTGTTCCCTCTTGCTGCCTTTAGGATTTTTCTTTAGTGCCTACTTTTTGTAGGCGAATTATTATGTGTCTAGGGGTTGGTCTTCTCATTTGCTGTCTTCTGGGGGTTCTCTGTATCTCTTATTCTTGATTGGTCACATCTCTGGTGAGATGGGGAAAGTTTTCTTTGAGGACTTCCTGGAATACTTTTTCCGAGTTGCTCTCATTTTCCTTTTCTTCTTATGGGATACCAATCCAGCATAGGTTCAGTATCTTGATATAATCACACATTTCTTGTAGGTTTTGTTCCTTATTTTGAGTTTTTTTTTCTGTTTTTTACAGATTGGGTTAACTCCATGTTCCTGTCTTCAAGTTCTGAGATTCTTTCTTCAGCTAGATTGATTCTGCTTTCCATGCTTGTCATTTTGTTATTTATTTCCTGGATGAAGTTTTCTATTTTCAGAATCTCTGTTACAAGTTATTTCAGTATTGCGTCTTATCTTTCTTGAGTCTTATTCACCCTTTCCAACCATTCCCTGGTCCCTGTTGTATTCTGGGGCCAGTCATTGGTGACTTCCATTGTTTGGACACCAAGGTCTGATTTCTCAGGAGCTTTGTCTCTGGTGGACATTGAATTGCCTGAGGTCTTCCTGTGACTTTTCCTCATTTGTGACAGATAGCTTGTTGTTTTTTTCTCATTAGTTCTGTTATTTAGTGTCAGTTGGAGAGGCTTTCCCTTCTGATGTTTGCTCAGTCTTCTATTCTTCCCTGCACCAGGCTCTGGATTTGTTCTATTCTGAAATAGGATGGTGGATGGGAAGCTTTTCTGTCTCTTGTAGTTTTCTGAAATCCAAGTAAAGTGTGGGATGTGGTATTAGGAGTCAGATGCTACTTGTAATTTAAAATTTTCGCTTATTGTGGTATGTTTTCCCTGACATCCACTCCTCACCACCACTCTATATGATGATGTAAGTGAAAAACCAACCCGTACCACAAACCCATCTGAAATAATACCAAAGTGAGACAGAACAAACCACAAAAACAGAAAACCCCCAGGAAAACTAAGCACACACACACATGGCCTTGTATAAAGTAAATAGAGAAGAAAAACAAGAAGACCAAAGGGGGGAGAATAAGGAAACAGGAAAAAAAAGTGGGGGGATTCAAGTAGAACCCTTATATCTCACACATATTGAAATATCACTTAAATTGTAAAAAAATAAAAAAGAAAAAAGAAACCCCAGAAAAACAAAAGAGCAAAAAGCAAACTCAAAAGATGAATACTCAATCATTCACATAAGAGAATGACAGAGAATAGACAGAGATACAGAGACAGACAGAGAATGACAAATAAAAGCAGAAAGACATGGAGAAAGAAAAAAAATTGAGGAGGAGATGCAGTTCAAAGCCTCACATACACATTCATGCACAAAGGAAAAATATTTTAAAAATAGATGAACTGAAAAACAGCCAGAAAATTTTTAAAATTAAAAAATAATTGCAAATTTGAAAAAATAGAACAAAGCAAAAAACAAAAACAGAGACAGGAAAACCTGTCCTCATGTGGTAGGCTCTGTAGTTGTTCCTCTAATCAGATCTCTCCTGCAGAGCCAACTCTTTCCCTCTCTCCTCAGGGCATGTAGCAGGGAAGAAGGAGGGGCAGTGAGGTGGATGGGACTGTGGTCCTCCCCTCCCACTCTCCTGTAGACAGGGAGATCTCTGGTTGCTGGAGACCAGCTCCAGCCAGGTTCAAGGTACCCCAAAGGTGGAGATGGCATTGGCAATTGGGGAAAGAAGACAGAGAGAAAGAGAGAGAGAGAGAAAGAAAGAAACTGGACTCCGGTCTATTGCAGAAGCAATGTGTGTTATTGGGAATTACAACGGGTCTTTTATACACAAAGTCAGATGTGGGAGGGGTGTCACCCATCCACCAGAAACCTTAATCCATGAAAACTTAATCAATGATTGCCTTTAAACCCTTTTCATATGATAATCTTAAAATCCCATAGCAAAGGATAACCTAATCTGTGACTGACATATTCTATAAACCTTTTTCATCCTAAGCTGATTGTTTAATGCCAAGTTAAACAATTCTATAGAAGCTTAAGTATTTTCTTTACAAACAAAAGTGGTCCATCCCAGAATGTTTGGAATGTGGCCCAGTCCAAAGTTCACAGTGGGCTACCTGCAAGTAACCCAGCCGCGTTCTTTCAACAAAATGGCTGTCTTCTAAAACTATATTCTACAATTTACACCTTCAAAAAATCCTAAGATCATGACCCAGAAGCCTGTGACCAATACTATGGCTCTTAGATGTGACACAAGTTTGAATTATAAGTTGTGTGAAAGCCAAAACTGCAATTTGTGGAAGAATGGGAGCAATGAGCTTTTGAAGTTAGCTTGTGTTTGTCCCGGTCTCAGAGTTTTTATGTTTTGAGCTTCACAGGAGCTTAATCTGGTTAGTGCTGAGTAGAAAGGGGGAGGAAATGGGGTCAATAGCTCCCGAACACATCCTAGTTGTCTCGGGGTCAATGGCCCTTCCTGATCCCTAACGCTCAGTGGGCCTCTGTGGCCGGCTTCCAACATCTGGTAGGGATGTATAGGACAGTCTCTTCCTCAGGTATGAACTCTCACGAGGTTGCCCCAGCCAGGCTTATCCTGGAATGGGGCTCTTCTATTGTGACTGATGCCCAGGCTCCAAATGGGTTTGTCCCTCTCAGTTGTGGCCCAGCTATGTGGGTCTGACATTCAGAGGGTTGTTGGGGATTCACCACTGATCTCTTTGGTATCCTTCCTTGTCCTTTTCTGGCCACACCCTCTGTCCCGTGGTTGGATCAGGGTAGGGGAGGGGCGCCTGGAACTCAGCACTCTCAGGTCCCTCCAAAGTTTGTGCTCTCAGGATATTTCCTCTGGATCACAATCCAGCCCTGAGTAATTGATCTGCCATTCACAGAGATCAGCTCTCTGGGTTGCATGGACAGCCCCTTCCAATGCCTTGTGAGGTCTCTCTCCTATTTCAATGCTAAGGTTGCACCTGGGGCAATTGTTTGTGTGATGCTTACGCAACGGGTTGGAGGTTGGTGGGGAAAGCTTGACGGAGCAATGCAAGTTTCTGCTTGAAAAATGACCATTGTGGGTGGCTTCTTACCAGGCATGTATTTCTCTCTCATGAATTTCCCCATTGCTTTCTCTCTAAAAATCAAATCCTGGACTCCAGCGGGTCCGGTATGCCAGGCGATGCTGTGTCCCAGGCACCAGGTGCTGGAAATCAGCTGAATTCAGCAGGCTTTTCTCAGGTGCGTTACCACAGTAGACATTTATGCAGCGATCTTGGGAGCTGAGCTCTAATTTCAGGGTGATAGGAGCTTGCAATCGCCTTCAGAAGGGGGACCCAGGCTGAGTATCCCCTCAGATGGAAATTCATTCTGTTGTAATTTTCTTAAATTACCTTCTTGGGAAATAATTAATTTTTTTTATCTGAAATAACTATTAACCCAAACATAGCTTATCAAACTTTCTAAAGGTCACCCTGACACCCTGAATAAATAGAAATTCACATTCAGTATATGGAAGGTGGATCTGCTATTTGGCATGGAGACCATGTTCTCAGTTAAGTTGGCACTGATGCTGGTTTTTGAATAAGTTTTGAGTAGGAAAAACTTTCATATTAAGAAAAAAACTTTAAAAATTCATACTTAAGTTTTGGTTGGTATCTTTCTTTTTCATCAACGGATGTAAAAACAAAAAACAATGATTATTTCATTAGATGCAGAAAAATATTTCCATACAATACCACACTCATTCTTGATAAAAAAAAAAACCAAAAAACCTTTCAACATCTAGGCATAGATGCAAAATTCCTCAAAATAATAAGGGCCATCTACAATATACCCAGAGCCAACATACTGCTGGACAGACAAAAACTAGAAACATTTCCCCTAAAAACCAGAACAAGACAAAGATTCCCACTTTCACCCGTCCTGTTCAACATAATATTGGGAGTCCTAGCTAGAGCAATCAGACAAGAGAAAGAAATCAGGGGTATCTAAATAGGAAAAAAAGAAGATAAGCTATCCCTCTTTGCAGATGACATGATTCTATACCTCAAAAATCCAAGAGAATCTGCCAAAAACATTTTTGCACTGATAAAGGACTTTGACAAAGATTCAGGGTGTAAAATAAATGTGCAAAAACAGTCGCATCTTATACAACAGCAATAAACAAACAGAAACCCAAATAAAAAGCACAATCCCATTCACAATAGCCACAAAAAAGAAATACCTTGGTTTCTTCCTAACCAGAGAAATAAAAGACCTTTACAATGAAAACTAGAAAACACTGCTCAAAGAGATCAAAGATGACACAAACAAATGGAAAAATATTCCATGCTCATGGATTACAAGATTCAGCATTCTTTAGATGTACATCCTACCTAAGACAATCTGCAGATTTAAAGCAATAACCATTAAATTAGCAGCAGCATTCTTCTCGGACCTGGAAACAACAATACAGGAATTCATATGGAAACATAAACAACCATAAATAGCAATAAAAATCCTCAGCAAATACTAAAAAACATGATGTATTAGAATCTCAGACTTTAAAATTTATTATAAAGCTAAAATAATCAAAGCAGCCTGGCATTGATACAAGAACAGGCATATAGAACAATGGCACAGGATAGAGATTCCAGAAGCAAAGTCTCAATTTCTCAACCAAATCATTTTTGACAAGGCCTTCACCATCAACCATTGGGGAGAGGAGAACTTATTTAGTAAATGGTGCTGGGAAAACTGACTGATCACATGAAGAAGATTAAAACAAGACCTCTACCTATCACCATACACAAAAATAAACTCTAAATGGATCTAAGATCCAAACATAAAACCTCAAAATATAAGAGTCTTAGAAAAGGCAGGAGACACCCTTATGAAAATTGGAACTGGCAACCAATTCCTGGTCATGAACCCAATTGTCCATGCCATCAGAGATAAGATAGGTAAGTGGGACCTCATCAAACCGACAAGCTTCTGCAAAGCCAAAGAAACCACTAAGGCAGCAGGGACACAGCCCATAGACTGGGAAAAAAAATGTTTTCTGACTGTATGTCTGACAAAGGTCTAACATCTAGGATCTACATGGAACTCAAACATGATGAAAAGAAAAAAACAAAGAACCCCATTACAAAATGGGCAAAATATATGAATAGACACTTCTCAAAAGAAGACATAGGAGCAGCCAACAGATATATTACAAGATATTTAGTCTTGTTAGTCATAAAAGAAGTGTAAACTAAAACCACACTGAGATACCACCTAACTCCAGTCAGGATGGCCATCCCCAATAACGCAAAAACCAACAGATACTGGAGAGGATGTGAAAAAAGGGGAACATTTTTACACTGTAGGTAGGAGTGTAAACTAGTACAATCTCTGTGAAAAACAATGTGGTGATTCCTAAAAGATCTAAACATTGACCTCCCATATATTCCTACAATCCCCCTGCTAGGAATATACTTGGAGGAACTCAAATAACTCTATGAAAAAGATACCTGTGCATGCATGTTTATTGCACAATAGCAAAATCATTGAACCAACCGTGCTGCCCATCAAAGAGGATAAGATTGAAAAAAAAGTGGCATAAATACACAAATGAATATTACATGGCCATAAGAAGGACATTATGAGCTCTGCAGCAACTTGGATGGTCTTAGAGGCTAAGTACAGAGTGATCTATCACAGAAATAAAGAACCTTGTATCACATATTCTCACACATAAGCGGACCTTGAGCAACTATTGTAATACTATAAGAAAGGAATTGACAGTAGTGATAAACTGCCAGAGGAAGGTAGGGGCGGGATTGGCAGTCATTGAAAACTGCCAGGAGAGTGGGGGCACACCTCATCAACAAGGGTAGCTGCATAATGAGGATTTGTATACATAACCCTGAGTTATACCCCACATTTTAAAAATAAAACATTAGAAAAAAGAGAAAGGTTTTACATTTGCTACACAAATAATGGTTATATATTTCATATAATTTCCATGTTATTTTTTTGTCTCCAATTTAAGGAAGTATTATTTCTATAATCCAGACTTGCTGGTGATCCTTGAACAAACATCCAAGTATATTATGGGGCATTTCTAACTGACAAAATGATGGGTCTTGTGGAAATAGTTACTATATTGAGCTGTCAGCTGTCAATTCCTCCTCACTGCCATCATTACTGAAAGCACATTCTTTAGATCCCCCTTTCTCTGTCTGGTTTCCTGTAGAGTTATTCAATCAGCACTCTCCACCATGAGATTTGAAAGTCGGAAAAGGAAGATTCACTGACACCTGAGTGAGGACACAGGAACTGAGGTAAGGACAGGAGAGTCACCTGGAGAGGTGCTGCATTAGTTGAGAGCACCAGCACCTGCAACCCTGGCTTCCCAGGCAAATATTAAGTTCACAAGTTTAGGTAGCCCATACATTCAAGGACAGGAGCACTCTAGCCTCTAAAGGATCAGAGAATTCCCGGTCTCTAGTGTCTGCTTCCCTGAATAACATCACCCAGGTGTTGAAAGGTTATACTTTAGACTTTAATTATCTGAATTAAAACAATTCCTGCCTTGAATACTTGGGGTGGCTTTTAACCCAGAAACCTGATGTGTAATAACCTATTTTTTTAATTAAATCAGGAGTGGTATTGTCATTTTTATGCTGCTGGTTTAAGGATGTGGACAATTAGGAAGAGGGGTCCTCATGTCTTTCTGTAACAGAAGGTCCTGACAACCTTCAAATCTGGCTGCATCTTCAAAATGCTCTCACCAGATGGAGGCACCAAGAGGAGCAGCTGGGGTGGCCCAGGTTCACGCATCTTCTTTCCTGGGTGGTTTATGTTATCGTGTGTAACACTGTGAGAGGAGTACTATACCCGTAGACAGCTATAAGTTGCAATGTCTTCAGGCTGTAGGCTGCTGATGGTGAGAGAATAATCTTCCCTAGACCCACAGCCACTGAATCTCGATGGGATCCCAGATTGCAAAATGGATGTTTCGTAGATCAGGAGCTTAGGAGTTTTTTCAGTTTTCTGTTGATACCAGGATAACTCATTGTCAATGCATTGTCAAGTGATGGTGATACTGTCTCCTACAGATACAGGCAGGGACGATGGAGGCTGGGCCATTCAGATGTCACATCTGGCACCTGAGACTGGAAACTAAAGAGCAAATATCCATAAAATTAATCATGTTTTAGCAGGACTTCCCTGACTCACCAGGCTGTACTGAGCATGCTGGCTGAGTCAATTCCTAGTACTCTCCTTCCTTACCTGGGAGCCAGAGAAGCGGGAACCCCAGGGTCTGAGCAGGGGCTGTCATGTCCATGCTGTGTTCCCATTGGGACTGACTCCTGCAATGGCTGTGACCAACCTATTAATCAGTATTCAGAGCAGTAGGCTGGGCTTTGGGCACATGTAAATAAGCAGGACATGAGGCGGGCTGGGCACAGGAGCAGGGTTGTCTCATTTCAGCAACTCAGCACAGGTACAATGTTCTCAGTGTCTCAGGTCTGACAAGTAAAACACAGATTTACCTGCAGTGGACATGTTTCACTTTGGTGGCCACATTGTTACAAAAGGCATTTGCAAACAATTTTCACAATTTAAAACAAAGCTAAGGGCTAGATGGAATAATGTATTATATGGCTGTATTTTTATTATGTGGGGGAATTTCTTTGTTAGTATTGAATGTATTGTACAACTTTAGAGAGTTGAGCTGACATGTCTTCAAGTTACTCTGAAATGTATGCCCTGGGGTAAAATTCTCCTGGGCTGTACTAACAACACAGAGAGTAAAATTGTTTCTTTTTTTGGTGAAAAAGGAGATTCTATCAGAAGCATGTTTAATATATCCATAAGTATTTAGAATTTACCTTAAATCTTTGCTGTTGCCAGTATAAGATCTACCAATTCACTGCAGATATATATACATGACACTATGATTCTTCGATGCGTGTCATTCACATTATTTAAAAGCTTTAAGTATCTTTATAGCCATGGTCTAAATGAAATAAGCCTTATTATAATGAGGGCACCATATTCCACCATATTTTTTGCCACTGGGCAGTATTTATCATGAATCTCCAGCATGAAGGCCTGAGTAGTGATGCTAGATATAATTATTTCCAAAAATCTCTGTTTACTTTTTCATGTATAGGAGCCTAGAATATGACAAGTTGAAACCCTGGATCAATCTATTCCCCAATTATCATTTGTGTCTAAACTAGGAAGATCAAGATCACATCCTCTGGGTAATGCTCTGTGCTGTACCTCCCACCAGTATGTTTCTGGGATCTTGGGTTGAGCTTTCATGGAGCCTGACTTCCTGGAGTAAAGGTGAGGGTGTGGCCCTGGAAAAAGGTCAGGTCAGTGAAACCTCTCTCCTAAGTGAGGATGACTGCTGCTCAGTGCATGTCCCTGCCATGTATCGTCAATGCCACTTTGCTCTTTTACTCTTTAGCAGTGATTGGGAACATCATCTTGATCCAGATCCCAGCCTCTCTGCACACACAAGGAGAGAATCTCCATCTCCTGCCAAGTCACTGACTATGTATGGAGAACAATATTAAATCCAAATACAATTTGGTCACCTATTCAAACCTCTATAACTCACATCTCTGCCTTGGTCCTGACATCCTAGCTTAGTTCAGCATCATGGGAAAGGGAACCAACTACATCAGCATCAGTGAGCCGGAGGACAGGGACTCCAGAGGGCACTAGTGTGCTGCCTGAATTTCAAGGGAACTTAATATCCCAATCCTTCCTGGGCTATTGTTACAATAATGCCATTCAGCATTGAATTGCATATCATTTTTCTAGGTGGAATTAGAGTTGTACAATACATTCAACAACTCTTTCAAAGGCTGAGAAGGCAGCTCTACCTGCAAAGTGACCGTAGAATAAGCATCCCCTAGTATAGCCCTCTGTTAGCAAGGACAATGGAGGTATATACACCTTCAGCTCCCTCAACTCTCAGGTGGAAAACCCAGAGGAACATTCTTCAAATTTACAAGTGACTTGAGCTGTTCTCAAGTGTAGCTCCTTAGTAAGAAGTTTTTCACTGTCTGTTCTCTCTTCCCTGTGTCACTTTCCTCTTTCACTTGAGGGTTTTCTATAGCTTGTAAAAATTATGCCTGAATGGGAATCTTTGTGACTGGGAAACACAACCAAAAAAGTGTGGCCAAGTCCACATCATTAGAAGGTGTGCCTGGTCTCAATTATTGCTGATGCAGAGGGCAATTCAGAAAATGTAAGAAACATTTACTTTATCTTTGCCAATCTTGGTTATTGAATTTATGTAGTGATTCTTATTTCCTAGGCTACAAAATAAAAGGAGCTTCTAACAAATAGCTCCACACCATGGACTCCACATTGGAGCAAAAGAATAAGTATCACCCAGCACTTAAGATCCGGAGACCAGAGAGTGCCCAATCTCAGATGTTTCTTCACACTCTTCCCTCATATATTGGTGCTGTAATTTTGAAATCTTCATCAGAGAAGAACAGCTGTGAGGATCATGAGAGATGTTGGTGAAATTAAAATGTTTTCCCCAAAGACATTCACATATCTAGAACCTATAAATGTCATCACAAATAATCAAAAGGAAATTAGCAGATGTGATTAAGATGGAATTTTGAGATTAGGAGAGTATCCTGGATTATCTGGGTGAGACCAATATAATCACAAATACATACTAGAGAGAGAGAAGGATCCCAGTGAGAAAGGAACTGGGACAGGGGAAAGGGTACTGGAATGATGAGGGAAATGGTCATGAAGTCAGCAATGTTAGGGAATCTTGAAAATGGAAATAAGGGAATCAGACTCTACTCTGCAACATTGAGAAAGAATGTAGTCCTACTGATCCTTGATTTTAGCCCAGTGAGACTTCCAAATTCCAAAACTGTAAGATAAGAAATGTGTGTATGTAAAACTAATAAGGTTGTGATTACTTGTTACAGCAGCAGTGGTGTCACTTATCTCCCAGATAATGTGATTGTCCTGTCTTTTCTCAAAGAGCTCTACCTTGTTATCACTTAGTATTAATTTTGACAAGAGACAGAATATATTTTCCTGTAAGAAGAGCTAGCATCAAATATTTCCTAGGTGACAATCTCCTTGATTAGTTTTTTCATAATCTGTACTTCTGAGAGCCTAGCAGCCCAAGAGAAGAGAAGGGGCTTGTTTGTTTTTATGTCAAGAGCACAAATTAGATTTGGAGGACACAGTCTGGGAAGGAAGGGCTAAGTCAGAGACAAATTTCTAATTTTTCATGTGACAATATTGGATTCAACAATTGTGAAAAGGTAACCTCTTCATTTAAGGCCAGAAAAGACTTTCCTGTGCAGAAAAAAAATGAGGAGACATTTAATAGGGCCCTCAATCCAGGGTTAAGTTCATGCATGCACTGCCCAAGAACTTCCCAGTTCTGGATCTGATCTGTGGAGGAAGTAGCTACTCCCCTGAGTCATGAGACTGAGGACCTGAGAGGAACCAAAGGCTTTGCTCGTGGGGCTACCTGGCAGGAACTTCAGGTAAGGAAACAGCTCACACACCCACAAGTGCAGCACCAAGCCCAAAGCCCAGGTTTGGGGTGACAGCCTGAGAGAACAGAGCCTTAGGGCAGAACTTGGACTCCTCTGGCCAGCTGTTCTCAGCTGAATGGCTCTCTCCTGAGTGACTGGGACTCTGGTGAAGTCAAAGAGTACAAGTCATAAAATGTCCTCAAAAATTATTGAACAAGATTTTATTATTATTAGAATGAAAAGCAGCACATACTGAATAAATTATATATTATATATAATGCATATTGCATATATGCATATTATGGCAGTTATTCATTAAATATGTAATATTCTAGATATAAATTACATTGGTATACCTATATGTACTATGCATCCATATGGTAATTCAATATATGTATATTTATCAAAAAAATGGATCTTTGTGGGTATAAAGTGTGATTTTAAATTTGATAAATAGACTGTGGACATTTGGCACCAATAATGGGTACACTAGTCCATGGCTCCTTTCCCACTACAAAGTCCAAGAGTCATGAGGCTCAGGACCCACACCCATGGAGAATCTAATAGTGATCCACCTATTGGTGAGGATGCTCACCATCCCATGGCTGACCTGAGAACACAGAGCAGCAGGTGCCAGGGAGACTGGCAGTGGATCTAAGCCAAGGGGAAAGATGTTTTGTCCCCAGAGCTCAGAGTAGGAAGCTTCTCCCCTTGTGGCTCCTGTCAGACAGAGAAGCACACATGGCTCAGTGACTGTGTTGTCCCAGGATAAAACCACTCTCGGGCCTGTTGGGAGCCTCCCCTCTGACTGGAGTGATATGGTTCTCTCTGCCAAGTTTTCACAGCACACAAGGGTGCAGGGTCTTTGTTCAAAATGGGATACCATTAAGGCAACAGGTCTGTGATGGCCAGTGTGACACTTGTCCAGGCCCAATCATCCTGACATTAGCAGGTATCATTTCTATGGGGCATCAAGAGCCAGCAAGAACTAAGAGCCTGGACAGTTTTCTGCTGGTGCCTGGCTAGGACACTATTAGAGCTCTGGATAACCCTGCCATTTTTGTAACCCTGTCTCCTGTGACAAAGGGAGGGACTTTGGAGAAAGACTTGACACCATGTGCACACTGGCATCGAAGTGGAGAACAAACATGTACATTCCAAAACATTAATGCCAAGAAAATAGCTCATTCAGTTTGATGCAATTTGCATCAGATAAAAAAATATGCTAGCCATCATCAAAGCAACATTTCTGTTTAACAAAAGCAAACTGAGGATGAAGCCTGAGTTCTTCTTCCTCACCAAGGAGTCAGAACAGCAGAAGGAAGCTAAATAGGGACACCATGTCCACGAGGTTCCTCCCAAGATGGGTCCTGCTCAGAGTCAAGATGGGTTCTTGGACACGTCCACCTTGGAGTGTAGGGATAAGACCAGGTTCCAGTCTCAGAATACAGAGTAAGTTTCCCCACAACTCAGCACTGGCAGCTCCTCCCGGGTGATCCAGATCATAGACTTAAGGCATTTTCTGTTGATAATGGGGTAATAGTACTCTTATTTTCCTATTTTTTCTACCAGCATGTTGCTTTCTTTTGCTTACGGTGGTGTTTGTTTGCCATCTAGAGGCAGGTATTTGACACAGCAACTTTAGAACTTAAAAAAATTTTTTTAAAAATAATTATTCTTTATTACAAAGATGTGGGGTACAATTGAGGGTTAGGTATACAAACATTGATTATGCAGGTACCTTGTTGATGAGGTATGCCCCTCCCCTCCTTCCCCTAACTTTTGATATTGCTATAGTTGCTGCCAAATTTTGGAGGGTCTGGGGACCTAAAAGTCCCAGATGAGAAGTAAGGAGGAGGCTCTAGGAGGCTGTCCAGAGGGCCCTGTTCCCTGACCACAAAGAATAGTTGCCTCTGCTCATGACTGAGTCCTCACGTCCTGTTTCTCTAAGGCTCCCAAACCATCTCCACCTGAACCTACCTGGTGTTGACCAGCCTTCTGGCACGGCAGGTGCTCCTTCTACACTGAGAGGCTGACCACCCTGGGAGTTTTGCGTTTGGGGCCATCACATTATGAGGGTCCTGGTAAGTGTCCTACTCATAGGAGTATGTGCAGCATTCTCACTCTCCAAACTAACCTTTGTAATTGTGGAACAAATAGAATTTTGGTTAGATGTGTGTCCACACTTCTGAATATACATTGAAATATGCTCTGAAGACTAATCATTTTCTTATATGTGTTACAAATCACTTGCTGTACATTATTGTTTGACTTTGTATGTGGTCTGTTTACTGAAGAAAACACATTTAATTGTACTTGTCATGAAATCCATTATCGTGGAAAAGGAAATCATCTCTAACATAGCTTACTTCCTTAATCAAAATTAGGATTACCTTATCCTATTTATTCAAATATTATTTAACTTCAGCCATACCATGCCATGGCATATACCTGACATGCTCACTAGTTATATTTATTTTGTAATAATTTGGTACACATGAGGATTTGCTACATAAGTATATTGTGTGAAAGCGAGCTTTGGGCTTCTAGTGAGTCCTCTCCCTGCCTAGTAGTGAACATGGGACAAATTGGGTGGCTTTATACTTCTTACTTTCCCTTCTTATCCTCTTATCAGTGCCCAGCATCTGTTGCCTCTGCCCTTGTGCCCGTTTCCAATGTTTAATGCCCACTTATGAATGAGAACATGAAGTGTTTAGGGTTTTTTTTGTTGTGGTGGTGGTAATTCATTTAGAATGATGGCCTCTAGCTGCGTCCATGTTGCTGTACAGTGTATGATTTTGTTCTTTATGGCTGTGCAGCATTCCATCATATGTATGTACACTTTCTTTCTTTGGTGTTGATAACATACAAATTTGGTTTTTAATCACATATTTATTAAGGACAGTCATTTACAGTTTATTTTTTAAAATTGCCTTCATATACACAAAAATTTCCTGAACATGGTCATTAAAAACAACTACTCCACCCCCCTCATGTCCACACCAGTATTCAATATAGATTGGTTTAATCTTGAAGTGTAATCCAATAAGACTCAAGACCAAAGTCTTCAGGTCCTAGACAAGTTAATAAAATACTCATAAGCCTTCCGGATCATTGGATTGATTGACATCACTAAGGGAACCAATTTTTGATGTTGTGAAGGAAATGAACATTATCTTTATCCAGTCCACTTTCAATCGACATCTATGTTGATTCCACATTTTTGTTATTGTGGATAGTGCTTCAATGGATATATCAGTGCAGGTGACTTATTGGTAGAGTGATTTATGTATCTCTGGGGATATCCTCAGAAGTGGGATTGCTGGGTCAGATCACAGCTCAATTTTTAGGTCTTTGAGAAAACACCACATTGCTTTCCACAAAGGTTGAACTAATTTACATTCCCATTCCCACCAACAACATGCTGTAGAAGCATTCTCTCTTCCCTGCAGTTTTGTAAACACCTGATTTTTTTAAAAAACTTTTTAATGACTCGTATAAAATGGTACCTCATTGTAGTCTTGATTTGCATTTATCTGATAATTCGTGAATCTGAGCATTTTTTCATATGTTTATGTGCTGCTTGGATGTCTTCCTTTGAGAAGTGGCTTTGCCCATTTTTTAATGGGGTTATTGGTTTTTCCTATCACTTTGTTTGAGTTTTCTATTGTTCCAGAATGTTAGACCTTTGTTAGATGCATAGATTGCAAATATTTTTCCCCATTTTGTGGGTTCTCTCTGTACTCTCTTGGTTATTTATTTTGCTGTGAATAAACATTTTAGCTTAATATGGTTTCAACTGGCAATTTTAGATTTTACTGTTCCTGTTTATGATAACTGGGCCAATAATTTATTTCTTAGGCCAGTGTCCAGGAGGGTGTTCCCTAAATTTTCTTCAAAGAGTCTTACTATTTGAGGTTTCACTTTTAAGCCCTTAATCCATTTTAAGCTAAGTTTTGTATATGGTGATATAATTGTCCGTTTCATTCTTTTGCATGAGGTTAGCCAATTTTCCCAGCACAATTTTTAAAATATTTTTTTACACAATATTTGTTTTGTTAGCTTTATCAAAAATAAGTTGGTTGAAGGTTTGTGATTGTATTTCCAGATTCTCCATCATGTTGCATAGTTCTATGTATCTATGTTTGTACTAGTACTATATAGCATAGCCTGCAGCAAAATTTGAAAGTGGGGAACGTGATGCTTCCAGCTTTGTTATTTTTAATGAGGACTACTTTCACTATTTGGGCAGTTTTTTGCTTCTGTATGAATTTATGTATTGTCTTTTCTAGGTCTCTGAAAAATTATACAGGTATTTTGCTAGGGATTGCATTGACTCCATAGATTCCCTTGGGCAGATGTACATCTTGACAACGATGCTTACTCAAACCATGAACATGAGATGTTCTTCCATTTGTTTGTGTTATCTTTGATTTATATGTGTTGTGTTTTGACATTCTCATTGTAAAGACCTTTCATTTTTTGGTTAGATAAATGCCAAGATATTATATTTGTGTGGCTGTTTGAATGGAATTATGCTTTTGATTTGGTTCTCAGCAACTGAATTTTGCACATTGAATTTTGTACTCCAAGAATTTGCTGACACGGCAGGAGGTTTTTGACAGACTAGCTAGGGTTTTCTAGGTACAGAATTATATCATCAGCAAAAATAGATAATTTAACTTCCTCTTTTCTTATTTGGAAATGTATAATTTTTTTTCTCCTGCCCGACTGCTCTGCCTAGATTTCCAGTAGTATGTTAAATAGGAGTGGTAACAGTGGACATGCTTGTCTTGTTCCAGTTCTTAGGGGGAATACATGCAGCTTCTGCTCATTAATCATGATGTTGGCTGCAAGTTGATCTTAGATGCCTTTATTATTTTGAGGAATGTTTCCTCAATGTGTAGGTTTTGAGAGGTTTTTTTAAAAATCAAGACAGTTTGTTGGTTTTTATCAAATGATTTTTCTGCATCTATTGTGAAAATCATGTGGTTCTAGACCCTACACCTGCTTATATGGTAGATTGCATGTATTGATTTGCATATGTTGAATCAGCTTTTCTACCCATGAACTAATCCCACATAGGCATGATAAATTGCCCTTGTAATAGGTTGTTGGATGCAAATTTCTAGAATCTTGTTGAGTTTTTTTTTGCATTTAAGATTATCAGGGAAATTGACCTGAACTTTTCTGTCCCTTGTTGAGACTGTGCCATTTTGAGATATCAGGATGATATTGACTTCACAGAATGACCTAGGAGAATTCCATCTTTCTCATTTGCTAGGAATAATTTCACTAGAATTGGTATCTGTTCTTCTGTATACATCTTGTAGAATTCAACTAAGAAACCATCTGACCCATGGATATTTTTGGAAGGTAGAGGAGCTTCTTACTGAGTTATCTTATAGGTTTGTCACTGGTCTGTTTAGGGTTCAATTTCTTAGTGCTTTAATCATGGGGGGGGTTGTGTGTTGCAGTAATTTCTCCATTTCCTCTAGATATTCTACCTGACTTTCATTCCCTGCTTACAGACTTTCATAGTAATATCTAATAGTCTTGTATTTTTTCCAGGTTGGATTTAACCTCACCTTTTTCATTTAAAATTGTGTTTATTCAAATTGTCATTCTCATTCTCTCTCTTGTCAGGGGTGTATCAATAGTATTTATTCTTTCAAAAAGTCAGGTTTTGGTCTTGGTGATGCTTTGCATTAAAATTTTTTTTTTCTTTTTTGGTCTCTGTTACATTAAGTTGTGATTTTATTTTGCCAGCTTCACCTGTTTGGGGATTGGATTATTCTTGTATTTCAAGCTACATTAGTTGCAATGTTATACTGTTTACTTGAGATTGATTTTTCTTCATGTGTTTGTGTATTACTATAAACGTCTCTCAGCATAACTTTCTTTTTTTAAATGTTTTCAAACAAAGTTTATTAGTGAGAAAAAGAGGACAAGGGAAAAGGAAGATTCATGGCAGAAAGACCTTCCATGGGCAAGTCTTTCAAAGAAGAAAAACTGCCAGCACAACTTTCATCGCATCTTAGTGATCTTGGTATGTTGTGTCATCGTTTTCATATATTTCTAGAAATCTTTTTGTTTCTGTCTTGTATCATTGTTAACCTAAAAGTCATTCAAACTATGATATTTCATTTTCATGTATTTGTTTATGGGGAGGTTCCTGTTGGTGATGATATCTATTTTGTTCCACTGTGGTCTAAGAAGATGCTTGCTATGTTTTTGATCTTTTAAAATTTGTTCACATTTGATTTATATTAGCGTATATGGTTGATCTTGAAATATAGTTGATGTGTGCTGATGAGAAGAATGTATATCCTGTGGTTGTTGGGCAAAATGTTCTATAAATGTTTATTAAGTCTAATTGGTTTTGTGTCATTAAGTTTCCTTAATTCTTAACTATTCCTGTAGGCTGCCCTATCTTAAATTATTAACTTTGGAAATAAAAATGTTCTCATAATTTTTAAAATTTTCTAATCTGAGGTGTGTGGAATTCTATGGTTACATCTTCCAGTATATGCTTTTTATTTTTAAAACCAAACTATTTGATTTCAAGATCTCCTTTAGTCTGTCAGTAAGAGGTAATTGAGGGTAATAAAAAAGTTTTGCTTTTTGTTTTAAGATCTGGTGACTGTGATGAATTAGCAAAAATCTATTTAACATTCCAGTACCAAGATTTTTGTTAATTATCCTCATCCAGCTCCCCCTGAGGACAGTCTCTATAGAATCCCATCTCTGCTATCTTTATGACTAGGAGATAAATAGTAAAAAGAAATAATAAGAAGTTAGAAAGGTGAGAAAATAAAAATTTCTGAGTATTAGCAAACATCATCTGAAAAATATTCCAAAATCCTCTCAACCTCAAGATGTGTACTTCACTTATTCACACAAATCATTGTCACTACTCTGGTTGTTAGGTTGGCTAAATTTTATTGACAAAAAAAAATAGGAAAACCTGGAAGATGTGGATGATCTTTAAACCTTAATATGTATTCAACAATTGAATATATGCCAACTGTCTGGACTTTTTGAAATTATATTTAATTAACAAGTGTTGACAGGGCAGGAAGTGATAGGATGAGGTTTTATTCACTAACTCTTCTTTCCTGCTTATTTAATCAGAGGTCATAGGACCTACTCTATCTCCTTCTTCTTATGCCAGTCAAGTCTGTTGCAACTGAGAAGGACATAAATACATGGTGCCTGAGGTATGGCTGAGGCATTCATGATCTAGTGTCCTCAGCAGCAACGATTTTCTGGCTCTCCAGCATCTTCATCTTACACAGACTACGAGAATCTGCTGAGCTGCTCCCCAGAAAATTGCATGTACTGGCAGTTGGGCCACCCCAGGAGAAAAGTTTGTGTTTGGAGCTGTATTACTGTGGGGGAAATTATAGAGCTTGCATGCAGTAGCAAACACCAGAATCCTCAGCCTCCACCCTGCTGATTTTCAGTGTAAAATATGTGCTTGACATGCTGCTCCTAAACCTGTCTTGGACCCCAGAAACCTGGTTAGAAACCTAATTAAGCCAGGAGTTGTGGAGACTGGCCTGATTTCTGCAAGTACTAATTCAAATAAGTATTTCCATTACTATGTAGGAGACTCTAACTAGACCAAAAGGAGATGGAGGCCAGCTCTCCAGAACTGACAGGCAGGGAGAGTGGAGGCTGGGTCTGAATCCTGAAATAATAAGTGATATTTAAGTTTATATAAGTATTATAAGCCAGTCTCATAATATTCTTACTTTATTTATTTCAGTACAAATCATTTTTTTGTATGTGATTTTGAGTCATACTTCAAGAATATCCAATTTCAAAAAAGAACCTAAAATATGCAAAGAGCTAAGTGATCCCTAAAGGTTTCCTACACCAGCACAAGAGTCTTCCCCAGAGCACAAGTCTTTGTTCCTTCTGGAAACATCCTCACTAAGTAATCCATACCCCATTCTGAAGCACAAGAAATATACATCTAATATGTGGACAGAACACACAGCAGTTGGGCCCACAGAAATCTTCCCTCTCCATTCTCCTTCCTCATCTCTCTTGGTCTTGCCAAGAACCCAGAGAATCAGTGGCCCAGAAGCTGAGTAGTGGTTAATTTTTGCCTCTCTTTGGTGCAAGCATTTGATTGTGGTTCAAAATAAGTCATTGCAAGCCGGGCTCGGTGGCTGAGCCTGTAATCCCACGCCTTTGGGAGGCTGAGGTGAGTGGATTGCCTGAGCCCGTGGGTTCGTGACCCGCCTGGGCAACTTGGCGAGACCTCATCTCTACAATAAATCAAAATGAGCCAGCGTGGTAGCGCGTGCCTGTAGTTCCAGCTACTTGGAAGGCTGAGGTGGAAGGATCGCCGGCGCCAAGCAGGCTAGGCTGCGGTGGCCAGGAGCGGCCACCACACTCCAGCCTGGGCGACAGAGTGAGACTCCAACTCAAAGAAGAAGAAGAAGAAAAAACTGAAAGATAATGGCAAAAGTTTTTAAAAAGTAAAGAAATGCATTAATCTATAGGCCAAAGAAATCACTTAAGTGTATTCTGGGTAAACATGATGTTGCTCATAACTACGCATATTATAGTAAAATGTGAAACCAAGGAAAAGAAGACAAATATCAAATACATTAAAAAAAACTGGCTTACTATTTACAGGGAAACAATAATAAAGCCATTTACTTACTTTTCATTGTGACCAGTGGAGTCTAGAAGACAGTGGAATGGGAAGTTTAAATGCAGAAATTAAAGAAAACAAAAACAAAAAACAAGCCAGGCATGTGACTCAAGCCTGTAATCCCAACACTTTTGGAGGCCAAGGCAAAAGGATTGTTTGAGCTCATGGATTCAAGACCACTCTGGGCAACATGGCGAGACCCCATCTCTACATTAAATAAAAAAACATTAGCCAGGCAGGGTAGCACACACCTGTAGTTTGAAGCCTGAGGTGGAAGGATCACTGGAGACCAGCAGGTCAATACTAGAGTGGCCTTGAGCATACCACAAAACTCCAGCCTCGGCAATAGAGTGAGACTCCAATTCCAAAAGAAAAACAAAAACAAAAACACAACCAAGGATTCAGTATTCTGTAAAACTATGCTTCAAAAATAAAGGCAAAGTGAAAAACATTTCTTGATAAGCAATAATGAACAGAAACTAATACTTGCAAACACGTTCTACAGGAAATTCAAGAGGAAATTCTTCAGAATCACATGACATGATATCAGACAGTATCTTGAATCCAGAAGAAGAAATAAAGTCCTCAAAAATAGGAAAGTCACAAGAAAGATGCTATAAATAAATAATTTATTTACTTCAATTTATATTAGATTCTAGCCCAGGAAAAACTGAATGTTTGTGATAGGTATCGGAATTCTAGTTGCCTTGACTGGGTTGGTATAAGAAAGAAGAATTTGGAGAATTGGAAACACTTTACAGTTGGATATGGATAAAACATATACAAAAATTTACTCAATTGCATGTTTAAGATTTCTGCATTTATTTTTGTGTTTTATCTCCATTTACAAAAGTTAAAAAGGCCAAATCTGGCCTGTTTCAAGCATATATGAATAAGGAAATTAAAATATTCAAATATTGATAGAAACTCAAATTTATTAGCAAGAAGTGTAAAACAGGATAGTGCTAAGAAACAAGAAACCTGATGAAATTCAAAATGTTGAGATCATACATGAACTTCCAAGATGGTGGATTATGAGCTTCCCTTGGAAACCTGGGAAAGGCATCTGACTAAAGTCCATGTGTCACATCATCCTAATTATTAAATTCACTGCTCAGTAAAGGAATTTAAATGAATATTTACTTGAGAAGCATTTATTTTTACTTTTGGTCCATTTTCAAAGGTTGGTCACAGCTCTTCTACAGCAATTTTGTATTCCATCCTTTAGGTGACTTTTCTCTGAGGCCTGATTATCAGCCTGAACCAATAGCCAATGTAATTGAATGTCCAATCTCTATGCAAAGTGACCAGCGATGTAAATTTGGAGGTTACACACTATTGGTTTCTAATATTCCAGGGACTCTTTGACAGTGGCAGAAATGTGACATTAGCCCAGCATTCAGGTGTGATAATTCCATCCAGCATAGCATCATAGTGGACATGACATATACTCAGTGGGTACTTCCATAGGAGGCAACATTATGCAAAATTATCTGTATCCACACCATTCATACTTTCTCTGTGTTAGAAAAATACTTTTAAGGTGTGCACATCATTTTGGGGAGGGCTTTAGAAATAAAGATTATAAAGAAAATTCCTATATCCAGAGAATGTACAATATCTGGTCCTGGAGGCCAATTTTTTGATGGGGAGTAGCTGGAATCATGTTAATAAGTTTAATGTATATAATATTTTTATGCATATGCATGTGTTCTTATGTATATAAACATAATGAAGGTGCTGATGGCTCCTGGATAAACATTCTTCTCATCAAGGCAAAATTGGTACATTTATGTTTACTTTTTGTTGTTGTCTTTTGATTGAGAAAGCTCATTCATTTGTTTGTCAAACGATTGTTATGTACTTTATATAATTTCTTTGGTGGTCTTGATGGTTTTCTATGACTTAGTGAAGTTTTCATGATATAATTCAGACTTGCTGGTAATCCTTGCAATTGTCTTCTGGTGTTAACTCTAACTGACAAAATGCTAACCCTTGTGGGAAAAGTGACCATACTGGGCTGTTAGCTGCCAGTTCCCCATCATCACATTCACTTGTGGAAGCATATTTTTCCAAACCCATATTCCTTCCCTGGATTCCTGTACACTTGTTCAATGATGGGACCCTCCTATGAAATTTGGAATTTAGGAGATGATTAAATATTCATTGGCACTAGCAGGGGAACACATACACTAAAGTGAGGACTGGGGGTGTCACTTGGAGAGGTACTACATCAACCGAGAGCATCAGCACCCCCATCCCTGGGCTTCCCAGACAGATCTGAGAACCACATGGTTAGGCAGCCCACACCTTCAGGGCATGCACTCTCGATTCTGAAACACAAGAGAATCCCCTGGCTTAACTGGTTAACCATACCCTAGGTTTTGAAAAGTTGTAGTTATATTCAAATTCTCTGAATTATCACAATTCCTACTTTGAAAACCTAAAATGGCTTCTCTCTTGCTTTATAAATTTCAGTTATCCCATAACACAGACTTGTCAAATGGACTAATCTTTTTTATTTCTTAAATCAAGAGAGGCATTGTTATGTCTGTACTACTGGGTCTGAGGAGGAGGAAAGAGAGTTAGGGTGCACAAGAACATTCAGTACTTCTTCTAACAAAATCTACCAATAACATTCAAAACCTGACACAACAGATGGAGGCACCAGGAGACATATCTAGCACGGCCCAGCCTCACATATCTGGATGATTTTATTATGACTTATAATACTGTGGGAGGACTACTGTACTCCTGTAGACAATAATAAGTTGCAGGCTGCTGATGGTGAGATTGAAATCTGTCCCAGATCCACTGCTACTGAATCGTGATTGTATCCCTGATGCAATCTGGATGTACAATAGAGCAGGAGATTAGAAGCTTATCCTGGTTTCTGCTGATACCAGCATAACTCATTGCTAATACCTTGGTTTGCCCAGCAAGTGATGGTGATTCTGTCTCCTAGAAATGCTGAGAGGGAGGATGGAGACTGGATCATCAGGATGTCACATCTAACATCTGAGATGAAAACACAAAAAACAAATCCACACAACTAATCATGTTATAAGAGAACTTATAAGTAGTCACCACACTGGCTGAGTCAACTCCTAGTATTCTCCCTCCTTACCTGGGAGCCAGAGCAGTAAGAGCCCCAGGAGCTGAGCGGAGGCCCTCATGTTCATGCTGTGTCCTGCCTGAAACTGATTTCTGCACAAGGTCTGACCATCCTTTTAATCTGTCTTCAGGGCAGTGTTCTGTGCTCTGGAAACATGAAAATCATCAGGGAATGTGGTAGGCTTGGCACAGCTGCAGGGCTGGGTCATCTCCATTACTCAGTGCAGGTGCAGTGTCCCATGTACAACAAGGGCAGCATAAATTTGCCTGTAGAAAACACATTCCTTTCTACAAGATCTATTGTTACAAAGGATATTTAGAGGATAATTGGAAAAATATAAATTGGATATAAGGAATAGGTGGAATGATGTATTCATGGTTGCATTTGCATTATGTAGGAGAATGTCCTTGTTTGTAGGGCACGCATAATAAAATTTGGGACGGGGTTTGCTATCAGATCTTTAAGGTACTCTCAAATGAACTTGGTGGGAGTAGAAATCATGTGTGCTGCACTAGCAACATCTCTTTGAGCATGAGATTGTTTCCTATTTTGAAATGAAAAAAATTATTCTCAGAAACATGTTCATAATTTTTCCAGGAGGAAGTTCTGGGCAAATATCTTCCCTTTCTCTCATATATAAAGGATCAAAATTCTTCCAAGAAGTCCTGCCCACTCCTTACTCCCTTTTTCTCACACTGTGGAGCTGATAACTAGTGCTCCAAATCTTTGCTCCTGCTCTAGACTGGAAGAGGTTCACAATCCTAACAATGCAAGGTCAGAGCTGGTGCCAAATATAGCAAGGAAGAGAGAGATGCTGTCAAGGAGGACAAGAGCTTCTTCATGTTTAAATCTCACTATGTGTCTTAATTAAATGAAATGGGGAAGAGAGATTTCCCAAAGGTATCTTGATCTAGTGGGGGTTAGCAAAACCCAGATCCTGAGGCGGATGATAAAGTCAAATTTCTAATTTCCCAGGTGGCAATACTAAATGTAGCAGTGGTGGAAACGTGTCCTGTGCAGTTAAGGCCAGGAGAGACTTTCAGATCCTAGAATAAATGGGAAGATATTTGGAACAGGGTCCTCAACCCAGGGTTAAGGTTGGGTTTGCAATGCCTGAGAGCTGCCAGGCTCTGGTCCTGAGCTGTGCAGGAAGCAGTGGCTGTCCTCAGCTATGGGGCTGAAGACATGGGAAAAAGCAAAGGCCACTGGGCTTCCTGGCAGAGGCTTCAGGGAAGGAAACTTCTGACACAACCACAGGCTCTGCACCAAGCCCAGAGTCCATGGCCATGGTGAAAGTCTGAGAGACCAGGACCTTAGGGCTGGGCCTCAAATTCCGAGGCCAGCTGTTCTCAGTTTGGTCCTCACTGTTTCCGACTGGCTTGAAATCTGCTAAAGTAAAAAAGGGAGAGTCAACACATATCCCCAGTCAGCAAAAAGGGAGGGTCAGCAAATATCTCTTCTCAGCCAGACTCTTTTCTGATTATGACAAAAAGGAACACATGCTGATAAATATATATTTACATTTCATGTAAACAAAATTTATTAAATATATGTAATATTTTGGATATGACTATATTGTTATATCTGTATACAAGGGGGGCACCCAAGAAAATTGAATTATTTTTTTGGAGGGTGAATCCCTTGCAGTACAGTCTTCCTCCTCTGGATAAGTGTTCTAGGAATCCATCAGCATCAGTGCAACAGCTTGCATTGCTGTGAGAGACTACTCTCAGCTTCAATGAATTTTTGTTGTTGTTGTTGGAGACTTTTTCAACACATTTGCCTGTTTCATGGTGTGTGATTTACAAGAACACGTATGGACACTGGACTGTGTGTTCTTCAGTTTTTGACCAAAAATGACATGCCCCATGTGCCCTATCTCCCTCTTCATGTGATTTTTGCCCCAGTGACTTTTTTTGTTTGTTTGTTTATCTGGAGAAAAAAATGTCCTCGAGGGAAGTGTTTTACCAATGTGGAAGAGGTGAAGCAAACAAACAAAAACTGGCAGAAACAGTAAAAGGCTGCAAAATTGACAAGATAAAAAACTGTTTAAAGCAGTGGAAAAAGCACCTCAATAGGTGTATTTCATCAAACGAAGAACACTTTGAAATGACTGAAGTTTAAACATGTGAGAATACATACAAAATTTTTATGAATAAACTTTGTTTTGGGAGGTTCCTCCTAGTACACTATGTATCTACATTATAAGCCTATATTTCATCTGCAGGTCTATTACTGATACCTACAATATTGGTCCATTACTTTTGAATAAATATGATTGTATTTATTTTTTTTTGGTGGAGTTGAGACTTCACCTCTGTTACTCAAAACTTCATTTGGAAGTTTTTCTTAACTTTTACCAGTGCAATGACAACAGATACAAACATTCCTGATGTTTCTTTTGGTTCAGCATATTATCTACTTCCTTTCTAAAAATATAGAAGGAATTCTATTTCCCCTTGGTTATCAAGATTGATGACTCCAGCCAAAATTATAACAATATTTACTGACAATTTATTCTTTACCAATGACACCTAAATGGTCTTTTTTGTCATTTAATAGAATAATTTTCATGCCAATACTGTGGATTAAGAATTGTCAGAAAACCCTAAACCCAAGTGAACAAAAACAGAAATTTTGATCTTTTCAGCAGACATAATGAATATTAGGGTTCACCCTTAATTTCTGAGATACAAATATCTTTTTTAAAATTTTGTTTTACAAATATCTTTTTATGAGAATAACCGTATTATAACTGTTAGCCTCTGCCACAAGTGAGGAGACACTGATTAGACATTTCAAGGATTTCTGTGACAGCTTTGCTTGAATGATAATGGATTTTTTCCTTTCCATAAGAACAATTTGTGTTCATAATAAGATCATGAGTTTATTTTTTTCAATAATTAAGCAAGAACTTACTTCACTTCTTTTGCTATAATTTAGTAAATTTGTTTGAAGCTACTGAATTATTATACAATAATTATTCAATAGTTTCAATAATTATAATAATTACTGAATTATTATGCAATAATTTCTTGACTTTGATTCTGAGCATTCAACTCAGAAAACCCTTAAAAATGTTTCTGGCAGAAACATGCCTGACAAGTGAGGCAAATTCATGTACAGGAAAATCATCACTGCCTTCCACATTCTGGGTGATTTTCACTGCAATCCCATGACACCAATTGTTGGTCTTATCCCTGATGTGTGGTGTTAATTATATTAGGGGCTCAGAAGTGACCATTTTTTAGTCAACTAGTATGCTTAAAAGAGCAAGTAGCCATCTGAGCCTCATTTGATGAAACTCATGTTGTTGAGCTCATGCATGCACCTCCAGCACAGTGGTTCATGAGACTTCCTGGGAAAGCTGGGAAAGGTGACAGACTAATGTCTTTATGTTGGATCATGTTAATTATTAAAATCAACCTGCTCAGCAATGGATTTCAGATGAATATTCATTTGGGGATGATTTTTTAAATCTTGACTCATTTTCAAAGTTCTAGTCATAACTCTTCTAAATTGACTTTGTCTCCAATCTTTTTATTTTGTTTCCTCTGAGGTCTTATGATCTGTCTTAACCAGTAGTCAATGTCATTGAATTGCTGATATCTCTTTTCAAAGTGAACAGTGATGGACCCTTGAAATTTACACACTATTGTTATTTCCAGTCTTCCAAAGGATCCTTAATGATGACAGTGATGTGACATCTGTCCAGCATTCAGTTCTAAGATCTCTGTCCAATCAATATAGACCGACACATTATGGGAACTTTTATAGCGTTAAGTGATTTAATTTTTAACATTAGAAAAAATTATCTCCATCATATATTTGCACTTCCACTGGGATAGAAATATATTTTAAAGTGTGCATGCAAATTTGGTGAGAGATTTAGAAAAAAAGATATTAAATAATATTCCATTTGTTTATCTGACCCTTAATTGTACCCCAAATAAATAAATAAATATATTTCTGTAGCTAGAGTATGTATCTGGTCAAGGACAGCAGTTTTTTTGATAGATAATAATTGGAATCATATTAACAGGTCTAATTTATATAAAAATTCTGAACATACACATATTTTATTATATATATAAACATAGTTAAGTAGCCTGGTTTAGATATGACTCTGTATACATTATCTGCAGCCAACAATTTATGCAATATACAGTCAGCTATATGCATGTTATATAAACTTTAACAAGACATATTTTATAAATAAGGTATATTTAATGTTTGTATTGATATATTATTTAGTTTTAAGTTCTTTTAATATTTTGTCTTATCTTTATAATAGATTAATTAACATTTATATTTATGCCATTAATTTTCATAAAATTTATCTATATAAAAAGGATTAACATGTAAATACTGTATTGGTTATTTTTTGTGTTTGTGTGTGTGAGTAAGTAGGATTTATTGAGAGGGCAGAGAAGTCCCCACAGTGGGAGGGGACCCGAAGAGGTTGCTCTTGGTTAGTTTTGTAATAATTGGGAATCAACCCATTAAAACAGCCTCTCAATAAACTAAGTATTTATTCTCATGTTCTAAACATTCATGATAATTATCATCTAACTGATCAAGGCAGGGCTCAGCTGGATTATTGCGCTGCAAGGCACTGAGCTTGTCTTTAGTCTATGGACTGCATTTATCTGAGGTCAAGGCTGAAAGGCAGTGACTCCCTGGGCACGATATTCTTTTTTTTTTTTTTGAGTTGGAGTCTCACTCTGTCGCCCACACTGGAGTGCAGTGGCCGCTCTCGGCCACCGCAGCCTCGACCTGCTGGGCTCCGGCGATCCTTCCCCCTCAGCTTTCCAAGTAGCCGGAATTACAGGCATGCACTACCACGCCCGGATGATTTTTTGATTTATTGTAGAGATGAGGTCTCGCTGCCCAGGCGGGTCTTGAGCCCACGGGCTCAGGCAATCCACTCACCTCAGCCTCCCAAAGGCGCGGGATTACAGGCTGAGCCACTGAGCCCGGCTGGGCACGACATTCTAATGGCAGTTTGCAAGCATTGAGCAACCTACCCAAAGCAAGCTGAAGTAATGAACTGAAGTCCAATAATCTTGAAAACAGGTTCACACATTTATAATTTATTTGTTCACCTTGACAATTATTAATGTTTTTTGCAAGCTTTACTCCATTTAAATACCAAGATATTTGATGGACAAATAATTATGTTGCTCAATCTTTACATTCTTCACAATGTTTCCAAATGTAATGCTGTATGAATTAGAACATAAAGCTAACTGTGTTTTCAACATGTGGCTTTCGTTTAAAAGTTTCTTCAAATGACCTCATTTGAAAAAAAAAAGTTAATCTCTTTAGCAGAAATTTGCAATACCTGAAACATACTTTCTTAACCTTTAATAGATCACCTGTTATCTTGTTAAATTAAGATTCTCATTCAGTAAATGGAAGGTGGGTCTGTTATTTAACACATATATTGTTCTCTAGGTGATGCCAGTGATGCTGCTGACTTCTAGGTAAATTTGGAGTAGCAGAGATATTTCACATTAAGAAAAAAGTTACATTCACATTTAGGTTTTTCTGATGTTGTTTTTGTGTCAAGAAATATATTACATTTGATTGTCAGATGAGATGATTATATATTTCATATGATTTACTGATGTTCTGTTTATTTTCTAACATTAAGAAGTCTTCTTGCTATAGTCCATACTTGTGGGTAATCTTTGAAAGCACAACCAATTGTTTTCTGAGGCATCTCTAACTGGAAAAAATTTTGAGCTTTGTGGTACTAGAGACTGCATTGGGCTGTCGGCTGTTAAATCACCATCATGACCATCCATCTGGAAACACATTTTTCCAAACATTTTTCCCCTCTTTAATTGCCTGCAGAGTTGTTTAGTAAGAGACCCTCCAATGTGATTTGTAAATCAAAAAATGACAATTCAATATTCACTGACACCAGGAGGATAGCTGGACTGAGGAGTCACCTAGAAAGTTGCTGCATCAGCTGAGAGCATTGGAGCCTCCACCCTTGGCTTCTCAGACAGGTCTGAGACCCACATGGTTAGAAAGGTCATACTTTCAGGGTCAGTCACACTCTGGCTTCGGGAGAACCAATCTTCTGCCTCTAGCATCTACTTCTCTGAATAACATATCTCAGGCTTTGAAAGGCTGTTGTTTAGGCTCAAATTCTCTGAATTAACACAATTTCTGCTGGAAAATCTAGAGTGGCTTATCTCTTGCTATATAAGTTTCAGTTACCCCATGATATGGATTTTCATATGGACTTTTTTTTCTTTTTTAAATAAGGAGACACATCATCATGTCTCTGTTACTGGAGTTGTAAAGAAGGAAAGAGAGTTAGGATGCAGAGGGGACTTTGTGGCTCCCATGTCCCAAGGTCTACCAATGGCCTTCAAAATGTGAGTCTGATAAACACTCTCAGCAGATAAAGACTCCAGGAGGAGCATCTGGGGCAGCCCAGGCTCATGCATCTGCAACCCTGGGTGGTTTATGTTATGATTTGTAACACTGTAGGTGGGCAAATGTAATCCAGTAGACAGTAATAAGTTGCAACATCTTCAGGCTGCAGACTGCTGATGGTGAGACTGAAATCTGTCCCAGATTCACTGTCACTGAACTGTGATGGGACCCCAGAGTGAAATCTGGTTGCATCATAGATCAGGAGATCAGGGGCTTTCCCTAGTTTCTGCTGATACTAGGATAAATCATTGCTAATACCCTGACTTGCCCAGCAAGTGATGGCAACTCGGTTTTCCACAGAAACAGGCAGGGAGAATGGAGACTGTGTTATGTGGATATCACAATTGGCACCTGAGATTGATAAAGTAATAACAAATATACATGTTATTAATTATATTAATTAATTCAGAAGATTTCCCTGAAGTACCAGGCAGTACTATGCATACCATCTGCGTAAATTCCTAACGTTCTCCCTTCTTACCTGGAAGCCAGAGCAGCAGGAGCCCCAGGAATTGAGTGGGTGTCCTCATGTCCGTGCTGTTTCCTATCTGGGACTGACTTCTGCATGGGGTGTGACAAGCCTATTAATAAGTCTTCAGGATAGTGGGCTGAGCTCTGGGAACTTGTAAATCAGCAGGGGATGGGGAAGGCTGAGTACAGTTGCAGAGCTGTCTCATTTCAATAACTGAGTACAGGAGCATTGCCTCCAATGTGCCAGGACAAAAGAAACTTCCTTGCAGAGAACATGTTTCCCCCCTAGAGGACTATTGTCACAAAAGATATTTAAAGGTCAATTGTCAAAATTTAAAATGGACATTAGGACAAGAGGCAATAATATTTTGTTTTGTTTTGTTAGAATTGTGTAGGAGAGTTTGTTTATAGGAAATACATAATAAACTCTCAGAGGGAGCTGTCAAGTCTCCAAATTACTCTAAAATGGGTCAGGTGGGAGTAAAAATTATTTAAGTTATTCTATACACATCACTGTTAGTATAAAATTATATGCTATTATACAATAAAAAATCAGAAGCTTATTTATTCAAAATTTTTGTAATGATCTGAAGTCATTGTTATTACGATACAATGTCTATCAATTCACAGCAGATGCACAAAGAAGATCCCATGACTCCTCAATGCCTGTCACTTACAGATCCACCATTATCTAGAGTTATAGGTCTCCTCACACCCAGGGACAAAATAGACACCATCTTTTTCTAGGTTTGGGGACCCCATATTCTATACTCTATTCTGCCATTCTATTTCTCACATTTCATCAGCATGAGATGTTCAATAGTGATGTCTGATCTGATTCCTCAACACAATTTGTGTTTCTCTCTTGAAATATACAAGACTGGATAGGGATGAACTTAAAACCCTGGATAATTTCAGGATCCCGTGGTCAGTTGTCTCCAAAGTACAAAGGTCAGTGATACATTCCCTGGATAAGGCTCTAAGCTGCACTCCCCACCAGCGTGTTCCTGAGACCTCAGGGGCAGCTTGCTTGGAGGCTGGCTTTCTGGAGAGCAGGTGGGTGTGTGGCCTTGGTGAGAGGCCAGATCAGGGAATTCTCTCTCCTCTGTGAAGGCAGCTGCTGTCTGTGTATGTCCTTGCCAGGCACCATCAATGTCACTTTCTTTTATTACTCTTTAGAAGTGAGTGAGGACATCATCCTTTTCCAAACACTGGGCTCACTGTCTCATATCCAGGAGAGAGATTCTTCATATCCTGACAAAACAATGCCCACGTACATGGAAAAATACCTTGATCCAGAAAAAAAAAAAAAAAACTTGGACATAGATATGAACCGCTATATGGCACATCTCTATGTTGGCCCAGGGCATCCCTTCCTGGTTCAGCATAGAGGAAGTGGAACCAACTACATCAGCATCACAGACTGGAGTTTAGGAACTCCAGGAAGGTTTACTAATGCACGACTGTAGGTAGAGAGATCATAGGGGTGCAACCTGTGCACAAACTTCCTACTGAATTTATGGGACTGAATTTTAAGTGAATTTGTGACCATACAGCCTGCTAAGATTTGGCTTCAAAAACATGCAGCTCTGGACGGAAATACACATTTTGTCTATGTGTAAGTAGATGTAGTTGGGCCTTTCCCTTTCACTGCACTTCTGCTGACTACCATGGCCATATCTTCTTCCCATTGATCTCTCTGAAGCTGGGAAGGCAGCTCTGTCTGCAAATGTGGCAAAATACAGGGCCTGAAATGAGCATCTCCTAGGACAGTCCTTAATTAGTGAGGACAGGGAGATGTCTATTTATCCCAGACACCACAGGTGAAATTACCCAGAGGATTTTCTCCATGTTCCTACATGGGTTTGAGCTCCAATAGTCCTCAGGTGTAGCTCTTTTCTAAAGAGCTTTTCACTGTCTGTTCTTCCTTCCTTGGGTCAATTTTCTCCATTTTTTTTCCAGTGTGAGATCCTTATTCCTGGTCTCTGAATGTAATACTACATGTCAAAAGGTACTTGTTGTGTAATTAAGTTAAAGATTTTAAAATCAAGGGAGTATCCTGGATTACCTAGATGAGACCATTATAACCAGAAGGGCACTATAATTGGGAGGGAAGAGGGCCACAGTCAGAGCAAAGCAGGGACAGTGGAAAGGGATGCTGCAGTGTTGGGAAAAAAAGCCACACATCCAGAAATGAGGGGGTGTCTTGAAGCAGGAAAGCATGAAATCAGTTTAACCCTCCCCCCGTGAAGTCTTCCAAAGGAATACAGCCCTAATGACTCCTTGATTTTACTTCAAGGAGACATCACTTCCAGAACTATAAAATTAAAAAATGTGTTTTATGTGAAGCCAGCAAGGCCATGGTAATTTGTTATAGCAGCAATAGGAAACTAATGCAAGGGGAAAGGCTATCTTTTACCTCCCTGACCATGTGTTGTCCACTGTATTCCTCTTTTTACTCCACTAAATATCTTAGAATAAATATGTTGTAAAATATATTACTAGACAGATGTTATCTTTAACTAAAATTTATCAATATTGATTCTATAAGTAATGGATGCCTCTCTAAACACTGTGGGATTCATGCAGTAGTTTTTTTTAAACTAAAAAATTTATCACCAATTAATTTATGTGTAGCATTAGAAAGTTGAATGTGGAGATTACAACTGATCATCACACATTTAGTCTGGTTTTCCCTCAGCCCTGTTTGCATAATTGTCTTTGGGCTACTGTAACAAACTTCCAGAAATGTGCTGGTTTAAAACAACAGAAATGTATTCTCTCACAGTTCTGGAGGCCAGAAATTAAGAATCAGATTCAGTGAACTAAGACCATGGTGAAACAGGCTGGGGTCTTCCAGGGACTCTATGGGAGTCTTCCCCTACCTTCTAAATTCTCTGGCAGGTTGCAGCATTCCTTGGCTGTGGACACATCACTCCAAATTGTCTTCTCCTCTACAGTCTGTGTTAAGTCTCTCTCTGTCTCTCTCTTCTATGGACACTTGTGATTGCGTTTAAGACCAACCTATTTAATCCAGGATAATATCCTTGTTGCCAGATCTTAATTTATACCTGGGAAGGCTCTTTTTTCCTGTAAGGTACATTCACAGATTTCATGAAATAAAATATGATAACGTGGGAGCCATTCTCAGTACTAAACCATTACAGACCCAAGTCTCAGTCAGTGTTGGTATTGTACTCACATCACATTCTTTCTCTGTCTTTTGTGTCTTTTTCCTTCACTCCCTCCTTTTCTCAATAATGTAAATCACTTCAATTCCCTAAGTATGTCCAGTGCCATCAGTGTCCAGGTAAGACTCAAAGGAGCACTCACAGGAAAGCCTTTTTTTATGGGTTTCCTGAAAGATCTTCTCTGTCCCCAGTTATGGTGCCCAAGAAATGACATAGCCAAAGACAGCACTTAACCATGTAGAGAGAAGCTATCCTTACGGAGGGAGATCTATGATCCTTCAGATCTCTTACTGTCTTTGTTTGTTTGTTTTTTGTTTTGTTTTCTGAGTAGGAGTCTCACTCTGTTGCTTAGGCTGGAGTGCAATGGCATGCTCACAGCCAACAAAGCCTCAATCTGCTGGGCTCAGATGATTCTTTCACCTCAGCCTTCCAAGCACCTGGAACCACAAGCACACACCATGATGCCTGACTAATCCTGTGATTTATTGTAAAGACAAGGTCTCACCAAGTTGCCCAGGCTGTTCTTGAACACTTGAACTCTGGCAATCCTCTAGCCTCCACCTCCCAAAGTGCTGGAATTACAGGCATGAGCCACCTCACTCAGGCTCTTGCAACTTAAAGGCTTGTGATCCTCAGTTTTCAGGGACAGAATGAGTGTCCCTTGACTCAAATACACTCCACTAGGAATTTAATCAGAAAATCTGATTCACAAAAGGCAATAGGTGATATTCCAACAGAGAGTGATTCTGCTGAGCCAGTAGATGCTGAGAGAGGCACTGGTGCCTGTGCTAGACAAGGTGTGGCTCATCATGCCACTTCCTGAGCACATGGATTTTAATCATAATTTTAACACGGTTTTGTAAGTCTGTTGATTATTCTGAAGATGATCAGTTGATTAAAATAGCATTTTGAAAGCTCAGAACCAAAGGTAAATTTAATATGCCACCACGAAAAAACAAAAACAAAAACACAAAATAACATGGAAGTAAAAGTGAAAACACTAAACTCAAGTCATTGGGTAAGAGGGTGAGATTTTCCTTAATGAAGCACATGGGCTATCAGCTTTCAGAGGAGAGAGATAATCAGGGAAAAGGGATGTACATTAAAGAAAAAATCTTGGTTACTCACCAGAAGCCAAAGATGAAAGAGAATTCTCCTTCTGGAGCAATCAGAGTAAAATCCTTTATGAAAAAAATAAGAATTAAAAAACGAAGAGAACTTACAATGAATGTGTGCACAGCAAATTAACTAGGCACCTTGTAATGGATAAATCCAGGCCACAAATATATCCCACATCTGACTACTCCCTCATCTCCACTTCTAGTGCCTAACCCCCATGTATTCCTTCACCATCTTTCACCTCAAATTAGCCATGAGCTTTCCAGGGATCACACAGCTTGCTTGTGGCTTGTCCCTTGATAAATAACCCCTACTCTCAGGCTTCTAATTCTGGCCACAAGTATGAGTTCTAATTCTTTCTTCCAACATGTAAAGTCTTTCTCAGGACTCATTCTGGCCCCCTCCTTACTGGGAATTCAGAAATATCCTCCTTCCACCCTCCCAGGGAATCTAGCACTGAACTACCTGGAAACATTTCTTTGCAAAGTCTCCAAATGCAACCTCTAGAAGGAAACTGGCTGGAGAGTTGGCATCTGCACACCAAAAGTCACCTACAAGGAGAGAAAATGCAAACATCATTTTGGTGTTGAAGGAATGCATACAATCCCAAAGCTTTATGGTTTCTCCAAAGGTTTAAAAATCTATTTCTTAAACATTATTCTGTTTTTATGATCTGAGAGCAAGGAGGAATTAAGGAGAATGAAGAGCGATTTTACACTTAGGGTATAAAAGAAGAAATAATTACATGAAGAGATCAGAATTCATAAACTCTTTGAAATGGCCTGGTTTCTCTAACCAGTGGGCATAGCATGAGCAAGATGCCACAGAAGGACATCACTTATTATGGTTCCTAGCCTTCATGTCTCAGACTCCCAAAAGCATACCTATGATAATCGTGTGTTCTCCCAAAGAGCAAGTCTGAGTCCCAGCCAGGATCTATTTCTTGAGTATATTTTGTGGATAAATTAAAATAATTTTAGAAGTACTTGAAAGAAATGATAGCGATGACTTAATTAACAGTTCAGGTTTTTGCAGCAGCTTGGTAACAATAGTTTTCTTCTATGTTTCTGCTTGACATCCTTACCATATTGACTTTTCAGACTTAGGCGCAATGTCTCATGTTTTCAAGAGGACTGCAGCAGATTTTTTGGCATCAGGTGCTTTTGTAATCTTCCAGAAGGAAATTCAGGACAAAGATCTTTACCTTCCTCTCTTTATGAGGAATCTGCATCCTTCCCATATGTCCTGCCTACCCCTCACTCCTTTTAAATCTCATGAGGACTGATAATTTACAGTCCTAATCTCTGCCTTGCCCTGTGCTAAAAGATGGTCACTGCTTTTGTCAGGCATAGTAAGACAGAGCTGGTGCCCAATATACCAAAGGAGGAGGGAGGTGAATGCTAGGGCCAAGGTAAAGGGCTTTGTCACATTTAAATTTTCTGTGTCTAAGTTAAGTGGGATAGATTAGGGGAGATCTCAAAGGTAACTTTATCTCATATGTTGGATCCAGCATGACAGATGGCAATGAAGTCAAATTTCTAATTTTTTCAGATGGAAATGTTAGTATTGACAGTTTTGGAAATGTGGCCTGTGCATTTAAGACCAGGTACTGGAGTAAATGAGAAGAGATGTGGAATAGCGTCCTCAGACCAGGGCTAAGGGAAGGCTTACACTGAGCTATGGAGTAAGTAGCTGCATTACTGAGCCATAGGGCTGAGGACCCAGGAGGAACCAAAGGGCTTGCCTACAGTGTTGCCTGGCATGGAAACAGCTCACACATCCATGGTGCTGCACCTAACTGAGAGCCCACAGCAAGGTAAAAGTCTGAAAAACCAGGGCAATAGGACTGTGCCTGGGCTCCTGGGATCAGCTGTTCTCAACTCTGTCCTCTCTGGTTCTGAGTGGCCAGGATGCTTCTGGAGCTAAAGATGGAATGTCAACAAATGTCTCCATCCCAGAGTCTTTACTCAGCCAGATTCTGTTCTGCTAAGAAAGAAAAAGTACAGGTGCTAAATAAATAATGTATATGTGTACATACTATGCAAACATTTATGAAATGTGAATAATATTTTGAATATAAATTGTATTGATATAAATGAGTATATATGTATATCTGTATTATACATCAAAATAATATATGTATATATAGAAAAAACATAACTTTATTGGTGTAATCTATAATTTTTAATTTGATAAATTGAGCATGGACATTTAACACCAGCAATAAGTGTATCACATAAGGGCCTCTTCCCCACAAAAGAGCCAAGGGTCAGAAAGCTCAGGTACCACCAACACACCCTGTTGAACTGAGCAATGACCCATCGATTGTTGAGGACTCTGAATAATCTTAGAGGGTTCTGGGGAGTACAAAGCTGGGGAGATAACAGGCAGTGAGTATGGGTTCCTAAAGCAAGAGTTTTGTCCCCAATGCTCAGCATGGACAATTCCTTCCCTGGGTCTCCTATTAGATAGAGTGGCACATATAAATCATTGGCCGTGTGGTCACAAGATAAAATCTCCACTGCCTAATCCTAGGCTCATTCCTGACTAAAGAAACATGGGATCCCCCTGCCCAGTTATTTATAATTTCACAGCTACCAGGACTCTGTTCACAATGGGACACCATGAAGGCAGCTCAGCTGCTGATGGCCAGAGTGATATCCATCCTCGCCCTACTTCTCCAGACTTGGGCAGGTATCGGGTCTAGAGTTCAACTTGAGCCAACAGAAGCTCAGAACTGGACTTGCTTTCTGATAGTGCCAGGCTAGAAAGTTGTTTATACTCTGGCCATTCCTGCAGGTGACAGTGACTGTCTCCCTTGAACACAAGAAAGGAGGCTAGATGCGGGATCCACATAAATCCCTCTGGCATCTACATGCAGAACAAACATGGACATCCCAATAACAAGCAAGTAGTTCATTCAGTTTGATGAAATTCTGATCAGAAAGCATAACAGGTTAACAAGTTTATTGTCAAGGAAACATTTCAGTTTCGTGGAAACAAATTTAGGATGAAGTCTATGTCCTCCTTCCTCCCCATAGAGTCAGATCAGCAGGAGAAAGAAGACAAACCTGGGTTCCCATGTCCTTACATGTCTTCCAAGGCTGATCCTGTTCAGAGAGGGTGGGGTGGTATATTAGCCTTCTCATATTGCCACACTAAAATGCACTAAGCTATGTAGATTAAACCTCAGATGTTTATTTGCACAATTCTGGTGACTGGAAAGTTCAAGACCTTCTTTCTGGTTTGCAGATGCCACCTTCTCACCGTTTTTACATGGACTTTGCACAGGGGATTGGAGGACAAAGAGAAGGAAGGAAAAGAAGAGCTCTCTGGTTTCTATTCTGAAAAGAACAAATCCCACAGAATAAGGGCCTTGCCCTTGTAACCTCAATTGCCTCATTATAGACCCTATTCCCTTGAACCTCATTGGGAATTAGGACTTCAAGCAGAATTCGAGGGACACAATTCAGTCAAAAGCCAAAGGCACACAAGAACGCAGTGGGGAGGGCAAGACTGGGCTTCCAGTGTCAGAGCAAGGAGCACAAAGCAGGTTTCCCTATGACTCAGCACACTGGCAGCTTTTCCCAGGTGCTCCAGGTCACACATGAGACCTCATTCACCCTTAAGAACTCTCTGTTAAAATGGGACACTATCATCTTTACTTTCTATTATCAGTGAGCTCTCTCTGTCTCACTCTCTCTCTCGTTTATTGTGGAGTGTGTTTACTATCTAAAGGCAAATCTTTGACATAGCAAATTGTAGGATTTTAATATTGTGACAGTGAAAATAAATAAAGAAATAAATTTAAACTACATTAATGTCTCATGCATTGAATCTGTAACAAAATGAGGCTAATTGAAGAACTCAGAATGAGACTGAGGAAATAAAAAGACATGTTTCTTTCAAACAAGAACAGTGTGAGTCACAATATTTTTCTTTTTTTTACACCAATGACTTTTTAGAAATAATAATAAATGGTTTGCGTCTCCCTGATGATTAGTGAGGTTGAGCATTTCTTCATGTGTTTGTTGGCTGCTCGGATGTCTTCTTTTGTGAAGTGTCTGTTCATATCTTTTGCCCATTTTATAATGGGGTTGTTTGGTTTTTTTTTTCTTTTCAGCATGTTTGAGTTCCTTGTAGATCCAGGATGTTAAGCCTTTGTCAGACCTGGAGTTGGAAAATACCTTTTCCCAGTCTGTAGGCTCTTTCCCTGCTCTCTTGATCGTTTCTTTGGCTTTGCAGAAGCTTGTCAGTTTAATAAGGTCCCACTTGTCTATCTTCTCTCTTATGACCTATGAGTTTCGGGTTTTGTTCAGGAATTGCCAGTTCCGATTTCCATGAGGGTATTTCCTTCCTTTTCTAAGGTTCTTATGGTTTGAGGTTTTGCATTTAGGTCTCTGATCCATTTGGAGTTAACCTTTGTGCACGGGGACAGATAGGGGTCCTGTTTCAATCTTCTGCATGTGATCAGCCAGTTCTGAGATACCACCTAACTCCAGTCAGAATGGCAATTATCAACAACTCAAAAAATAACAGCTGCTGGAGAGGGTGTGGTGAAAAGGGAACATTCTACATTGTTGATGGGAGTGTAAACTAGTGCAACCTCTGTGGAAAGCAGTGTGGCGATTCCTAAAAGCTCTAAAAATCGACCTTCCATATGACCCTGCAATCCCCCTACTGGGAATATACCCTGAAGACCTCAAATCACTCTATAAAAAAGATACCTGCGCATGTATGTTTATCGCAGCATTGTTCACAATAGCAAGAACCTGGAAACAACCATGCTGCCTATCAAAAGAGGACTGGATTTAAAAGATGCGGTACATATACACAATAGAATACTGCGCAGCCATAAAAAAGAACAAAACCATTAATTTTGCAGCAGCCTGGATGGAACTAGAGTCTATAATACTGAGTGACCTCTCACAGAAACAAAGATCCGAGTATCACATGTTCTCACTCATATAATGGACCTTGAACATCCAATGTAATACTATAAGAAAATGACTGATGGTACTGGGAAACTATGGGGCGAGGGGGATGGGATTAACAGTCGCAAATATCTGTCTGGGGATGGGGAAACACCTCTTATCAACAGGGTGCCTGAATGAAACTTAATTGTACACCTAACCCTCAACTGTACCCCACAAAATCATAATTAAAAAAATTGATTAAAAATAATAATAATAAATGGTAAATGACAACTTCAATAGGAGGCCACAAATATAATTTTACACTCAAAAAATTATTTTAAAGAATCATATTAATGGATTTTAAAATTAAAATACACAAGCAAACAATATGTGTTTATCAGTAGATATACTCATTGGAAAACGTCTCAAATGTGTGCTTAAGACAAATAAAAATGTATCACTGATGAAAACCTTGATTATTATTTTGTCTTTAAGAAAAAAACAATGTTTTCTTCACTGTTTTCTACTTTGTGATGACTGAGTAGATATGAGGAAGACTGTTTTTGAAGAAGAAGGAAAGTTGTCTGCTGAGAGGATGGTGGGACCTGCAGCCCATCTGGCTAACCTAACATAACAGAGCCACCCACACCACCAAGGCCACCTGCTGGCCTATTTTGTCACAGACAAATAAATTTTTTTACATTTAATCTATCATATTTTTAGGTATCTTTGTAGCAGCCATTCTATTTTCCTCTGAGTCTTTTTGGTATCACCTTTTAGTTTTATTAATTGTGTATTTTTTATCTATTGTATTTGAGAAAACAGCCCCTTGGAATATTGCATCATGTGGATATTATGTTTTGTTTTTTTAAGTATCTGACTAATTTGAGTCAATTTGGACCTTATCCCCATCCCACATCAGAAACTCAAAGTCACAAACTGCAGTCAGTCATAGAAGGGATAAAGATGATCTTGGCATTGCTTAACACTTGATCTTGCTACTTGCACTTTGTTTTCTGCTATTGCATCCAGTAGTGACATTTAGACTCAATGATGTATTTATTATTACCTTTAAATAACGAATTAAGTGTCTTATTTTTTATTTGTGGTCTCCAGTCTGCTTGATTTTTATATGCATTTTTTATGTAGCTCCTAAACCTAACAAAAATGACTCTGTAGAAATCCAAGCCAGGCTTGGTGGCTCAGCCTGTAATCCCGCGCCTTTGGGAGGCTGAGGTGAGTGGATTGCCTGAGCCCGCGGGTTCGAGACCTGCCTGGGTAGCGAGACCTCACCTCTACAATAAATCAAAAAATCAGCCGGGTGTGGTAGTGCATGCCTGTAATTCCAGCTACTCGGAAGGCTGAGGCGGAAGGATCGCCGGAGCCCAGCAGGTCGAGGCTGCGGTGGCCGGGAGCGGCCACTGCACTCCAGTCTGGGCGACAGAGTGAGACTCCAACTCAAAAAAAAAAAAAAAAAATGACTCTGTAGAAATCCAAAAGAATCAACAGGAAAAACAAATAACCCCATTAAAAAGTGGACAAAGACATGAGCATACACTTTTCAAAGGAAGACATACAAGGGGACAACAAATATATGAAAAACTTCTCAACATTACTAATCATTAGAGAAATGCAAATCAAAACCACACTGAAAGACCATTTCATACAAGTTAAATGACACATTAAAAAGCAAAAAACCAACAGATGTTGGCAAGGTTGCAGAGAAAACAGTATCTTATACATGGTTGATGAGAATGTAAGTTAGTTCAGCCTCCATTGAAAGCACTCTGGAGATTTCATGAAGAACTAAAAATAGATTTGTCATTCCACTCACAAATCCCACCACTGGACATATATCAAAAAAAGCATTAATTCTTCTATCAAAAAGACACCTGCACTTGTGTGTTTATCACATTAGTCCAATAACAAAAAGGCCAATAACAACCTAAGTGCCATTAGTGGCAAACTGCACAGGGAAATTCTGGTATCTATACACCATGGAATATCAGACAGCCATTGAAAATGAAATCATGTATTTTGCATCAATGTGGATGTAATCGATTACCATCATCCTAAGTGAATTAACTCAGAAAACAGATACCAAAACACCCAAACACTGTGAGCTCTCACTTATAAGTGGGAGCTTAACACTGGGGACACATGAGCCTAGGACGAGCACAAAAGATACTGGGGACTCATAACGGAAGGAAAAAGGGAGGAATACAAAAATTGAAAAAGCACATGTTGGTTACCATGCTTCCCACCTGGGCAATGGGCTCAAGAGTCGCCCAAACCTCACCATCATGCAATACACCTGTCTAACAAACTGGTATGTGACCTTTAAATCAAAAATAAAATAGTAAAAAATGTATTAATATACATATATAAAAAATAAATTTTTCAAAGTAAATGAAGGTGTTGCATGTGCTCTAGGTCGTGGCATGGCTTCTGTTGGTCTCCCCTGCAGATGGACTCGGTGGCCTAGCGTCTGTTCCCTGCCACCCATAATCGTACACAGAGGCCCATGGGGGGCTTTCTGCCAAGGTTCTCACTTGCCCACAAGCAAGAGCATGGTGGCTATCCCCTCCAGTGGCTCACTCGGGGCTACTCATGACTACTACCAGCGCCCCCTGGGTTCCACTTACAGCAAGAGCTCCTGTGGCAGTGCTGAGTGTTCACAGAAGCCATCCCCCACCCCTGTGTCTTCCAAAGGCTGACCCGGGTCACTGTGGATGAGCTTCTTTTTGGGAAGTCCACTCTCCCATTCATGGAGGAATGTGTGTATCCTGCATGCAGTAATAAACCCCGCATCCTCAGCCTCCACTTTAATGATTTTTAGTGTGAAATCTGTGACTGGCTCCTGCCAATGAACCTGTCTGGGACACCAGAGGCCCTGTTGGAAACCTTATAGATTAGGAGCTGTGGAGACTAGCCTGGCTTCTGCAGATACCAAGCAGAGAAGCTTTCATGTTACCTTTTACTAAAGCCTCTCAGTGACCTTCAAAGCATGACTGATATTTGAGAAACTCTCTCAGCAGATGGAAGTACCAGGAGGAGCATCTAGGGGCAGCCCAGCCTCTCACATCTGCTTCCCTGGGTAGTTTATGTTATGGCTTCTAACGCTGTGGAAGGGAAACTTTTACTCTGTTGACAGAAGTAAGTTGCAATATCTTCAGTTTGCAAGCTGTTGATGGTGAGAGAATATTCTGTCCCAAGCCCACTGCCATTGAACCTTGATGGGACCCCAGACTGCAAATTGTAAATATAAAACATTAGGAGATTAGGAGCTTTTTCCTGGGTTTGGCTGAAAACAGTTTAAATAATTGCTAATGTCTCGACTCACCTGGCAAGTGATGGCGACTCTATCTCCTAGAGATGAAGAAAGGGAGGATGGAGACTGAGTCATCTTGATGTCACACATGGTACCAGAGGTTAGAAACATAAGAAACAAATTCACACAATTAATGTTTTAAGAGGATTTCTCTGAACGGCCAGACAGTACTGACTACAGTGGCTGAGTTCTGTAAACGGTGTTGTCCCTCCTTACCTGGGAGCCAGAGCACCAGGATCCCCAGGAACTGAGTAAGGATCCCAATTTCTATGCTGTGTCCTAACTGGGACTGATTCCTACACAGGGGGTAGGCACCCTATTACTGCATTTTCAGAGCCAGGAGCTGGGCTCTGGGAACATGCAAAGCAGCAAGGGATGGGGCAGGATGGGTTCATCTGCAGGGCTGGCTCCTCTCAGTAACTCAGCACAGGAGCAGTGTCCCCCAGGTCCCAGATCAGACTAAAGGTGTACAGATTCACCACCAGGAAACAAGTTTCTGTTTGGTAGCCATATGGTTTCAGTATATTTGGAGGGGACCACTGTAAAAATTTGAATTGGAGCTAAAGGCTGGATGGAAAATTTTTTCCTATGGTTGTATTTGCATTAAGGATAGGAATATTTTTGTTTGTAGGGAATGCATAATATAGACTTAGATGTTTGTGCTATAAAGTATTCAATTTATTCTCCGACGCATCTGATAGGAATAAAAATCCCGTGTGTTGCACTAACTACATCTTTGTGTGCGAACATTTTTGTCGTTTTTTTCAAGTAAAATGAGAGATTTTATTAGAAGCATGTATGATATACTCAAACATATTTTATATTGGCCTTAACCCATTGTTCTTATAAGTATAAAATCAAGCAATTCACCACAGATGCACAAAGATGATACTGTGATTTCTCAATGTATGTCACTCACAGATCCATTATTATATAGAGATGTAGATCTTCAATACCCAGGGAAGAAATAGGCTACACATTATTAGGACCCCATATTCTACCTTCTTTCCTGCCATTGGGCATTATTTCTCATGACTTATCAGCATGAAGGACTGACTAGTGATGCTAGATTTGACTATCTCACACAAATCTCTGTTTATGCCTCCAAATATATGAGACTGGATTAGGATAAACTTGAAATTTCAGTTCATTCCAGGCTCCTTCCAATGATTGTCTCCGAAGTAGGAAGACCAAGGTCACATTCCCTGGGTAGTGCTCTGAGTTGAAATCCCCAACATCATGCTCTTGGGCTTCAAGGGCAACTCTCCTGGAGCTTGGTTTTATGAAGAGCAGGTGAGGGGACAGTCCAGGGAATAGGTCAGGTCAGTGAGCCCTCTCCCCCAAGTGAAGGCAGCTGCTATTTGGTTCATGTTCCTGCTGAACACTATCAATGGCACTTTCCACTTTGACTCTTTAGCAGTGAATGGGGACATCATCTAGACCCAGACACCCGCAACCCTTACTCAAATCCAGGAGAGTCTCCCTCTCTTGCCAAGCCTCTGCCTGTGTGCATGAAGAGATATCTTGAATCTAGATAAAAGTAGAACACAGATTTGAACCTTTATATATCACATCTTTGTCTTGGCCCAGGGCATATCAGTCTAGTTCAGCAGCAGAATTGGACCCAAATACATCAGCATCAGTGGACTAGAGTTCGGGGAAATTAGACAGTATTACCGATGCACAACTCTTGGTGGCTAGACAACAGGGATGCAGCCTGTGCACCTTCCTGCTTCTGCTTTTCTAGATGCCTGAATTTCAAGTAAACTTAAAATCAAACACCCTGCCAAGGTTTAGTGTCACAACATTGCAGTTCTGCCAACAGGGCTGCCTAACAGAGGTTTCAGGGAAGGAAATTGCTCACACACCCGGGGATGCTATGCTAAGCCCAGAGCCTGTGGCCAGAGTGAAAATCTGAGAGACAAGTTTCATAGGAGTAAGCAGAGGTGCAGTAAAGGAGGGGGGCTGAGAGTAGCAACAGTGTCAGCTAATTTCATCCTGAAAAATGATGTGTAATTAAATCCAGAACTACATTGCTGTGAACCTCTTTCCTGGGACAAAGAGAAGGCCGCTGGAGACAAGGTTGGCACAATGTCCCCACTGGCATCTAAGTGGAGAACAAACGTGAACATTCTTAAATACTAAAGCTAAGGAAGTAGCTCATTCAGTTTAATGCAGTTCTGATCAGCAAACACAACAGGCAAACAAAACTTTATCATCAAGGGAAGGTTCTTATTTGATGCAAACAAGCTGAGGATGACGCTGAGTCCTTTTTCCTCACCAGAGAGCCAGAACAACAGGAGGAGAAGATTTTGTCCCTATGCTCACAAGGTTCCTCCTGAGGTTGATCCTGCTTAGAGAGGGTTGAGATGGACTCTTGGGCACAGCTTCCTTGGTAAGGAGGGATAAAGCTAGGCTCCAGTCTCAGAACACAGAGCACAGAGCAGGTCTCCCACAATCTACTCCCAGGAGATCCAGGTCACAGCCTTAGGGCTATCTCTGTTGATAACAGGACACTATCACTCTTACTTTCCCATTATTTCTAAGACATGGTACTACTTTTTTTAAGTTGTGGCTTTTGTTTCCCATCCAGAGGCAAGTCTTTATCAAAACAACCTTAGGACTTTTGATTTTGTGATAGACAAAATGAAAAAAAAAAAAGTAAATTTATCATAAATAATAAATTAAGCTTCATAAACTGAATCTGTAAAACAATGGTACCAACTGAAGAGTTTGAAAGGATACTGAGTATGTAAAAAGACACATTTCTTTCAAAGAAGGACAATTAGGGTTACATGACTTTTTTAGATGGCTTTTAAAAAATGATTTTTAAATGGTCAATGACAACTGCAAATCAGCTGCCACAAGTATAACTTTATACTCAAAAAATTATTTTCAATAATCATGTTGACATCGTCTTAGATTAAAACAAATGAAATACGAAAATATGGATTTATTAGCAGAATCACTGAGTAGAAAATTTCTCAAAGCTGTGCTTGAGACAAAATAACATTTCCCACATATGGAAAGCTTGAGTTTTCCTCAGACTTTAAGAAAAAAAAGGTTTCTCTTCTCTCCTTTCTACTTCATGATGTCTGAGTAATAGGCATGATAGCAATGATTGTGAAGAAGGAGGAAAGCAGTCTTGGGGGTGGTGGTACCTCCACCCCACCAGAGTGACCTAATGGATCAGAGTCACCATGAAAGGCACATGCCTACCTCTGAACTGCTATGTCATATGCAGAGAAATATTGTCATATTTAACCAATCGTTTGTTCAGATTTCTTTCTAACATCCAATTTTATTGTCCTCTAATTCCCCTTAGGATTTGAAATCATATTTTTTCATCTTTTTAAAAGTATACTCCATTGGGAAACCAGAATCAGGTTGTATGTTTTTAAATGGATCTAGCCACCTTGTATGGGTTTTGGCCTTTTCTCCTCATATCACTCGAACGCTCAAGATCATCAGATGTTTCAGTCACATGAAGACTAAAGATGACCTTGGCATTATTTAACTCCCCATCTTACTACTTACACCTTGTTTTTTTCCACTGCATCCTGTAGACTCAATGATCCATTTATTAGTGATTTTATGTGACAAATCAAGTGTCTTATGTTTATTAATTTGAGGTTTCCAATCTGCTTGATTTTTTTATTAAATTTGCCATATAACTGTTAATTTTAACAGAAATAACACCTTGAAATTTTTATTGCATTTGCCACAGAATTCTTTACGTTGAACTAGGCAACCATCTTATATATACTTTACATCATTAGACTTCAGCATAATTTTGTTGTTTTGTTACTTCAAACATTCTTTTATGTCTGCCATACTGTGTTATGACATAGCTCATTATTAGGTGTGATACAACATTGAGCTCTAATTTAATTGGAATCTATTGAAAGCATACATTTTCAATGTACTCACAAAAAATACATAACTTAATTCATTTTCTGGTAATGACTGTGTCATGTAAAAATTAATGCATTTTCTAATTCTTCAAAACTTTTTCTTTTGACAAAATAGTAACAAATGTGTCACTTCCAAAATTTTACTTTGATTAAATACTCTTGAATTCCATGAAATTTAGGAATGAAAAGAATGTCAAACATTTCCTGTGGTACACGAAGCAAACTTTTTATTCTACATCTTTGAATTTCTGTTGTTTATTTTCATAGCTCATTACAGGGGTTGAAAGAACTCTCTTTCTTTTTACTAGGTTAAATGTAAATGAGGCCAATTGAAGTCTTTTTGCCTTAGGATCTTATAGTTGCCATGGGTTACAAAGTCTGTTTGAATAGTCAAAAATTAAACATTTTTGCCAATTATTATTAGCCATACTACCCTCAAAAACTATAGAATGCTTTCTCCAACATGACACTGGAGGGGCAGTGTAGTGCAAGAAGTACAGGAAATAGGAAGTTAGGGAAGTGGGAAAATCACAACTGACCAATATTACCAAGAATTATCTTGTATAAAATAACCCCAAACTCGTAATTTTCAACACGGATTCCACGGCTTTTCCATGAATCTTCATCCGTGGCCTGGATGTTCTGCTTATTAAATTCACCTGAAAATTGTAGTGAAGGCAGGGAGGATAAAGATGAACATTCATTCACTTTCTCTTCATCATAATTGGTTGCTCAAGGCCACATGGCCATCTGAATTCTCCTACTGTTGATGTCACTCCCATGCTGATGATGCCTTAACTTGAGAAACCAGAGATGCAGCTGAAGCTGTCATGGGACAGAGTTCTTAGCAGCAATCTCAACCCCCCACCCTGAGTTCTTCAACAGCACCCTCTTCTGTAGACTCAGAGAACATGCTGGGCCACTCCCCAAACAAGTGGCTCACGTGGGCAACTGGGCCACCCAGCAAGGAGGTTTCTATTCAGAGTTGTATCACTGTGGGAGGAGCATATGTATCTTGTGTACAATCATCAACTTCAACATCCTCAACCTCCACCTTGCTGCTTTTCAGTGTGAAATCAGTGTCTGACCTACTGCCACTGAACCTGTCTGGGACCCCAGAGGACAAATTAGAAACCAAATAGATCAGAAGCTGTGGAGACTGGTCTGGTTTCTGCAGGTACCAATACAAATAGGTATTTCCATCACTATATAAAAGACTCTAATTAGACCTGCAGGAAATGGAGGTAGACTCCCCATGGGTGACAAGCAAGGAGATTGGCATCTGGGCCAACACAATATCCCCACTGGATCCTAAAATGAGAGAGAAGTTCAAGTTTACATATAAATATTATGAGCAACTTTCATTGTTCTTATGATAATTTATGGTTAATCGTTTTGAAATTTTTTATTTATATCTAAGAAAGATATTGACTCCAACACCATCATAACTGGGGACTTTAATACCCCACTCACACCCCTAGACAGATCATCAGGACAAAAAATCAGCAATGAGATCTGGAACCTCAATATGACTCTTGACCAATGGACTTAATTGATACCTACAGAACACTCCACCCAATGATCACAGATTATACATTCCACTCATCACCGCAGATGGAATGTACTCTAAGATTGGCGACATACTTGGCCATAAATCAAGCATAAACAAATTTCAAAAGATGGAAATTTTGTCATGCACCTTCTCAGACCACAGTGGAATTAAAATAAGCAGAAGGAACAACAAGGTTCCCCCCAGACCCACAAAGACATGGATACTAAATAGCATGATGCTAAAAAAACTCCTGGGTCAACAATGAAATCAAAACAGAGATTAAAAGATACCTGGAAACAAATGAAAATGAAGAGACGTCTTACCAAAATCTCTGGGATGCCATGAAAACTGTAGTAAGAGGGGAATTCATATCCCTAGAAATGCACATGAAGAAAACAGAAGGGTCACAAATCAACAGTCTACCAAGTCACCTTAGGAAGCTGGAAAAGCAAGACCACCAAAACCCTAACTGCAGCAGAAGAATCCAGATTACCAAAATAAAAGCCCAAATCCAGGTCATAGAAGACAAAAAGATAATACAAAAAAATAAATGAAACAAAAAGGTGGTTCTTTGAAAGGATAAACAAGATCAATGGTCCCTTAGCTAGACTGACCAAGAAAAAAAGAGAAAACAGCCAAATAAATACAATCAAAAACACAAAAGATGAAGTCACATCTGACCCTGAAGAAATACAAAAGATCATTAGAGACTACTATGTACACTTGTATGGAAACAAACTGGAAAACCTTAAGGAAATGGAAGACTTTCTGATATCACACAACCTGCCTAGGTTGAAACAAGAAGAAATAGAGACTCTAAATAAACTAATAACCATCAAGAAAATTGACTATGTAATAAGAAAACTACCTACCAAAAAGCAGCCCTGGACCAGATGGCTTTCCAGTAGAGTTCTATAAGATATTTCAGGAGGAGCTGATACCAATCCTACTGAAAGTATTCCAGGTGATTGAGAAGATGGAACCCTTCCCAAATCATTTTATGAAGCTAACATCACATTGATACCCAAGCCAGATAAAGACCCAATAAAGAAAGAGAATTACAGGCCAATATCTTTGATGAACATAGATGCCAAAATTCTCAACAAGATCCTAGCAAACTAGATTCAACAACACATCTCAAAAGTCATCCATTATGACCAAGTAGGCTTCATCCCTGGGATGCAAAGCAGGTTCAACATTTGCAAGACAATAAATGTAATTAAATACATCAACAGAAGTCAAAACAAAAACCACATGATTATATCATTAGATGCAGAAAAAGCTTTTGATAAAATCCAGCACCCTTTCCTGATAAAAACCCTCGAACACCTAGGCATACATGGAACATACCTCAAAATAGTAAAAGCAATCTATGAGAAACCCACAGCTATCATGCTCCTAAACAGACAAAAATTGGAACTATTTCCCCTGAAAACTGGAACAAGTTAAGGATGCCCACTCTCTCCTCTCCTTTTCAATATAGTATTGGAAGTCCTAGCTAGAGCAATCAGAAAAGAGAAGGTGATGAGGGGTATCCAAATATGACAAGAGGAAGTCAAGTTATCCCTCTTTGCCGATGACATGATTGTGTACCTTAAAAACCCAAGAGAATCTGGCAAAAGCCTCCTAGCACTGATAAAGGACTTTGGCAAAGTCTCAGGGTAAAAAGTAAAGTGCAAAAGACAACTGCATTTCTTTACACCAATAATAAACAAACAGAAACCCAAATAAAAACACAATATCAATCACAATAGCCACACACACAAAAATGAAATACCTTGGCAACTTCCTAACCAGAGATGTGAAAGACTTTACAATGAAAACTACAAACCACTGCTCAAAGAAATCAAAGATGACACAAACAAGTGGAAAAATATTCCATGCTCATGAATTGGAAGAATCAACTTTATAAAGATGTCCATTCTACCTAAGGCAATCTACAGATTTAATGCAACACCCATCAAATTACCGGCAACATTCTTCTCAGAGCTAGAAAAAACAATACAGGAAGTCATATGGAAACACAAACGACTAAGAATAGCCAGAACAATCCTCATCAAAAAAAAAAAAAAAAGCTGGGCTCGGTGGCTCAGCCTGTAATTCCACGCCTTGGGAGGCTGAGGTGAGTGGATTGCCTGAGTCCACGGGTTCGAGATCCACCTGGACAGATTAGTGAGACCTCATCTCTACAATTAAATCAAAAAAATTAGACAGGTGTGGTAGTGCACGCCTGTAGTTCCAGCTACTTGGAAGGCTGAGGCAGAAGGGTCGCTGGAGCCCAGCAGGTTGAGGCTGAGGTGGCTGGGTGGCCACTGCACTCCAGTCTGGGTGACAGAGTGAGACTCCAACTCAAAACAAAACAAAAACAAAAACAAAGCAGGAGGTATCACACTACCAGACTTCAAACTTTACTATAAAGCTACAATAATCAAAGGTTGGTATTGGTACAGGAACAGGCATATAGACCAATGGAATAGAATTGAGATTCCAGAAGCACAACCTCAATTTCTCAACCAACTCATCTTCAACAAAGCCTCCACCACGTACCACTGGGGAGAGGAGAACCTATTCAGTAAATGGTGCTGAGAAAACTAGCTGACCACATGCAGAAGACTCAACAAGACCCCTATCTATTCCCATACACAAAAATTAACTCTAAATGGATCAGAGACCTAAATGCAAAACCTCAAACCATAAGAACCTTAGAAAATGCAGGACACACCCTTATGGAAATTGGAAGTGGCATCTAATTCCTGAACAAAACCTGAAACGCACAGGCCATAAGAGATAAGATAGACAAGTGAGACCTCATTAAACTGACAAGCTTCTGCAAAGCCAAAGAAACCATCAAGAGAGCAGAGAGACAGACCACAGACTGGGAAAAATTATTCGTCAACTCCAGGTCCAACAAAGGCTTAACATCTGGGATCTACAAGGAACTCAAACATGATGAAATGAAAAAAAACAAACATTCCCCTTATAAAGTGGGCAAAAGATATGAACAGACACTTCTCAAAGAAAGACATCCGAGCAGTCAACAGACACATGAAGAAATGTTCAACCTCACTAATCATCAAGGAGATGCAAATCAAAACCACACTGAGATACCACCTAACTCCAGTCAGAATGGCCATTATCAATAACTCAAAAAATGACAGTTGCTGGAGAGGGTTTGGTGAAAAGGGAACACTTCTACACTGTTAGTAGGAGTGCAAAGTAGTGCAACCTCTGTGGAAAACAGTGTGGCGATTCAAGAGCTCTAAATATTGACCTCCCATATGATCTCACAATCCCCCTACTGGGATTATACCCTGAAGAACTCAAGTCACTCTATAAAAAAGATACCTGCCCACGTATGTTTATCGCAGCATTGATCACAATAGCAAGATCCTGGAACCAACCATGCTGTCCATCAAAAGACTGGATTAAAAAAATGTGGTACATACATATACACGATGGAATACTATCCAGCCATAAAAAAGAACAAAATCATGAATTTTGCAGCAACCTGAATGGAACTAGAGTCTATAATACTGAGTGATCTCTCACAGAAACAAAGATCTGAGTATCACATATTCTCACTCATATAGTGGACCTTGAACATCTATTGTAATACTATAAGAAAAGGATTGACAGTGGTGGGAAATTATGAGGAGGGGAGGGAGGTGAAGGGAGGTGGGATTAACGTTAGTCAATATCTGTCTGAGGACGGGGAGAAACTCCTTATCAACAAGGGTGCTTGAATGATGCATATTTGTATACCTAACCCTTAACTGTACCCCACAATTTTAAAATAAAAAATATTGGTTTAAAAAAATTTAAAAATAAAATGAATATATGAATAAATACATAAATATAAATAAATAAATTATATTAATTGGCCATTCCAGGAAAGTTAGGTGTTCAAAAGTTATTTGTATAAGACAAAAATAAAAGAGAGAAGACTTTTTATTCTATGGAAAATTAAAGCAAATATTTGCTAGTCAATGGTACCCTTTAAGCCTGAAAAGCATCGTTTGTTTCTGACTTGATGCTAAATAGTACATTTCATTAAAAGTAATTTATCTTGTGTTCAAACAAAATTCATAATACTCATAATGACAGTTCAACTTGCTTAGAAATTGTAGGGAACAAAATGATAAAATAATATAAAAATAATAATAAAGCTATTATGAAATTTACCCCCATGTTAACATTTGCAGAGAGATCAGGAGAGTGAGGTACAATTTGCATAGCCATATATGTAACATTGAAATCATAATGTGATAGAGAAATTCAGAAAAAGCCTTTTGACCAGAACTTGGAACAGGATAAATATTTCTATAGACAATTTGATTAGAACTCCCTAGTGAATTATCAACTGAAGGGCCAGAAGAAATTAGCTGCAAAATAAATGACAACTTCATAGTGTCAAATTTTATATCCTCTTCATTAGAGAGCCTGTCCAGAAACTGCACCAAGATAAGGAGAATTATCAAAAAATTACTTTGAACTGTTTGTAGCTGCCTGGTCATATTCTGGCTGTGGTTGGGAGATCAGTTGCTGGTGTTGCTGGTGTTGCATGCATCTTGGATTTCTCGACTCTATATCTGCCATTGAAGGGAATTAAATAGTTTCCCAATTGCTAAGCTAGCTATAGTGTGTGCTCCATAAAGAAAGAAAAATCTGAATTATAGATGAGAATAATACATATTCCATTTCAATGTGTTTAATGATGTGTTTAACAAAAGTAAGATGCTCCAAGAAGACCTCTTTGGATTCTGGAGGCAACGCATTACGTATCTTGGATACTAGTCTGATCCACAGGTGACATGGAAGTCTCCGTCCTTGAGGGAGGTCCAGGAAAAAACAGGGCTCTGCAACAGGTCCAGCCTGCACTGCACACAGCACTGACAGTTGGGCCAATGCAGATGTAAAAGACTTGGACAGCACTAGCAACCATCTGGATAGGATTAGCATTTAGAGTACACTCTGCCAAACCACAGTAGACTTGATGATCTTTTTAAAATATTGGCTAAGATACTTCATAAGCCACAAGATATATCAATAAAAGTAACTGGATTCAAATCATACAAAATAAATGATCAGAATCCAAGAGAATTGCATAAAATTTAGTAACTGAAAGTTATCATAAAAATATCCAAATATTTGGAAACTAAGAATATTCTACTTAATAAAACTTGGGACTAAGAAGAAACAAAAAGGGAAATTGCAAAGTAGTTTGAACTGAAAAAAAAATCACTAATCCAAACTTGTGGGATGTAAAAGACCAGTGAATTTATAGTTCTGATTTCATAGCAATATTCATGCTTTTTTAAAAAAATTGGAGTCTCACTCTGTTGCCCAGGGTAGTAGTACAGTAGTATGCTCATGGTCACCACAACCTTGACCTACTGGGCTCAGGTAATCCTTTTGCCTTGGTCTTCTAAGTAGCTGGAATTACAGGCACATGCCACCATGTCAGCTTAATTTTTTATTCATTATAGAGATGAGGTCTCACCAAGTTGCCCAGGCTGGTTTTGAACCAGTGATCTCAGGCAATCCTCTCACCCCAGCCTCCCAAAGTGCTGGAATTGTAGTCATAAACCACCGTGCACGGCCAATATTCAAACATTTTAGTCATGTAATTTTTAAATCAATCAGCTGAGTCTGTCATCAGCACATACTAGTAAAAGAAGAGTAAATTTATTCACAAGGTTCTTTTACTTGGAAATGTGGGAAGGTGTTGAGCACATGTCTAAGTTCGCAGTATTGGAATCATATCAGTGAAGAAATAAAAACAAACTTTAGCAACTTCATAAGAGAAAATTTGAAATTGGATGGGCAGAGTCATTGCTTAGAGAGAATTGGGAGATAGGAATAGTCAAAATAGAATTATTATGTGATATTACTCTGGACTGTATATATGTGAGATTCCTGGGAGTGTTGACTCACTCAAAAGCCAAATATCATATAGTGCAGGCAGCTTACAAATTTTCTCTCAGTAGGTAAAAGTGATGACCACTTGGCAAAGCATGTATAAGTGCCTTGAAGTGCCATCAGCGGCAGGATACACTAGGGTCCCTCCCAGTGAGATGACCAAGATCCCTGTGACCATGAGAGTAGCAAGGAATCTTTGTGGTTACTCCATGAAGGACATGGCAGCCATTCCCTGGAGGGCCTGGGGGCATAAGCGCCCTAAAGGGGGAAGAAGGAAGAGGCTCTGGGAGGCTGTCCTGGAGTTCCAGGTTCCTGTCCACACAGAAGAGGTGCCCATGCCTGAACTGTGTCCTCGTGGCCTCTTTCTCAAAGGCTCTTCAGCTATCTTGACCTTAGCCCACCTGGTGTGGACTCATCCTCTGGCACCATAGGTTTTCCTGCAACTCTAAAATGTTGAGCTTTCTTGGGAAGTGTGGTTTGGGGCCACCACACTGCAGAGTCCTAGGGACCCCTGCTATACATGAGTGATTGCGAGACTAAAAGTCAATAGAATTTTGATTGGCTGTGTGTCCTCACTTGTGAATATGTGTAGAAATAGACTCTGAAGTCTTCTCATTCTTTGCATATTATAAATCACAATATGTATATGTATGTATGTGTGCGTATATAGATATTATATATATATTCATACATATGCATATTTCTTTTTTACTTTATATTTGGTTTGTCTAAGAATACAAGTTTAATCATACCGATTATGGAGTCCATAATAACCTTATCTTTGAATAGTAAGTCACTCTACTGCAACTTATTTCCCTAAATTAAAATCAAGATTCTTTTAACCTGTAGATTTAAACTTTATTTTACTTTCATCATACCATTCCATGGCACGTACCTGACACTCTCGTTATTAATTCAAAAATATTATTAGAGCACTATTTTAAAATGACACTATGGAAACTCTCTATATTCTATACTACTAGAACACCAACCTTGTATTGTCAAATTAATGCATTGATTTATTGTTTTGAAAACATTTTATTTTATGATAATATACTACCAACATAGTCACTCTAAAACATTATTTAAGTTAAATGAAAGGAAATTTTACTTGTAGGTACAATGTTATAGGAACAGAACGGACAAAAAAACCACTGTAAAAGGTATAATAAGATAAAAAATAAAAGAATAAAAGAAAGTAAAAAGAATAAAATATAAAAGTTATATATTAATGACATCAGAAAGAAAAGAAAAACTAAGGAGTCAATGCTTTAAAATTCCAGAGTGAAAAGAATCATTTGTCTTTGAGTTAACGTTCATCTAAATTTTTGTCCTCTTGTCATATTTGCCAAATTTGCCTTTGGACATAAGTTCTGAACTGGCACAGCCAGAGTGACACATGTGGGAAAGAGAACCTGGCTTAGCCTTGATGGTTATATAGGACAGACTCTAAGACATGGGCAGTGATCTCCATGGAGCATGTGCTGGGGTCTGGGTCAGCAGGCAGGATGGGGTGCTGGGCTAGGAGAAAAATCTCCCCTATACTCAAGATGCTGGACCCAGTCCTCAAGGCTGCACTGACCGTTCTTCATACATATCTGAATCACAGGCATCAGTTTCCATCTCCACTTCTCCCTTGCTGGTGTAGCCAATGCTGGGTCTTCTGGTTGGCATATTATTATATGTTATATCACCTTACCTTGATCAGTGGCCTTTGCAGGACCTCCTCTTAAGGAAGATTGAATTTCAGAAGCTCTACTCAGCTGTGTTGGTTTAGCTAGTACTGACTGACATGCCCTCAGGTCTCCTTGCACAGGAATTTTACTAAGCCTTTGGTGATTACATACCTAAATACCTTCTTGAGGATTGACTTTTTCTTGACAGTTGCACAGGTTGAACATAGGAAAACAGAGAGTGCTGCCCTCAGTAGTGTTTTTTCTCACAGGAAACACAACTGGCCTCCTTCTGGGTTCATGTCATCAACATCTATTCCCACCATCATCCACAACCCAACCTACCATAAGCCAAGAGCATTTGAACAATTATTGATCTCTGTTATATTCCTGTCATGTTTCTATTCCTGCAGTCTACACTACCTTAAAGTCAACTTTTAGAAATAAAAATTTTACTTCACTCTATATTTTTCCAGTGCTCTGTGAGAAAAAGACCTATGTTCTATATATTCTAGTATATATTTTTTATTTTATTTTTGAAATCAACTTTGGGGATTTTATGAACTTTTTGCTATCATCAAGAGGAAATTGTGACTAACAAAAGAGTTTTAGCATTAGCGATTTATATCTGCTACCAATTTACAAAAATCTATTTTACACTTATTTACCAAGATTTTTGCTACTTGTCTTCAGCCAGCTTATGCCAATCAAGGCTGTTGCAGCTGGTAGGGACATAAATCTGTGGTACCTGAGGCATGGCTGAGGCACTAACAGGTCAGAATTCACAGCTACAAACTATCCTCTGATTCTCTAGCATCTTCCTCTTACACCAGCTCAGAGAACCTGCTGAACTGCTCACCAGACAAGAAGAACATGTGGGCAGCTGGGCCACCCAACAAGATTTCTATTCAGAGCTGCATCACTGTTGCAGGAACATGTGTATCTTGCATGCAGTAATAAACCCCAACATCCTCAGTCTCTACCCTGCTGATTTTAAGTGTGAAATCAGTGCCTGACCTACTGCCACTGTACCTGTCTGGGACTCCTAAGTTCCGAATGGAAACAAAATACATCAGGAGCTGTGAAGACTGGCCTGGCTTCTGCAGGTATCAATTCAAATAGGTATTTCCATTACTATGTAGGAGGTTCTGACTAGACCTGCAGGAAATGGAGGCTGGCTCTCCAAGGGTGATGAGCAGGGAGGATGGAGTCTGGGTCAACACAATCTCCCCACTGGATCCTAAAATAATAAGAGAGAAGTGCAAGATTATGTGCAAACATTGTCAGCCATTTTCTAATTTCCTTTTCAAAATTTATTTCAGACCAAATCATTTTTATTTGTATGTATGTTATTTTGCTTTATACTCAATAATTTTCCTCTTCAACGAAGAACCCAAGAAATACAAGGCACAAGGGCATCAAGAAGTCCCCTGTACCATCCCTCTGTTTCTGTCAGTCTTCACCAGAAGATTCCTGTGATTCTGAAGAAATTCCTCTTGAATTTCTTGTAGAGTGTATTTGCAAGTAATAATTCACCAACACACAGGTTTTGGTCTTTCTAGAATATTCCTCTCTTAAAGATGTAAATATCATATTTCTCATCCTGGAATACAAGGCATGCACATCTAACATGTAGACAGAACACATATGGCAGACAACGGTGTCCCCAGAGCCCACCCTCCCACTCCATTCTCCTTTCTCATCTCCCCCTATCCTAACCAGGGGACTAGACCACCAGCAGCCCCAGGAGCTGAGCAGGAATCCTCATTTTGGGAATTGAATTGAGTCCTGATCAGTCAAGGCAAAATCAGAGGGGAGCTTTTATCTCAGACTCACAAGGGAAGGTTCTCTCTAGGGGACACCATGCAAATCCCCTGGTGGGTGCAATGGTGTAGAGAAAAACATACGGGAGGATGAGGGCTTCTTGTGAGCAAAATGGCTTAAATATCTTCTTTGTTTGGAGGGAAATCAATGAAGATAAAATTTATCCTGCCTGAGTGGGATACATGTAAATGCTTCATTTTTGTTTTCTCCAACAAACTTCTTATTTTTTAGCAATTTTCCAGGCACATTTTATACTCCCAGTTAATAACATTGAGTCTCAATACATGTATGATGATTCTTTTTTATTTGTTTATATTTGTTCAAAGGAAGTCAGATTTGGCTTTTCAATTTTTTCTATTAATAATTGAGATAAAACACATACAGATTAAAGGCCAGAAACCTTAAATATGCAACTGAGTAAAGTTTTTTGGTTTTGGGTTTTTTTTAAGACATGGTGTACAATTCATGATTAGGTATACAAGTGGAGTAAGGTTTTACATATATTCTCCATCCAGATTCAACTGTAAAATTTTTCAGATTCTCCAGATTCTTCCTTCATGCACCTTACCAGTCAATAGCTATTCACCTTATCCCAATCAAGGGAATTGGTTTCTATCACAATAATTTGATTTTCCATGGACTAGAACCTCGTATAAATTGAAGTAAATACTTTTGGTTGCTTGCTTCTAGCTTCTCTCTTATTTATTATTTTAAAGGGCTTCTTTTCTTCCTGTGGATTTAAGAAACTGTCTGCTATTATTTCCTGTGGTTCTGAAGAATTTCCTCTTGTATTTCTTGTATAGTATATTTGCAAGTAATAATTTCTGTTTATTATTAATTATCAAGAAATGTTTTTATTTGCCTTTAGTTTTGAAGCATAGTCTCACTGGATATAGAATTTCTGGTTGCTTCTTTTTTATCTAGAATTTAAATATATAATTTACTGTTTTATAACTTCTAATGATTCTGGTGAAAAGTTAATCACTGGATTTATTATCATTTTCCTGTATATGGTACGCTAGTTTTTTCTTGATGCATTTGAGATTTTCTCTTTGTCTTTCATTTGGTATTTTAACCACAATGTATGTAGTTAATAAATATCACTGTACTTATCCTAAATAAGTTCCATTGATTTCTTTGACCTATAAATGAAGGCGTTTTATTACTTTTGAAAAACATTTGCAATTATTTCTCCCAATATATTTTCAGCTATTTTCTCTCTTCTCGGTTGTGACTTTGACTTACACAATTGTGGGCATTCTTCGTAATAACTTATAAATCACTGAGATCTGGTTGATTTAATTTTTTTTCTTTTTTAGATTAGATAATTTCCATGGAATTGTCTTCAAGTTCATTGATTCTTCTGCTGACTTAAACCACTCTTGACCTAACTAGTGAATTTTTCAAATCTGGAGTTTTAATTTGTTTGTTGGTCTTTTGGTTTGTTTTTGGCTTTTTATATCTAGAATGTCCTTTTGGTCCTTTTCCATAATTTCTATTTCTGTATGGAAAGTACTTATTTTTTTGAGACATTTGTTTATATTTTTCTTTTTAGTAACTATTCATAGTTTCTTTAAAAAATTATTTGATCAATCCATATGATAGCTTGAAAGTCTTTGCAAAATCCAATAATTAGGAATAAAATAAGATTCCACTGAATATATTTTTTCTCAATATGTTTTAAAATTTTCTGTTCTTTGCAGAAATTTTTAATGGAAAATTAGCAAATTTTAGGTAACAGATTCTTGCATAACTTTTAAATAATACAGAACTCTCAATTCTATTTTATTTTTGTGAGCACTTATTGAGGGTTTTTTTTTTGTAGCAACTTGCCTAGATTCCCACTGCAGAGTCTATGTCCTACTTGGTGTTTGGCTACTGGTATTTCTGGTTTTGTAAAATTTTAACCTTTAGTTAAGCATTTCCCCTGTATTTGTACAGTTTAGTAGTCACCAATGATTTGGGTGTGTTTTGTTCAAACACCTTGAACTCAGTAATTCACCTGCTGCCAGTCCCTCCACGTGTGTTTTGAAGAGTGCACTCAAAGGGTAGCAGTTCTTACCTCAGTTCCCACTTTTCACTGGGCCCTCCTGGGTCTCTGCACTCATATCTGCAGCTTCAAAGTCACAAAGAGTGTATGGAGAAAATATCTCAGCAATTCACTGGGTCTATCATTTCCAGGAATCCGCTATTAACTTTGATCAGGTCTACCACCTGCCCCCAACCAGGGCAATTACCACAGATTAGCAAAGCTGTGGTTCTTTTCTGTTCCTTTCTAGGAAAGTTCACCACATTTGACTGGAAACACAGAAGGATTTTGTTCTACTCCCTGCCCCAGCTCACGTCTACCCTCTTTGATAGCAAGCTGCTGGTTTTTGCTTCCATCTTCATTTAGTAAAATTACAGCTCTTGCTGACTGAACTGAAGTCAAAGGGAAGGTTTGTGGAAATCCTGTCTTGAGAGAATCCATCTATGTCATTTTTCTAAGAGCATGTGCTCACTTTGTGTCTCTGTGTCAGCATTGGTTAGCAATGAAGTCTTTTTAAATGAAGGTATGTGTATTGTAGACATAATGCTACTGCACATTTAATAGATTATGGTAGAGTGTAAACATAACTTCTGTAGGTACTGGGAAATCAAAAAAATTTTGTGACTCACATTATTACAATGTTCATGATATTGTGATTGTTTGGAAGCAAACCCACATTATTTCCAAGATATGATTGTAAACACTTCTCAAATTCTTTTGTCTCTGATAAATTCCAGAACTGCCACAGAACTGAGGTCTGGAGCTTGTATACACTTGAAGTGACAGGAGTGCCAAGGCCTCCACATAGGTTAGTTCACAGCACAGGTGACTTAGATGTCTGAGTTGTCAACTTAGAATGAGGCAGTGGAACCTGATCTAGGGAAATGCAGAGGGATTGGAAGCAGTGCTGAGGGGCTGGGAGGCAGTCTTGTTTCAGGTGGCAAACAGCAGCTCTTTTTGGGAATGGTGGAGAGTGTAGCAGTATCTCCCTCTTCTCAATTACAAGCAACTACAACTGTAGTTTACCTCAGTGGCAAAGGTTACCAATGTCCTCTGTGGAGTAAACTGCTGTGGTCCTCACCAGTGAACATTAATGGAACCTCCACTGGGAAAACTGCAGGGAGGAGGGTCTGTCTTCAGAGATGTTGAGGTCAGCAGTAAAAACCACATGGGTACTCCACAGAGCAATACATTGACAATCAAAATTCCAAAGAATTTTTGTTGAAATTGAAAAGATGTTTCATACTCACACACATACATATTCAAAGAAGTGAAAAACAGCCTTAGAAATCGATATAGAAGGACAAAGTTTGTTATTCTTGATTTTCACTCCTCTGTGTTACTGCACATTCTTAATGGACTACAGGGAACTCCCAGGGCTATTTTATCTTCTTGGAAAGCTGTCTGATATTTTGTGTTTTGTGTGTGGGAGGGGAAGACTGGTATCTTCTACTGTTCCATTTTGCTGAACTCACTCCCCAGGGACATAATGTTGATGTTGACATCTTAGACTTTTCCCTGACACTGTCATGGAATACTGCTTGGGCATATTGGGGTGAGAATTAGACTTTTTAGCATGTGAAAAGAATGTGAACTGTTTGGGCTAGAGGATGACCAAAGCATCAGTTGTCAATTGTATTTTGCAAGATTGCTATGACATGATCTCTCATCCTACAGATTGAGATCTAACAATGTAATCTTGACACTTCTCCAATTCAACCTACTATACTATACTTTCTTCTATTGACACATTGGTGAGCCTGTCATGGTGGTAGAAGTAATACCATTTGTCTTAAGAGACTATAAGAGGTCACTGGGTCTGTCTAACTTCGGACTGTTCTTCTTGAGGAGGTGTAGATGGAGTCAGGTAACCACATTAATAGGCCAACAGCTCCAGCTGAGAATCCAGTCAACATCCAACATCACCTACATTTGAGATGACTTTTATCCAAGCCGTCAGAGTGCATTCATAAAGAAACCCTAGAGGGATCCTTGGTGAGCCCAGGCAACATCTAGAGCCAAAGAAATGGTAGGCAAAAGATTGCAGTTTTTATACACCATTAAGTTTTTGAGTAATTTGTCTTACATCATACCAATTTATAGATACAGAAGGAATGTGGATGTAGAAATTCATGTATTGATGCTAAATGAATCTGAGAAAATATTTATTTCTTCATTATTTTTGCAATTTGTCTCTGCTGTTATGCTAAAATTAAAAGTTATAAAGAGTACTACAAAGTATCACAAATGCACACAATTTTATTGAAAGAAAATAAGGTAAATTTCAACAAATGGAGTATTATACAACATTCATGAATTAAGAAAGTTAATATTATAAATATAGTAATGCTCTTCAAATTAATACAATACACTATCAATATCTCAGACGATTTTTGTTGGAATTGAAAAGATACTTCACACACACATATACACACATACATACTTCCTGTCTTTCTCTCTCTCTCTCTCTCTCTCTCTCTCTCTCTGTCTCTCTCTCTCTCTCTCTCTCTCTCTCTCTCAAAGAAGCCAAAAATAAAAATACAGTTATGGAAATCTTGCACAAGAAGAACAAAGTTGGAGGACACTAGTATTACCAACACCAAAGCCTATAATATAACAATAATTAAAATGATATTGTATTAGTGAAGGATGAGACAAATACAACTGTACAATGAGTTACAGAATCTAATATCAAATCCACACATACGTAGTCTCCCAATTTACAATAAAAGTGATACAACAACAGTAATAGACCATTTTTGGTTTGGGGGTGGAGTCTTAGACTGGGTAATTTGTAAACCGCAGAAATATCTAATTTCTCACAGTTCTGGAGGTTGGAAAATCCAAGGTCAGGGCACTGAAAGTTCAGGGAAGTGTGATGAGAGCTGCTTCTGCTTCCAAGATGGTGCCTTGTGGAGGCATCATTTGCACATGATGGAGGCAGAGGGGCAATAGGGGTAAATGCTGTGTGAAGTCACTTTTATTAGGCACTAACCCCATTTAGGATGTCAGAGTCCTTATGACCTAACCACCCCACCCTCTAATACTGTTACATTGGGTATTAAGTTTCAACATGAATTTTGGAGGAAGAGACATTCAGATCATAGAAGTAATTAGTACAACAATGATCATAATAAGTGAATTGCATTGAATCAATAGGATAACCATACGACCTCAAAACGAATCCTAACCTCTGCATTTTACCTCCACATCAATACGAATATAAATACTAACTGAACCATAAACTGAAATATGAATGGCAAAAACAAAGCTTTTTAGAAAATAGCATAGAAACTTTCCCCGTGACCATATATGTAGAAATAGATTTCTTTAAGAAAACACTAAGCACAAAGGCAAAGTCTAATAAATTAGGTCTCATTAGTATAATTTCCTTTATATAAAGTTTTAAACAAATACATTTAAAAATTATTATTTGATGAATATATATAGAAGAAATAACTACAAAGAGAAAAGTCAAATTATAAAAAGTATAAGGTTTAGTATTGTGTATTAACTTGGCAAGGGTAAGTAGTCATATGGGACATAGAGAACCTCAACCAACATTAGTTATAGTCTCTAGTGTATTGCCCATAAATTAAATGCCATTAACCCCTTTCTTCTCCTTCTCCCTCAGGAAGCCTAGACATCTTTTCTTGATGCATGATTGTACTTGGTTGAAAAGTTGTTGACCAGAAATTCATCTTTTAGATATACCTTCCTTTGCATTTTGGCCATCTTTCCAATGAGTACCGAAGCTGTCTCATTCTTTGTAAGAACCAAGTAAAGGGCAATATTCAACTGGGGCCAGCACTGTGGGTATGAGGACAGCCACAACTACACAGATGATCAGGTGTATATGAGCTCAGTTTTCTGAAGACAGACAATGGTGCTGTACCACAGGCAAGGAACAATTCCCTGCTGTCTCACAGGCAAGGTGCTGTCCCACAGGCAAGAAACAATTCCATTCTCCATGCCAACTTATTCTGCCCCATGCATCCATCCATCCAGGCTCAGGCCCTTCTCTTTAACAATTCTGGAGACTTTTGTTCATACTTCTGACCTAAACAATAATTCAATCTGGAGGTTTTCTTTTATTCCTCGGAATTGTGAACACGTGGTAATAAGTGATGTTTCCTGCAAAGGTTGAGAAACTCTCTGGGTTACATTGTATTTTAATTCATTAATACAATTGCAGACATTTTTTCTACCTTATCTAAGTGCCTACACAACATACTCCACTTTTATTAATGGCTTATATAAGAAATATTTATTATCTGACTTCTGATATTATCTGACAAATTTTGTCTATGAACTAGACAGTCAATATATTTACTCGTTATGACTAGTATAATATATGCTAGTATATATCATGCTATATATGTATGCATATAAGGTGATAAATGAAAATAAAAGAAAGCTATATTAATTTTATATATTCTTGGAAAATACTACATAAGTTATAACTTGAGACAAATTACACAAATCAAGCTCTGAAAATTATGAATCATTTTAATTTCCTAAAAGCTGAGTATTAAAAAGAATAAAGGAAGGAATATAGAAAATTATCAGTATAATATACAGTTTAATCTACTCCTTGCAATTCACCCACACTTCTAACATGCAAAATTCAGGAGGAAGAGTGTCCCACATTGAGGACCTACTGTGTGCAAGATACTCTTCCTTTATATTGGGACACATACACATACTAGACAATGGCCCTTGACCCCATTAAGCTTAAATTCTACTAGAGGAACAAGGGTACCTTCACAATGAACATTGTACACTTAACCTTGAATCGTAACCCACATCTTTAAAATAAAAAATTCAAAGACTTTTAAAAATTCTACTAGAGGAAGTCAAACTTAAAGCCTAAGATTATAAAAAATACATATAGTAGGTCAGAATGAGAAAATTTCTTCCAACAAAAGTGTGTCATATGAACTCATTTAGAGCAATCATCAAGAAGGGAAGCTTTGGGAGGACTTTTAGAGTGAGGGGTAAGCCCAGTGGGGCGGGGGATCTTACAAAAAGGCATCACCCTTAGGCAAGCTAGAGGAAAGCCCCAAGGGCAGAGGTGTGCAAGGCTTCTCAGGACAGAACTAAGATTCAGGGAGGTTGGAGACAAGTAGGTTAGAGGACACAGTCATCAAAGGAGTCAGAGAAGTAGCAAGGAGGATGCAGTTGCAGGTGGGCCATGGTAGACATTGGGAGATCTCAGGTCTTTATTGTATGTGAGGTGGAATCTAGTGTAAGATTTTGAGCCTGGAGAAGAACGATTCTCTATTTTAAAGATCACTTGGGCTGTTGGTTTGAGATTATACTGCAGGTGGGTGAGGAAAGGAGCTGGATGGTCTGTGAGGAGGGTCTGACCAAGGACAAGTTGGAAGATAATGGAGGCACACCAGGAAGGATCAGTGAGATAAATGTGGGAGAAGGGGCAGATATGGGATACAGTTGAGATCTGAGATTACTGACTCCACTTCTGATAATTGCAAGGTGTCAAGTGCAATGTCAAATAAACCTGTTGCACTTATTAGTACTTATAATTGCATTTTGTCTATGGATAATTTGTTTTTTACATTATTTTATTATAAAAGTGTGGGGTATGAGTCAACATTACATACATAGGTAGTTCATGTGGAGGTGAAGTTTGGGCTTCTGACTGGTCCTCCCTTCCCCTGATTTAGGATCAGGTATGCTTAGTGATGTTATGTGCCCCCAACCCGCGTCAGTATCCCACTACAGCCAATCCTTCTATTGTAGTATTGTGATAAATGTTCAGGACTGATTTATGAGTGAGAACATGCAGTATTTAGTCATGTGCTTCTTTGATAGATCACTGAGTATGATGGACTCCAAATCCATCCAATTTTCTGCAAAGTTTATAATTATTTACTTCTTTATGGCTGCATAATACTACATCATGCATATGTACCACATTTTTTATCCAGTCCATTTTCAATGGGCAGCAGGGTTGGTTCCAAGCTTTTGCTATTTTAAATAGTGCTGCAATAAATGTGGGTTCAAGTACCTTTCTTGTAGAATGATTTTAGTTTCTCTGGGTATATTCCAAGAAGGGAGATTGCTGGGTCATCTAGAAGTTCAATCTCTAGTTATTTAAAAAGTTAACACACTCTTTTCCATAGAGGCTGAACTAGTTTGTCCTCCCATCAACAGTGGAAAGCATTTCCTTTTCTCTGCATCCTCTCCATCATCTGTCATTTTTTGATTTATTAACGATGGCCATCCTTACTGGAGTTAGTTGGTATCTCAATGTGGTTCTGATTTTCATTTCTGTGAACATCACTCTTCTCAGACCTGGAAATGACACTATAGAAATCCATATAAAACAAAAAAGATCATGAATAGTCAAACCAATCTTCAGAAAAGTAAAAAATGAGGGAGGTAACATGCTTACAGGCTTAAATTTTGCTGTAAGGCTACAATAATCAAAAGAGCCTGGTATTGGTACAAGAACAGGGATATAGACCAGTGGTACAAGACAGAGAATATGGAAGCAAAAAATTGACCTCTCAACCAACTCATCTTTGACAAAGCCATCAATAACAATCACTGCAGAGAGGAGACCTTATACTGCAGATGGTGCTGGCAGAAGAATGAAACAGGATTCCTACCTATCACCAAATACAAAAATCAACTCTAAATGGATTAAATGCCTAAATATAAAATGTCAAACTACAGGAATCTTAGAAGAAATGCAGAAGATACCCTTATGCACATTGGAATAGGCAACCTATTCTTGATCATAACCCCAAAGGTGTATACAACTGAAAAACTTTTGTATAGCAAAATAAACCATTAAGAAAGCAGGGATACAACCCACAGAATGGGAAAAATATTTCCTAACTGTGTAGCTGACAAAAGTCTAATATCCAGGATTTACAAGAAACACAGAGCAGAGAAAGAAAAAAAATCAAACAGCCTTATTGAAAGGTGGGCAAAAGACATGAATAGACACTTTTCAAAATAAGACATACAAACACCCAAGCAAAACATGAAGAAATGCTCAGCCTCACTAATCATCAGAGAAATGAGAATTTTTCCTCTGTCTTCTGGTGCTTGGGAAGAAGACTTCTTGTTTCCTCATAGGCTTCTTGTGAGTAACCAGATTTTGTCACATGTTGCATTCCCTTTTTCTGATTGTTCTTGTCTTCTGAAAGTGGATGGCCTATGTACTCCACTACTGAGTCACAACCTCTTTTCCAAAGGTCTCAGTCTAGCATTTTTTTACTTTGCTTTCATGTTCTCTTGCACCTTTGTCATCATCAAAACAATTGAATAAAATATATTTTCCTTGGATTCTTAGCAATTAAAAATGGCATCTTATTCATACCTATTAACTTCAGAATGGTTAATGACTTTACAAAGTGGTATTAAGAAATTAACTGCATGCTCAGGAAGTTTCATCAGGATCACACTACTGTCTGACACCAGTGTTAGGGTCTCTCAGAGCATTATTCCATCCATTTGGTTCTGCAGAACTCCTATATCACTCACTGCTTTCTGAGAATCAGGTTTTCTAATTAGAACTTTGGTTTATGATCTGGATGAACTTGGGTACATTTTATGAGCTCTCTCTGCCTCAGTATTTCCACTGAAATATGGAGTTGGGAAGTAGAAATGATTACTTCTGTAGGAAGAAGTATTTGATATCAGATATTGTTCAGAATTGCCAGGGAATGTTGATAGCAAAATGTAGTCGTAGTATTCATTTAAAAATTTCTACAATTTTCTCTTAGTCATCTGAAGCTAGGGTGGAGAGCTCTCACCACCCTTTCATTGGTGGGAAGACAGTGGAAACTCCCTGGATGATAGTTAGACCCAACTGTCAGGCAGGTGGGTGAGGTCAGCAGGAACCTCTTACTACTGACTTAGCTAAATGCAGCTGCATAGGGAGCCCTGAAAACAACGGAGAAACATCCCAGCCAGTTCACAAAATCACCACAGATAATACATCATTGCTTCAATCATTAAATTTGGGGATGCTCTGTTACACTGCAAGAGAACGAAATCCTTGATAACTCAATCCATGGAAAGCACCTGTCTAGACAATAACTTGAGATCAAACCCCTTTGCCTCTTTTCCTCTATAGATCTGGTTTACATGTGAGATAAATTTTCAACCTGCCTCTGCTTTAAAATATCAGAAACCACAGACTCTGAGATGACAGACATCTAAAATGTGAACTCGTCACTGCTCTCACATTGCACATCCTGCAGGAAGCAGGTGTCTCTGCACTACGGCATGGTCTCTAGCCAAGAAAAGATATTTTTGCATGGGTTCTTGTTACTGTTAGAGGTTGACTGAAGTGCTGTTGGCAGTAATAGACCCCAACATCTTCAGTTTCCACTCCATGGATGGTGAGAGAGAAGTAAAAGCCAGAGCCACTTCCCTGGAACCTGGAAGGGGTTCCAGACACCCATGCAGAAGCCCCAAAGATGAGCAATCTGGGAGCCTCCTGAGATCTCTGCTGATACTAGGCCATAGAGGTGCCTACTTCTGTGCTGCTTCTGCAGGTGATGGAGACAAAGTCACCTCGAGATACTTCCAAGGTCTCTGGAGATTAAATCAGGTCAGTCTTCCCTCTGCAACCTGCAATGACACCCCACACAGGCAGCACAATTTTCCCACACACCTCATTTCTCAGAGGCTTAGAATAAACTTGCCTGTTCCTTGTAAGAACTATGCCATGCTTCAACATAACAGGAATTAGCATCTCTGGACAGTCCCAACTTTCCTCTGTACAAGAATCCAGATGAAAATGCTATCAATGTGTCCTCAGGATCCCTCTGAAAGGGGACACACACATAACACAGCCTGACTCTCAAGGAATGATGAGTGGGTACATTCTTCATAGCCTAAAAGGACTCCAGTGAGCATATCAAGAGAGTGTGGACACGGGACGGAAAGCAGGGACAGTTGCTACATCCTGCAGAAGACAGGTTCAGGATTGTTTACACCTCTGTCTCATTGCATTCTTGGACACTTTGTCCAATTTTCTAATAAAAATTAGAAAATACCTCTATACCTCTACTACATGCTACTCTATTTTTAAATGACATTAGCTCTGTGTCAAGGCCTAAAGATCTCCAGCAAGGAATATATTTACCCTGAAAGTTCATCATAAGGAGGCAGAGAAGCTGTAAACAGATTGGTAAAAAGCGAGAAACCTGGAAGGAATATGATTCAGAGGCTTTCTTATGAGGGATATATAGACTGGAGGACTCTTCTGCTGCTGCTGACTCTAATGAGTACTTCATGGTGTGTAGCTGTTTGTGAGAGACTCCTTTGATTTTGTGACTCAGAAGAAAGGAATGACTGCTTAAGCCTAAAGGAGGAGACACTGGTTAAAGGAAATTAAATGTTTTCTGAATTTGCTGAATTTCTCTACTCATCAAAAGAGGAGACATAGCAAGAATTGAGGCAAGAGATACCAGACAGAAATTAGGGTTTTTCTATATCCTTAGGTTGGGTCTTCCAGTGACAAAGATTCCCATGTAGGTAGCACATTTATAACCTGCAGGAAACCCTGGGAAGGAAGAAGAAAAGTGAGGTAGGGAAGAGAAGATGGACAGTGAAAGGCTCATCAGCAAGATCTAGTCCTGAAGATCACTGGCACTGAAGCCCACATGGAAACAAGGAGAAAATGCCTCTGGGCTGTTCCATCTGAGAGTTGAAGGAGCTGGGATATGTATACATCTCCCTGTCCTCACTGATGAGAACTGTCCCAGGGGATGCCCATTCCAGGCTCTGTGTTCTGCCTCCTAGTTTCAGAGTGCTGTTAGGGGCAGATATAACCACAGGAATCATCAGAAGTGCAGTGAAAGGGAAAGGCCCAGGGTAAAGATAAGGACTGTTACATCTACTCAGAAAAGACATGTATTTTAAATCGGAAGCTCCCATGCATACTAAATCTCTCTGGAATGAGGTCCTGGTGCCCTAGAAAATAAGACTCCACAACAAGCTGCAGAGGTTTTGTAAACAGGCTGCACCACCGTGGCTTGGCAAGCCATAGTCATGCATGCAGTAATACTCCCCAGAGACCCCAGGCTCAGGGCGCTGATGATGAAGTCATAGCTGGTCCTAATTCCCTGGCCACTATACCGGGCAGGGACACCTGGGACCAAGGTAGTGATATGAGATATGAAGTATAAAGGGTTCAAGTCTCTCTCCAAGTTTTTTTTTTTTTTTGAGTTGGAGTCTCACTCCGTCGCACAGACTGGAGTGCAGTGGCCGCTCCCGGCCACCGCAGCCTCGACCTGCTGGGCTCCGGCGATCCTTCCGCCTCAACCTTCCAAGTAGCCAGAATTACAGGCATGTGCTACCACGCCCAGCTGATTTTTTGATTTATTGTAGAGATGAGGTCTTGTTGCCCAGGTGGGTCTCGAACCGTGGGCTCAGGCAATCCACTCACCTCAGCCTCCCAAAGGCGCGGGATTACAGGCTGAGCCACTGAGCCCAGCTTCTCTCTAAGTTTTATCCAGAGCCAAGATATTTCTCCATGTACATCAGTGCTGGATTGACAGGAGATGGAGATTCTCTCTTCTGCAGATGCAGACAGGGAGGCTGGCATCTGGGTCAGGATGATGTCTCCACTCACTGCTAAGGAGTGAAAGAGGAAAGTGACATGTCTGTTGTACAAAAGGGACTTCTGAGACCCACAGCTGCTCTCACTTAGGAGAGAAGATTCACTGGCCTTTTCCCCAGTCCCTTCTCACCTGCTTTCCAGAAAGCCAGGCTCCAGAGGAGCGTCATCCCAGTCCCCAGGAACATGTTGCTGGGGAGTGTTCACAGCCTGGTAATGCATGAGGCATCAGACCTTTATAGAGACTGGGGTTGGGTGGGGGTACATGAGGCAGAAATATGCAAAGAGGAGACACAAAGGGAAGGACTCACTAGTCCTGTGAGGTTGTTAGGGTTTGACCTGAGGGGGAGCTCAAACACTTGTGAAGAAATCAGAAATACTTAGGAGAAAACTTTTCTATTCGTTGACAAAGACAGAAGGAAAATGATGTACCTGCCTGGGTGGAAAGGTGAGAAGCAGACCTCTTTTGATACCTACCTTCAAAGTCAGCCTAGAGTTAGACAAGACATTGAAATTCAGCATTACACAGGTTATTGATTGTCAGGAAGTAGGGGAATCCTTGTAGTACAAGGATGTTAGTACAATTGGTAGAAACTTCTTCAATAATTACTATTGTTTGCTTTTTATCACCACACTACCTCTCTTGAGAATATGGTCTCTAGTGTCTCACTTTTGAGGCTCCCCTGAGATGAAGTTTCCTCCTTCCAGACTGTTCCATCCATCCTTCACCAATCCATTGCTTTTGAGGCCATGTAGAACCACTGTTAGAAGACAAGTGCCACTGTGTATGCAGAAAGGTATGCATAAAATGGGTCTTTCTTGCTGAGAATTTCAATTCAAGTCCTGTGGCATTTTGATAAGCAGTCCCCACTCTCAGACTCCTAAGGCTCTGGCCACAAGTCTGAGTTCTAGTCCTTTCTTTCCACATAAACCACTTTTCTAAGGACTCGCTTTGTCTTCCTCCATGCTTTGAACCCAGAGCCACTCTCTTGTGTAACTAAATGCCTGGAAGTTTTTCTTTGTAAACCCTCCATATGCAATCTCTGACAGATCCTTGGCTAGAGAGTCAGCATCTTCACATCAAAAACCACTTAGAAGGAGGGAAATCTGAAACATGATTGTGGTACTGAGGAGATGCATATCCACTGCCTGGCAGGGGCTTCAGGAAATAAAACTGTTCACACACCCAGAAGTGCTGCACCCAGCTCAGAGCTCGTGACAAGGGTAAGCTCTGAGAGACCAGGGCCTTAGGGCTGGGCCTAAGCTCCTTTGGCCGCCTGTCCTCAGCCCTGTCCTCACTAGTCCTGAGTGATCAGGATCCTGCTGGAGGCAAGGAGTGAGGGTAAGAAAATGTTCCCCAGAGTCTTTAGTAAGCCAGATTTTTCTATAGTTGAGAAAAAAAGGGCAGACATTGAATAAATTATCTATATGGGCATTTTATGCCAATGATACTCATTAAATATATTGTCTTTTGTATTTAAGTTACATTTGCATATATGCAATGGGAGCATTTATGCATAAATATATATAGTTATAATTAGAAAATGTAATCTTTGAACTTTTGATATATTGAGAAGTGAACATTGAATACAGGAATAGTGCGCCAATCATACTCACTTTAAAATATTGTCTTGAAAGTTACACTACTCCATCTCTAGTGACCACATTGCTGAGGACACTTTTTGTAGGATATGGGGAGTTACAATTACTGACCCCAAGCACATCTTTAACTTTGAATAGAAACATTTTATACCCAGGGGCTCAGTGCGCCACCTTCATCCCCTGAGTTTCTTGAAGGGCAGAAAACAGCACCCCTGGTTCAGTGCCCCTTTCTGAGGTCAGTAGGATTGGAACAATTCTGCGGGCTTCTTAGAATCCCCCCCAACTGGAAACATTTGTCCTAGAGCTCACTGTGGCAGTTTCCATCACATGGTGCTTTTGGAAACAGCGCACAAAGGGGTGAGTCTGTCCTGGTCAAGGATTTTAACCATTTTGGCTTCTAGTCTTCAAAAAACCCGTTCAGCTTGCCAGCCCCAAAGTCTCTCTTTACTGGGATGAATTGGGTGAACTTCATTAACCTTTTTTTTAAACTTTAACAAATTTGGGGCCCAGGGGGAATTGTTTGGGGGGAGAGAAATAAGAGTCACAATTCTGAAAACCTGGACAACCCATGTCTGAAGTGAGGATAAATTGTAGTCATGGATTCAGAACAGAAGGTGGCATAAAACACCCTAAGGTGCTCCATGCAGTACTGCCAAAGAGATGCACTGAGGGTGCCTATACAGGAGGTAAAAATGGATGACCTAGACCCACAGCATCCCCTGTGTAGAGTCACAGCTAGGGGATGTTTGTGTTCTACTGGTGACAGAAAGGGGGACACAAGCCCTTAAAAGCAGCTCAGCTTCTGATGGTCAAAGTGACATCTATCTGGACCCATCGTGCCTGACCCAGGAAGGCATCGTGTCCAGAAGGCAGCAGGATCCAGCAGGAGCTCAGAACCAGGCCTGTTTCTGATGCCAAGCTAAGATGCTGCTAATACTTTGACTACACCTGTAGTTAACAGTGGCTGTCTCTTGTGAATACAAGGAGAGGTGGCTGAAGATGATGTCCACACAACAACCTCACTGTCATCCAACTGAGAAAAAAAGCATGAAAACCTCCAAATATTAATACCAAGCAAGTAGTTCTTTCAATTTGATGAAATTCTTATCAGAATAAAATAGTCTAGCAAGTTCATCTTCAAAGGAACATTTGTGTCTAATGCAAACAAACTGAGAATGAAGCTTGAGTCCTCCTTCCTCATTAGAGAGTCACATCAGCAGGAGGAGAAGGAGCTTAGATGGGTTCCCATGCCCAAAATGTGCTTCCAGAGGCTGATTCTGCTCAGAGAGAGTCAAAAAAGACTCTGGGGACACAGTCAAGTTGGGAGGGAGGCTAAGGCTGCCCTTTCCAATCTCAGAGCACAGATCATGGAGCACAATCAGCACACTGGCATCTCCTCCCAGGTGTTCCTAGTAACACCAGAAAACACATTAGTCTTAAGGGGCTCTCTGGTGATAATGGGACAGTGTCACTCCATTACTTTCCCAGTATTTCTAATAGCAGGGCTCTCCCTTTTGTTTACTAAGGGGTTTGCCTGCCATCTAAAGCTTGTTTTGTGACATAGCATCTTATAAGATTTTAGACACTGGATCCCAGTGAGTCTTGACTGTGTTTCTTTTTATGATTATTCAAGGAGCTGGTATTTTTGTATTTATCATTAGTCCAGATTCTGTAGAGTACACAAAATAATTTATCACCTCAAGAAACCAGTCACCTAGTTGAGCTCAAGGGTATTTAGAAAAGATATTGAACAAAAAACAATTAGGGGCCGTGATCCATACAATATGCCAAAGATGTTGTTTTGAAAAAAAGAGGCTGGGCCATGAGGGACACTGCAGCTCATAATGGCAGAAACTGAGGTGGGAAGCAGAAGGCCATTGGTCTGGATTTATCAGCTAATTCGCATTCCTCTCATTTCAGAAACCCTTCCGAAGAAACCCTGAAAACCAAAGCAGCTGCTCCTCTAGCCGAGAAACATCTGGGGTCACCCAGCCCTCTGGACTAACAGCTGCTGAGGTTTGTGCTCTGATTTATAACAGTGACATTGAACACATGTAATCATTTAGTTCAGCATTGACCATTAACAGTGTTCTTAAATAGTTTTAATAAGGTATTAATGATATACAGAAGGCTGCACATACTTAATGTATACAACCAGATGTAGTTGGAGATAAGCGCCCATGCCATCCTCACCAAAATCAATGTCTTAAATTTATATATCAACTCCGGAAGTTTTCTCCCATCATCTTTGGTTTTTTTTTCCTATTGTTTTGTTTTTATTTTATGGTGATAAAAAGATCTACCTTCATAGCACATTATTAAATATAAAATGCCATATTGCTAATCACAGGCTCTAGTTGTAAATCAGATCTTCAGAACTTATTCATCTTGAATAACTGAAACTTTTTTCCTTTCAAGCAACATCTCTCTACATTGCTCTTTCCCAAGACCCTTATAATCAATATTCTATTCTCTGCTTCAATCCATCTTTTTCTTTTTTTATGTAGAAGTCTCGCTCTGTCACCCAGGCTGGAGTGCAGTGGAACACACACAACCACTGCGGCCTTGACCTGCTGAGCTCAGGTGATCCTTCCTCCTTAGCTTTCTAAGTAGCTGGAACTACAGACATGTGCCACAACACCTGGCTAATTTTTTATTTATTTATTGTAGAGACAATGTCTAGCCATACTGACCAGGATGGACTTGAACCCACAGGCTCAGGCAATCCTCTCCCTCCATTTCAAGTATTTTCTTTCACCCTACACACTACCTTTTCACATTGTTTTTGTTTTGTTTTTGCTTGTACAGAAGCTTTTTAATGGGATAAGATCTATCTGTATACCTTTGCATTTGTTGCCTTTGCTTTTGGGGTCATAGCCAAGAAATAATTGTCCAGTCTAATGTGTAGACTCTTTTTTTCCTATTTTTTTTCTCCAAGAGTTTTATTGTTTCAGGCATTAGATTTAAGTCTTTAATTCATTTTTATTTGATTTTTGTATATGGTGGGAAATAAAGGTCCAGTTTTATTTTTGGTCACATGCATATTCACTATTCTGAAAACAGTTTATTGAAAATAAAATATTTTCTCCATTGTGTCCTCTTGACATTCAATCAAAGAACGGTTTACTGTATATGTTTGTGTTTCTTTTTGGACTTTCTAGTCTGTTCCATTGACCTATGTGTCTATTTTTATGCCATATGTTTTAATAACTGTAGTCTTGTAATATGTTTTAAAATCAGGGAGTGTGATTCTTCCAGCTTTATTCTTCTTTCTTAAAGTTTCTTTAGTTATTCAGCATCTTTTGTGATTCCAAATGAATTAAAAATTAAATGATTTACATGCCACCATTACAGCATTACAATGTTCTGTGTTTGTGATATATTTGTCTTTAGCAATGAGATTTACACTTTAATGCTTTCATGATCTTTAGTTTCTTCTTATTTCAACATGAAGAACTCTCTTCAGTACTTCTTGTAAAGTAGATTTAGTCATAGTTAACTCTTTCAGTTGTACTTTGTCTTTGAAAAGGTGCATCTCTCCTTTATTCTTAAAAGACAGCTTCATCATGTAAAGTATTATTGAATGACATTTTCCCCTTACTTTGAGTATATTACTCCACTCTCTCTTGGCTTGCAAGACAAGAAATACACCAGTAGTTTTATTGAAGTTCCCTTTTATGTAACAAGTTGCTTTTCTCTTGCTGATTTCCAAATTCTCTTTGCCCTTCATTTTTGTCAGTTTAATTATAATGTGTCTCTATGTATATCTGGTTTCAATATATTTAGATATATTTAGATTTCATAATCAGGATGTCCTTTATCACAGTGGGTTAGGGAAGTTTTCAATCATTATTTGTTTAATTGCTTCCTCTCTCTCTTTCTCTTTTTCTCCCTCTCTCTGTCTTTCCTCCTTCCTTCCTTCTCTTTTTAACTTATCAAAGGGCATTTGTTCTGGTTGATGATATTCCATACGTTCCATAAGTTTTCTCCAATCATTTTTATTTATTTTTTTGTTGCTGTAACTCATCTAACTGGATAATTTTAAATGGTCTGTCTTCAAGTTCACTGATTCTTTCTTCTGTCTAATTAAGTCTTCTGCTGACATTCTCTACTGAATTTTTTAGTTTAATCATTGCATTCTTCAACCCCAAAATTTCTGTTTATTTTTTTAAATTATTTATGTTTCTTTAGTGAACTTCCAATTTTGTGCACATATTCTTTTCCAGATTTTATTTACTTATGTATCTATGTTATCTTGTAGTTTATTGAGCTTCTTTAAAATGATTATTTTGAATTTTTTGTTAAGCAGTTTATGAGTCTCCATTACCTGAGGATCACTTATTGGAGCTTTATTAGTCTCTTTTGTGATGTCATGTTTGTCTGATTCTTCATGATGTTGTAGTCTTACATGAATGTCTGTGCTTTGAAAGGAACAATCACAATCCTTATAGGCTAATTTTGGAGGTAAAGTCCTTCAACAGTCAACCCAGTCAGAAAATCTAGGCTAACCCACTGTTAGGGCCCATGGAAAGGTGTATTGCTTGGATTCCTGGGCTGGACCACCAGATCTATGCTTTAGACAAGGTTAACATAAAGTCTTTAGGCAGATGTGACAGAAACCTAGATCATAGGCTAATAAGACAACCTCTGGGTCAGCAAGTATGTGGGACTGGAGTCAGGATCAGGGGGGATAGGGCTACCTCAGGATCACAGTTAAGTCCATGGTTAGTAGGATTGCCACCAGGGGCACTGATGGGTATGACTCCTATAATGGCTATAGGCAGATGTGGCTGCCTCTATAACCATGTATGAATTAAGTTGCTATCAGGTTTGCAGTCAAGTCTAATGTCAGTGGGGCCATTAGGAGTTATAGGCAGAAACAGCTTCTGGCAGGTCCCCAGATGGACAGGACTGCCTCCAGGACTGCAGTTTAGCCGGGCTACAGCTGAACCAAGGCTGTTTCTGAATTTGCGGTCAGCTGTAAGGTTGGTAGGCAAGCTACTAGATGTGCAGACAGGTGTGATTCCTGATGGGTTCCTGGGCACACAAAACTATCTCCTGGACTGTGGCTGGACAAGATCAGAGCCAGGTCATGAAGCTTCTTCCTGATCTCAGGTCAGGTCCACATTTGTGAGTCTGTGACTGGAGTCACAAGAAAATTAAATTGCTGTGATGATGAAAATGTCCATATCAATACTGTTCAATATATGAACGATTTATTAGCAATAAATATTTATTGAGCACTTAAGACTGAAAACTAAATTTTCAACTTTATTTCATCTTAACTCATTCTATTTTAAATTTATATAGTTATATGCAACTAGAGTTTACCACTTGAGTAACGTTTTAGATGGTAGCAATCAACAATATCACCAGGACAAGCAGGCTGCTAATTGTTAAGTACAGAGTCTGTTCCACAACCACTTTACCAAGTTGGGTATGTAGTAGGACTGAGGTAAACATAGCACAGGATAAATCCTTGAAAACTTCTCAGGTTTCTGCTGCTTCCAACTGTTAAAGACTATCTTTGAATCACTGAAAGGAATCTTGAAGACTGGGGCCTACAATATTGTTACTGGAATTTGGAGATGGAATCCAAGGACAAATAATCTGCAGTATCAATCATGTCTCCCTCCATGGTCTTCCTACCAAAACTGTGTTGGCTGATCAAACAGGGCTATGATTCCTCTGCTCACTGAGTAGTGATCTCAAATCTGTATTAGCCCTATAATATGGGTGTCCCCATGTTCCCCTTTTGAATATAGAGTCAGTTCATCAAAAATCAAAAGTCTAAAGCCCCATGTCCAGGATTCAGAGCTGTAACTACCTGCTTCTTATCTCAACCCGGAGGCAGAGACTATCCACTGATTTTTTTAAAAATTGAGTTCCAAAAATGGTATTTGGAGATCACACATAACAAGGGATTTAGACCTGAGCTTCCAGTTTTTGAACAGAAGGCCATCCTGTGTCGTGGGTATGACCGAGGCCAAGGTGCTTGATCATATTATGATAAACTTTATCTTTTAAGGGAAAATATCATAGAAGGTCCCTGATTAATACAGGATTTTGTACTACTAAATAAGAAAAATATGTACCTGTTTGTGTGTGTGTGTGAGAGAGAGATAGAGAGAGAGAGAGAGAGAAAGAGGGGTGAGACAGAGAGAGAGAGGAAGAGATAGAGAGACAAGGTCTTGCTATGTTGCCCAGTCTGGTCTCAAACTCTTAGGTTCTCTCACTTCAATAGCTGGGAGTATAGACACATACAATCACACGTGGATAAATTATTTTTTCAAGAAATCCTTAATGGTTTATAAGAAATCTTTTGAGAAGATGATTATTAAACATTATCATCCCCTTCCAATAGTTTTCAAGATACTGAGGAGGCAGAAGATAAAGGAAAGTCATTGCTGAACCTTTAATACTATTTCTGTAATCTCTTTGGGACTAAAAGTTAAGATATAGGAATGAAAGTTATTTAAAAGTCTACCTATTCTCCATAATTCTCCATTTATTCACCTTCCCAAATGTTCTCCTTTCCCCACTTTGTCTCTAAACTTAGCATTAGATGCAAGTCTTTTTGAATAGAAAAAGTCATAGACATCTCCTCTGTTAAGAAAGGAATTTTCAAAATAAATCTGGGACTCTAAACAGTCAAAACACTCTTTAAAAAATGCTAGAAGTCTCACAATTTTTGATTTCCAAACTTACTATAAAGTGACAGTAATCAAAACACCAAGGTATAGTTATTTGCTGAATAATGACATTTTGATCAACTACAAACTGCATACAATGGTAGTACCATCAGATTATAATATCATATTTCTACTCTACCATTTCTATGCTTATATATGCTTAAATACATAAATACCATTTGCTGCAGCCTTCTACAGAATTCAGTACAGTTACATGCGAGGAGCAATAAGCTACAACATATGTTCTAGTGTGTAGTATGCTATATCACCTAGGTTTGAGTAAGTACACTCTAATGTTCACATGATGACAAAATGGTATAACAATTAATTTCTCATAATGTACCCTTATCATTAAATGATACATGACAATATGGCATAAAAGCAAGCACACAGACAAGTGGAATAGAATTAAAACCCCAGAAATCTCACACCATGCACTAAAGTTAACTTAAAATGAATCAAAGACCTAAATGCAAGACCAGAAACTATAAATGTCTTAGAAGAAAACACAGGGAAGAAGTTTCATGACACTGGATTTGACACTGATTTCTTGGATGTGACACTAAAGGCAAAGGTAACAAAAGAAAAAATAGACAAATCACACAATGAAAATTTTACAAATTTGTACATCTGAAGACATTATCAACAGAGTAAAAAGACAATCCACAAAATGGGAGAAAATATTTTTAGTGTACATCTGACAAGGGGTTAATATTCAGAAACTATAGAGAATTCCTAAAAGTCAACAACAAAAAATCCAATTCAAAGGATTTAACTAAACTTTTCTTCAAAGAATATACACAAATAACCAATAAACACATGAAAAGAAACTCAATATCACTAGTCTTTAGGGTAATGCAAATCAAAACCACAATGAGATACCACCTCCCACCCATAAGGAAGGCTACTATAAAAGGAAAAATCAGAAAATAACAAGTGTTACTGAAGATTCAGAGAAATTGGAAACCTTATACACTATTGGTCAAAATGTAAAAGGCACAGTCTCTGGAAAACAGTGAAGACCAATTTGGAGGCCCAAATTTCATCTGCACATAGATTACTTATGCAGCTCATACTGACTTGTACTCTACATCTTTAAAATAAAATGAAAAGAAAACAGCATGCTTGTTCCTCAAAAATTTTAAAATAGAATGACCATATGATCCAGCAATTCATAGGATATATACACAAAAGAATTGAAGTCAGAGTCTTGAAGAGATATCTGTCCACCCATGTTTCTGACATTATTTATGATAGCTACAATGTGGAAGCAATCTAAATGTTCATCAACACATGGATAAACAAAATGTGGGATAAACATATGATGGAATGTTATTCATCCTTAAAAATTAAGGAAATTCTGACACATGCTATAGCATGGGTAAGACTTGAGGACATTCTTCTAAATGAGATAAGCTAATCACAAAAAGACAAGTACTTTATAATTAGTCAAAATCATATAAGTTACTTAGAAACAAAAAGTAGAATGGTGATTGCCAAGGAAGAAGGGGAGGGATGAATGGAGATTTATTGTTTAATGGGTACAGAGTTTCAGTTTTACAAAATGGAGAGTATTATGCAATGGTTGCATAACATGAGTGTCTTCAATGAAACTAAACTGTACACTTTTAAATGGTTAAACTGGCAAATTTTATATTATGTGTACTTTACCATTAAAAACGTTGGAAAAAATCATCAACACCATTAGTCATCAGGGAAGTGCAACATAAAACCACAATGAAATTACATTACACAACCACTAGAAGAGCTAAAATTAAGAGGATAAAAGCAAATGTTAGTGAGGGTGTTAGCTGAAGCTTTCATACATTTTTGGTGTTATGGTGAATATTTGTGTCCCTTCTCTCCAAACTCATGTGTTGAGGATTTAACTTCCAGTGTGACTTGATTTGGAAATGAAACCACTAATGATGTAATTAAGGTTAAACGTATCATAGGGATGGACTTGTAAGAAAGCACACAAGAGAGCTTGCTCTCTCTCTCCACTCAGACACAAAAAAGAGTTCATGTGAGCACACAAGTCAGGAAGAAAGCTATCCCCAGAAACCAGTCATGCTGGCACCCTGATCTTGAACTTGCAATCTCCAGAACTGGAAGTCTGTTGTTTAGGCTAAATAAACAAATAAACAAATATCTCAAGAGAGGATGACCCTACTCATATATTTATTTAATTCATGAGTCTGACACCTGCAGAAGCCAGATAATTTCTAGAAAACAGCTATAGTCTCAAGTATCCCTGACTGCAGCTGCTGTGCCAGAAGTAGTGTCTTCTCTAGAGCAGACGGGTATGAGTTCATGTACATGGAATGCAGATGTTGATTTGAGCAATTCTTTCTTTTTTATCGCAATCAGGAAAGAGACTATAAAACAATTTACATGCATATGGAGCCTACAATAATATATATTCACAGCTTTGTCCCAGGGTTGTGTTAACTCCTCCTTCTCTGTTGTCTCAATCCAAAGAGATGTGGACAGGTACCCTGCTCAACATAACAACAATGGCTTACTGATCATGCAGGCTGAATAAGACCTGGCTGGCACAGTAGAGATCTGGCAAGACAAACACTCTCCAGAGGTAGGAGGAAATCCTGTGAAGATTTTGGAGGCTATCACCTCAGCAGACATGTTAGGAGCCCAGAGGTTGGAGATGTGTTAGGCACTCTTCACTAAATGAAAAAATAAACCACTTCATTTTGTATCCTCTGTCACAAAGATAGAAGCACAATGGTTGATGAGCATCTTGAAGTTTTAGGGAAAATATAGTCTGTACTTAGAAATACTGCTCTAGACTATGTGTCAGATGACACAAAAAAATTTCGTCTTTGAGTGGAAGACTTATAGGAAAGGGCTCTGCAGCAGATCGAGGCTATGTGTAAGCAGACCTGATGTGTGGCTCAGTTAATCCACTAGACTTTACAATGTGAGCATTGTTAGGGGAGGAGAAAGAGGCAGTGTGAAGTAGTGTATGGTAAACCCCAGTGGGAGAACCCCTACACAGGGCAATTTGGATGACAGGCATAGATCTACCATCTAATGCAGATCTATTGAAAAAATGTCCCTGGTATATCCCAGGTCCCCAATAGAGATAAAATGCTTGACCATAAATACCAAGTGACTGTGTATCCAAAACTACCTATCATGAACCGAGTCCTTCAGTCCCACCAAGTCATGAATTCAGGCAGGCTCAGCAGCCTAAGATGCAAATTTCCATCAGGAGATGGAAACATATCAGTGTACATGAGAAAGCTGCATAAACAAGGAGCTAGATGCCCCCGTCACCCATCATGGTTGCACCAACAACCACTCTCAACTCAAATCTAGGACTGTATGGGAGGTTTATGGATGGGTCAGTTCAGTATGTTGGAAAGCAGAAAATAGACTACATCAACATTACAGTTGTACTCAAGATGACCTGGTAAGGCAGGGGTGAAGGAAAATCTTCCAGCAGAGTCCCTTGCCATGCCTTTGCTGTGGTCCAAGTTGAGAAGATACATTCAGGGCCAGGATCTCTTCAAAAATCTCTTCTTCCCTATTCTCCTTAGGAGACTGCAACTATCCACATATCTGGTCATTTAACATCTCTCCACACATCTTGAACATCAGTAAAGTTTGCTTAGTTCTTTAGTTTTCTGTGCTTCAGTTAGGACTTTTCTATTGACCCAGTTTTGATTTCCTGATTTTTTTTAGTTGTGGTGTCCACATTGAACTTTTCATTTCAGAAACAATATGTACTACTTTTAGAATTGTGCATGGGTCAAAATAAAATTTATTTTAACATTAAACTCACCTAGTTTGCTTCCTTTTTTAGTACTCATGTTCCTTTCAATTTTTGCAACATCTTTGCTGTTTTCTGGTGTTTTCAAACAACTGTTTTATATGTTTTGCACAGAGCGCATAATCACTATTGTGTACTTGTTATTGGTAGAAGAGGTTAGCTGATACAAGCTATTCTGCTATTAATAAAACTGGACTCTTAATTTGTCTACTCTTGAGCCAGTATTTGAATTTATTATCTTATGTTTATGATATGCATGAAAGGCTGTTACACAATCTGAAATCAATGGTCATAAATATAACATTATTTTATCCCATCCCTACATTTGTTTTGCAAATTTCCCTTTTCTGTTCCTTAAAATCATCATAAGTAGATTTTGTACTTTCCAGTCACTTTAGTTACAAAAAACTAAATCCATGGCTAGAATTAGGTTTTTAACTATCATTATCATTAGAAGTATTAGTAGCAGGAGTTTCTTGAATAAATTGCTGATTCCAAACCTAGGACAAGAGAAGCATGATATTCTCATCTACGTATTCTTCCAGATGACTTTCAGTATAATCTTAAAAACTAAAATATTTGTGAAAACTGCAGTCAGCTTATAAAAAATTTTTTAAATTATTAGTTTCTATAATTCATGAACATAGTCTTGTCTTATGGTTGCTTGGAGCTTTCCCCCTAATATTGATATGTAATACTTCATAATTTTTATAATAATATAGTTGCTACCTGATTCAAGTATAAGTTATTTCTTAGTATTTTATGTGTTCATGCATTTGTAAATAATATTTTCCATTGGATGTTATAAGTGGGTATTTATTCATTGTGATACTCAAGAAAGCCATTGATTTTCAGATATGTCCCTTGTAAGAAGATAATCATATTTTAGCACATTTTACAGAATCTAGCACATTTCTCACACATTTTTAAGTCTTAATATTTTGAAGATTACTTAGAACAATATCTATTCCATGTTGAAAAACTGTAATGAGGAAATCAGTAGTAGACATGTATTTCGATTAAATCCCTCTACACGTAATAACTATCTGGCTTTAATGTTTGAATTGCTGTCTTTTTTATCAGGTGGATGCTACGCTGCCTGAGACTATTAGTAAATTTCTCTGGCAACTTTTCTTCCTCTTTACTGTTTTCAGTTCTAATATTCACTTCATAAAAGAAAATACCAATCTTATTTGGATCATGTGAAAAAATAGCACTACTTGTAATGAATTAAGAACTTATTGCGGGACTCCCCAGAGAAGAACACATGAACTTGGTCTCAAGAGGCAACATTGAGAAACAATCTCTGTGTTTCTCCCATCAGGGATACATTATTGTTTCTCATCTTTAATGCTTTATTTTTATACTCACTGTTCATTTTACTTAGTGTCTTTCAAATCTTAGTTAAGATTTCACTTTTTTTGGGAAAGTCTTTCCTGACTTTGAACTAAGCCAAACCCCTCCATTAGCGACCATGAAAACACTTCACTTCTCTCTTTTTCATGGAATTTTTATATTTTTTTGTTTATAGCTATCAGATCAATGCCTTCAGCACCTTTCAGAAGAGCAGCTTTCAAGGTATTTATGGTACAGACTGCATTTCTTATTTTCAGCCCATCACTGACTAGGCATGACTCTTCCTCACAAGATCAGGACACAACTCACACCATGTACTACTCATTCAGAAGTCAGACAATTTGAGGTTTTATATTCTTTCAACAAGATGTGTCCACTTAACATACATTTAGATGTCAGGATAATGTTAAATCACCACGCAAATGTCTACATACTTATTCTCAATTCTTGTGCCTGTCTCATCAAAGATGACAACAAAGAATGGAGACCTGCAAAGGTCTACTAACCCTGCTTTAACAGAGCTTCCCAGAGAAGAAAAAAAATTGACCATGTTAAGAATTCCCCATGATCATGTCCATGTGCAGAATCTCGCTCAGGCCTAGGGCAGGGCTTGGGTCTCAACATGCAATAGTGCCCAGTGGTGCTGCTACAGATGGCCCATGAAATACACTGAGAAGTAATTAGAAGACTCTAGAAGAGAATGAGCTCCAGAAGACAAGAACCATGTGTGTCCTGTCTCACCTGTGCTTCCCAGGTACTCACTACTGAACCCAGAGAACCAGGAGGCACCAGTAGAAGGTTGTGAAATAAATGACTGACACACCGTTGGGGTGGGGGAGGGGACGGGAGGAGAATAAGAAAATGGGATTGGAGGGGCATACCTCATTAACAGGGGTCTCTGCATGATCAGTGCTTGTATACCTAACCCTGAACTGCATCCCACGTCTTTACATTAAAAATAAAAAATAAAAATAAATTATAATGAACAGAAGACCTCAAAACAAATGCCTTGTGCTTCTTCTCCTTTTTTTTTTTTAATAATGATTGCTTTTCCAAATAAAATAAACACTGTCACAGAACATCCACACACTGTTTGGAAGGTACACTGAATATTTCATCAAAATCCAAGGTAGAAAAGAAAGAAAAGAAAAAAAGATGAACTTCTGCTTCAAGATAACAATGACCCCAGGGAAGGAAGGAAAATGGAATGAGAGAAAGGGCATACAAGGGACTTTTAAGTGTTTCTGCAGTGTGTTATGACTTTTTCAAAAACTCACAAAATGATGTTAAATGTTAAGACTTGTTTAGTGTTTGTGGGGTTGTACCTGGTTGTTTATTGCAGTATTTTCTGTGCTTATTCTCTGAGTTTATATTACATATAATAAGACTCCTTAAATGTGCTTTGGAATTGAATAAAATTAACATGGTTAGTGACAGTTTTCAAACTCTCAAAAGAAGAGTGAATGTGGAAACTCATGAACATGAAAAGTCGTGAACATGAACATGGAAAGTCATGAACATGGAAAGTCATAGTCAAAACAATTGAATTCTATTTCTACAAATTTCTCACTCTGTTTAGGCATACTCTATGGTCATGGGAAGGGACAGTCTTACTTAAACTGGCCTAGACCACAACCTTATTCATACAACTTTTTAATTTTCACAAACTTTACCTAGCCACTATTTCACATTATGCCATGGGGAAAAAAATAAAAATCTACTTTGGGCAACATTATCAAAATTAAGCATAATGATGTTGAAGTATGAATTAGTCTCTAACTCTGTAAATAATATGGGTTCTTATAACTGCATCATGGCCCCATCCCACAGGGTTGGAGGTCCTTGGATGAAAGCATAGCTGCCCAATGAAATTCATCTGCCCAGAAGATGTCTCAGCAATTGTGTTCATTAGCTGGTTCCTCTTGCTTTAATTTATTTTTTTCTTCATTTTACTTTACTCTTGGATCTGAACTAGATCTCCAAATACTTACATTGCCTCCTCAACAAATCCAGCACCTAACACTGACCCCTTGCCGCATGTCCACTCCAGGAAAGATCCTCGGGCTATATCCCTGTCTGTCCCCTATTCTGCTGATCTCTGTCCTTCTACCACAGGACTCCTGGTGTTGGCCTGGCCCACTTCTTGAACAGAAATGAGTTAACATTTGTTCTCATTTTCATATACCTACCATCAGAACCTGTGCATTTATGTATTATGTATTACTGTCTGACAGCATATCCCAAATAGTGGTTTAAAATAACAGTCATTTATTGATTATGATTCTGTGGGTCAGCAATTTGGGTTCTTTTACTGTTTGATTTACCTTGCCATCTCATTAACTGCATGATCCAGGATGGTCACTTGCACATGTATGATGGTTGGAGTTGGCTCTTGACTGGTTGGTCTAGGCAACCCATGTCTGCTCCCTGTGGTTTCTCATCCTCCAGTTGGCCAGACTTGGCTCTTCACATGAAGGTCTTTAGGCAGCATTCCAAGACAGCAAAAGTGGTCTGGGCTCAAAACTCACAAAAGGTAATTTCCGTCACATTCTTTCAGTCATAGTAAACTCAAAGGGCAACCCAGATTCAAGGGGAGACAGAGTGGGAGGACTAGGAAGTGACATTGCAAAGGGGCAGGAATACAGGGATGAAAGAAATTGCTTCAGTCCTGCCCCAGGTGGCTTTCCAGTCAGGCACAATCTGAGAGTTATGGAAGTCGTAAGCCACACAGGACTGTTTATCAGCCTGTAATATATGGGCTTTTATCTTACTAGACAGGAAAATGGGGTTACTGCCAAACCTTTTATATTCTTTTTTTTTTAGATGCTGCTTTAGTTTTCCCAAAGTGATCAGATATCAGGAAACTAAAGTCATTATTGCCTATAGAAACACTACAGAAGACCCAAGTTGGGGTGTTTGTGTGTGTTTGTGCATAACTTTGTACTCAAATATGTAAATTTGCCCAAAAGGCTCTCAACAGCCTAGGGATGGTCCTTGGGATCATGAATAATCATCTTCTACAATGAGCCCAAGGACTCAGTGTCCCTTCAGTTAATGCTGAAGAGGAGAGAAGCTAAGTTGATGGACACTTCAGGGTTTGGCACATACCATGAAGCCAATTTTTCTGGAATTTAATTCCAAGAAAGAGATGTCTCCCCACACTTGAAAAGAGGTTAAATGCCTCTTCAGTCTCATAACAGAAAGGTAGAGGTATGGAGCACAACAGAAAAATACCACGGCCCAGGAAAACACAGCATGCCACAAAGCCCTAGGAGAGACATGTGGGAAGCAGATCTACAGTCATTTTGATCAACAGGTAAGGACAAGCTTTCATATAGAGCCTTGAGGGTATGGAAGCAACTGTAGAAATCCTCCAAAAAGACTTTACAAAACGAAAGAACTTTAAGGATGTGCAGGAGCAAAGGTGAAGGACTTTCCAGATTCCTAATGTAACTAGGTGATGTAGGGCGTTGCCTGCAGCAGCCATCTAATGGCTTTACTTTCCGCTGGCTCACACCACCCTGTCCAGCCTAGAAGACAGGCTCAAGCAAGTTCTATCTTGGCTGGACAAGTCTGACTAGTGAACTAGAAAAACCCGTTTTGCCCTTTCTCCATAACCTCCTATGTCTCGTACCCTAATTGGAAGAGAAAGAAGAGGAGGGAAAATAGGAAGAAGAGCAGGACAATGAAAGGATTCCAAGAGGAGCCAAGTGGCTGGAGGAGCGAGTCTGTGGGGCATTATGAGAACCAGTTCCCTGTGCTCAGCATAGGACAACAAGGGAAGCCATGAAACTTCTGGGGTCATCAATGATAAAGGGAGGTCCAAGTCTTATTTTGTGATTGGACTGTGAGTTATGGTCCTCCTGGAAGTCTTTTCTTCTTTACTAATCTTACTTTCTTGCATCAGTGTCCACTCAATGCTAGCGGCAGCAGGTGGGCCTGGAAAGTTCAGCTGCTTGGAGACCAACAAGTGTCCAGTTGTGCCCCCTCCATCTCACTAACCAGCAAATGGAGGGACAGTGTATCAGGTGCTTGAACAGAGCAGCGCCGAGTAGGCTGGGAGCCAGTGTGTGTGTGTGATGCCCCTCCACCTGTGCCTCAGACATTAGCATATGGATCAGAGAAAGAACAGGTTGTGGGAACACCTGTCAGGGTCTATACCTTAAGAGGTCACGACGTGTGATTCCCTGTTCTGGTTACATTCAAGGAATAGGACACCAGAGCTAGTGTCCAATAAATGTAAAATTACAAGAATAAGAAGGTACAGTTGGGACCCTGACAGCTGGCAGAAGGCCCTTAAGTTAGAGTCTGTCTCTGCAGAGGGCTTTTTCTTGCTGTCATCTTAGTTAAGAGGAGCAATGGGCAGATAATTGGTAATTGTCAGCTGGTTAGGCTTATTCCTTCTTTTTTTTTTTTGGAAACTAGTGAGAGGAAAAATAAAAGGAAAGGGAACCTTCCTAATCAAGACGGAAAACATACAGGTTATTAAAGGATAGATAGTCAGCTCTGACTCATGGGAAAATGTACAACACCGCATGCTGAAAGCTACCAACAGAAAAATAATAACCCTGAAAAAAGTTTGATTCCATGTCTCCAGAATTTGAAGAAAGGAGAGGATAAAAAAGAACAAATGTAAAGTCCCAGAAAATCTTTTTTTCAGAAATAAACAAAAAATGCACACAGTTAAGACAAAATAGGCAAGATTCTCCAACAGAGTATTGGGAGGAATGCCCACTAGACCCATGCAAAGTTCCTCTCCACACCCACCCAAGTGGGCCTGATGTGAAATGAAACAATCAAACACGAATGACAAGAGAATTGGTGAGCCCTGTGGAATTGACATCCCAGGGTGTCTCTCTGGGAGTGAGGATCCCCAGGACCACAATGATCTTGAGGCAAGAGTCTGAAGCCCTGGGACAAGCTTCCATTGGAGCAGTGCTGGCACTCTCACATAAGCAGAGCAGGGAAGGTGGCTCTGAGGTGACACATCAGGAGACTGCCCAGAGCTGCCTGTGAACATTTTCCTGATCTCATGTGACCACAGCCCTGCAGACAGAAACCAATCTTGAACTCAGAAAAGAAGGTGAACACATCTCAGATACATAACTGACAGGGATTCTAGATTTGCTGCAATAGAGACAAGACCATCATTAGAAAGAGCTACACCAATATTTCAAGTGCAAAATGGCAACTCTCAAAACACTATAGGGAAAGAAGATTGCTGGCAAAGCATAGCCAGTACATGCCTGGAAGAAAGCATTATCTTAAATACAGGTGGAATCCCTCCCAATCACATTGACCTAGGAAAGTATTAATAAAATGAGTTCCAGACAATGAAACTACCAAAGTTGAGGAGTAACTTTCATCAACAGAACTGTGAGCAAAGAGAGAGCTCAGAGTCGAGGAAATACATTGAGACTGAAACCAGCACAATTCAAGGACGAGGTCTTTAGTCCTTTGGGCAACTTCTCCCCAGAGCTCAAACCTGCTGGCACAGCCTGAGCAGGACTGGCCTCCACCAGGTCACAGGGCAGATAAGGAGGCTCCCATGAGCTTCCCTGCTCCCTGCTGCTGTGAGGCATCGTGAGGAAGAAGAGTATGGCAGATTCCCAAAGATGAGGACGTGACTCCACCCCGCATCCTCCCAACCACTCCTGTCTCAAGAGCAGCCTATCCCTCTGCCATGGTTCCTCCAGAGCTGCCCTACACATCACCCCACTTTTGACTGCATCTTCTACCATTCCTCATTGACGTCTCCCCCTGTCAAACATCAACTCGCTTTCTCTGGCTTGGGATTCCCACTGGCTGCCACATGTTTCTCTCTCTTCCCCCACCTTAAGATTTTTCTTTGAGCAAGTTGTCTGCACTCACAGCGCCTGCTATTTGCCATGCTTTCACTCCTCATCCTGCCACAACCTGACTTCCATCTTCACCACTTTAGGGAAACTGCAAAGTCTTTATGGCCAAATTCTCAAGGCCCACACAGCTGCCAGCCACAATGTCTTAACCTGTACCTTGCTTGTTCTTCTTGCAGGGTTAGATGCTGCTATTCACTCCTCTCTTACTCCCCATTTTGCTTTCGTGAGTTTATTCTTGCTTCACCCTCCTCCCACCTGCCTCATTGCCCTTTCCCTCTTTTACTAAATGTGTTTTGTGCTCCTAGAAACTTTCTTCAGCCCCTCATCATTATTCTTTGTCCCAGTGAGCTGACGTTTGGGGAAGTTTCACTGGCTATAGAGTTTGGTAATGATCTGGCCAAGGACCTACAAATAACTCAGTTAGGCCCACCTGTAAGCCTCCAGATGAATGACCTGCTATTCCCAGAGGGCACTGTGTCCAGGGGGAAGTCTCTCATTAGGATTTGTTAGTACCTGATGGAAGCGCTCTTCTTTTTTTGTTGTTGTTTTTTGTTGTTTTTTTGTTTGTTTGCTTGTTTTTTGAGTTGGAATCTCACTCTATTATCCAGACTGGAGTGCAGTGGCCACTCCCGGTCACCACAACCTCGACCTGCTGGGCTCTGGCGATCCTTCCACATCAGCCTTCCAAGTAGCCGGAATTACAGGCATGCGCTACCACGCTCGGCTGATTTTTTGATTTATTGTAGAGATGAGGTCTCGCTGTCCAGGCGGGTCTCGAACCCGCGGGCTCAGGCAATCCACTCAACTCAGCCTTTCAAAGGCTTGGGATTACAGGCTGAGCCACCAAGCCTGGCTGGAAGTGCTCTTCTTAAGGATGAGATCACTGAGGCAAATTGCTGTTTCCATATGATGCTATCTAGTAAGAAGTTGTATGCTGCATTTTTCAACATCTAGAGGCATGAGAAATGATGGCACATCTTGTTTTGAGAGACCCTGTCTCTGAGAAGCCCCTCTGCAGTCCTGGTAAACATAAGGCAGCAGTAGCCCTGCTGAGATTTCCTCATCTGCTGATACAGGGTGTCCAGAGGGGCTCAGAGTCATTCTCCATGGGAAAGACTGCAAGATCTTGTGGCAACATTGGTTTTCAGATTGTGAGTGCAACATTCCTAGTATAATATCAGGAAGAAAAACTGATTCAGGGGCATGTTGTGGCCAGGGTGCATCTAGGGAAATTGCATGATGCACATTTGAGGGCAGCAGCTTATTTATATGGTGCTCATATTGTTACTGAGGAAGGATCCTTAATGCCTGTACTCCCGACTCTACACATCATTCTCCCCTCCCCTCCCACACACACTAGGTGCAAGGAGGTTGGTGAGGGACAAACAAATATACAGTTGCAGCAACTGGATTAGGCCTGGCCCAAGAGGAAACATTAATCAGGGCATCAGGAAACCAGAGTTCTATTCTAAGTTCAGTTTGCAACGTCTCTGTGGCTTTGGGCAGTCACTTCCCTATTTTGAACCTTGGGGCTTTTCCTCTGTAAATGAAGAAGCTGAACTACGTGATCTCTAAAATTCATCTCAGTTCTTCATCTCATGAGACTTTTAATATAAATTAAGCAACATTAGCAACTGGGATTAGAAAAGCTGCATTAATTCACTTAGCCACTGGAGGGAGATGTGCAATCATTACACAGTTAAAATTTTACTTTATTGCTTTATTTTTTATTTGGCCACTAGAAGGCATTCCTGGACTGCACATACAGCTCACTGAGACAAGGGGAAGGAATTGGATTGCTCCATTTTCCCAACCACCAATACTTATCAGAGACAAAAGTGGCAAGCCACCTTTTCCAATTTAACAATATTTGTCAGCAAAATTGTAAGGAGTTATTTTCACATGCTATAAGATATATTAAGAAAGAATGCTCAAAAGAAAAGTAATTTTCTAACCCTTGTGTTTGCTAATTATGACTACAAGCAACATTTGTGTTAGTTTTACTCACATGCTATCATTTGCAAATTATTAAAAATATACTTATTTTGTTCATATCAGAATTATTTTTATCAAGGAAAAATTAGATACTAGCCCCAAATCCAAAGACAGGGAGTATTATGGTTCTTTTATACAGTAATCATCATCAAAAATAAAATTAACTTGGAAAAATGAAGAAAGGGATATTTATATATTCTTGAGTAAAATATGAAAATAAATTTAAATTGTTATCCTTCAAGGTTAACTATACCCATTTAAAAAGATAAAGAAATGGAACAAGATTTTTGTTGTATTGTTGATAAGATTATTTTTCTCTTTTTAATGCCATATGTTTAGAAAATAGTCCACTATGAACTAGTATCACTTTTGTATTTAAAAAAGAAAAAAATAGGGGAAAAATTTCTGCCCCCTTTCTAGTGGATTTTACTGATAAATCATCTCTGTATTTCTGGCATCAGAAAACATCGAATACACTTGATGTTGCCCATTTCTGGGCTACACTCTAAAAATTCCTGTAGTGGAAGACTTCCTCCTCCCTCATCTAACCCAATATGGGTTTGTTTAGCTCTGATAATGGTAGCATTTCTGACTAAACCCATTTAGCTGATCAGTCTTGCCTTCTGACAGAGTCCGTGTCAGACTTCACCAGTTTAAGGACAGGTATCACCTTCTTCCCTCTCCTACAGGGGCTCTCCGCTCTGTCCTGAATAACCATCATTGAGTCATTTATTCAGTTAATAATTAGGATATATAGCTTGTGTTATACCCTGAGATTTAGCCATGAGCAGAGCTCGGGGTCGATTGAAAGGACACATGTTAATAAAAGGCGTCATGTGCCACAATGGGGCACACAGGGGCCTGGGCTGCACTGAGAAGGATGTTTTGCTGGAGGGACATGGGAGATCAGGAAGGCTGCTCCAGAGTATCACCTTGAAACTGAGAACTGGGAAGAGTAAGAGGGAAACGAGGACTAGGTGAGGGTATAGGGGAGGAAAGCTCCAAGAAAGTAGATTGTGCTTAGAAAGACAAGATGCACCATCCTTCACTTCTCATGAGTCCTGCTTTGGCATGGTCACTTCATCTTGCAAACTGCTTGAAGGCAAAGACTGTTTTATTAAAATTTTGATTCCCCCTCTGTCTACCCTAAACACCTAGCCCAGCACATGGAGCATAGGTAGACTTCATGGATTTATTTTAGATGAGTGAATAAAGGAATACGATAATCCTCATGCTATTTGAACCCTTGTGCTATCTTGTGAGTGGTGAGTACAGAAGAAATGCCATTTGCCTCTGTTTAAATATGTCTTCATTTTTCTTGCCTCTTTAAATGTAGAAATCAAGACTTTGTGATGACTTAGAGCTTCAAGATACCACAAAATGTACAATCATTCTCATGTACTTGACTGTGGTTTTCACGATGTTATTGATGTCCATTGTCCCATAACACAATTATCCATCTTCCTTTTCTTCCATTTCAATTAACTAATTTATTTCCAGGAGGGGAAAGGAACAAATTATGTAAAATCTGTAAGTAAGATTTCCTAAACCCTCAGCTTCTCTCTCTAGTATTAGCCATTGTTTCTACTTTCACAAGTGTTTGCTGTGCTTTGAAAGTGCCCCTTTCAAAATTCAAGTGTTACCAATGTTATGGTATTAAAAGGTAGGGACTGAAATCAGTCATTAGGCCATGGGGGATAATTTCTTGTGAATGGGATTAGATGGGATTAGGTGCCTTTAGGAAAAGGTACAATGGCTGGGCAGTGGCTCACACCTATGATACCATCACTTTGGGAGGCAGAGGTGAGAGGATTCCACGAGTTCAAGGATCTGAGACCAGCCTGGGTAACTTGACTAGACTTTGTCTCTACAATGAATTAAAAAATTAGCCAGGCATGGTGGCACGTGCCTGTGGTTCCTGCTACTTGGAAAGCTGAGGCAGTAGAATCACATAACCCCACAGCAGGTTGAGGCTGCAGTGGCTGTGAGCATGCCACTGCACTCCAGCCTAGTTGACAGAGACTCCGACTCAAAAAAAGAAAAAACAAAAAAAGGTCCAATGGGATAGACAGAGTGACTCATGCCTGTAATTCCAGCACTTTGGGAAAACCTAGGCAGGCGGTTCATTTGGGCTCTGGAGTTTGTGACCAGTCTTAGCAACACAGTGAGACTTCATCTCTACAAAAAATAAATAAATAAATAAATAAACAAACAAACATGGCTGGTCATGGTAGTGTGTCTGTATCCCCAACTACTCAGGGTGCTCAGGTGGAAGGTTCACCTGAACCCAGGAAGACAGGCTGCAGTGAGCCAGGAGTATGTCACTGCATTTTAGCCTGGGCAATATCCTGAGATCCCAACAACAGCTACAACAAAATAGTGATGGTAGAAGTTTGCCCTCCCACCTGCTGCCATGTGGGGGTACAGCACTGCTCCTCTCTGGGGGATGCAGTGCTCAAGGCACCATCTTGGAAGCAGCGATCAGACCCTCACTAGACAGTGAACCTGGCAGCTCTTTGATTTGGGGGTTTCCTAGGCCCCAGAACTATGAGAAAATAGACTTTTACTCTTTATAAGTTACCCATCCTGTGGTATTCTATTTAAAAAGCATCAAATTATCCTTTTGGAAAAAATCTGTGGTGTACAAATGTGCATGTGTGCGCTTTCTTTCCACAGGTTGGAGCAGAGCAGGCATGAGCATTGGCTAAGAATTCATTCAGGAGGAAACAGACAACTTGTGCATTCTGGTCATGCAGGGCAGTTTCTGAAACAGTGAGTTCTGCTGAGGAAGGAGGGTACAGGATGGAATCTACACAGTTAGGGAAAGGGAAGTATTCATTCTCCATGTGCTCCTCTAGATTGGGGAAGGGACAAAGGACTTGCTTGTTTGATGGGTGCTAAATGTTCTAGTTCTGTATTCAACAACAATAAAGTAAAATTTAACTCTGGAACAATCTGTTTGGTTGCCCAGGAGTTTACCAAAAATTAAGAACAAGAGGGCGAGGTATAAACAATACATGGATTTCTCTTTCAAGTTGCTTTTAATATTACCACAGTGCTAAGTTTTACAATGCAATAGACAACACTGACACTCAGAAAACTTACAAATTAATTAGCTAAAAGAGATCAATAAAAATATCCAACAGAGACGGTAACAAGATGGAGACGGCATAGGTGGACTTGTGAGATTCTCCGAATGTGAGTTCCCAAAAAGACTCTTGCTTTTCTTCCCCCATCCCCCAGCCCACCACCAGCCATGCTGGTCGGAGGCCTGGGGACCTTTGGTCCCACACAGGGCCGGATATTGCGGCCCCCTGCAGCTGCTGTTCCACCACGTGTGTGGGAGTCGCGGGTCTCAGCTAGCTCTTTGACTACACCGTCTTTCACCTGGCACCCAGCACCAAGCTGCTGGTCACTCAGAGAGGCTCTGGGTGCCCGCCTCTCAGAGACACTGGTCCCATTCCTGGCTGAAGTAACCTGTGGGGGGCCCAGGGCCACTCTCGCCACTCACCGCCTGCCCTTTAGAGCTTTGGAGCTCTGGAGCTCTGGGCCCACCCTGACTGAGGCACTCAGCACGTGACCCCAAACTGGGGACCCAGACAAGTGGAGAGAAACGGATCTGCAAAAACTGCCTTGGCCATTCTCCAGGCAGAGACTTCCATTGCCCCACCCACCTATCAACAAACCCTACCTCAGTTCCTAAGGTAATGTCACAAAACAAGAGACAAAGCCCCACCCCTACGCTGAATCAGACAAAAGCAAACCCCAGGAAGCCAACTAAAATAAAAAAATAATAAATAAACCCAAACTGTGAGTAAATCTAGCTGCCTGCAACAAAAAACAAAGGGGAGAGGCCGGAAATCAGAGCTGAAGTGACTTTAGTCTGATCGCTTATTTTGACTTATGATTTTATCATTTTGACTATTTGTTTTGATCATGTTTGTTGTTTGCCTTCTGACTTACACTGTTTCTTGATTTTATTGGTCTGTCTCTATATAGCTATCAGTATTCTTTAGGTAATCTTTCTTATGTGCCTTTTTTCACTTCTTTCCAGCCTTGTGTCTCTTTCTCACCTGATAGTTGTATGTATGTCTGTTTTCCCTCTCACTCTTCTCTCTTTCTAACTTCCTATTGCCCCCCTTTCTCCATTAGTTTCCTCTTTTATACCCCCCTTTTTAATCTAGGGACCAAGACTACATACTGCTGAATGGACAGATTGTAAGGCAGAGGGAAATAGGTTACAGTGTGCTCGTACTCCTGTTTGTGGATGCTAGAATCAGCACATACATTCTGAACCACAGCTTCTCCCTCAATTAAACCTCAAAATTGCAAAAAGTACAGATTGCAGCCTACACTTCAAACTCAAAAGTGAACAAAGCCAGAAGACTCTTATAAGGAAGAACAGGATATTGCAGAAGACAAATAAAAGCAACCCCACCTTCCCTCAAAAACAGAATTAAATAAGGGGAGGGAAAGGGGGGGAGAGAGAAAAAAATCTACACAAATGAAGAAAAACCAAAAGAAGAGTATGGGTTTCTCCCAGACCCCTGGGAGGGCAGACACTGAGAAAACTCACTTTGGAATGCAAACAATGAAGAGCCCCCAGAATGAAGGCTCTCAAACTACAAACCTAGATATCAAGACATTAATGGAGAGATTAAAAAGAATTGAGGAGACACAAGAAGAAACTAGGAAGGAGCTGATATCTGAGATAACAGTAATAAAGAATACTGTGAATGAAATAAATAACAAACTGATAAGCATGGAAAGCAGAATTGCCCAAGCAGAAGAAAGAATCTCAGAGCTTGAGGACCAAAATATAGAAATAACCCAAACTCTTAAAAACACAGAAAATAAGCTCAAAAAGACAGAACAAAGCCTTCAAGAGATGAGCGATTATGTCAAGAGACTGAACTTAAGAGTAATTGGCCTTCCTGAGGCAAAAAGAGAGACAGAGACCACACTGGAACAAACTTTCCATCAGATCATTTAAGAAAACTTCCCTTATCTAATCAGTGATGCAAAAATTCAAACACAAGAGACTTAGAGAACCCCTACAAGACAACAAATGAGAAGACCAACTCCTAGACACATAATAATTTGCCTAAACAAAGTAGGCATAAAAGAAAAAATCCTAAAGGCAGCAAGAGAAAAAGGCCAGATCACGTACCATGGAAACCAATCAGAATAGCAGTAGATTTATCTACAGAAAACCTGCAAGCAAGGAGAACTTAGAGCCCTATCTTTTCAAAGTCTTAAAAGATAAACAATTTCAACCAAGAATAACCTACCCAGCCAAGCTAAGCTTCATCAGCGAGGGAGAATTAAAATATTTCCCGGATATCCAATCCCTAAGGACTTATGCTGTCACCAAACCACCTCTACATGATACATGATAAGAAAGTACTAAACACAGAAGAAAAGGAAAAAAGAACAATGTTCTTCACAAGAGTACAGAGAAAAGAATAAAATATACATGAACCAACCCCAAAACCAAAAGAAAGACCAATAAAAAAAAACCAAGTGGAAGAACAACAACTCTATAAGAACTCTATGATAGGGACGAACTCTCACATTTCAATACTTAGCCTGATTGTGAATGAACTAAATGCACCACTGAAAAGGCACAGAATGGCAAAATGGATAAAATATCACCAGGCAAAAATATGTTGCCTTCAAGAGACCCATCTCACTAGAAAGTTCATACACAGATTCAAAGTAAGAGGATGGGAAACAAATTTTCAGATAAATGGAACACAAAAGAAAGGAGGAGTCGCAATCCTAATTTCAGACAAAATACCATTTCAGCTATCAAAAATTTAAAAAGATACAGAGGAGCCGGGCTTGGTGGCTCAGCCTGTAATCCCGCGCCTTTTGGAGGCTGAGGTGAGTGGATTGCCTGAGCCCGTGGGTTCGAGACCCACCTGGGCAGCGAGACCTCATCTCTACAATAAATCAAAAAATCAGCCGGGCGTGGTAGCGCATGCCTGTAATTCTGGCTACTCGGAAGGCTGAGGCAGAAGGATCGCCGGAGCCCAGCAGGTCGAGGCTGCGGTGGCCGGGAGCGGCCACTGCACTCCAGTGTGGGCGACAGAGTGAGACTCCAACTCGAAAAAAAAAAAAAAGATACAGAGGGCCACTACATAATGATAAAAGGTTCACTCCATCAACAAGAAATATCTATCCTAAACATATATGCATCCAACATAGGTGCGCCAACTTTCATAAAGCAACTTCTAGGAAAACTAAAGAAAGATATTGACTCTAACACCATCATAACTGGGGACTTTAAAACCCCACTCACAACCTTAGACAGATCATCAGGAAAAAATCAGCAAGGAGATCCGGAATCTCAGTGTGACTCTGGACCAAATGGACTTAATTGATACCTACAGAACACTCCATCCAAAGACCACAGAATACACATTCTACTCATCACTGCATGGAGTGTATTCTAAGATCGACCACATAATTAGCCATAAATCAAGCATAAGCAAATTTAAAAGGACCAAAATTCTACCATGCACCTTCTTGGACCACAGTGGAATAAAAATAAACATTGACACCAACAAGATCCCCCCCAAACCCACAAAGACATGGACACTAAACAGCATGATGCTAAACAACTCCCAGGTCAATGATGAAATCAAAACAGAGATCAAAATATACCTGGAAACAAATGAAAATGAAGAAACATCTTACCAAAATCTCTGGGTCACCTTAAAAGCTGTAGTAAGAGGGGAACTTATATCCTTACAAACACACATGAAGAAAATGGAAGGAACACAAATTAACAGCCTAACAAGCCACCTAAGGAAGCTGGAAAAGCAAGACCACAAAAACCCTAATTTCAGCAGAAGAATACAGATCACCAAAATAAAAGCCGAAATTCAGGACATAGAAGACAAAAAGATAATACAAAAAATCAATGAAACAAAAAGCTCGTTCTTTGAAAAGATAAACAAGATCGATGGTGCCCTAGCTAGACTGACCAAGAAAAGACAAGAAAAAAAATAAATAAGCACAATAAGAAACACAGAAGATGAAGTCACATCTGACCCTGAAGAAATACAAAAGATCATTAGAGACTACTACGTACAACTGTATGGAAACAAACTTGAAAACCTTAAGGAAATGGAGGATTTTGTGACTTCACACAACCTACCTAGGTTGGAACAAGAGGAAATTGAGACACTAAATAGACCAATAAGAATCAAGGAAATTGACTACATAATAAGAAAACTACCTACAAAAAAAATCCCATGGTCCAGATGGCTTTCCAGCAGAATTCTACAAGACATTTAAGGAGGAGATGATACCAATCCTACTGAAGGTATTCCAGGCGATTGAAAAAGATGGAACTCTTCCCAAATCATTTTACGAAGCTGATATCACATTGATACCCAAGCCAGGTAAAGATCCAACAAAGAAAGAGAACTACAGGCCAATATTTTTGATGAACATAGGTGCTAAAATTCTCAACAAGATCCTAGCAAACCAGATTCAACAATACATCTCAAAAATCCTCCATCATGACCAAGTGACTCCATTCCTGGAATGCAAGCCTGGTTCAACATTTGTAAAACCATAAATGTAATTAAATACATCAACAGATGTCAAAACAAAACCCACATGATTATATCATTAGATGCAGAAAAAGCTTTTGATAAAATCCAGCACCCCTTCTTGATAAAAACCCTCGAACATCTAGGCATACGGGGAACATACCTCAAAATAGTAAAAGCCATCTACGAGAAACCCACAGCCAGCATACTCCTAAATGGACAAAAATTGGAACCACTTCCCCTGAAAACTGGAACAAGACATGGATGCCCACTCTCAGCCCTCCTGTTCAACATAGTTATTGGAAGTCCTGGCTTGAGCAATCAGAGAAAAGAAGGCAATCAGGGGTATCCAAATAGGAAAAGAGTAAGTCAAGTTATCTCTCTTCGCAGATGATATGATTGTGTACCTTGAAAACCCAAGATAATCTGTGAAAAAACCTCCTTACTCTGATAAAGGCCTTTGGAAAAGTCTCAGGATACAAAATAAATGTGTAAAAGACAATCGCATTTCTTTACACCAATAATAAACAAACAGAAATTCAAATAAAAAGCACAATTCCATTAATAATAGCCACAAAAAAAATGAAATACCTTGGCATCTTCCTAACCAGAGATGTGAAAGACCTTTACAATGAAAATTACAAAACACTGCTCAAAGAAATCAAAGATGACACAAACGAATGGAAAAATATCCCATACTCATGGATTGGAAGAATCAACATTGTGAAGATGTCCATCTTACCTAAGGCAATCTACAAATTCAATGCAATACCCATCAACTTACCAGCAACATTCTTCTCAGACCTAGAAAAAACAACCCAGAAATTCATATGGAAACACAAACAACCAAGAATAGCCAGAACAATGCGCAGTGAAAAAAAACAAAGCAGGTGGCATCACATTACCACACTTCAAACTTTACTATAAAGCTACAATCATCAAAACAGCTTGGTATTGGTATAGAACAGGCATATAGATCAATGGAATAGAATTGAGATTCCAGAAGCAAAAACTCAATTTCTCAACCATCTCATCTTTGACAAAGCCTCCACCACCTACCACTGGGGAGAGGAGAACCTACTCAGTAAATGGTGCTGGGAAAACTAGCTGACCACATGCAGAAGATTAAAACAGAACCCCTATTTATCCCGATACACAACAGTTAACTCCAAATGGATCAGAGACCTAAATGTAAAACCTCAAACTATAAGAACCTTAGAAAATGAAGGACACACCCTCATGGAAATCGAAACTGGCATCCAATTCCTGAACAAAACCCGAAACCCACAGCTCATAAGAGAGAAGATAGACAAGTGGGACCTTATTAATCTGACAAGCTTCTGCAAAGCCAAAGAAACCATCAAGAGAGCAGGGAGACAGCCTACAGACTGGGAAAAATTATTTGCCAACACCAGTTCTGACAAAGACTTAACATCTTGGATCTACAAAGAACTCAAACATGCTGAAAAGAAAAAAACAAACATCCCATTATAAAATGGGCAAAAGATATGAACAGACACTTCACAAAGGAAGACATCCGAGCAGCCAACAGACACATGAAGAAATGTTCAACCTCACTAATCATCAGGGAGATGCAAATCAAAACCACACTGAGATACCACCTAACTCCAGTCAGAATGGCAATTATCAGCAACTCAAAAAATAACAGCTGCTGGAGAGGGTATGGCGAAAAGGGAACACTTCTACACCGTTGGTGGGAGTGTAAACTAGTGCAACCTCTGTGAAAAGTAGTGTGGTGATTCCTAAAATCTCTAAATATCAACCTCCCATATGACCCCACAATCCCCCTACTGGGAATATATCCTGAAGAACTCAAATCACTGTATAAAAAAGATACCTGCACACATATGTTTATTGCAGCATTGTTCACAATAGCAAGAACCTGGAAGCAACCATGCTGCCCATCAAAAGAGGACTGGATTAAAAAAATGTGGTACATATACCTGATGGAATATTATGCAGCCATAAAGAAGAACAAAATCATGAATTTTGTAGCAACCTGGATTGAACTAGAGTCTATAATACTGAGTGACCTCTCACAGAAACAAAGATCCGAGTATCACATGTTTCACTCATATAATGGACCTTGAACATCCAATGTAATACTATAAGAAAATGACTGACAGTCGTGGGAAACTATAGTGGGGGAAAGAGATGGGATTAAAGGTAGCAAATATCTGTCTGGGGACGGGGAATTACCTCTTATCAACAGGGTGCCTGAATGAAATGCATTTGTATACCGAACCCTTAACTCTACCCACAACATCATAATAAAAAATATTGATTAAAAAAAATGAAAGAAAATATCCCACAGGTAAGTTCAAAATTTGAAATTTATTACTATAGGTAACTGGAAACTTGGTAAATATTTTAACTAATCACAAACTTAATACTAATCAAGAGCACAGTGTGGGTGTAGACTGAATTCATAAACATCTCTTTATTTAGCAATACTACCTACTCACTGTAATTATAAGTGAGTACTTTAAAATAAGAATTTCCAAATAAAGTGTTTTTGAGAGGATTAAAAAGTTTTTTTGTCATACAACAGTCAGTATTAGCAGCTTAAATATTTAATCAGGAAGAGACAAGGCTTAAAGGACACAGGGTATAATGCTGGGCTTCAGCTACTTGAAAGGTCATTTGAAAGAGCACATAGACTCAAGTGACATTATTGCCAAGAACAGAACTCATTCAGAGAATAAAATGTACTAGGTACTATGGTTTCGCAGTGTCCCTTAAAATTCATGTGTTGACAACAAAATCCCCAACTCAACCGTGTTGGGAGACAGGGTTTTTGGGGAGATGTTTTGAGAGTTCTGCCCTCATGAGTGGATTAAACTCTCTATAAAAAGGACCTGTGAGAGTAGACAGACCCTCTCTTGCTCTTCCCTTCTTTTGGCATGTGAGAAACAGAGATCCTCTACTGCAGAGGATATAGCAATTAAGGTGCCACCCTGCAAGGAGAGGCTGGGTCCCTCATCAGACACCAAACCTACCAGCACCTTGTTCTTGGACTTCCCAATCTTCTGAACTGTGAGAAATAACTTTCTACTATTTATATAAATTACCCAGTCTCAGACATTCTGTTGTAGAAGCACAAAACAAAATAAGACACTACAAAACCAATTTTTATTCAGCATATCAACAAAATTACAAATAGAGCTACCCCTCAGTAGGTGGTCTGTCAACTAAGAAGTACCAATAAACATGAGACAATGATCATGAGACAGGAACAATAAACTATGATAAAAGAGTACATGTTACTACTGGAGCAAGACAAAACTTACATAACTAGACAACAATAAGATATTTATTTTATTACAAATTTTTCATTGTATTTTAAAAAATCTCCTCTCCATTCAGTTAGGGATCTGGTTCTGTCTCACACCTGAAGGCGGTTTATGTTAAGGCAGACAAAATAATTGACTTTGGCTCTAAAAGCATAAGCTGAAAGGAGAACTTGTAGGTTCTGCAGAAAAGGTAAAAGAGAAAAGACATTTCCCAGTAAAGAGTTCTATTTATTTATTTTTAAATGAGGAAGCAAGGCAGGAGTGGGTGGAGAAGATGACTTCAGTATTAGAAAGAAGCAGCATTGCAGAATTTTCCTACCCCTGTACTACCCAAATTATAAAGGCCAATGAAAAATGACCAAAAGCAATCAAACAAGGAAAGGAAAATCACCTAATACAATAAAGAAACTGGTGACCCAAGGAGGAAAAACAAGAAGATCTGGAGCAAAAGAGACAGCGAAAACAGTTAGTTCCTAACCCATATTTCAGCCCCATCTTCCATAGCCACCTCCAAATCCTCAGAATTTTCACTAATCTACCCAAATGCATAGAAAAGCAAACTGACATTGAAAGGTATTTTTACCTGTTCCTCTCTCTACTGGTGACTGGTGGAAATAAATTCTGGGAAGAAAGACCAGAAACAAGGCAGAGGTCCTTTGGGTGTGAAATTTCTCTAACAGAAGGCAAGGCTACACAGGGAATTGGGAAACAAGCCAATACACAGGGAAGTCCTCAAGGTCCTCACACCTAGGAGAGTGATCTGCACCCAAGCGTTCTCATCAACCCTCAAACCCCTCAACTGGTCTTTCCCTCTATCACATCTCCATTCCCTTGGGCTACCAAGACACTTGTTGATGTTAATGCCCTTCAATCAGAGACCACCAAGAACACACCTGAGCTTGAACAAGGCAGGTTTATATTTGGTTGAGTGAGGGAGGACACACACTAAAGGGAGCTGTAGAATATCTACCTAAGAGATTGCCAGAAAGGACTTAGAGAACTTGGAGTTGTGTTAGGTGATGATATGGGGAGGGACAAGGAAACTAAGCAGTGTTCTGGATTGGATTTTGTCAGGAAGCAGGAGTAATTATGTAATTCTAGGTGGTCTTAACAAATCCTATCTGGAAGGACATAACAGTCTTAAACTTTAATGGTTAAAGCTGTCATTGGTGAAGAAGGTCAGAGCTGTAGTTAGTGAGGAAGCAGCAGCCACTCATCCTTGTGAGGATAAAGAGACAGGTGGGGATTTGAACAATGTTCATGCTTTTTTTGTACTCAGTGATCTTGTTTTTGTCCTGAACAGTAGTCGATCATACTCAGTGATCTATCAGAGACACAAAGAACAGAGCATCATATACTCTCACTCATAAGTCAACCTTGAACAATTATAATACTATAAGAGAGGGATTGGCAGTAGTGGGAAATTATCAAAGGAGGTGGTTGGGATTAGCAATTGAGGGAAACTGCTAAGGAAGGTAAGGGCACACCTCATCAATGAGGGTATCTTCATAATCAACATTTGTATTCCTAACCCTGAATTTTACTCCATATCTTTATAATAAAAAAAGAGAGATGTGGTGATTTGAACCATGTTTATGCTTTGTCTGTGCTCAGACATGATTATGCAGTGATCTTGTTTTCATCTTGATGAGTATGAGAACAAAGTAGTCTTGTCTGATACAGATGTTCTGTGAAATTTATGTTCACAGGGGAACACAAACATCTAGCTTCTAAAGCCAGGTCAGCTCCTGTCTATCAGAGACTGCTCTATTTTTTCCTCAGAGGAATACAAAATACCCAGTGGTCACCTTATAGGCTCAACAAAAAAACAAATGTTTGTCAGATGAGCTGGGAAGAAAATCAATATGTCATCCATCAAATAATGACACAAAATTCAAAAACAATTTTAACTACATTTAAAAAACAATACCAAAAACAAAATAAATTAAGAGAAAAACAACTTGTATGACAAAAAAGATTACAGTCACAGTCGAAGGACAAAGGAGAAAGTGGGAAAGGATATGTGCAACTTACATCATAGTCAAAGGACAACTATCTCGAATATACAAATCATTCTTATAAATTTACAGGGAAACATATCAACAATATACTGAAAAACAAAATTATATACACAGAGGTTTCATAGGAAAATAATTAAAATCAGATTTCAAACATAAGAAATGTTGTCCAACATGACTCATAAAAGATAAGTGCAAATTAAAACTACAATAAGAAGTCAACTCTCACCTGTCAAAGGTCAATAATTTATTCAACTTGTGTGTCTGTTTGGAAATAACTAATACATTTCTGGAAGTAATGTGAACTGGTGTAACTCCTGCAGAAGGGAAATTTGGTACTATCTAAAATGGTTCCTCTCTCTCTCTGCTGTGTGTGTGTGTGTGTGTGTGTGTGTGTGTGTCTTTTTCTCTCATTGCCCACCTACAATGAGCCCATGGATTTTATATAGTCAATTTGTTTTAATTGATTGTTTTCATTATTATTTTCTTATGTCTATGTTCTATTTTTGACCATCGAGAACACTTTTGACTCAATCCATTACTCTTTGATAACTTCCTAGCTTTTGTCCTTTTGACTCAATCCATTATGCTTTGATCACTTCCTAGCTTTCTGGCTTGTCAGATCTGGATTTAGGCATTCTTTTAAGGAACTTTGATTTCTTATCCTTTAAATAACTTTGATTTGTTTTACTGAAGACTAGTATTGAGAGGAAAACATGCTCGTTTGGGGCAACTCATTGCTATTAGATTGCTATTACATCAAAAAAAATTTTTTTTTTTTTTGAGTTGGCGTCTCACTCTGTCACCCAGACTGGAGTGTAGTGGCCGCTCCCGGCCACTACAGCCTCGACCTGCTGGGTTCTGGCGATCCTTCTGCCTCAGCCTTCCAAGAAGCCAGAATTACAGGCATGCACTACCACACCCGGCTGATTTTTGATTTATTGTAGAGATGAAGTCTCGCTGCCCAGGCAGGTCTGGAACCCACGGGCTCAGGCAATCCACTCACCTCAGCCTCCCAAAGGCGTGGGATTACAGGCTGAGCCACCGAGCCCGGCCATCAAAAAAATTTTTAGCACAAAAAGAAAATAATCCATTACATAGCAATGAAAACAATCAGTACACCAACTGCTTGATATAAAAATTGGCAATTTAGCCAGACGTGGTGGCTCACATCTGTAATTCCAGCACTTTGGGAGCCCTAGGCATTAAGATTACCTGAGCCGAGGGGTTTGAGGCAAGCCTGGGTAACTTAATGAGACTTTGTCTCTACAATAAATTAAAAAATTAGCCCAGCATGGTGGTGCCTGTCTGTAGTATCAGCTACTGGGAAGGCTGAGGCAGAAGGATCACCTGAGCCCAAAGTCAAGGCTGTGGTAGCCATGAGAGAGCCACTGCACTCTAGCCTGGATGACAGAGTGAGATGCTGACTCAAAAAATGGCAATTTAAAGGAAAAACAAATAAGCACTTATGCTAACATTTCTCTATGAGTTATAAGAACAAAATAGTTCTAGATTATGAGGACAATTGCTGTCACAAGAATGAAGTGTTTAAAAAGTATCCTTTTCAAAGCCTGATTTCAAAAGTGTTCAGGCAAGAATATTAATGCTTTTCATCATCTGTCACCAGCCAAATGGAATTTATCATAGAATCAATAAAATTGGGTAACAGACATTGGGAACCTCTTTTGTGAAGAGACATGAAGGATGCCTCACCTTCTGTCAAGCATCCTTAGCCCAGAAGTTACATATGGATTCACCAAACGTGTAGAGCTTACTTCCCTTGCAAGAAATACAGGAGATGGAGGGATAGGAAGATGGCAGCCAAGTCAGTCAGGCTATGTGAGTCCCAGTGTGAGTGAGTGTGTGTTTGGAAAATTTTGTATAACTGTTGGTGAGTGAGTGGCTGACTGAGTGAGGGCTATGGAACTAGAAGCCAGGGCTCTCCTGGTACAGTGAATGGTGCCACAGCTGCTGGGCTTGGAGTCTAACATTTACTGGGATGAAGAATTCAAGTGCCACTTTTAAAATCAACAAAACCCATCCTGGGAAGAAATTGCTGGGAGAGACTGATTAGGTGGGGGCTTGTGAGCAAGTGGCCAGGGCTCTGGTGCAACAGCTGGTGTTTCAGGTTCTCTGTTTGGTCCCTGGCTCTTCCCAGGTTGCAGAAAATGAATGCCATTTTTTAAAACTGACAAATGTTTCCTGTGAAGAAGCGGCAGGGAGAGAATACTGCCCCAGGCTCTGTCTCATCACTGCAGCAGGAAAGACTGCCAGATCCAGGCTTTGCCTCACCACTTCAGTGCCTGGGTGGGAACTAGCAGCAGGGACCCTGGAGGGAGTCCAGAGGCAGAGTCCCATAGAAGAGGAAAATAGAGGCACCCTGCCACCATCTGGAAGGTGAGGCAGGAAAGTGCTCTGACTTGCTCACAAAGGAGCAACAGACCTGATCTCTGGAACTGGTCAATCAACTACTCAGAGGTTGATCATGACCCAGAGGGAATATTTTGAAAGCACAAACTTCTGAGGGACCTGATAAATGCTGAGACCCAGGCTCCATAACCCTACCCTGCTCCAGCTGTGGTATAAATGGTGTGGCCAGAAAGGGATGAGGAAGGACTCCAAAAATATCAGTGGAGAGTTTGGGGCTGACCCAAAACACCCTCCTCTCCAGCAACCCTCTGAACATCAGACCCACATAGCTGGGTCATGACTGAGAGGGACATCAGTAACAATAGGAGATCTCTATTCTAGGATAGGCCTGACTGGGGCTCCCCCCATGTGTACATACCTGGGGAAGAGACAATTATGCACCCCTCCCCAGTGGAGGAGATCTCCCTGACCATATAAGAGTGGAAGAAGACTCCAGCCCCACCCACCTGCATTGCCCCTCCTCCTTCCCTGATGAGGACACTGTGTAGAGAGTGAAAGAGGTGGAAGCTCTGCAGTAGGGATCAGATGAGAGGAACAATTACAGAGCCTACCATAAGAGGGCAGGACTTTTCTTAATTTGTAATTTTTCTTTTATTTATTTTTTATTTTTTACTTGTTTGTTGGTTCATTTTTTAAAATAATATTTTGTGCATAAATTTGTATATGAGGGTTTGATCTGCATCTCTCCAATTTTTTTCTTTTCTTTTTCAGTTTCTCTTTTCTTTTTTGTTGTTTTCTGTTTAGGTGTGTACTGAATGATTGAGTGTTCATATTTCAATTTTGCTTTTGCTTTATTTTGGCTCTTTTGATCTTCTGTTATTATTTTTTATTTTTTATAGTTTAAGGTGTGTGTCAATATATGTGTGAGGGTTCCATCTGAATTTCTTTTTCTTTTTCCCCTGGTCTTTCTTCTCCATTCATTTTGTTCTAGATGTGGGTGTTTCTGTTCAATTTTCTTGATTTTCTGTTGTTGTTTGCTTTCTTTCACTTTGTTGCTATTCCATTTTGTTTTGGGGAGTATGTGTATGTTTGTATGGTGTGTGTGTGTGTGTGTGTGTGTGTGTGTGTGTGTGTGGTGTGTATGTGTGTGTGTGTGCATGTGTGTGTGTGTTTTCAATTGTTTTTTTTGCATTGGTTTCTGTTTTGCATTATCTTATAGAGTGGAGGTTGGGAGTGGTTCTCAGGGAACACATAGTACAATCAGGGAACATTGTAGTCTGCAAGTAGTTTCTGAGTCCTTGCATCTCATCCCCTACTTTATTTGACTTTCAAAAACAATAAAAGACAGAAAAGCTTCCAACCTACTATTTTATTTCAAAATAAAATAAATCAAGAGCAGGGAAGAATAAATGACTGAACAAGCATCGGAAGGGACAGCCTCTCCCACTGACATAGAATAACAGAACTAAAGAGAAAAACAAAAGATCTGTTGCAAATGAAGAAAAAACAAAGGAAGACCACAGACAATTTTAAGTGTAGCAAAGAGAAAACTCCTGAAAAATCAGAACTTGGTGCCCAAAAATGGAAGCCACCAATGGCTGGTTCCTGAATACAACAGAGATTAGAGAATAGTTGGAAAGCTTGAATAAGACTCAATAAAGACAAGATGCAACACTGAAATAACTTGTAAAAGAGATTTGTCAATACAAAACTTTCATCCAGGAAATAAATAACAAGATGATAGGCATGGAAAACAGATTTAATCTAGCTGAAGAAAGAATCTCAGATCTTGAAGACCAGAACATGGAAATAACCTGATCTGTAAAAAACAAAGAAAGAAGATTCAGAAAGAAAGAAAAATGCATACAAGAGATGTACAATTATATCCAGAGGCCAAAAGTATGCCTGGTTGGTATTCAGGAAGAAGGAAGGGAAATGGAGAACAACTTGAGCAAGTTTTCCAGGAAGTAATCCCAAAAAACTTTTCACATTTCACAAGAGATATGACCAGCCAAACACAAGATAAAGAGAGAACCCCCAGAAGATATCAAATGGGAAGACCAATCCTTACACACATTGTAATTTGACTACACAATATAGGCATGAAATAAAAACCCCTAAAGACTCCGAGAGAGAAAGGTCAGACTACATAGGGGAAAGCTAATCAGAATAGCAGCAGACCTACTGGCAGAAACACTACAAGCAAGAAGGAACTGGAGTCTAATATTCAAAGTCTTCAAAGATAGACAATTTAAACCAAGAATTTTCTACCCAGCCAAGCGCAGCTTCATCAGTGATGGGGAATTAAAATCCTTTCCAGACATCCAATCCCTAAGAGATTATGAAGCTTCCAGACCAGCTCTACAAGAGACATTTGAAAGTTATGAAGCACAGAAGCAAGAAAAAAAAAAAAAAGAATGACCACACAATTCCCAAGTAAATGACAGAGCACAGAATAAACAGAGAATACAGTGCAAAAAGAAACTTGAAAACACACTCATAAATCAACCCCAAAGCCAAAAGAAAACAAGCAAACAGATTTAAAAACTTTATAAGAGCCTCATGACAGGGAGAAACAATCACATTTCAGTAATCAGCCTGAATGCAAATGGACTAAATGCAACACTGAAAAGACAAAATAGAAAGCTGGATAAGAAACCATGACCCAATTATTTGCTGCATTCAGGAAACTCATGTCAATGCATGGGACATACACAGACTCAAAGTTAAAAGATGGAAAATGAGTTTTCAGGTAAATGAATTACAAAAGAAGGCAGGAGTCACGATCTTAATATCCAACAAAACAACCTTTAAGCTATCAAAATTTAAAAAGATGCAAAAGGACACTACATAATGATAAATCGTTGAATCCATCAAAAAGAAATATCCATCCTAAACATATATGCACCCAACACAGGAGCACCAGCATTTATAAAGCAACTATGAAGTAAACTAAAGAAAGGTATTGACTCTACCACTATTATAGCAAGGGACCTGAATACCCTTCTACAGTCCTAGATATATCATCAAGGTACAAAATTAACAAGAAGATGCTGAACATAAAATTAATACTTGACCAAATGGACTTAATAGATACCTATAGATTTTTGCATCCAACAACCACTAACCAGAACCCTTCTACACATCACCACGTGGAATGTACTACAAGACTGATCACATACTTGACCATAAATCAGGCATAAACAAATTCCATAAGGTTGAAATATTCTCATGTACTTTCTCAGACCAAAGTGGAATAAAAATAAATATCAAAACCAACAAAATTTTCCCAATGGCCACAAAGACAAGGCCACTAAACAGCATGATGCTGAACAACTACTGGGTCAATACTAAAATACAAGCAGAAATTAAAAGACTCCTGGAAACAAGTGAGAATGAAGAATCATCTTACCAAAATTCCTGGGATGCCATGAAATCTGTTTGAAGAGGGAAATTTATATCTCTACGAGCACAAATCAAGAAAATAAAACAATCACAAGTGGAGAGTCCAACAAATTACCTGAGGAAGCTGGAAAGAGAAGACAACCAAAACCCCGTCTTAAGTAAAAGAATCCAAGTCACCAAAATAAGAGCCCAAATACAAGATATAGAAGACAAAAATATCATAGAAAATACCAAAAAAAACCAAGAAGCTGGGTTCTTTGAAATAATTAACAAGATTGATGGGCCCCTAGCCAGAATGATCAAGAAAAAGAGAGAAAAAACACAAATAAATGCAACCAGACATAGAAAATATCAAATCACAACTGACTCTGAAGAAATACAAAAGATTATCAGAGATTACTATATACACCTATATGGAAACAAACTTGATAACTTAAATAAAATGGAGGACTTTCTGACATCACACAACCTCCCCAGGTTGAAACAAGAAGACATTAAGACACTAAATAGAACAGTAATAACCCAGGAAATTGACTCTGTCATGCAAAATCTACCTACAAAAAAAGTTCTGGACTAAATGACTTTCCAGCAGAATTCTACAAAACGTACAAGGAGGAGCTGATACCAATTCTACTGAAAGTATTCCAGGCAATTGAGAAAAATGGAATTCTCCCCAAATCATTTTATGAAGGCAATATCACACTGGTACCAAACCAGGTAAAGATTCAAAAAAAGAGAGAGTACTACGGACCAATATCCCTTATGAACATAGATTAAAAAATCCTCAGCCAGGCTCGGTGGCTCAGCCTGTAACCCTGCACTTTGGGAGGCTGAGGTGAGTGGATTGCCTGAACCTCGGGTTAGAGACCTGCCTGGGCAACTTGGCGAGACCTCATCTCTACAATAAATCAAAAAATCAGCCAGGCATTGTTGGGAGCCAGCCTTGGAGGTCCACCTGATTGACAGGGTCCAGGTGGGCTGAAGATCCCGGGCCGCAGGGCGAGCCCAGGAAGCTGAGGCCCTTCTGTCCTTCACCTTTGCTGTTTGATACCGCCGAAGAATTCTGTGCAGTCGTGGAAGAAGAAAATGGCATGTTTATGTGAAGTGCTCACAGCTAACCTGGAAACATCATGGTTTATTTTTCCATTTTTCCCACTATGCCACTTGGCCTTTTCTAGCATATGCAAGGGTTAAACTCTGAAGCACATCAAGAATGCTTTATTTCACTTGGTTATAAGTTACTAGACATTGCTTAAGTAATAAATGATATAAATATATCCACTCCTTATTTTATTTAGGACTATGCAGTTTAGTGTTTTGACATAAGGATTTTTTAGAAGCACAAGTTTATAATAGGTTCATTATGAATTCATTATAAGTTCTAACACTTACTAGGAGTTATGTAGGTGACTTATAACACTGTTTTCACTGACTTAGGATAAAGATTAATGTTAAGGTTTTTACTTAATTCTATAGTTAAAACTATAAAATTAATACTCTAAGTTAACATTTATAGAGTAGGTTTTCACTAAACTCATAATATAATAATTAGACACTTTTATGACAGATCAGCTAAAACAGAAAGTAACCTTGAGGGGCCTGGGAAACATTACTAAAAGCTTCTTTTGAGTTCTCTTTAGAAACAAGCACTGCAAGATAAGAGAAAAGTAACGAGGACATCTGGACAAGGGAGGCGATCACAGGACTCTGAAGAACACAAGAGCCTAAGATGAGAATATTCCTGACACATAAAGAAATACACACTTAAAGAAACTTTCTTGAAACATTTGTAATTTGGGACATTGGACTGAGAGTGTCATTGTTGGCTTTATGAATAGGACTTGTCTAATGCCTATGAGATTCCTGGCTTATTTGCTACTAAAGCCTATGGGAATCTTGGTTTGTTTGCTACTAAGACCACTAGCTGGTAACTCTTAAAAGATATGTATATGAAAGAATTTTCTTTGTCTTGCCCCTCAAAAATGGTATAAAAGCTCTGTATTAACTAGCATTAAATTGTCATCTGTTCAAGAAGCAGGTGTCCGGTATATGATCGTCGTCGTTGCCTATCTGTCTCTCCTTCAACATATCTCACGACCCTTGTGGGGCGGGACCCCGCAGGGCATGGTAATACATGCCTGTAATTCCGGCTACTCCGAAGGCTGAGGTGGAAGGATCGCCGGAACCCAGCAGGTCAAGGCTGCGGTGACTGGGAGCAGCCACCGCACTCCAGTCTGGACGACAGAGTGAGACTCCAACTCAAAAAAAAAAAAAAATCCTCAACAAGATTCTAGAGAATTGGTTCCAAAAACTATCTGAAAAATTGCCGACCATGACCAAGTAGGCATCGTTTCCAGAATGCAGGACTGGTTCAGCATTCACTTGATCATAAATATAATTAAATACATAAAAAATGTAAAAACAAGAACCATATGATTATATTATTTGATGCAGAAAAATCTTTTGATAAAATCCAGTATACATTCTTCATAAAAACCCACAAACAATTAGGTATAGAAGGGACGTACCTCAAAACAGTAAGTGTCAGCTACAATAAACACACAGCTACATATTGCTAAGTGGACAGAAACTGGAAACCTTTCCCCTGAAAACTGGAACAAGATAATGCTGCTCACACTCACCCCTCTTTTTAGCATTCTGTTGGAAGTCATAGACAAGGGAAGGAAATCAGTGATCCATATAGGGAAAGAGGAAGTCAAATTTTCCCTCTTTGCACATGATATGATCCTATACCTTGAAAATCCAAGAGAATCTGTTAAAAACCTGCTTGCACTGATAAGAGACTTCAGTAAGTCTCAAGTTACAAAATAAATGTGGAAAAGAGAGTTGTATTTCTATACACCAATAACAAGCAGGCAGAGACCCAAATAAAAAGCACAATCCTATTCAAAATAACCACAAAAAAATGAAATACCTTGGCATCTACCTAACCAGAGAAGTGAAAGACCTTTAAATGACAACTACAAAACACTGCTCAAAGAAATCCGAAAAGATACAAACAAATGGAAAAATATTCCATGCTCATGGATAGGAAGAGTCAACATTTTAAAGATGCCCATCCTACCATAGGCAATCAACAGATTTAGCATAATATCCATTAACTTACTAACATTATTCTTCTCATACCTGGAAACAACAATACAGAAATTCATATGGAAACATAAACGACCACAATAGTCAAAACAATCCTTGGCAAAAGAAACAAAGCAAGAGGTATCACACTTCCAGACTTCAAATCTTACTATATGGCTACAATAATCAAAACAGCCTCGTATTGGTACAAGAACAGGCATGTAGACCAATGGAACAGGACAGAGATTCTGGAAGCAAAGCCTCAATTTCTCAATCAACTCATCTTTGACAAAGTCTCCAATAACAGTCACTCAGGAGAGGAGAACCTATTCAGTAAATGGTGCTGGGAAAACAGGCTGATTACATGCAAGATATTGAAACAGGACCCCTACTTATCACCATACACAAAAAGTAACTCTAAATGGATCAAAGACCTAAACATAAAACCTCAAACTATAAGAATTAGAAAACACAGGAGACACCCTTATGGAAATTGGAACTGGCAACAAATTCCTGGTCAGAACTCTCAGTGCTCATACTCTAAGAAATAAGATAGACAAGTGGGACCTCATCAGACTGACAAGCTTCTGCAAAGCAAAATAAATCATTAAGGGAGACAGCCCACAAAATGGGGAAAAAAATATTTGCCAACTGTATATCTGACAAAGGCCAAGCATCTAGGATCTACAAGGACCTCAGACAAGCCAAAAGAAAAACAAAACAAAAAAAGTGTCATAAAAAAGTTGGCAAAAACGAGAATACACACTTCTCAAAAGACATATGGGAAACCAACAGACACATGAAAAAGTGCTCAGTCTCACTCATCATCAGAGAAATGCAAATCAAAACCACATTGAGACACCACCTAACCCCAGCAAGAATGGCCATCATTAATAAAACAAACAACAACAGATGCTGGCAGGATGCAGAGAAAAAGGAAGAGTCCTACACTGCTTGTGGTAATGCAAACTAGTACAACCTCTTTGGAAGACTGTGGCAATTTCTGAAAGAACTAGAAATTGACCTTCCATATGACTCAGCAATTCCCTTTTGGGAATATATCCACGGGAAATCAAATCATCCTACTGAACAGATACCTGCACACATACATTTGTTGCAGCTCTTTTCACAGTAGCAAAAACATGGAACCAACCATGCTGTCCATAGAAACTGTACTGGATGAAAAAATATGGTTCATATACACAATGTAATATTATGCAGCCATAAAGAAGGACAAACAAATAGACTTTGCAGCCACGTGGATGGATTGGAGTTGATCATACTCAGTGATCTATCACAGAAACGAAGAACAGAGTACCATAAGTTTTCACCCATAAGCGAACCTTGAATAATTATAATAGTATAAGAAGGAGATTGGCAGTAGCAGTAGTTGAAACTATCAGGGGTGAAAGGTTGGGATTGGCAGTTAACAGAAACTGCTAGGGGAAAGAGGGGAGCAGGTCATCAACAAAGGTACATGCATAATCAGTGTTCGTATACCTAACCCTGAATTGTACCCCACATTTTTATAATAAAATAAAAAGAAATGCAGGAAATGGAGAATTAAGTTAAATGACCCCAGAAAGAAAACAATCGACAAACTTGGGAAGTGGAACAGCTAACTTGGTTAGGACAATTAACCAGATGTCTTCATCACATCAATGGCAAGGGGCTTAGAGGGAAGGGGGGCCAGGTTAGATTAGAGACTCAGCCATTATGAAAACCAAATGTAATGTGGTAATGTGTTATCTTATTTGGATCCTGATGCTAATTAATCAACTGTAAAGCAACTATCTCAATATCACTAGGGAATTTTAGTTATGAACAAGGCAATCAATGTGAATTTTGTTAGGTATGATCATTAGTATCACCTTATGACTTTTGTGGGTTCTAGGAACTTTTTGTTCTGTGGGCTACTTTTTCATGCAAACAATATTCAAAAATAAATTTTATGACCTAATCTGTATATATTTTTTCAAAATGCAACTCAAAGGAGTTTGACTCAGAGTGCAGCAGTTTTTCTAGGTGGAGGAAACATAGAGGGAAGGGCTGACAAAATATCTAGATTTTGGGGATTAGGATAACAAAGAGAAAAAAATTCCAGAGAAGAAGTCCCTGAAATCTGCACATAAGTTATCTTGATTCTTTGGTCAAATGCTAAAGACTGGTAAAGAAAAGTAATATAACCCAACATTCTCTTAGTGTTATATATTCAATATTATTATATTTGTTTTCTCTGACCTTAAAATAAATAAAAATTAAAGCACTTCCTTTGGATTCCCCAAAATACTATGGATCATAGGCACTCTGCCTACTAAACCCAGTGAAAAATACCACAAAGAATTGAAGGAAATTTTTCACATTTCACACTATAGTATAAACTAACAAGAATGTAATTCACAAAACTAAACGTCTCAGAGATGAGAACCTAAAATAGAATGAGTCTGTCAGGGAGGTCACAATTATAAGAATAAAAAGGGTGAGCTCATGTAAATGTCTTCATTAAATAATTAATACATGAATTAGAAATAGCAAGGAAAAAATAGTCATCACTAAAAATATTTTGCTGGCAGATTAAAAGCTGGTGATAATCACAATAAATGCAGAAAACAAAGACTAAGATTAAATAAATTAGCTTAAAAATCCACATCAACAAGGTTAACTGACGAATGAACATTTGTATGAATGAACTGTATCCCACATCTTTAAAATTTTAAAAGTTGAACTCAACTCTTGTAAATTGAATCTGTATCAAAATGAGGCCAATTGAAGAACTTAAAATTTGTCTGAGGAAATAAAAAGACATATTTCTTACAAAAAGAAAGTTGTCATTCACAGGACTTTTTTTTTTACAAGAATGACTTTTTAGCAGTCATAATAAATGGTAAATGGCAACTTGAACTGGCAGTAACAAATATAATTTTACACTCAAAGAAATTATTTTAAGGATCATGTTAACATATTTTCAAATTAAAACACACAAGAAAACTATGCAGGGTTATCAGCAAATTCTCTAATTGGGAAACTTCTCAAATGTGTGCTTGAAACAAAAATAAAAACAAAAACAAAAAACCACTGTTGGAAACCTTGAGTATTTTCTGGTCTTTAAGAAGAAAACAATGTTTTCTTCACTGTTTTCTACCTCATGCTGGTTGAGGAATAGATATGAAGAAGACTGATTGTGAAGAAGAAGGAAAGTTGTCTGCTGAGGATGGTGGGACCTCCAGCTCACCTGAGTGACCTAATGCATCAGAGCCACCTACACCACCAAGGTCACCTGCTGGCCTCTGCACTGCTATGTCACAAAGAAATTTTGTTCCATCTAAACTATCATATGTTTAGGTTTCTTTGTAGCAGCCATTCTATTTTCCTCTGAGTCTTATTGATTTCCCCTTTAGTTTTATGAATTGTGTATTTTTTATCTAATGTATTTGAGAAAATAACCCCTTGGAATATTGCATCATGTGAAAACAGCCCCTTGGAATGTTGCATCATGTGGATATCATGCTTGTTGTTTTTAAGTATCTGAGTACCGTGACTCAATTTGGGCATTATCCCCTGTCCCACATCAGAAACTTAAGGTCACAAAATGCAGTCAGTCTCATATGAGATATAAAGATGACCCTGGCATTGTGTAACTCTTGCTCTTATTACATGCACTTTATTTTTTTTCTATTGCATTCAGTAGTAACATTTAGACTCAATGATGTTTTTGTTACTACCTTCAAATAATGAATTGTCTTACTTTTTTTTTAATTTTAGGGTCTCCAGTCTGGTTGTGTTTTATATATATTTTTCATATAGCTGCTAAACCTAAGAAAAGTGATGCCTTGGGAGCCCAATAGAATCAACAGGAAAAACAAATAACCCCCTTAGTAAGTGGGCAAAAACATGAACAGATACTTTTCAGAGGAAAACATACAAGGGGACACAAAGATATGAAAAACTTCTCAACATCACGAATCATTAAAGAAATGCAAATCAAAACCACAGTGGAATACCATCTCACAGCAGTTGAATGGCTACGATTAAAAAGTCAAAAACTGACAAATATTGAAAAGGTTGCAGAGAAAATGAAAATGTCATACAGTGCTGATGAGAATGTAAGTTAGCCGGGCTCGGTGGCTCAGCCTGTAATCCCGCGCCTTTGGGAGGCTGAGGTGAGCGGATTGCCTGAGCCCGCGGGTTCGAGACCCGCCTGGGCAGCGAGACCTCATCTCTACAATAAATAAATAAAAAAAAAATCAGCTGGGCATGGTAGCACATGCCTGTAATTCCGGCTACTGGGAAGGCTGAGGTGGAAGGATCGCCGGAGCCCAGCAGGCGAGGCTGCGGTGGCCGGGAGCGGCCACTGCACTCCAGTCTGGGTGACAGAGTGAGACTCCGACTCAAAAAAAAAAAAAAAAAGAGAATGTAAGTTAATTCAGCCTCTGTTGAAAGCACTTTAGAGATTTCATAAAGAAGTAAAAATGAATTTGTCATTTGACCCACAAATCCAACTACTGGACATGTGCTAAAAAAAGAGCATAAATTATTCTACAAAAAAGATGCCTGCACTCGTGTGTTTATCACAACATTAGTCACAATAACAAAAAGTTGGAACCCACACAAGTGCCATCAGTGGTGGACTAGATGAGAAAATGTGGGACTTATATACCATGGAATATTAGCCATTAAAACTGAAATCCTGTATTTTGCAACAACATGAATGTAACTGATTACTATCACCTAAGTGAATTAACTCAGAAAACAGAAACAAAAAACAAACACTGTGAGTTCTTTCTTATAAGTGAGAACTTAACACTGGGGACACGTGAGCCAAGCATGAGCACAGCAGATACTAGAGACTCATAAAGGAAGAAAAGAGGGAGGAATGTAAAGACTGAAAAACCACTTGCTGGGTACCATGCTTCCCACCTGGGTAATGGGCTCAAGAGTTGCCCAAACCACGCCATCATGCAATATACCTGTGTAACAAGCCTGTATGTGCCTCTTAAATCAAAAATAAAATAGTAACAAATATATAAATAATCAATTTTAAAAAGGAAAATAAATCTTGGGATTTTAATTGCACTTGCCATGAAATATATTTCCTTGACATTTCAAACATATTTTATAGCTTTACCCTGGTTTTGTTGCTTCAAACATTCTTCTATGTCTGTCACACTGTGTTATGACATGTAACTGACATTAATCATTATTAGGTTCCATATAACTTAGAACACCATTTTAATTGAAATCTAATGAAAGCATACATTTTCAATCCATTTACAATTAAAATATGGAATTTAGATTCATTTTCAGTTGATAATGTTGTCATATGAAAATAATACATTTTTGTATGCTTTGAAACATTTTCTTATAACAACATAGTGCTAAATTTGTCATCTTCAAGACAGTATTTAGATAAAATACTTTTAAAGTTCTATGAATATAGGAAAGAAAAAATATCATATAGTGCTGTATTTTCCTATGATACAATGAAATAAAGTTTATGTTCTCTCTGTGAGTTTATGATATTTATTTTCATAGCTAATTTTTAGATTTGCAAGAACTCCCTTTTCACTTGGCAAAAGGAAATTGAGGGAAATCAAAGTCTTTTAGCATTAGGATCTATATGCACCAATAATTTGCACAGTCTATTTCAAGAGTCAAAAATCAAACATTTTTACGTTACTCTTTGCCATATTACCCCTGTGGAAAGTTAATGTATTTCTCCAACATGACACTGGAAGGGCACGTTTGGTATAAATGATAAAAGAGATAATAAGTTGGGAAAGTGGGAAAATACCAACTTCCATATATCACTAAGTATTATCTTCTATGAAATAAGACCCAAACTGGTCATTTCAACCATGGTGCCACTTGTGTTGTCATGAGTCTGCATCCATGATCTGGATGTCCTATGGTTCAATTTGCTTGAAAAGTGTAGGCAAGACAGGGAGGATGGAGATGAGCTTTCATTCACTCTCCCGTCATCATCACTGGTTGCTCAAGGGCACTGGGACATCTGAGCTCTCCTCCTGCTGATGTCACTTTCAGGCTCTGGCAGCCAATGTGACTTTAGCATGAAAAACCTGAGGTGTCTCTGTGTCTCTGTAGTTCTCATGGACCAGAGTACTCAGCAGAAAGCTCTTCATTGAGTTTTCCAACAGCTTCCTCTTCTGCAGACTCAGAGAACCTGCTGAGCTGCTTCCAGACAAGCAACACTTGTGGGCAGCTAAGCCACCCAGCAGGCAGTTTTGTGTTTAGGGCTGTAGCACTGTGGGAGGACCCAGTGTATGCTGCATGCAGTAATAAACCCCAACATCTTCAGCCTCCACTCTGCCGATTTTCAGTGTGAAATCTATGCATAACCTACTGCTACTGAAGCTGTCTACATCCCCAGAGGCTGTGTTGGAAACCCTATAGATTAGTAGCTGTGGAGACTGACCTGGCTTCTCCAGGTACCAATCCAAATAGGTGTTTCAATCAGTATACAGGAGGCTCTGACTAGAGCTGCAGTAGATGGAGGTTGACTATCCAGGGGCGACGATCAGGGAGAGTGGAGTATGGGTCATCACAATATCCCCACTCACTCCTAAAATAATGAGAGAGAGACCAAATAAACATAATCAGAAATATACAAGATCAAATCACAACTGACCCCGAAGAAATACAAAAGGATTATCAGAGATTACTATGTACACTTATATGGAAACAAACTTGAAACCCTACATGAAATGGAGGACTTTCTGACGTCACACAACCTTCCTAGGTTAAAGCAAAAAGACATTGAGACTCTAGATAGGCCCATAACAACCCAGGAAATTGACTCTGTCATACAAAAAGTACCTACAAAAAAACAAAACAAAACAAAACAAACAACAACCCTGGACCAGATGGCTTTACACCAGAATTCTACACAACGTACAAGGAGGAGCTGATACCAATCCTATTGAAAGTATCCCAGGCAATTGAGAAAGATGGAATTCTCCACCAAATCATTTTATGAAGACAACATTACACTGATACTCAAACCAGGTAAAGATCCAAGAAAGAAAGAGAACTACAGGCCAATATCCCTTATGAACATAGATGCAAAAATCCTCAACAAGTTTCTAGCAAATCGGATCCAAAAGCACATATCAAATATCATCCACCATCACCAAGTAGGCTTCATTCCCAGGAGGCAAGTCTAGTTCAACATTTGCAAAATCATAAATGTCATTAAATACATCAACAGATGTAAAAGCAAGAACCACATGATTATCTCATTAGATGCAGAAAAAGCTTTTGATAAAATCCAGCATTTCTTCTTGATAAAAGCCCTCAAACATATAGGTATAGAAGGAACATACCTCAAAATAGTAAGTGCCATCTGCAACAAAGTCACAGCTAACATATTGCTAAATGGTCAGAAACTACAATCATTTCCCCTGAAAACGAACAAGACAAGGTTGTCCACTCTCACCCCTCTTGTTCAATATTGTGTTGGAAGTCCTAGCCCAGGCAATTAGACAAGAGAAAGAAATCAGGGGTATCCAAATAGGAAAAGAGAAAGTTAAGTTGTATCTCTTTGCTGATGATATGATCCTATACCTTGAAAATCCAATAGAATCTGTCAAAACCCTGTTGCACTGATAAAGACTTTGGGATGGTCTCAGGGTACAAATAAATGTGCAAAAGACAGTTGTGTTTCTCTATACCAACAACAAATAGGCAGAGACACAAATAAAAAGCACAGTCCCAGCCGGGCTCGGTGGCTCAGCCTGTAATCCCGCGCCTTTGGGAGGCTGAGAAGAGTGGATTGCCTGAACCCATGGGTTCGAGACCCTCCTGGGCAGTGAGACCTCATCTCTACAATAAATAAAAAAATCAGCTGGGCGTGGTAGTGCATGCCTGTAATTCCGGCTACTTGGAAGGCTGAGGCGGAAGGATCGCCGGAGCCCAGCAGGTCGAGGCTGCGGTGGCCGGGAGCGGCCACTGCACTCCAGTCTGGGCAACAGAGTGAGACTCCAACTCAAAAAAAAAAAAGAGCACAATCCCATTCTCAATAGCCGCCAAAAAAATGAAATGCCTTGGCATCTTCCTAACCAGAGAAGTGAAAGACATTTACCATGAGAATTACAAAACACTGCTCAAAGAAATCCATGATTTGATGGATATTCCATGCTTATGGATAGGAAGAATTAATTTTGTTAAGATGTCCATCCTATCCAAGGCAAACTATAGATTCAACGCAATACCCATTATGTTAGCAACATTATTCTTCTCAGACCTGAAAATGACAATATAGAAATTTAAATGGAAACATAGATCACCATGAATATCCAAAACAATCCTTAGGAAAAGAAGCAAAGCAGGAAGTATCACACTTCCAGACTTCAAACTTCACTATAAGGCTACAGTAATGAAAACATCCTGGTACAAGAACAGGCACATAGACTAATGGAACAGGATAGAAATTCTGGAAGCAAAACCTCAATTCCTCAACCAACTCATCTTTGACAAAGCCTTCAACAACAACCACTGGGGAGAGGAAAACCTATTCAGTAAATGGTGCTGGGAAAACTGGCTGAACACATGCAGAAGATTGAAACAGGACCCCTATCTATCACCATACACAAAAATTAACTCTAAATTGATCAAAGACCTAAACCTAAAGCCTCAAACTGTAAGAACCTTAGAAAATGCAGGAAACACTCTTATGGAAGTTGGAACTGGCAACTGACTCCCTACCAAAACTTGAAGTGCCCAGGCCCTAAGAGATGAGATAGACAAGTGGGACCTCATTAAACTGACAAGTTTCTGCAATGCCAAAGACACCATCAAGAGAGCAGTGAGACAGCTCACAGAATGGGAAAAATTATTTGCCAACTGTATATCTGACAAAGCCCTAACATCTAGGATCTACAAGGAACTCAAACGTGCCAAAATGAAAAAAAAAAAAACAGTCCCTTTAAAAAATGGGCAAAAGACATGAATAGACACTTCTCAAAAGAAGATATACAGGTGGCCAACAGACACATGAAAAAGTGCTCAGCCTCACTCATCAGAGAAATGCGAATCAAAACCACATTGAGATACCACCTAACCCCAGTAAGAATGGCCATCTTTAATAAAACAAACAACAATAGATGCTGGCGAGGATGTGGAGAAAAAGGAACACTTCTACACTGCTGGTGGGAATGCAAACTAGTGCAACCTCTTTGGAAGACAGTGTGGCGATTTCTGAAGGAACTAGAAATTGACCTTCCATATGACCCAGCAATTCCCCTATTGGGAATATACCTGGAGGAACTCAAATCATTCTACAAAAACAATACCTGCACACATATGTTTGTTGCAGCTCTATTCACAATAGCAAAAACATGGAACCAACTGTGTTGCCCATCGAAGTTGGACTGGATTAAAAAAATGTGGTACATATACACAATGGAATATTATGCAGCCATAAAAAAGGACAAATATATGGACTTCACAGAAAATTGGATTGATTTGGAGTTGATTATACTCAGTGATTTATCACAGAAACAAAGAATTGAGTTCTATATGTTCTCATATAGATGTGAGTGGGAAGGCTGTGGGAAGGCAATTGACAATAGCAGAAAACTGTCAGGGGAACTGGCAGTTGGGGGAAGCTGCTAGGGGAGGGAGGGGCATGTCTCATTAACAAGGGTACCTACATGATAAATGTTTGTATACCTAGCCCCAAATTGTACCCCACATCTTTATAACAAATAAGTTAGTTAGTTAATTAAAAAGAAAGGGCAGATGTAGAGATGTGACATTGTTAGTATGATAAATAATAATACAACCCCCAAATATTCATGTCCCCAGCTCTCTATCCTATGAATATTACTTTATTTGTCAAAAAGAACTTCTAAAATGTGATTAAGTTAAGAATTTTTTTTTTAATTGGAGTCTCACTCTGTCGCCCAGACTGGAGTGCAGTGGCTGCTCCCAGTCACCGCAGCCTCGACCTGCTGGGGTCCGGCAATTCTTCTGCCTCAGCCTTCCAAGTAGCTGGATCTACAGGCACGTGCTACTATGCCCGGCTAATTTTTTGATTTATTGTAGAGATGAGTTCTCGCCAACTTGCCCAGGTGTGTCTCGAACCCGCGGGCTCAGCCAATTCACTCACCTCAGCCTCCCAAAGCGTGGGATTACAGGCTGAGCCATCGAGCGCAGTTAATTTAAGAATTTTAAAATCTGGAGGTTATTCTGGATGTTCTGGGACAGACTAACACTATCACAAGTTTCCTTATATTAGGAGGAAGGGTGATCACAATCAGAAAGAAAAATAAGACATTGGAAGGGATACTAAGTGACAGAGGAAGGGACCATGTCTTTAGAATCAGAGAGCATCTAGAATATGGAAAAGCAGAGACTGAAATTCTCTCCCCTGAAACCTCCGGAGGGCATATTGCTTTAGGGCCACCTTGATTTTAACTCAGTGAAACTTCTGATATGCAGAAGTGTACGACAAGAAGCTTATGTTGTTTAAAAAGATTATGATAATTTTATTGCAGCCCTGGAAAACTAATATAAGAGTAGAGAATATATGAATGTACTTTAGCCTCTGCATGCATGGTTGTCCTTTATTATCCTAACATTTTCGCTATACAACCATTTGGAGTCTATTTAGATAAGAGAAAACAACATTTTTTTGTGAAGAGAGCTAGTACCAGATTTTTTTTTTTTTTTAGGTAGAACATATCTTGGGCAAATATTCTGTATTATCTTCTATATAATTTGCATATCTGAGCGCCTAGGGGTCAGTACAGCATGGAGGAGAGATTGTATATTTTCATATTGAGAGGAAAAATTAGATTTGCAGCATGCAATCTGAGAGGAACAGCTTGAGTCAGAGTACTTGGAAGGGAAAGACGAATGGAGAGGGATCAAGGCAATGCAAGATGTGCCTCTGATTCAAAAATCTGAAATAAAGTTGTTTCATGTTTAAGAATGTCGTGCTTGTAGACAAACCTTCAGAAGGGGCTGGATTAAATTTAAGATCATCTTGACCAGGCACAGAACCAGCAGAGAACTGGGTATTTCACACCATCCTGCTGCTTTTCTCTATTCTCCCATTGTATAGGTTGTGGACTTCTCTAGGTAATGAATGTTGCCATGGCAAGGGAACATATTTAAGGTCAGACAGACCTGGGTTCAAAGTCCAGCTCCCACAGTTTCTGATCATGTGATTTTGGACAAAACACCCCAACCTTATGAGAAGTTTCTCATCTGTGAATTAGAGGCCCCACCCATTATATAACAAAAAAATCTCACTTTCTTAAGATTCTTTATTTACGTTTGCAAAGATCTTCTTTCTATATAAGGTAACATTATCAACCTCTGTAAAATCAGACCTGATTTTGAGCACTATACTCATTCTACTCTACTATTACAGTAACAACACTTTGTATGCATCTGTCTCTGTCTCTCTTTCTCCTTCCCTCCACCATGATCACAAATCACTTCTCTTTTCTAAATGTATCCAGTGCCACTCATGTCCAGGTCCAGAGTACAGAAGGTTATATGCAGAAGAGCCTTGCTCAGCGTTTGCTTGAAGACCTTCTCTTTGTTCCATTATCATGCAAAAGGAAGTACACAGCCAATGATAGTCTTTAACCATTTAGAAAGAATCCCTGGGATAAATGCCCTGTAGCAATAAGAAGTTGAACCAATAATCCCAGATGTCTAATACTTCATAAAACTGACTTCTCTTCAGCTTACTCTCTCACTCTTCCACAAGACTCCATCATCTTCCACCTGAACCATGACTATCTCTCATCAGAAATTACCCAGATTTTCCTTTGCCCCTTTCTCCTTGATAAATAGTCCCAAAAGACTGTGGCTGTTGGTTTGAGTTTTCATCTTTTATTCCCACACCAATAGCCGCTCTCAGGACTTTTGCCTCCTCCACACTGAATTCCAAAACATCCTCTTGCCACAGACCCAGGATTGAGCACTGCCATCCTGGAACATTTTATTTGTAAACCCTCCAAATGCAACCTCTGGCAGCAGTCTGGGTGGAGAGTCAGCATGTGCCCATCAAAAACTACTGAGAACCTGGAGTAATCTGCAGACAGTATATTGTTTTTGACAGATGCACACCATCCCCTGAGTTTTTGTCTTCTTCAAGTTTTTTTTGCCTCATTCTTAGTAGCAATTTTATTTTAAATATTTTGGAGCAGAGAGGGATTAGGGAGAACAAAGAGATATTTTATACTTAAGATACAAAAGAGATATGGAGACAGGAAGAAACTCGAATTTATAAACTTCTCAAAGTGGTTTGGGTTCCTCTATCCATAGACATAGCATTACCAAGATGCCAGGGGAGGACCCTCAGTTTTTATGATTCCTTCTCTTTGTGCCTCACACTCTCACAAACATGCACTTGTATAATCATGCCTGTTCTCTCCTAAGTAGTAAGTCACAGGTCTGCTAAGCTTTACTTTTCATTAGACTTTTCTGAAAAAAACTACAGTAAGAGAGCAGGGAGACAGCCTACAGACTGGGAAAAAATATTTGCCAACACCAGGTCTGACAAAGGCTTAACATCCTTGATCTACAAGGAACTCAAACATGCTGAAAAGAAAAAAACAAACAACCCCATTATAAAATGGGCAAAAGATATGAACAGACACTTCACAAAGGAAGACATCCGAGCAGCCAACAAACACATGAAGAAATGTTCAACCTCACTAATCATCAGGGAGATGCAAATCAAAACCACACTGAGATATCATCTAACCCCAGTCAGAATGGCAATTATCAACAAGTCAAAAAATAACAGCTGCTGGAGAGGGTGTGGCGAAAAGGGAACACTTCTACACTGTTGGTGGGAGTGTAAACTAGTGCAACCTCTGTGGAAAGCAGTGTGATGATTCCTAAAAGCTCTAAATACCAACCTCCCATATGACCCCACAATCCCCCTACTGGGAATATACCCTGAAGAACTCAAATCACTCTATAAAAAAGATACCTGCACACGCATGTTTATTGCAGCATTGTTCACAATAGCAAGAACCTGGAAACAACCATGCTGCCCGTCAAAAGAGGACTGGATTAAAAAAATGTGGTACATATACATGATGGAATACTATGCAGCCATAAAAAAAGAACAAAATCATGAATTTCACAGCAACCTGGATGGAACTAGAGTCTATAATACTTAGTGACCTCTCACAGAAACAAAGATCTGAGTATCACATGTTCTCACTCATATAATGGACCTTAAACATCCAATGCAATACTATATGAAAATGACTGACAGTACTGGGAAACTATGGGGGGGGGAGGGAGATGGGATTAACAGTAGCAAATATCTGTCTGGGAACGGGGAAATACCCCATATCAACAGGGTGCCTGAATGAAACGCAGTTGTATACCTAACCCTTAACTGTACCCCACAACTTCATAATAAAAAATAAATAAATAATTAAAAAAAAAGAAGAAGCAAGTGGAAGAAATGATAGCCAGGGGCTAAATAATGATAAGAAATTGGAAAGTTGGAAGTATGGTTTGTGCAGCATTTTGGGGATAGCTAGCAGGAACCAAGTTCTTTCTACATTTCTATTTGAGCCCTTCACTACCCTGGATTTTCAGTCTTAAAATCCTTGCTTCATGGACTCAAGATGGCTGCAGTGGCTCTAAGCATTAGGTCCTCTCATAACTCTTCCAAAAGAAAATACAGGACAAAGTTCTTTACTTCTTTTCTTTTTCTGAGGAATCAAAACCCTTCCCAGGAATCCTGACTACCCATCCTGCTCCCTCAACATTCATTGTGGAGCTGGTCATATGTGCCCCTAATCCCTGATTCTGTCTTAGACTAGAAGAGGCTCACTGTCTTTACCATGTATAACAATAAGGAGCTGCTGACCTATACATAAAATGGGAAAAAGGATGGTTGCTGTGAGAAGGACAAGAGTTTGTCATGTTTAAATTTTAGTGTGCCTAAGTTAAGAGGGGTGGGAAGAGAGATCTTAAGGGCATCTTTATCTGGTGGGTTGGAGCAACTCAGGCCTTGAAGATGACAATGGAATCAAATTTCCAGTTTTCTGGATGACAATGTTAGTTTCTTCAGTTGTAGAAATGTGGCTATGCATTTAAGTCTGGGATAGGCTTTCTCATACAGTAATAAACGGGGAGAGATTTGTAATAGGGTCCTCATCCTGGCCTAAAATCAGGCTTGCACTGCCAGAGAGATGCTGGACTCTGGCCCCAGTTTGTGCAAGAAGTAGCTGTTGTCCTAAGCCGTGGGGATAAGGACATGGGAGAAACAAAAGAATCTGCCTACAAGTTGTCCTTCAGGGGCTTCAGGGAAAACTACTAACACACCCACTGGCACTGCACTAAGCCCAGAGTCTGTGACCAGGGTAAAAGTTTGAGAGACCAGGGCCTTAGGGGAGGGCCTGGACTCCTAAGGCCTGTTCTTGGCTCTGTCCTCAATGGTCCTGAGTGGTTGGGACTCTGTTGGAGCAAAAGATAAAGGGTCAGCAAAGGTTCCCACCCCCGGAGTCTCTACTCATCCAAAGTATGTTATAGTTAGAAGGAAAAGGTGTGCATGCTACATATATTTTTTTATGTATATATACACATACACTCACAAATAAATATAAAATTGTTATAACATATGCATATGTACATATGTGTGTGTATATATATTATGTGTGTCATAAAAATTGATATCAAATATATAGTATTTAGATATAGTTATATGAATCTGTCTGTATATATTATGCAATCATATTACAAATAAATGCAATGTGAGTATTTATACATAGGCATGTATAACTTTAAATGTTCATACATATTATTTTAAGATTTCACAAATTGACCTAGCATTTAACACCAACAGTGGGTGCATCACTGCACAGCCCTTTGCCATGGCAAAGTCAGAGCATCATAAGGCCCAGGACCTACTCCCATGTCTCTTCTGAATAGTGCAGTGATCCACCCATTGTTGAGGAAGCTGAGTGACTTGAGGGATTCTGGGAAGCACAGAGCATCAGATACCCAATAGATTGGCAGTGAATGGGGGGCCTGAATGGATTAGATTTTGTTCTCAGAACTAAACATGAGCATCTACTCCCATAGTGACTCCCATCACACAGAGCATGACATGAGGCTCAGTGGCTGTTGTGGTCACAGGCTGAAGTAACTCCAATGCCTGTTGAGAGCCTCTCCTCTGATGGAGAAATGTGGGATCTCTCTTCCCATCTTTCATGGCTCACATGACGGCTGGAACTCTGTTTGTCATCAACTTTGACTCCCCTGTGCACAAAATCTAAAGATTTGCCACTTACTTTCTGGAATTCAAGAACCTCCACTTGTTAACCAAGACCCTCCAGGAACATTCATGGAATGGAGCCAGAACTACACGTCAACAATGAGCTACAATGTGAGTGATAAACAAGGGTCACAACTCTGAAGATGCAGGCAGCCCACATCAGAAGTGAGGATGAACTGATGTCATGGAATAAGAGTAGGAGGTGGAAGAAAACACCTTGATGTATTCTATGCATTGATGTCTAGGAGATGCCCAGGAGGTTCCCTCAGATGAGGTAGGAAGTGTTGTGTGGAGAAAAGGGAATACAGTTTCAGAGTTGTCCCCAGCCTGTTCCTGTCAGAGACCGGATCTGACCTGAGGGAGGGTTAGGACCTGCACCGGAGAGTCAAGATGGCGAGAAGAAACCACTCGGAGGCAGTTCTTCTGGGAACAGTCTGATCAGGACTGAAGCCGTTTATTCTCAGTTCTACACCAGAATTTATACCATTTTTCAAGACCTCCAGCAGTATGAAATATTTCTGGTGGGGGCGCATGATTCCAATGACACACACAATATATGTGGAAATTTGCATTACAAAATTCACATGTTTTAAGTACAATGGATAACAAACTCCCTGAAACATGATGATTTCACAAAACTTTCATTAACGGTTATTATTATTTTAATATGATGAATAACCATAATAATAACTAAATTTTACTATTTAATTAAGCATAATGTTTCCCATGCAAGCATACATTAATTTTATTGTACATCAAGATTACAGTTTAACTAAGCATAAACTGAGTGAAGAAATAGGAACGTTGAGTACAGTGTCCCCCAAACCCTAAATCCATATAGAATAAGGAAGAGAAAGACACTGGTATCAACATCCCCCAACTTACTATGTGAATATATGTTTCCTTTAAAAGTGAAAAGTATGCCAAGGTTTTGTCCCCTGATACACCTGTGACTGGATCTCTATATGCCATGCACAAGCATATCAGGAGACAATTCCCAAGTACAAAACTTATACCAGCCATAAATGTTGTATACTAAAAATTATCTCCAAATACCTATTATAATGTAATAAAATGATAGCGCATATATTAGTCAGAAGAAGAAAACAGAGAGGAGCTAGTCTCAGTATCCTGCAAGCTTTAAACTTTAAATCTTCAAAGCCTGTCACAGACACTGTACTCCAGAGTCCCTCATGAAATGCTAAATAGTGAGAGGCAGAAAACGTTAACCACAGTGTTTGACAAACCCAATGTGTACTTTACTATTGAAGTCTGCTGGACACTGAAGTCGACGCCTTAAAGTAGAAATCCAAAGTGCAAAAGTATATCCAATAATAAGTGAGAGTACTGAGGATTCACTCTCCAACAGGTCCATGACTGGGTTTTATTATTACCATACACAGGCATATTAGAGGGCAAATTTCAAGCAGAAGGAAGTGAAGTAGCAAGCACAGGTTCACATAGTGTTATATGTAGATAACTGAACTATGTATATAGTTTTCTAAACTTCCTTATAAAATTTCTGGTCTAAGTGAATAAACCAAATAGTGGTTGTCACACCTTTGGACAGGAAAAGACACAGTTGCCATGACGATGGCTAGGGGTAGAGGCAGGCTAAGAGTCTTGACACGTAGTGAAACTAGGAACGTTCTGCCTGGCTAGAGGCAGGAAAACAAAACTATTAGAGTAATTTCTGCTTACAGAAACAAAGGCTGTATAGTTACTTCTGAAAAACAGAGACTTAAGAATGGCTCAGAGAGTCAGAGAAAAATGAAAACTTAAAGTACAGAATGTTTTCTGCTGTAAGGCTTTACCTGAAATTTTAGCCTAACTGTTTAAAAGGTTTACTTTCAAATAATATAAGCTTTTATGTCACATATATAAACTGGTCACTATTCATATACCAACACTATAGATGTCACTGATGCTTTTGTGTCAAAAGCAGATCTTCAACATGGGCCTTCATAGGCCTCAACTGTATAACTGTAGATGTTGGCTCCCAACATGTTCCCCTGAGAAGTCTTCAGACCCTCAAAGGCCCCTGGGTAGAACTACAGCTGAGGAAAAGTTTGTGCATGAAGGGTGACATAAAAAGGGGACACATGCCCCAGAAGGCTACTCAGGACCTGATGGCCAGAGTGACATCTGTTCCAGGCCCATCATCCTTGACATGGTCAGGCATTACGACCAGAAGGCAGCATGACCCAGCAGGAGTTCAGAGCTTGCCTGGGTTCTGCTGATGTGAGGCTAGGAATACTCTGGCTGACCCTGTAGGTGACAGTGAGTTGATCTTTTGGGACACAGGGAAGAGGGCTAAAGATGGCTTGCACACAACATCCCCACAGGCATCTAATTGGAAATAAAACATGGACATTGGGAGTTCCAGTAACATGGCGATGGCATAGGTGGAACTGTGAGATTCTCCAAAAGTGAATTCCCAAAAAGACTCCTACTTTCCTTCTCCCACCCCCCTGCCCACTACCAGCCGCACCAGTCCAAGACCCAGAGACCCTCTGTCCCATGCAAGTCCGGTTATTGTGGTCCACCAGCTGCTGATACTCCACCATAGGTGGCCCTGGGCCCTGGCCATGTGGAGATCCCAGCTCCCTCCCCAGCTACAACATCTCACCCTGTGGAAGCCCTTGGATACAGCCTTGTGGAGATCTGGGTTCCCTTGCTGACTACACTGATCCGCCAGGAACCCAGTCACTTCCAGCTCCCTCCCTGACTGGATTCCCAGCCCAGTAGCCTGGTGCAAGCTCCTCAGAGTTCCAGCTCCCCGCCCTGGGTTCTGCATCCACGCTCAGCCCTATTTCAATCCACAGTCACCCAGGGAGGTTCTAGGCGCTGCCCCTCAGAGATACCAGCTCCACTCCTGGCTGAAGTGCCTTGTGCGGGGCCCAAAGTCACTGTCACTGCTCACCACTTGCCCTTCGGAGCTCTGTTCCCGCTCTCGCTCTAGCTGAGGCACCCAGTGTGGGACTCTATGGTTGTGTAAGGGAACAGTATATCTTAAGGAGGTGCTGACCAGCCGCTCTCAGCTCTCAGCTCCAGAAGAGGGAATTCCCAGCTACCTTCTTCACCCCAGGCCGCTGGTGGCACACCAGATCCAGCGCCCAGCTGTGCCCTGATCCCTGGTGCTTGACACGCCACCACAGATCTTCATAGTGGATCGCCAATGGATCCAGATGAGTGGAGAGAAAGGACGGGTGGAGACAAAGGATCCACGAATGAGGAGCTGCCCACCTTGGACATTTTCCAAGCAGAGATTTGCATTGCCCTGTCCACCTATGTGCAGCCTCCACCTTGGTTTCTTTCTTTCTTTTCTTTTTCTTTTTTTTTGAGTTGGAGTCTCGCTCTGTCAAACAGACTGGAGTGCAGTGGCATGCTCCTGGCCATCGCATCCTTGATCTGCTGAGCTCCAGCCATCCTTCCACCTCAGCCTTCCAAGTGGCTGAAACTACAGACATGCGCTACCACACCCTGCTATTTTTTTTTTTTTTGATTTATTGTAGAGATGAGGTCTCGTCAAATTGCCCAGGCGGGTCTCGAACCAACGGGCTCAGGCAAACCACTCACCTCAGCCTCCCAAAGTGCAGGATTACAGATTGAGCCACTGAGCCCGGCTTATTTTTTATGACAATGTAGCACCAACATAGTTACTCCAAAACATTATTTAAGTTAAATGAAAGGAAACTTTATTTGTAGGTACAATGCTATAGGAACAGAACAGACAAAACAAGCACTGTAAAATTTATAAAAGGTAAAATAATAAGATGTGAAAATTATACGTTAATGACTTTAGAAAGCAAAGGAAAAAACTGAGGAGTCTATGCTCTAAAATTCCAGAGTGAAAAGAATTGTTTGTCTTTGAGCTGACATTCACCTACATTTTTGTCCTCCTGTCATATTTGCCAAATCTGCATTTGGATGCAGGTTCTGACCTGGCACAGGCAGAGGAGAACACGTGGAAAAGAGAACCTGACTGAGCCTCAATGATTACATAGAACAACCTCTAAGACATGGCCAGTGTTCTCCATGGAGCATGTGCTGGGGTATCAGTCAGCAGGCAGCATAGTGGTGCTGGGCTAGGAGAGAATATTCCTGGAGGAACTCAAATCATTCTACAAAAAAGATACCTGCACACGTATGTTTGTTGCAGCTCTATTCACAATAGCAAAAACATGGAACCAACCATGTTGCTCATTGAAGCTGAACTGGATAAAAATTTGGGTACATATACACAATGGAATATTATGCAGCAACATATTAAGACTTCATGACTAAACAAACAAAGATACAAAAAAGGGAGACAGGAAGTCAGTTCATGCGTATCCCTCTGGCTGGCAACCTAGAGGCACCCACAGAATCGGAGACTTGGGCTTTTCTCTGGCAGAGGGATCCACAGAGCTGAGCTGGGGGAAGAGACAGCTCTAGAGGAGGCAGTTGCTGGGTAGAAAGTGCATAAATAGGATGCCAGATGATGCAGTGACCACTGCCACAGTCTCAGGCTCTCAGTCCATCCCTCTGAACCCACTCTCTTGGGCTCCTGATGTTCCCCACTGATCAAGACCTCTGAGGCGGCCTCAGGACCCCTCATACCTTCCTTATCCCTCCCCTGCTCCTGTCGCCACCGTGGAGGCAGCTGAAACCCAACTCCCAACATGGCTCTGAATAAGATCCACAGGAATTAAATGATCTGTTAAGAGAACCACAGCACAGTGTTCAGCAGGTCCCTTAATAGATGATATGTTTCATGGCAATATACAATATACAAAAGACAGTGTCTATTAGGGTGGAGTATTTTTGTTGGCAATTTGTTTCACAAAAGATTAGCCCTTCAAGCCACCTAAGGCTGCATTTACAACAATAATTTATTACACAGATGTTAACAGTAGTGGCAGCATTTATCTTCTTATTCTGTGGTTATAGTGGTCTCTAGCACTGCTTCAAAAGTACTCCTGTCCATTTGTTCTCTGTTGTGTGATGCAAATCTAGATGATCTTTTATTGTCCGAGATTTCTGGAATCTACAAAACAAAAAAAAAGTACAACATAACAACTCTTGGAATGGACTCAGAAGTGTGCAATGTAATTAAAGAATTTGTTTATAACCTCTACAAATAAAGATAGGGAACTCTGAAATATAAATATTCTTTTGATTTTCATTTGCCTACTCTCTATGAGCCCACACCTCATCTTCCTTGGTGCACATAATTATCTGATACAGCAGTGTTGCATGTTGTACATACTTGGAACAACAAACTAGTAATACTGTAGTTCTTTACCAACATTTCCTCCTTGCAGAGAAGTGTGTGTTTATGTGACAAGCCAGTTCTTCAGGTGTAATATATATGTGTGACGATAAGCTTTTCTTATTGACCTAAATTTGAATAAAGTCAAGGTGTAAGGGGTGGTGGGTATGGTGTATGCTAGGATGGGGAAGAAAAGCTCCACTGACCTGTGGGAGATTGTTTTTACATGGAATATAGTTAAACTCAAAAGTTATGAGAATAAAGGTGAAGCACATGAAACTTTTTCTATATTCGTATTATTTTTATTTTTTTAATATATGGGTTACAATTCAGGATTAGGTATACAAGTGGTTGTCTTAAATATAAAGTATGGGTGTCCCTTTTGTTGCCACTTTGCCTGTTTAAGATCAGGTACTCTAATTGATGTTGTGTAATCCTCTCCCACTTCCCACCCTTGCAGTATCTCACTACTGCCAATCCCTTTCTTATAGTATTATGGTAGATGTTCAGGATCTGCTTATGAGTGAGAACATGTGGTACTCTGTTCTTTGTTTCTGTGATAGATCACTGAGTTTGGTAGACTCTAAATCCATCCAAGTTGCTGTGAAATCCATATGTTTGTCCTTCTTTATTGCTGTGTAATGTTCCATTGTGTATATGTACCACATTTTTTTTTTTTGAGTTGGAGTCTCACTCTGTCGCCCAGACTGGAGTGCAATGGCTGCTCCCGGCCACCGCAGCCTCGCCTGCTGGGCTCCGGCGATCCTTCCGCCTCAGCCTTCCAAGTAGCCAGAATTACAGGCATGCGCTACCATGCCCGGCTGATTTTTTTTTTTAATTTATTGTAGAGATGAGGTCTCGCTGCCCAGGCAGGTCTCGAACCCACGGGCTCAGGCAATCCACTCACCTCAGCCTCCCAAAGGCGCGGGATTACAGGCTGAGCCACTGAGCCTGGCTGTACCACATTTTTTTATCCAGTTCAGCTTCAATGGGCAGAAAAGTTGGTTTCTTGTTTTTTGCTATTGTGAATAGTACTACAATAAACATGCACATGCAGACTTCTTTATTGTAGAATAATTTGTGTTCCACTGCATATATTCCCAGTAGGGGTATTGCTTGGTCATATGGAAGGTCAATGTCTAGTTCTTTAAGAAATCACCACACTGGAACTGGCAACCAATTCCTGATTAAAACCCCAAGATCCCATGCCGTAAGAGATAAGATAGACAAGTGGAACCTCAACAAATTGAAAAGTTTCTGCAAAGCAAAAGAAATAATCAAGAGGGTGGGGAGACAGCCCACATAATGGGAAAAAATTGCCAAGTATGTATCTGCCAAAGTCCTAACATCCAGGATCTACAAGGAACTCAAAAATGCTGAAAAGAAAAAACAAACAAAAAGCTTCATTAAAAAGCAGGCAAAAGACATGAATAGACACATCTCAAAAGAAGATATATGGGCATTCAACAAACACATTAAACAATGCTCAGGTTTACTAATAATCAGATAAATGCATTCAAAACCACATTGAGATACCATCGAACCCCAGTAAGAAAGGACATTGTTAATAAAACATCAACAACAGATCTTGTATTCAGAATCTACAAATGACTCCACACTAACAAATGCAGGATGTTCATCCACTTTTCAATTGTATTGTATGTGACTTTTTGAAGTCTTTCCTTGGTTCTAGTAAAAAGTTGTTTGAAACTTGTAAACAGCATCCCAGAAACATCATTCATGTGTAAAAGGCAAGTTACCTTTTTTTCTTCATCTAATTGTGAACCAGCCAATCTAAAAGCTATGGCTGATGCTTTGTATCCATTAGGTTCTTTCACATGCAGCTTTACACTCATGCACAAAAACTGAGGAATAAATGTCCACTGCTTTTTAGTTTTAACTTGCAAAAATATTTTTTAAAAAAGGAAACTATATAGTTGGGTTTGGTGGCCAAACTGTATTACCAAATAAATGGGAAGCTAAGGCAGAATAGCCTGAGCCCAGGAGGCTAATGCTGCACTCTAGCCTGGATGATAGAGTGAGAGCACAAGACACACACACACACACACACACACACACACACACACACACACACACACACACACACACACACAAATTGAGACCAGAAGTCCCTTCCAAAATGAATGTGAATGAACATAAGAGCCACACTGAAAGGGTTGGGGCATGGACTAGCACAAATAATATTTGAATGGATAGTTTGGTGTCTACAGCCTCAGGTTAAAGAAGAATAGAATTTGAAACAAATACTGAACTCTCTCATCCTACAATGTCTTCTTCTCAGAGGTGTGCTCTAGTGGTTTCAAAACAACTTATGGATATTCTGGGACTTAGTAAATAAGTGAATACACTGTAGATAATGGGAGCCAGGATTCTCACTACAAAAAACAAAAATCACAAATAAAGAAGGAAGGAAAAGTAGAATGATACCTGTGTAATTGCTCATTAAAAACTTATGTTATTATCTTACCTACATTATTCGTATAATTTGTTTTATTCTAAAATAACTTGTCTTTAAAAAACTTCAAAATAGTAGTTTGTTCAATACACTTTTCTTCTTCTACCTTTTCTTAATTTTAAACATCTTAATATCTTACATAGTATAATATAAGGAATAAAACCACAAAATTAACACTGATACAGTGGCATTAACTATGGATTTTGATGATTTTTCCACTATTAATTTTTTTAACTTCCATTATCAAATCCAGGATTCCATATTGCATTAGGTTACCATGTCTCCTTAATCATCTCCAATTAGTCATAGTTCTTAATTCTTTATGTGTCTTTCTTGACCCTGATGCTTGTAAAGTGTACTGAATAATAATTTTTATGAATGTCCTTCCAATCTTTTCTACTGTTCAGATTTTACATTATTGACAAGAATAGCACAGTAAAAATGGTCGTTCACAGTCCGTGCATCAAACTAAGTTGCATCGTGTCAACATGGTCTTATTGCTGGTGATGAAGGAATATGAGCAATAAAATCCTTTTTGTAAAAAATTTTGAGGAAAATAACTTACGTGGCTATTTTTATTACTCTTCTTGTTTGGTGATGTGCTCACGTTGTTAGAATTAGTCTATTTTTGTCTGAGCCTGTCATTAACTTCTTTTTTTTTAATTCAGAATGTAGTTCTTTTAAAATCTGCTGCCCAATAAAGCATATTGAAGAAATAAACTTTGCTCATTCTTTTTTTTTTTTTTTTATCTATTATTTATTTCCCTTCCTCCTTTCCAACAGAAAAAATTTTGTTCAGGTTTTCCCAACCACTACTTTTTTTTTTTTTTTTTTTTTTTAAATAATCAGTATTTTTTATTATCGTTTTGTAGGGTACAGTTAAGGGTTAGGTGTACAATTACGTTTCATTCAGGCACCCTATTGATAAGAGGTGTTTTCCCAGTCCCAGATAGATATTAGCTACTGTTAATCCCATCCCCCCCCCATAATTTCCCAGTACCATCAGTTATTTTCTTATAGTATTACATTGGATGTTCAAGGTCCATTATATGAGTGAAAACATGTGATATTCTGATCTTTGTTTCTGTGAGAGGTCACTCAGTATTATAGACTCTAGTTCCATCCAGGTAGCTGCGAAATTCATGATTTTGTTCTTTTTCATGGCTGCGTAGTATTCCATCGTGTATATGTACCACATTTTTTTAATCCAGTCCTCTTTTGATGGGCAGCATGGTTGTTTCCAGGTTCTTGCTATTGTGAATAACGCTGCGATAAACATACGTGTACAGGTATCTTTTTTATAGAGTGATTTGTGTTCTTCAGGGTATATTCCCCGTAGGGGGATTGCAGAGTCATAGGGAAGGTCAATATTTAGAGCTTTCAGGAATCGCCACACTGCTTTCCACAGAGGTTGCACTAGCTTACACTCCCACCAACAGTGTAGAAGTGTTCCCTTTTCACCACAGCCTCTCCAGCAGCTGTTATTTTTTGAGTTGTTGATAATTGCCATTCTAACTGGAGTTAGGTGATATCTCAGTGTGGTTTCTTAAATGGTAAATGATTCAGTGGTTGCCATTAACCACTGGAATGTTAATAGCCTGAAGAAAGGAACAGAGGAATAGAACTATTAAAACATGGATGTATCTACCAATGGACAGCTGCAATTGATTCACACCTTTGGATAAATGAGTAGAATTTCCTCCCACACAGAATGTTTCAGAAATCAAATTGAGAAGTATATCAAGCACTGAAATTCTTCTATGTGGATTAGAATGGTTTAAACACTACTGCTCTTATGTTATAATTCACACTGTTGAGACACAATTTCTTAGAATATAAAATCCCAGGGCCTTAGTTGAAAAACAGGGCAATTGTTTCTAAAAATATACACTTTGGCAATTTTTGCATATGTCATCTGATTAATCAATAGAATTGTGTCTTTGAATTGTTGTGGAAGGCAAAATTTTAGGAGAAGTTTTAAACTTTGGGGTACGGAGAGAGAAGAAATCACCATGGTTCCAACCAGTCTTTACTGGATAGAGTTAATATAACTTGGTTTTCAAAGGCAACGACTTGGATTAAAAGCAACTGTAGAAGCCACACACGGTTTAAAAAAGAATAAAGTACTCACAACTTGAAAAATTCCTTACAGAAAAAAATCAATGACTTAGCAAAATGGTGAAGTAACAGTTTCAGTGACCAATTCAGTCTTGTGTATATGCAGTCACATTGCTCCCTTTGCTCCGTAGCTTCAAGGCCTCAGAAGGGTCTTAGCTATAAAGGACTTGTTTCCATAGAAATCAAGCAAGTAAGGGATAAACTTACAACATCCTTAGAGTGGAAGCATGTCAAAGCTTAGAAAAACCTGGGATTAGGGACAGCAATGGAGAGATGGCCTGAACTGGAGAGAATGAAATGCATGTGCCCAATGGAGATGAGGCAGAAGACTGGAAGTTCAGAATCAGAAAAGAAAAATCAGAACACATCAGCCCCCTTGGGAACAAGACACTACCTATGGCCAGCTATAATCTATGATGAAGTTGTGTGTTGAACAGTGAAGTCAGGGGAGGGCAGACTTGTGTTCTTGGTGTTGTGAGGTACAGGTGGCCATTCCTTCAAGGTCAGTGATGATGGGAGCCCGAAGGGGGAGACTCAGAATAGAGCCATCTGTGAGCAGCCTCACAGATGCTGTCTAGACACTTGTCATCATATGAGAGGGACCCCTAGGCTTGGAACCATAGCCTGAGAATCTTCTTGCCCTTCTTCAAGGGATTCCTATCATTTCTAACTCACTGCAGCTATGTTCTTCTCTGAGAGGAGAAGCTGTTCTGACTTTAATTTTCTGAAGGAAGCAGCTGCTCAGCTGAGCAGAAGGGCTGACCCCCATATAGGAGGATTATGTTTAGGGCTGTTACACTGTGTAGGGTCCCAGGGAGTGTCCTGCCTAAAGGAATAATATGCAGCATCTTTGGGCCCTACATTGGAGGTTGTGAGTGAAAAATACATACAGGATCCACTGCCACTGTCATAGAAGTGGCTTCTGATGAACGAGTTCAGGTAGGTGTTGCCATTACTAAGGATGAGACTGAGACTGGCCTTGCAAAAGATGGTGACACTCTTTCCTGGTCACAGGTAGGAGGAATGGAGACTGAGTTAGCACAGCAGTATCATCAGAAATTGTGGGGGAAAAAGAAATGTGTTGGTCTTACTGCAAATACAAAGCAATAACTGTGAAATTTAAAAAATGATACACTATATTCAGGTATTTTTACATAAAGATAAAACATTTTATTCAACATTTTAAAGCATCTGCCAATTGAGGTAGACCGAAATAAATTCTTAATTCTTGTTCTCAATTGTCTCACACACTGAATAAAGATAGCCATCTCAATTCTCATCCTGAAAATAACTTAGGTGTAAAAAGAATCCAGTAACATGTATGCTGAGTATGATTTTCTGGAAGATCTGTCCCAGCAAGGCCATCCTGTATGAGGGAATCATCTGGAAGTGTGTCTTTAGTTGAACTGGATTATAGCAAATGCTGATTTTTATATCTTAGCTAGATGTTATCAAATAGTTCATAAGTGTCTCTAAGGAAAAGACCTCAAGTTGCAGGAACCAGTCTCTGAACTATAGACAAAGACCCCTCCACATGAGAATGCTTCAGTGCGACTCACAAACCAACTCTCCACAGGACTGAGGGTGACCCAGCCATGAGCTCAGGATGTGAAGATTCACCATTTAAGGTTTAATACTATGGGAGTCATCTGACAATCTGAGATTTTAAATATGATCTTAAAGGATCAATATTATAAGGAGAATGTCACAAGATTGTTAATTTTTATTTGGTATTGAAAGATAGCTCTTCTGTCCATTTTTTCCCCTAAATGTAATCATTGATACAAACCTAACCAAATACACAGTTTTCCATTTTCCATTTAGTCATCGACAGAATATAGTCATGGGTCTTGTAAAGCTGGGAAGCTAGGCCATGCCAGTGCTATCTCTGGAGCCAGGAGCTGACTGTGAATGTGAATAAATCATGACTACTGGCTTGGGCAAGATCTGCAGGTTTTGTATTTTCCTCATACCTAGAGGAATAACACTTGATCTCTGGCCAACTGATGTCCCTCTGGGTCTAGAGCACACTCCAGAAATCCAGTCCTCTCTCCTTTCCTTCACTAGACAGATCCTGTCATTCACAGATCTCCTTCATGTGTATTTTCCATGTGAGTCATTTCCCCAGGTTTACACAGACTTTGCTTGTCACAGACTGTGATAGATGAACTGGTTTTTAGCCAGTTTCCCATTCACTAGGTAGGTCTCCATCTTTCCTAAATGATAATTGCCCTACTTCCATCCAGTCTGCTAGAAATGTGGGCAGCAGGAAGAAGTGTAAAATTATTACTGGGTAGAAATTGTAAGCTATGAAATGGGATGATGAAATATCAATCATAATAATACACAGAATCGATCTGGACTCTGAAGTGTTATTATCAGACACGCACCCAGAGCTCTCTCTGCAATCACTGTTGTGCACATGTCCCTTCTCATGGCAAACTGGGGGAAAAACCTGAGAGTTGTTTTCCTGTTACATAACAGCATCATTCTAGGGCAATGTGTACTTATTTCCTGCATATTTTCAAACATGCTTGTTGTTTGTTTTTCATTCCTCTAGAATTCATAAGTGGGTTTCTGGCAGTGTTCACCACTGAAGGAACACTAAATAATGTAGGCAGTTTTCAGTTTGAAGTTAATAGCAGATGAATTTGGAATCTCCATTCATGTCTAAAATTCACATACCTCCCAGTATTTTGCTGCTCAGTGCTCTCTAATTGGCTTTGGAGTGGATTCATCAGACATGTGGTCTGCAGAGACTCAGGTGGTGTTTGCTCACTCTTCACTTTAGTGATCCTCTCTCAGGCCTAATCTATGGGTAGTTTCCTTCTTGCCTGTCTCGCTGTTCTCCTTACGCTTCTTTGGGGTTTCCTGTGGGGATAGGAGTGATGGCTGCAAGGAAATATTGTCTTCATGGTCTCAGCTCTAGTTAGATCTCAACATTACTTGGTTTAATTATCTAGTCACAACAGGGTGGTGCACTCCATATTATTGTAGAGGTAGGAGTCATCCTCTATTGTCTTCTTTAAATGAATAATATTTTTTTTTTTTTTGAGTTGGAGTCTCACTCTGTCGCCCAGACTGGCTGGGCTCCGGCGATCCTTCCGCCTCAGCCTTCTGAGTAGCCAGAATTACAGGAGCGCGCTACCACGCCCGGCTGATTTTTTAAAAATTTATTTTAGAGATGAGGTCTCGCCTGCCCAGGCGGGTCTCGAACCCGCGGGCTCAGGCAATCCACTCACCTCAGCCTCCCAAAGGCGCGGGATTACAGGCTGAGCCACTGAGCCCGGCTATGAATAACATTTTTTATTATTATTGCCTTTTATGCCAGTACTTTTGGAAAGTTTTAATTATTTTTTCTTCAAATTGTGTTGAATACTGTGTTTCAAAGCAGAGAGCAATGCTTCTGTGTGCTACTTTGGTCCTTGTTTTCATACAAGGTAATGTGTGATTTAGGATTATTCAAGGGTTCAAGGCTCCCAGGGTCAGCCATCTCAAGACTCAGATTTCTCCCCATGCCCAGTGCTCTCTCTATCCTTTCTCTGGTCCAACAACACTAACTTTTGTGTATATGAGTATGTGTGTGTCTGTTCTAAAACGGGTGCTGCTTCTTTCGCCTGACCATCAATTAATTGGCAATTTGTGAAATAATAATTTACGTTTAGCTAAATCAAATCACATTCACCTTTTTTTCCGGGAAATATTTTATTATTATTTACAACTGATTACCTCATGGCCTAACAAGTTCCAGCATGTCATTTGGGAGAGTGACTAGATATCACATTGATTCCCTCTAATGCCTGACAAGTACTCAATGGAAGAAAATGTTATAGCTGTTTCCGTCACACTTTTACATACAATTTGGTTGTTGTCAGTATTTACCCAATATTGGGGAGTTCACAAACATTCCTAGATATGAGATTATGGGTCTAACGGTAACAACGTGAAATTTTGTAGATATTCTTAAATTATTTCTCAAAGATATAGCATTAGATTTCCTCCCTGTGAGCTGTGAAAGGAAGTGTTTGTTTCCCTATAACCTTGCCTAAGTAGGGGCTTTAGACACTAAAATTTCTCAAATCGGATAGGTGAGAATTGTTATTTGAAAGTAGTTTGATTTGCATGTTTCTAATAATTAGGGGGGTTAAAGGGTTTTAAATTAGTGAAAGGGTTTTTGCTTTTCCTGAAAATATCTGTTCTCTCATTTTTTTCTATTATGCTTTCATTATTTGTCCTACATTTTCAAAAGAGTTCATATACATTAGAGTATTAACGCTTTATTCATGTAATATATCAACTCCTAGTTTTAAATCATCTTTCAATTGTGTTTAACTTGTGATGTTTTTGTCATGCATGTTATTAGTATTTCTTTTTTTATTTAACCTTTTCCATTATAGTCTACCTGGAATTGGTGCATGGCTGCAGTACTGTTTCATTCCACCCCAAAATTAGGATTAGATATACATTATCTTATTACACTTTGAGTATGCTAGAGAACTGCAAAATGCATCCGAGACTTGTGATATCTTCCATAACAAGTATTTACCACTTTCCAGACAGGAGGTGGATCTTAAACTCAATTACATTCTTCTGTTTTGGGGTTTGTTTGTTTTTTGCATTTCTTTCAATGTTTTAATTGTATTTATCTTTTAATTCTGCATATATTTAAGTGCCAAAATGTATTTTACACAGTCAAGTTTTGTGAAACTTTCTTGTATTTTTGCCCTTCTATTGTTCTCCATTCCTTTCACAATCTCCAAGTTAAATATGGATTTCCTTTACTTCACCCCTCCAAATTCCTGTAGGATAGAAATTAATGTTGGTCTTCTGCTGATTGATTGATTATAAAGTGGTTTTTAAAAATATGGTTATTTTGCCTTCAGCTAAATCATTTTCTTGCATAGAAGCCTAAGTTGGCAGTTATTATTTTTCAATACTTAACATTTTTTTTGTCTTTTAACTTCACATTGTTAATGTTAAGAAGTTGTTTGCCATTCTCATTGTTGCTATATTGAAAATAACTTGCCTTATCTTTTTTTATTTTTCATTTTTATTTTTTGAGTTGGATTCTCACTCTGTCACCCAGACTGGAGTGCAGTGGCCACCCCCAGCCACTGCAGCCTCAACCTGCTGGGCTCTGGCGATCCTTCGACCTCAGCCTTCCGAGTAGCCGGAATTACAGGCATGTGCTACCATGCCTGGCCGATTTTTTTTTTAATCGTAGAGATGAGGTCTCGCCGAGTTGCCCAGGCAGGTCTCGAACCCGCGGGCTCCAGCAATCCACTCACCTCAGCCTCCCAAAGCATGGAATTGCAGGCTGAGCCACCGAGCCTGGCTGTCTTATCTTCTAATAGTTGCTTTTAATCTCTCTTCTCTATCTCTTCCATGTTATGTGTTAGTTTTTGCCATTCAACCTTGGTACTAAGATGGGTCTACATGTGATTTGTGTGTGGGTTTAGCTTATTTAGAATTCATAGCATTACTTATCTGTCATTAGTTTTAGATATTTCCTAGTTGTTATCTCTTCAAGTATTGTCTCTGTTTATGTGTTCTTCTCCTCTTCACGAACTTCAGTTTTAAATGTTTTTCCAAGCCGGGCTCGGTGGCTCAGTCTGTAATCCCGTGCCTTTGGGAGGCTGAGGTGACTGGATTGCCTGAGCCCGCGGGTTTGAGACCCGCCTGGGCAGCGAGACCTCATCTCTACAATAAATCAAAATATCAGCCAGGCGTGGTAGTGCATGCCTGTAATTCCGCCTCTTGGAAGGCTGAGGTGGAAGGATCACCGGAGCCCAGTAGGTCGAGGCTGCGGTGGCTGGGAGCGGCCACTGCACTCCAGTCTGGGTGACAGAGTGAGACTCCAACTCAAAAAAAAAATATATATATATATATTTTTTTTCCACTATATCTCTTATGTCCTTTTATGTAACTTTCATCCATTTTTATTTTCAAGCTTACACTGTATCATCCTGCTTATTGTTTTGATCTTCAAGTTCTTGAAATCCACAGTTTAAACTCATTTATTGAGTTCTTGGTTTGAATTCTTTATATCTTAAATTTTCATTTGATTACTTTTAATAGTTTCTAGAGTTCAGTTAAAATTATGTATGTTTTCCACAGAGACTGTACTAGTTTGCATTTCCACTAGTGTAGAAGTGTCCCCTTTTCATTACATCCTCTCCAGCATCTGTTATTTTTTGAGTTATTGATAATGGCCATTCTGACTAGAGTTAGGTGGTATCTCAGTGTAGTTTTAATTTGTATTTCATTGATGACTAACCCAGAAGAACTCAAATCACTCTATAAAAAATGATACCTGCACACGTATGTTTATCACAGTATTGTTCACAATAGCAAGAACATGGAACCAACCATGCTGCCCATCAAAAGAGAGCTGGATTTTTTAAAATGTGGTACATATACATGATGGAATATTATGCAGCCAAAAAGAAGAACAAAATCATGAACTTCACAGCAATGTCGATGGAATTAGAGCTATAATACTGAGTGATCTTTCACAGAACCAAAGAACTGAATATCACATGTTCTCATTCATAAGTGGACCTTGAACAACCACACAATACTATAAGAAAAGGATAGACTGTAGTGGGAAACTGTGGGGGTGGGGGTGGGAGGTGGGCTTGACAATAGTCGAAATCTGCCTGGGGAAGGAGGGGCACACCTCATCAACAAGGGTACCTGCACAGTTAATATTTGTATACCTAACCCTGAAATATACCCCACAGTTTTAAAATAAAAAAATTCAAAAGTTAAAAAAAATCTATATTGTCACCAAATTCATTATGCATATAACATCCTATTTCCCTAACATCTGAAAATTACTTTCCTACATTTCTTGTTATTTGTTGTTAGTTGTTGTTTTCTTTTCTTTTCTCCTGATTTTAATGCCTGGATATTGTTGATTAAAATCAGGCTGTGTTTAATATACTTAGCATTTATATATATTTACATACATATTTTTTCTAAAGCATTATAGAAATGACTCTCTGCTCTGAAATAATTTTTGTCCTTCAGGGAGAATTTACTTTTGATTCTGGCTGACTGAAATGCTAGAGATACACCACAATAGTACAACTGCACTATTTTGAACCTGGGCATCAGAACTGGTGGTGTCTTGCTGTTCCTGAGTCATTCTTCTCCAAGTGTGTACACTTGCTGGAGTTTCACCTGAAGACTATGGTGATGTCAGGGCCTGTTCTTCCCTGCAGTCATAGAAGGCAAAATTTTTACTGTAACCACATGATAGTGATGAAAGCCCTGCTCAGTTCTAAGTCCTGTTGGTTCCTTTCTTTCAGCGTCTCAGCTCTGGGCACTTATTTCAGAGCTTGCACTTGTGTCAAGGGTCATTGAAGACAGAATACGAGAGCTTACCTTTCCAGACTTTTCTTCTTTTCTTGCATCCTTGAATATATGCTCTACTGATACTTTTAATTCCTAATGGATGTATATGAATTTCTTTTTAACTAATAGTGCTGTGTCCAGGTTGATGGCACTGCACATGCCAAGAACATATGAGAGAGTTATTATCATTCAGAAAAGGGATACTTGAGCACGATGGACTCTAGGTTTTCCAGACTGGCTCAGTGATACAGAGTATTGGGTTTTCCTAGTAGCCCTGAGTATGGTCTGATGGAATGTGTCCTATGTAGGCCGGACAGTGGTGAGATGGGATTTTTCCTTCAGCACATAAATATATTCAGGTCAGAGAGGAAAGGAAGTGGTGGAACTTGGATGATATGAGGGATAAACACAACAAATAGAGTCAGATTGCAATGCATGAAGCTCCTCTAATGCCTTCAAATGCATGCTTTTGTATTCTTTCCAGCTTTTTATAGTTGGTCTTACTAGGTTTATTCTAAATAAGCTATTCTATTTTTTTGCAAAGTGGAAGTTTCAAAATGATTTTTAAATTATCAAATAATTCAAAATTTAAAAATAAGGTGGAAATATTGTATCTATGTAATTACAAGATTGAAACAAAATAATAATGATAATATTTATTGAATGCTTTCTATTTTTGCTATTCAATATTATAAAACATTTTATATATTAAACTTATTCATTTTAAAAAATTTATTTAATTTTTATAATAGTTTCACAATGTGATTTTAAAATATTTTTCATTATTACATGTAGAAAAAACCAAAGAAGACAAGTTACACTAACATCCTGAAAATCACAAGCTATTAAGTGAAATAACCAATATTCTAGCCAAAGTTGCATCGTTCCAGTTCCTGTTTTTTGTGAGGGCACAAAGCAGTATTCCAAAGACACTTTCTGTGTGTTCCACAGTTTTCCCACTTATGAATTGGTCATTTGGGATAGAAAAGGTAGTTGGGATAGAGAAGGTAAACAGTGCACTTTCTTTGTTCAGATCTGCCGCACTGTGATAGACAAGTTATGTTATTGACAATAATAATATGCTGTATTGTCAGTCTCCAGGCTGTTGACTGTGGTGTCAAAATCTGTCCTAGAACCACCATCACTTATCCTGACAAGAGATATCAATGTTCAGATTATAATTACTATATGTGATAAGATTGGGAGCCTGCCCCAGTTTTTGTTGGTGCAGAATGAAGTAGCTACAAATGTTTTTTGTTGGCCTTTTCACTGATGATGATGCTTCTGAAGCTTTGTCAGTAAGGGTCAAATTTGGGCAATACAAAGTCCTCATTGCCAACTTAATTGGGAAAAAACACACAAAAAATGATATCACTAAGGTTAAAATGCCATGCTCCATGATCTTTTCAGGTCACCCAAATATATCAGTGCTTTGTGAGAAGTTACAATTCACCAACACATGTAGGCACTCAGAATTCACCTTATAAGGAGCAGAAAGAAGCTTCAAAATCTTGTGGGAACCCTGCATAGTCTTTCCTCACCAGAGATCAGAGCAGTAGGTGACAGAAAACTGATCACCTTGTATCTGTTCTTTATATGACTAAGGCAGACACATACCATGAGCCAGGTAGCAGCCCACTGGTAAGGACTTGGATCTGAATTCAAGCAACCTTGGGAAAATATGAAAAGCCATTCCAGATTGAGCTAGTTTGAGATTCCCAGGCCCAATGCAGATAAATTCACAGCAGTCTCACATGGAGGCTACAGTATTTTCAGTATTTCAGTCAGTAAGAGAACTATTTGGAGCCCCTCACTTAAAAGTCCAAATCAAGGATCTGGCAGAGCCTTTGTCTTCTACATTGCTCTATTTTCTACTCTTCAGAAGATCCAGTTGGTTCTGCCCCTGTCTTTGTTACACTATAGCCTGCAGGTCATCAAAAACCCATAGGAAGTATGCTGGGGCACCCAGAAACCAAGAAGTGTTCAAGAGTCCAATTACCTGTGATGATGAATTAAGAAAATCACATTTGATCAGTTCCAAGTTGCCAACAAAGCCAGTCAGAGTTTGCAAGTCTCTGAGAAAATGAGTGTGTGAAAGGACAAATTTGGGTGTGTGTACATGTTTTAGTAGTTATTCAGGTGTCTGCCTGAATGCAGATCCAGGAATTAGAGACCCAGTCTCATCTGGTGAAGCAATTACTTCTGAGGAAGCTCTGTTCACAGCACTTCTCCCAGTGCAGAAAACAGGTGTCATCTTTGGAAACTACCAAGACCCATTAAGACCCATCTTAGAAGAAGCAGTGGGGAATGGCTACTGCTAGGTGTCCAGAACCAGGCTCCACCTCTGTCACTAACTTTCATGCCAGGTGGGTCACTAGCCACAAAAGCCACAGCAAGAGTGTGCTGGAAGGACCAGGTGCTTGGACTCAGTGGAGAAGACAAAAGTTTGCCACCTTCACTGTCCTCTTGGAAACTAAAGAGAAGTACTTCAGTGTCCCCACCACTGATTGTTGGGGCCATGGCCCAGAAGTGAGGGGTTTTATCTCTGTGAACCAGAGAGATAGAACTGGTGCAGAGTTCTAGTCATCCTATCACCAACACTGTCCCTGTTACAGGACCTTGGATGGAATCAGAGGAAGATGATGTGACCAAAAAGGATAGCTGAGTGATGAACTGATCCAACCCCCTACCCCAATTCCCCAGCAGTTTGGGAAATATCCAATTCATGTGAAAGAATTCTGGTTAGCCACTCAGAGGACCAAACACATAAATCCAGGTGTTGCTTGTGTACTCTGAGGGGATCATCCTGTTGGTGAATCTGCCAGATTAACTGTCAACCTGGTTTAGCATAGGAACATAAAATTTCAGACCCTGACACAAGATGCTCACACTATGCTCATGAAATTTTTTTTTCATGTATGAGTATATGTGTGCATGAGGGTACATTTTTATTTATTTATTTTCTCTTCTATTCATACATGGTTGTATGGGTGTGAGAATGGGTACAACATTTTTCTTTTTTGTGTTTGTTTTTGTTTTGGGGTTTTGCTTTTTTTCTGTCTTGTTTTATTTTTCTTCTCTTCTTTCATTTTTTTCTCCTCTTCCCTGTTCTTTTTTTCCTCTTATGCTATTTTGGACTTAGGGGATACACATAAGTTCCAATTGCATGGAAATCATGGGTAGTGATGGGAAGTGAGTACCATGGGTCAATGAACACTGTGAGCTATAGGTAGCTTCTGAATCTCAGCTTCCCACAAGATACCTTATTTAACCACCCAAAGTGCTAAGAGACAGCATAGCTGCCCTCTTCCAGCCTGGTTTTAAAATTGCACATATCTGCAGGTTCTACTTAGGGAAGGATACAGGGTTGAGTCAATAACAGAAGTAAATGTATTATCTCTCTCAATGTATAACAGAATTAAAGAGAAAGAAAAATCTGTCACAATTACAGTCTATAATACTGAGTGATCTTTCACAGAAACAAAGAATTGAGTATCATACGTTCTTACTCATAAGTGGACCTTGACCAATTATTGTAATACTATTAGAAAAGGGTTGGCAGTTGTGGGAAATTGCCAGGAGGGGGATGGGGAAGTGAGATTGGCAATAGTGGGAGTCTGCCTGGGGAAAGAGGGGCACACCTCATCAACAAGGGTACTTGCATAATGAACATTTGTATACCAACACTGAATTGTATCCCTCATCTTCAAAATAAAAAAAATTAAAAGTTAAAAAAAGAAAAATCTGTCACAAGTGAAGAAAAATCAATGAAAGAACAAAGACAACTCCCACAGTCTTAAAAAGTTAGTACCAAAAATGCAGACATTGGAGTTCAAACAGTAGAGTACTCAGAAAGATTGAGCTCAGACAACAAAAGCCAAGATTGAAGAATGGATGGACAGAAAAAAGAAAAATAAAGAAATGAAAGAAGAAAAAAATGAAAGAAATGGTAACAGAGATGTTGTTCATAAAAAACACCATCCATGAAATAAATAAAATGAAGATAAAATAAAACTCAAAATAAAAATGAAGAAAATGGTAACAGAGATTTTGGTCATAAAAATCACCATCTATTAAATAAATAAACTGATATGCATGGAAAGTCGAATTAACCAATCAGAAGAAGAATATCAGAGCTTGAAGACCAAAATATAAAATTAACATAATTTGTTAAAAACACAGAAATGATGCTTACAAAGATAGAACAAGTCTACAAGTTATGTGAAATTATATCAAGATTTCAGACTTACACCTGATGAGTTCACCTGAAGTACAAAAGGAAACAGAAAACACATCTAAACAAACATTTAATGAGGTTATACAAGAAAACATCCCTCATCTCATCTGAGGCACAAACATCCAAACACAAGAGATTCATAGATCCATTGTAAGACACCAAATGAGAAGACTAACTTCTAGACACATAATAATTTGCTTACAAAAAGTAGGTATAAAAGAAAAAGCCTAAAAGCAACAAGAAAGAAATGTCAAACTACCTACCAAGAAAGACCAAAAGAATGGCATCATACAGAAACACATAGGCTAGAAGAGACAGGATTTCAATCTTCAAAGTTCTCAAATATAAAAAAATTTCAGCAAAGATTTTCCTACCCAGATAAACTAAGCTTCATCAGAGATGGGGAATTAAACTCCTTTCCAGACATCCAATCAGCATGAGATTATGCTGCTTCCAGATCAACTCTACAGGAGATGCTTAAGAAGCTATTAAGCACAGAAGAAAGAAAAGAAATATGGCCATGCATTTCACAAAATTACAAGAAAACATAGAACCAAGAGAGAATAAAACTTGTCTACACAATTGAAAACATACATATATCAATGCAAAAGATAAAAGAAAACAGAATAAACTTCATAAGAACCTCATGGATGAGAAAAACTCTCACATTACAATAATTATCCCGAAGGTGAATGCACCAAATATAGAATAGCAAACTGGATAATAAAAATAGTATGTCCCAACAATATACTGCACCCAGGAAACACATTTTACTACAAAACACACCCACAGACTCAAAGTTAGAGGATGGGAAACAAACTGTCAAGTAAATGGAAAGCAAAAAAGGCAGGAGTTGTGATTCTAAAACAAAGCAGTCTTCAAATTATCAAACATTAAAATGATTAAAGAAGGAAACTACATAATGATAAATATTTTAACCAACAAACATGATATATCTATTCTAAACAATTATTCACTCAACACAAAAACACCAGGATTTAAAAAGCAACGAGTTTGTAAACTGAAAGGAAATTGACCCTAATCCTATAATTACTGGGAACTTAAACATCACACTAACAACCTTAGATTATTAAGGCAAAAAATTAATAAGGAATTTAGAGGCTTCAAATTGACATTTGGCCAAATGGATTTAATAGGTATCTATAGAACACTTCACCCAACAACCATAGAATATACTTTCGACTAGTAATCACATGGAACATACTCCAAGATCAACCACATTTTTGGCCATAAATAAAACATAAACAAATTCCATGAGACTGAAGGAATATCATTCACCTTCCTAGACCACAGTTGAATACAAATAAATATTGACAACAACAGGATTTTACTGACACACACAAAGACACTGACACTAAACAACCTGGGGGTCAACACAGATATCAAGACAGAAATTAAAAGATTTCTGAAAACAAATTTTAAAAAGAACTCATTTTACCAGAGCCACTGGGATGTCATAAAAACACTACTAAGAGAGAAATTTTTAGACCTACACATAACCATGTCATGATAAGAGAAAGATCACAATTAAACAGGTTAACATCACACCTAAGATAGCTGGAAAGTCACACCACCAAAACTCTAACTTCAGCAGAAGAATCCAGATCACCAAGATAAAGGTCCAACTACAGGAAATAGAAGACAAAAGTTTCATACATAAAATCAACAAAAAGGTGGTTTTTTTAAAGAATAAATAAGATTGACAGACCGCTAGTCTGGTTGACCAAGAAAATGAGAGAAAAAGCCCAAATAGGCACAATTAGAAACATAAAAGATGAAGTCACAACTGACCCCAAATAAAGTCAAAAGATTATTGAAGAGTACTATACACACCTGTGAGGAAACAAACTCAAGAACCTAAATGAAATGGAGGAATTTCTGACATCACACAAACTCCCATGATTGAAACAAGAAACCAAAATCCCCAACAGACATATACAATCCCAATAAATTGACTTAATCATAAGAAAGTCCAAACACACACACACACACACACACACACACACACACACACACACACACACACACCACCCTGGGCCTGATGGCTTCCCAACTGTATTGTACAAAAATACAAAGAGGAGCTGATACCAATTCTATCAAAAGTATTCTGCAAAATTTAAAAAGCTGGAACTCTCTCCAAATCATTTTATGAAACTCACGTCACTCTGATACCCAAATTTGGTAAAGACTCAATAAGGAGAGAGAATTATAGACCAATCTCCTTCTTGAACATAGATTCAAAAATTCTCAATAAGATGCTAGAAAATTGCATCTAACAACATATCTCAAGAATCATCCACCATGACCACATTGTCTTCATTCCTGAGATGCTGGTTCAATATTTCCCCAGATCATAAATGTAATTGAATACATTAGCAGATATTAAAAGTAATATCATACATGTTCTCAGACCACATGATCACATCTTTGCATGTAGAAACAGCTTTTGACAAAATCCAGCATCTATTTGATAAAAACCATGAATATCTAGGCAAAGAGGGAAGATTCCCCAAAACGGCAAAAGTCATCTATGATAAACCAACAACCTTTATACCTCCCAAAAGTCTAAGCATTTCCCTTGAAAAATCAGAAAAAGACAAGAGTGCCCACTTTCACACTTCCTGTTCAACATAGTACTGAAAGTCCTAGCTACAGCAATCAGGCAAGAGAAGAAAATAAGGGGTATTCAAATAAGAAAAGAGAAAGTTTATATATCACACTTTGCAGATGATATGCTCCTAAACCTTGAAAACCCAAGGGAATCTGTCAAAAACTTCCTAGTTCTGACAAATGACTGACCAAGTCTCAGGGTACAAATGCAATAGAGAGTTTGCTTTTTTTATACACGAATAACAAACATGCAGAAAAGCAAAAAGGCACAATGTCATTCACAACAGCCACCCATAAATAAAGAAATACCTTGGCATCTTCCTATGCAGAAAAGTAAAAGACCTTTACAACAAAAACTACAAAGCACTGCTCAAAGAAGTCAAAGAAGACACAAACAAATGGAAAAATATTCCTGATCCATGGATTAGAAGTCTCAGTATTGCTAAGATAGCCATCCAACCCCAGGGAAAGGACAGATTCAGTACAATACCCATTAAAATACCTACTTCTTTCTTCTCAGACCCAGCAATGACAATACAGAAATTCATATGGAAATGCAAAAGACCATGAGTAGTCAAAACAATCCTTAGCAAAAGAAATAAAGTAGGAGATATTGCACATTCAGACTTTAAATTTTACTATAAGTCTAGAATAATCAAAACAGCCTGCTCTTGGTCCAAGAACTGGCATATAGATCAATGGTATAGGATAGAGATTCTGGAAATAAAACCTCAATTTCTCAACCAACTCATCATCAACAAAGCCTCCACCAACAATGGACTGCACTGCAGTGTCTGAGCAACCAGATGTGATCCAGGTCAGATTCCCCATTCAAAGTCTAGAGAAACCTGAATGTTCTTACAGCAGTCAGAAAAATACTCCTCTCCCAATGAAATAAGGTAAGAAAAAGAAAAAAGAGGTAAAAAGTATAACATTTTTTTCTTTGAAATTGTTGAGATCTCTTCATTGCCCTAATTCATGGTCAAGAGGCAAAACTATTCTTATTTTCAAATGGTGAGATAATCAAACAATATAGAAAGTCCAAAAGACCCTACAGATGAAATAAGAAAACACTTAAAAATTCAGCATGTTTTCTCGGGACATATGATCAACATATGATAATCAATATTATTTTCATGTCATAATAAAAATTGAAATATAGAATATAGGAAAATAGTCTATTCATAATAGCCAGGGAAATCCAACAAAAAAGTCCAAGACCTGTATGAATACAAATGATAAAATTTTACTGAAATCCATAAATGAATGAAGAGAGATGATCCTTGCAATAATACAATGGTTCAATATTAAAAATATTCATTGTTCCCAACTAAATTGTAAATCAGTGCATTTCCAGTGAAAATTCACATCAGGTTCTGTTATAGAATCTAAATAGGAATATTAAAGGATCATGAAAACAGGCAATTTTAAAGACAAGCAAGATAAGTTGTGCTGCAAGTTATCAAAACCCAGTCATTAAAACCATGTGTGCAGGAACAGACAAATCAATTAACCAGAATGGGGAGTCATAAAGATACCCAGGCATACCTGGAGACTGTTGAAAAATATTATTTGTGAGACCAAGCTTATCCACATCAGGGAAAAATAGATTCCTATCACACACCATATTCCCAAATAAAATCTAGATGGACTAAAACCCTAAAATGTCAAAAGCAATACTTTAGAACTTTTAAGAAATATGATGTAATATTTTTATAAACTCTAGTTAAGGAAATATATTTTAAGATGCAACAGCCAAAGCATTAAAAATGATTGATCAACATGACTGTATTAAAAACATTTTTATTAAGCAAAGGACAGTACAAACCAAACAAAATGATTATTTATAGTGTAGGAGATATTTGCAAAATACATAACCCAAAACAGAATTGTATCTTGTATAAAGGCCATGAATTATTAAATACAAAAGGATACACAAGACTATGAATAAGAAATTTACATAAGAAACAATATGATAAACAGATGAAAATATACAAATTCACTAGTAATGAGGGACATGAGATACCATTTAATACCCAATATCTAGGGAAAGAAATTAAAATGCCTGACAGTGTCAAATGTTGGTAGAGGTGAGAGGAAGTCAGAATTCAGACACTGCTGCTGACAGCAGAAACTGCCACACTCATCTTGGGAACAATTTGGGCAATATTTAATAATTTCAAAATTGTACATGTCTGGGAGCCAGCAATTCTTCCTCTAGCTACATACATCAGAGAGACTCTAGTCCATGTGCAAAGATATATATATATGTAGATATATATATGATATATATATACATATATATATGAACTACATATAAAGATATATAAAGATATATATAAACATAAGCAACATATGCACTACAGTGTGTGTCTTAGGATAGAGACAGTTAAATATCCACCAACAGAAGAAAGTTTTTTTAAAAAATAAACACTGTATAGCAGTTAGAGGAATTAATTAGAGCTGCATGTATCATCACAGACTCATCTTGAAAACATAATTTGGAGGAGGACAAAGTCAAGCACAGAGTCATATGTACTCTATATGGTTAACGTCAGAAGAGAAATGCAGAGGAGTTACACATTTCACCCTCAGAGGATAGTTTCTGGGGAGAGAGAAAAAGAGGGGGAAAGAAGAGATAGGGGTGAGATTAGAGAAACATCAAAGGGCCATCAACTGTTTTTGAGATGTTCTGATTCCCTAAAAACATCTGAATTAAATATAGCAAAATGTTAATTTATGCGATCCCTGAGTGCTTTGTGCATAAGTACTAATTACATTATTTGTTCTACTTTTCCACAGGTTTGACAAAGGTCATAACAAAAATGTTTAAAATCATCAAATATGATAATATGCTAATAGGCCCCAGCTTGGTGTCTAACACAAAGTTGATATTTCATTCTTCACAACATTACCTTCCCTTTGCATGTAATATTTATTTTAGCAATTTTTATACAAACTGTTCTTGACTGGATTACCTATTCCATTTGCTCGATGGAATGCAACATTCTCCCAGTGATTCTTCACTGTTATTTTACAATCTGGTACTGGGCTATGCTCTCTTGCACTGATGCTGCAGAAAAGCAGGCTTGATAGCTGTGAATTCAATGGTCCCAATTGCCTGGGTGGAAAATCAGAAAACGCAGAGAAAAAGGAATATTATATCACCTCAGCATCCAGCTCTCACTCTTGCTGCTATGATGGGTTTGCTGTGGAATTCATCAACTTGATTCATTTACTTTTAAGTATATAGGGAGTAAGTATTTTGTCCAGGGTCTGGTTGCCGTAGATAAGCATCTGAAGTGGACCTACATTCTTTTGTAAATACAGTGAATAAATTTGGGGAAAGATATTGACAGTAAGGTCATTACTAATTAGCAGACATTGAGTCCACTTTAACCAAATACATTAAAATACACTCCTACAATACTTTACATGACATTGTAGAAACCACAAGCATTTCTTGCCAATGTTAAGGTTTCATGCTGTAGCCCAGGCATGGAACAGAATATTCTGGGGATGGAATAGCAATTTCTTGCAACTTTGACATCAGAAACTGGCTGTGAGCTCTGCTGGCTACTTTGGTATGACAGCAGCTCTCTGTAGAGAGGCAGGTTGATTTTGTCCCTAGAGGACATTTGGCAACATTTCCAGTTGTTACAACTGGGGACAGTGTGTACTACTGGCATCTAGTGGACGGAGATCAAGGTGGGTAGAGTTTGGGGATGCTGTTCAACATCCTGCAATACACAGGATAGCTTCCTACCACAAAGAATGTTCATCTCAAAATGTTCATAGTGCAGCAGGTGAAAATCCTGGGATCTGCCCTCCAGAAACTCAAGAGTGATTCAATAACACACTCAAAGCCATATAGGCAGAAATGGCCCAACTAGGAATGAAAGGTACATTTCCATGACTCCAAGTTTGAGTGTTTCTAGCAAAAGCCTTGTTCTTACTAGGATGGTCATGGCCTTTCTGTCAATATCTGTTCCAAAATTAAGTCACTGTATTTACAAATACATTCACATTCTCTCTTCTGAAGAAAACATTGTCTACACTCTTACCCCACAGCAGCTGAAGGCAGGACAACCTCATCTATTGCTCTTGGCTGGGCCTACTGTGTTAATTCCCAAGGGCCCCTCTGAAAGTCCTGCTCCTGAAGGTCTCCTTTGAAAAGCCAGTGTGCATGATAGGAACAAAGCTTGTGGAGAACAAGGCACCTAGATGAAGGAGGAACTGTTTCATAGCATATCCTGAAGACCCAAAGATGATTCTCCCCAGTTGATATCCCATTGTCCATCTCTCTAATAGGATCAACAGGCAGGAAGCATGTCCTTCTGAATATCTGCTGATGGCTCCCCCTTACCTGATCACAGAGGGTTCTGATCAAGCCTTGCAAATCTTGCTTCTCATGGAGGACTATCTGCTTGTCTTTGTATTCTTGTTCCAGTTACATTTCCAGCTGATGGAGCTGTGGATACACAGAAGAGATTTACACAGGGGGAATGAGTCTTAACCAGAAAATCACACTGAGTAGGGAACCTCAGAAATGGTGGAAATGTGGAGCCTGTGGCTTTGCTTCACAAAGCCTACCCCAGCAAGTGGGATGGAGTATCTTTGTTGGAAAATTCCAGAGATTAAAAGCTTAGAAGCTGGACAACCACCAGGCAGACTGGTGAAGTGTGGGATGCCCCTTGGTATTGGCTGTGAACCCCCCTCCTCCAGCTCCTTGACAGTAGCCAAGGCCACAGCTTGAATATTTATATGTCTTGGTATTTAGATTTTGTAAGGTTCTATACAACATTATTGCCAACATCTGACAATGTATTTACTTCCCTTGTTAAATATGCTATGATGCAGTAAAAAAAGTTGCATCTGAGACTATTTTGTGTCATACACTATATTTTCCCTTCCAAAATTCATATGTTGAAACCCTAATACCAGGGGGATGGATGTATGCCTTACAGAGGTAATTAGATCTAAGTGGATCCATGAGGGTAGAGTTCCCAAGATGGGATTAATGCCTTTATAAGGAGAGACACCAAAGAACTTTCTTCTCTCTCTTTCTCTACCACATGAGGATAAAAACCAGGAAGCTGCTGTCTGGGAGCCAATAAGTGAGCCCTCAGCACACACCAAATCTGCTGGCACATTGATTTCACACTCCCCAGCGCCAGAACTGGAAGGAATAAATGTTTGCTACTTAAGTCACCCAGTCTAGAGTATTCTGCTATAGCAGCCCAAACTAAAATTTTTGACTATGAGCAACTTACTCAATTTACAGTTTGCTCTGATTTATCAGTGATTACCCAGTAAACATAGCATTCCACACTTGAGTCAATACCCATCTGTGGCTGTGGTTTGAAGACCCCCCCCCAGCTTCTCTTGTGTATATTACCACACCACCATCCTCTATCTCCACCTTATGCCATTTGGGACCCTATTTCACAGATGGGTCAATTGTGTCCCAGGAGAGTTTGAAGTTTATACTACTAAATCAGTTTTTGTTTAGAGTAATTAGTGCTCAATCTTATGGCTTCAGTTTCTTTTCCACCCCAGACAGCCCTAACATTCCCACCCAGGTCACCAACAATTGATTTATTGCCAAAATGAGAGAGAATCTGAACAGAGCAGTCACGAGAATACAAAGTCAATGTCAGTGTCTGTCATAAAGAGAAAAACACCATTCTGTGACATTATCATTTTTCTTTATTAATCTGTCCATAGAAAAGCCTCAAGGGGGTCTGGGCCACATCTACAACTCATTGGAGCCCTGTTTCGGGGCATTCACCACACTCTGAGGCATTCCTGGAATATATCAGATATTTGTGGAAACTTCACCTAAAAAGATGAGCAAGGACTGGGAGCTTCCATGTCCTGACTCTTGGGGAAAAAAAATACTGATTGATGGTCACCTCTGTATAAGGCAAGTTCATTTCAAAACTTTACTTTAATGGTGAAAAATACAAGGGACTCTGCTTGTATCTGTTTTTAGAATGAAGACTGAAAAAGGTAAAACTCATTTCAAAAAGTTTACAAAATAAAATCTATATGTCAAGGAAGACATGGTTTTCTGGAGAATGTTTTGTACAATATTTCCATGTGGCATTTTCAGATATAATGAGGGAAGGAGAAGAGGAGGTCACACTAGAATTAGTGTGGGACCCTGTTAAATGAAGCTTAACCCAAATCCTTCTGGAAATCCCACTTTCAGGATTTACCTTACAATTCCTTCAGTCAGTACATCTGTATTTTTCATTGATGGAATGCATAAATGAGAGTCAAATTACAGCCCTAGTCACCCTGAAAGGTCAGAAGGCCTTTGGATTGATAAATAGCCCAAAGATGCCTCTATTACTTCTTGTGCTTATAAAAGACATCACTAATCAATTATGCTTTCCCACTGAATTTAAATGCACCTCAGAATCCTTCTCAATACTTGAGATGAAATAAGTTTCTCATCTCTGAAGCAAGTTATAGTAATGGTTTTTTTGATGGGTGGAAGTATGATTGGACAACAGTTTATGATGATGTGAAAGCCTGGAGAGGAACATAACTTGCTCAAGATGGTGCCTTGTACAATTTACTTTGCCTCTGGATCCATTCCCTTTCTTTGTAAAAAAAAATAACTATCATGGAATGCTGCTATGTGAATTAAGTGAGGCAGCCCATATAATGCACCTAGCATTGTATTATACAATTATATGAATATTACTTTCTCTGTCCCCATAATCAATTACTATAAAAATAACTAAGAGCTATGTTTCCATGAAAGATGTGCATCTTTTACACAAGAGTCTCCAAAGAGTGTGAACAGCAGGCAGAGCAGCACCTAATACTAAAACTGTGTGAAGTTATAAACACAGTTCTAAAAACAAAGAGAGTCATGGCTTCCAGTTCTAATTGAAGTTATATGACACATTCGAATTAATAATGCACTTTTAAAATTTTAGATTCAAAAGGTACAAGAGAGCCGGGCTCAGTGGCTCAGCCTTTAATCCCACGCCTTTGGGAGGCTGAGGTCACTGGATTGCCTGAGCCCGCGGTTCGAGACCCACCTGGGTAGGCGAGACCTCATCTCTACAATAAATCAAAAATTAGCCAGGCATGGTAGCGCGCACCTGTAGTTCCAGCTACTCGGAAGGCTGAGGTAGAAGGATCGCAGAAGCCCAGCAGGTCGAGGCTGCGGTGGCCGGGAGCAGCCACTGCACTCCAGTCTGGGCTATGGAGTGAGACTCCAACTCAAAAAAAAAAAATGTACATGAGTAGGGTTGTTACATGGGTATGCGTGACGTTGAGGTATGACTTTCCATTAAGTCCCCCACCCAGTGAACCGAACAGGCAGATTTTTGAAACTTGGCCCCTTCCTCTCCACCTCTTTTGGAGTCCTGAGTGTCTGCTGTTCTATCTTCATGCCTGTGTGTACCCCGTGTTTAGCTCCTACCTATAAGAAAGAGCATGCAGTATCTGTTTTTTCTGTTTCTGTGTTAATTAACTTAGAATATTAGTCTCCAGATGCATTTTCAGAATACCTAAGTTGCAAGACTTCATCCTAGAACTATTGGATCGGAATGCCCCAGGCACAGGATGGGACTTAAGAATCTATACCTTAGCTGGGCTTGGTGGCTCAGCCTGTAATCCCGCGCCTTTGGAGGCTGAGGTGAGTGGATTGCCTGAGCCTGCGGGTTTGAGACCCGCCTGGGCAGCGAGACCTCATCTCAACAATAAAATCACAAAATCAGCTGGGCGTGGTAGTGCATGCCTGTAATTCCGGCTACTTGGAAGGCTGAGGCGGAAGGATCGCCGGAGCCCAGCAGGTCGAGGCTGCGGTGGCCGGGAGCGGCCACTGCGCTCCAGTCTGGGCGACAGAGTGAGACTCCAACTCAAAAAAAAAAAAGAATCTATACCTTAAAGCTTTTGCTTATCTATAATTTCAGGCTTTTGGTCCATGGAGAAGTATTTGAAAACTTGTGGAACAGGTGAGTTACATTATAGAAACACTAACTTGCAGCCCATTGACTGTATGGTCCCTGCACCTCTCATTAAGCTTCCAGAAGTTCACATGGAAACTTCTTTAACATGGAAATTAAGTTGAGGAAGAAATAGTCTTGGTCTTTCAAAATGTTCGCCATATTCCTGACTGGATATGACAGTGGTGAGAAGCAAAAATGAGAATGTATGTCAGAGCCCCTGGTACAGATTCCAGCATAAAATAGGCTCACTTTAAATGTCAAATTCCTTCCTTCCTTTAAAATGTCAGAGGTTATGGGGAGATAATTCAAAATAAGAAGGCTTCGCAAGTAAATATAATATTTCTTTGTCATTTTTCTAGCCTCTTGGACTTCCTTGACATCTGCAATACCATTTATGTCAAGCTTATATGAGTCAACATAAAATTCCCAGGATAAAGTGGTTTATTATAATTGATAAATATCTACTGGTTATCTACAAGGGCACAATGTGACCTGAGGTTATGGGTGAAGCTGAAGAGGGATAAAAGTGTTGAGTCAGCTTCACATCCTGGGTGGAAATTCAGAAAACTGTGTTAACTTTTGAGTCCCTGAGGTCACAGTATAGTACATTTCTGCTTTCAATCACTGAGTGATCCCCTGATGGCATCTTAAAAAGTTAAAGTACTTTTCAAAAATGCTTACTTTCTTCTGGGAACTATGAGCATCCTGCTTGTTTACCAAATGCTGGGTGACTACATGATGCCACCCCATCCTCCATGCCCTTTAAAGAACTACCCAGGCAAACAATCTTCTTCAGAAATCTTCGGAGATTCATAGCTGGGGTTAGCAGGAAGCCAGGGGATTGATGAGGACCCATATTTCATTGTACAGATGAAGAGACTGAAGTCTAGAGAAAACCAGGGCTTTCGTGAGGTCAGACAGATGATACGCATCCTCAACAACCCCAGGTTACAGCTCCTAAATGTCCTATGCCTGTTATGACTCCTTGTTCACCCTGCCTGGAAGTCTTTCATTCAGCCATCTCTGGCTCAATCTTGACTTTCAACTTCAGGAAATGTCACTTTATTGAGAAACCCTTCCCTGATCTCTTCTCTCACCCTGCTCCTAACAGCAGATATAAAAAAACATATTTTTAATAATTAATCTTCCATTTTGAACCACAGAAAAGGTTTGAGTACTATTGCAGTGATATGATTAAAATGTTTTATTGCTTCTTTTAAATGTCCTATATTTTAGAAATTTTCTATAACGAGTATGTATTACTTTCATAGCGAAAAACAAAATATTTGTGGATTCACTCTTTGGAATGAAAATCCAGAGCTGAAAGCCTATATAGCATCATGACTAGTGTGCTCCAGATCTAAGCACATCTCTCTTTTCATTAACCCCATATCCTTCTGTGGGAAAACACAATAGGGAGCATCATTTAAAAATGAATCACAGTCAAATGGAACTGGTGCTGGAACTCATCAGGGAAATTGCTGTGTCAGGTGCCAGCATGCTCCCCTCTCCTTATTTGTACTCCATCTTGTTGGGTCTCTGGAATCAGAGAGCTTCAAATCCTTTTGTATTCACCTCCCCGGTAAAACCTGCCCTGGGGCTCGCCATCATGGGAGAAGAACAAGAGTGGAGGAGAAAGCAAATGCACCTTGTCTTTTCTCTATAGACCTCTGACCTCCATTCTTCTGAGGGTTCCTTACATTTCTAGGGCAAAAGTTCCCTGGATGCATAGAAGGAATAATGTCAACATTTTATGGATGCTGGAATGCTGGACATCCTTCTCACCTGACTCCATTAGGCTGGGGAAAATAAGAGGCAAAGTGGTAAGTTGACAATGATATCACCATGACATCCAACCATGAGAGATAAGTCTCCAGGCAGCTGCAAAAGGAAGGGAACCCTCAGGAACTCCTGGCACTACTTAGGACATCCATCACTGGGTAAAGCCGCAACCCTTTCACTTTCTCACCATTCCAAATGCCAAGTGCATGATACTACTTTACCATCTGTAAGATGGGGATTCTAGTATGTGATTTCTGTTCTACAGGTTACTATGAGAATGGAGAGTGATCTAATTATTCCTAATAATAATAATAATAATAATGTTGCTAATAGCTATTCAGAACTCTGTTTCATACATGTGGCTAAAACTTTCTATTAATCATCCAACACAATCTCTGTGTGAAAGATTAGGAAATGGACACACAATTATTTTGTTTCTCCAAAACACTCATCCTATAAGAAATGAAGGTAAAATTCAAATCCAGGTTGGCAATAGCAGGAAACTGCCGGGGTGGAAGCGAGGGAGAGTTGGGATTGGCAATAGTGGGAATCTGCTGAGGGAGGGGGACACACCTCATCAACAAGGGTACCAACATAATGAACATTTGTATGCCTAATCCTGAATTGCACCCCACAACTTTAAAATAAAAAAAAAGTTAAAAAATCAAACCCAGAAATGTGACTTTACAAGCTCTACTTTTAAACACTAAACTGCTTTCCTGTAAATTTATGTTAAAAATATTCAAAGACAAAAGTGCTTTGCCCATGGAGCTACAATTTTCTTTTCTTTTTCTTTTTCTTTTTTTTGAGTTGGAGTCTCACTCTGTCGCCCATACTGGAGTGCAGTGGCCGCTCCTGGCCACTGCAGCCTCAACCTGCTGGGCTCCAGCAAACCTTCCGTCTCAGCCTTCCAAGTAGCTGGAACTACAGGCGGACACTACCACGCCCAGCTGATTTTTGATTTATTGTAGAGATGAGGTCTCGCTGCCCAGGCGGGTCTCGAATCTGCGGGCTCAGGCAATCCACTCACCTCAGCCTCCCAAAGGCGCGGGATTACAGGCTGAGCCACCGAGCTACTATTTTCTATATAATTTTGGCATTATTACTAAACAGCACCTGCCATTTTGGTAATGTGCCATTTGGGACATTGGTGGATTATCTGTTTAATGTCTGCCTGTTCCATTAGACATAAGCCCCAAGAGAACAGAGGTTATGCCTATTTGTTCTGCCCAGCCCCACATGCAGTGTCTGGCACTCAGTATGTACTCAAATAGTGTTTATGAATTAATGAAACATAAAAAGACAGGTTTGTCCACCAGTGTCCAGTCCCAAGGGTTCCTGACTACTCACCTCTTCCTGTGGGATTTCTTTCCAATTCACTCAACTGAATTTTCTGCTGGGCCTCTTCCAACTGCTTCTCCACTTTTCACAAGTTTTTCTGGACTTGCTCATACTTGCTCTGGAAGAAAGAGCTCAAGATCCAAACTAGGGCTAGATAGAAGCCTGGGCTGGTCATCTCACTCATGACAGCTCCAAAACTGGCAGTCTTAACCCATGCGAACTCCAAACCAGGATCCAGCCTCTCTGTACATTTTTCACCCAAATCACCTGCAAAGGCCAGGGGGAATCTGTCTTCTGTGCAGTCTTCTCCCATATACCTTCATAGCCAATGACTGTCCACCCATGGCATATCCAAGGCCAAGCCTTAGAAAGACTCACATCTCCCCAGGACCTCGAGCATTGGGAATAAGTCAAACTGAGTATCTTGCATAGGCTTACTGGTCCCAGATGTGCATGAGGGGTTGGGGTACAGGCCCAACTACTCTCGGCCATCCTGACCACCTACCTTGAGCTTCTGGATCTCCCAGAAGACCTGTAACTGCTCTGCTCACTCGCTCTCCATTACCTGGCAAGTCACGTCACCCTTGAAGTGCTCTTCGGCAAGCACTTCAGAAATCTGGGATGGGGGGGTGCGGGGTGGTCAAGGAAAGGCCACTCTTGGGGCCACTAATCCCTCTCCCCCTGTGTATACTGCACAAGGTCACATTTGGACAAATCATTGGCTATCAAGGAAAAACAACCTTTGAGTATAATTAAGTGGTGATGAGCACAGACTTCAGAATTGGGTTGATCTTGGTGTGGTAGAATTCTTGGTGCAACAACACTCACTAGCTGAGTGACTAAATCAATCAGAAGGTCTGATTCGCAATTTTCTGAACTTATTAAATTGTTTCAAAATTGAAATTAAGGATTATAAGACTTCATAGAGGACTGAGATAATTCATAGGAAGCATAGTACTGTGCCTCCCACATAGTAAATGCTCAATGCTTTTTTAAAAAACTATCTATTTTAGTGAAAACTCTTCTTTACCAACTTTTGTGAACAATTTCAGGGGACTGACCAACACTGTTCTTCAGTAAGACTTATTGCTGGTCCATACCAGACCAGAATGATTTTAGCCAGATTACTTGTCTACAGTTTATCATGGTCCACCATCCCTACTGGGTGACAGCCATTCATCCCCAGTGTTATCTGTATGTGCTCCCAACCTGTTTTCATCTGTTGTGTTTCTGTTATAATTATCTATTCAGTTAACTGTTATGTAAATCTATAAAATATGAGAGGACAAAGAATTTCCATGAAAACTAGGTTGAACACTTTAGAAGGAATTTCATAAAGGTGAATTGATTTTTAAAGTGTTGCCAAGTTGGTGTAGTTGCAACAACTAAAAACAAAGACTGGAAGTAAAAAAATCAGTAGTCTGTATTCAGATTACTTTGCCACTCCCTCTGTTTTAAAGAAACCAAAAGTGGAAATCACACAGCCATGTATGAAGAGTGTGTTTTAAGAAAGAAAGAAGTAAAACATACATTGGAAGCTCAAACACACAAAAATGTAGCCCTACCTAGGAATGCAGTGATTTAAGATGTATGCATTTTAAGTTCAAGATAAATTTTTTTAAGTGAATTCCTACTTGCATTGATTTTTTTTTCTGTTTAGCTGACCCACCACAGATATCCAAGAGGTCAGGATTTCCATGGTATTATTGTTCCAAAATGTAGCCTTCAGTGTTCAAGGACATGGCAAAGAAAATAAGGAGAGAAACATGTTGGTGGACTGTTTATGGTCAATAGGCTCAGAAACAATCTTGCACAGGGAAGGGGGAGCACACAGAATGGAATCTATCTCTTACAGGGGGCTAAAGTCAAGAGGTAAAGTCAGGGTTGTGTCTAGACTCAACAACTGGCATGTGGTGTGACTTTAGACATTCCCTTCGCCTCTGGGGTCTTGGTCACCTGGGCTATAAAATGCATTGAATCAGACATGGTGGTCTCAAGTCTTCCTGACATTCCAGTTCTATGCTGCAAATGTTGCCTGCAAATATGTCAAAACATCTCACTCTCCCATCAGACCCTTCTACTCATTACCAGCACTTAGGGTGACTGAGGGGTGTTTTTTACACAGAAGATAAATGGTCCTTACAGTGTGAAATGTAACTGCCCTTCTCAGGTAGTCTCCACCAATATTGTCAGCTTAGGCAGGCTCACCATGTGTTCAGCTGCACAATGAAAAAGGAAGACATAGATCTATATGTTCTGACATTAAAAAAAAATCACCAAGACATATTGCCAAAAGGGAAAAAAGCAAAGTCGCGTAATAAAATACTTGGTGTGATCCCATTTTTGTTTGTACTTGTATAGAACAAAGCTCTCCCAAACTGTGATTGGTTTTTTTCCCTACAATTATGAGCTTTCTAGGAACTCTATTTTCCCTGAGATTTATTTCTGTAGTTGATTTTTTTTACCACTTTGTCATCAGAAAACAAAATAAACAAACAAAATAAATGTCTTTTGAGTAAAAAACAATAGTTGTGCTCCAAATGCGGAGGCTGCCCAGTACATTACATGGTTCCGTCTGCTTTGCTCTTCTGATCCATCTGCTTCTCATCCTGTTGAGCGCATCAGTGACTGCTCAGACCAAAATGCAAATTTCAGTAGAAACAAGAAAGAGGAGACTTGGAGGAAGCATTGTGAAGTCATATTCCTAGCAAGGGTTAGAGGTGAAATTTGAATCCAGACCTTTCCAATTCAAGCAAGATCACTGAATAGCAAAGGCTCTCCAGCATACTGTCTTTGACATGGACCTTTTCTCTGCAGTTTCTTACATTGTGCACTGGGGAAGACTCACATTGCCATGACCTGAGATGGTTGTTAAAATGCAAATTCCAGGACCCTCAGATCCCCCAGATCCTCAGAAGCAGAACAAGGAATCTACACTTCAACACAACAAAATTTTTATGCACAACAAATTTTAAGAATCACAGCCACAGAAATTGCCAGGGTCTCCTAATGTTGACCTTACACTTGACTTTGGGTGGGTTTGATTTGCTCATGGACATGCAAAGGCTAACTTGCACTGACTACACAACACAGGCTGGGGGCAGCCCAGGAGTGCCCAGGTCACACCCCTAACCACCATCCATAAAATCAGCATTAATTCCAAGCACCAGAAATGGTTTCTCTCCACCTCAGTCAATTAGTGTGAAATTTAATTTGTGCTAATTGGCCTGGTGAGGGAACACAAAATTTACTTAATGCATTAATTTTAAGTTTCACAGACCCCAAAGTCAATTAGCCCTTTCATATTGGAGAAATGACAGATGCTTGTCATGGAGACAAGCAGCCCCTAAGCTTCCCCATTCCCACAAATCCCTCTCCTTGCCAACACCTTGGAGCCCAGGGGCTTTGTGATTGATTTGAGGAGTGGCCGGCATGCCCAGAGCTGCCAGGGGATGCAAAATAAAAACCCATTTAATAAGGAGGAGAGTGTGATTTGCAAACCCAGAATAGGTCCTTGCCAAGGACCAATTAACTTGAGATTATCTTGAAAACATCCCTGGATCTACCACTTGGCCAAATCAGTAGAAATATTCTGCTAGAAAGAAGGGGACAAAAGTGAATGAATTTGCTGTATATTTTGTATGGAGTGAAACATGAACAATATATCCTATGCACTGGCATCATTTGCATCTTGGGTGAGCAGGGAAAAATTGTGATTGGATGGACCATCAATGGTGAACTCACATGGGGTCCCTGGACCTGTCACCATCTGCTTGTTAGTCATGGACCCAACAAGCACCATATGAACACCTACAGTTTGCCATGTCCTGCTCTGAAGACCACATAATCCAATTGAAGGGACAAGTAAACACCAAGGCACATGTGGGTCCTGTCCTGAGCTCTTATTTACAAAGACTCTCGAACCCAAAAGGAATCTGACCTGCAGGCAGCAGTAAGCAGTGACCTTTCTTTCTCCTCTGATACCTTTCAATTTGCCCAGAAAGGATCTATTCATTCCAACCCATTGTATGAGAAACAGCTCTCCCTCTTGAAATGCTGAGCATAGATATTCATTAAGCACTTTTCACATGTCATCTCTAAGCCCACCAAATATTTTAGGAGGAGTGTATTTTTGTTACTCAACTGGGGTATTGAGATGCGAAATGATTTGCTAAGGATCATAGCCAATAATAGTAGAGGAAGCCTGCCTGATGCTCATCCCAGGTCACTTAACTCCCAGCCCCTGGCTCATAAACACTCCAGCATCTTCTGTTTCACATCCACCATCTGACTCAATCTCCCAGCCCCCTGGTTTCTAGAGGTCAGCAAAGCAGGAGCCATTACCCATCAGGTATTAACAGCTCAGGGAAGGGAGCTTAAGTAGTCAGAGGCCACAGACCACGCAAAATCTGAGTCTCAACCACTCCTGCTGGGTTTTGGTCAACTTGAGCCTGTGTGGATGTCCAGTGGAAGGGAAGTCCCCTCATCTGTTCCCATCAACATGAGCAATGAAACAAGGAAATGAATCAGTCATTAAAGTTCCGACTGCAGTGTCAGCTGATTCCAATGCTGTTTGTCAAATGGATTAAGCTGTGGCTTCAGTCTTGTAGCAAAGTCCCCAAAGCTGCCTCAGCCATCAGAGAAAAGTCAGAACCAATCTCCAACTCAGTGGCGGGCTCTGGGATTCCCCAGAGACATGCTCTGGGCACCAGTTCTGGCACCACCCTGTGCGTTTCTCCCTTCCAGGGAGGAATCCCAGCTGGGTACACTACCCGCTAATAAGTAATAGTAATAATAACCAGAATAATCATCATTGCCACCACAGGTGGTCCTTACCTCATGTCCACTATAGGTTTGCCCTCTGAAACCTCATAATTCTGAGAGGTGGGCACTGGTGTTGCCTACAGGTTGCATGTAAGAAAACTGAGGCACCAAGATGCAGATCCTCATACAAAGACACTAGCCAGCTGGTGGCCAGAGAGTACTCACTATTAACCACTCCACTAAACTGCCTCCTGGGGCTCAAAGAATATGGGTTGTGTAGACCAATAAGTGTATAAAAAACATATACATGTGAGGACTTTACAGCCACTGGCATGTCGGCAGATGTGGAACCACTCCTGCAAGAATGCCAGAAGGAGGGTCATTCTCTGAGTGGGGGATGGGGTTGATACATCACTGACTATCCTCAGTGTCCCTCCAGGGAGGAGGAGCAGTTGTGGCATTTCAGGAACTTCAAGACCCCAGAATGCTTCCTCCAATAAAGGAAGCAACCCTCAGATTCTAACACCCACGTCCCTCTTCCAGAAAATATTCTTTGGCCCTGCCCCCCCTTCAGGATGGAGTCCAAATCTCTAACATGATTCTCAGACCACACCAAGATCCAGCCTGTGTTCATAGCCTGACCCCCACCCCATTACCACTCCACACATATAACCACACCCCCAACCACTGAGGCTGCACCTGCCAGACCAGGCCCGCTGTCTCCGCTCTTGCTGTGCCCTTGACATGGAATGTCCCCTGACTTTGTCACCTGGCTAGCTCCTGCTTATTCTTCAAGACTTCCCCCTGAGAAGCCTTCCCTGACTCCAATTTCTAGGGATATGTGCTCTTTCTCTATCATAGTTAATTTGGAATCAGTCAGAACTCTGGATTCAAATCACAGCTTGTCAATTCACCAGCTGTGTGATGTTGCACAAATCACTCCACCTGTATGGCTTCCCTTTCCTCATCTAAAGCATGGGAATACTAATACCTTCCTCACAGTTTGATTTAAAGGTATAATTAGATAGTGCAGGTAAATGACTTACCCCATTATTTGGGACAGAGCACCACACATTACAACATTACAAGTTACTTTTGTAATCAAATTTAGTATGACACCATTCATTCACTGAATTTCCATTGAATGCTTTGTGCTAGACACTGGAGGTGTCCAAGGTGTGCCATTATCTTTGAGGTATTCAGTCGACTTGGGGAGAGTCAAGATTAAATATATATATTAGTGGTAATGTGACTTACTGTGTTACAGACAGTATGATAACTATTTTATATGCATCTCCTCACCACAGCCATATAAAAAGAAAGACATGATTGTCATTGCCTTTTTACTGATGATGAAACAAAGGCTAAGAGACTTGGAAAATTAACCCACAATCCAAAGCAATAAGGATACAAAATCAGTCATCCAGATCCCGAGCTGGTTGGACCCTCTGTCCTCAACAATAGGTACACAAGGTCGAGTGATTGTATTAATTCATTCCTTACCTTGTAAATTTCCTGCCTCCTTCACTTGCATTGCATGGTAGATACAGAAGAGAGTGCAGACTCAATTTTCCTATGGGTAAACTAAGGCACACAGTCAAAGAGAACATTACAGTTGTGTGTCCTCCTCTGAGAGGTCTCAGCTGACCTCACTGTGATCATCTATGATTACACCTATATGATGGCCATAACATATCTGCATCATGCACCAGGAGATCCTTCCCAGCAGTGATGGCTCAAGTGAACCTATAAGTCATATAGGAAGCCAGGCTGTCTTATTGCCTCAGGGATTAGAGAGATACCAGTCCAGTTCTCCATGGAAGCATGGTACTGAAACTTGACTATGAAGCCAGGTGTCAGGAGACTTGGGGTATGGTCTGGGCTCAATACTCAGTTGACCATGTGACCTGCCAGGTCACTTCCCTTCCCCTCCTCTAGATAAGCCATGAGTCTCAGCCACAGCCATCATGACCAAACTCCCTCAGTGTTTTGAAATTGGGATTTCTGACCTAAATCTCCAGTCTCTGTCATACACTAGTGGAGTCTCTCTGCAAAACTCAGGCTAATGAGACCAGACTTCAAAAGCACATGGGCCTGAAAAGTGCTTTAAAACATTTCTAGCCAGGCTCGGTGGCTCAGCCTGTAATCCTGCACCTAGGGAGGCTGAGGTGAGTGGATTGCCTGAGCCCGCAGGTTTGAGACCAGCCTGGGCAACCTGGTGAGACCTCATCTCTACAATAAAACAAAAAATTAACCGGGTGTGGTAGTGCGCACCTGTAGTTGCAGCTACTTGGAAGGCTGAGGTGGAAGGATTGCCTGAGCCCAGCAGGTCGAGGCTGCGGTGGCTGGGAGCGGCCACTGCACTCCAGTCTGGGTGACAGAGTGAGACTCCAACTCAAAAAAAAAAAAAAAAAAAACAGACAAACAAACAAAAAACATTTCTATATTATCTGTAGACTGAAAGTATAATATTACTAATTTTAAACAGGAATGTATCTTTCCTATGTGTTGATAACGATATATATGGAGTTGTGAGATCAGCTGGTAGACTTTTCCTCTGTGCTTGTTAGTCTTTCTGTGAAGCCCACCTTACTCCCCTTTTAACTTCATCAAGTGGATCAGGGAATCTATTGTCTCTCTGACCATTCTGTATCTTAAATGATCTCTCTTAATTCTCCACTTTGAAGACAGAGGACTCTGTCCTCAAAAATAGCTCTCCATAGAAGTCACAGCTTGCCTGGAAGATTAATGATTTGGTTTTTTGCCATTTAAACATAAAATTTGGGTTTTTTCCTTATAATAAAACAAAAAAGATATATTCAAGCCCTTATAATAAAGCATGAATATATATACCTGAAACATGGGAATAGAGATCCTAAAACAATTATGTGGTCTTAATTGGGGAGTCTAGCTTTATAAACTGTACTGAAAACTGCCTTTAACATGGGAATTTATATGAATAAGCCAAGATAACACAGAAAAATTTGATTTTTAAATTTTAATTTAAGTAATATCATTTACCAGTAGAAAATTGTGACTGTAATTTGAGAATTCTCACACTCATAGCTTTGTCTTTTATATTAAACAGTTTCAAGAATTAATACGCTTATATTAATATAAATAAAACATTAAAGAATTTTCCTGGATTTTCTAAGGTTCTTACAGTGTGAGGTTTTACATTTAGGTCTGTGATCCATTTAGAGTTAATTTGCGTGTATGGGGATAGGTAGGGGTCCTGTTTCAATCTTCTGCATGTGGTCAGTCAGTTTTCCCAACATCATTTACTGAATAGGTTCTCCTCTCCCCAGTAGTAAACAGTGAAGGCTTTGTCAAAGATGAGTTGGTTGAGAAATTGAGGTTTTGCTTTTAGAATCTCATTCCTATTCCACTGGTCTATATGCCAATGCCAGGCTGTTTTGATTATTGTCACTTTATAATATAGTTTAAAGTCTGGGAGTGTGATATCTCCTGCTTTTTTAATGAGGATTATTTTAGATATTTTTGGTCATTTATGTTTCCATATGAATTCCTGTAAGAACCTCAGAAAATTCAGGAGACACCCTTATGGAAGTTGGAACTGGCAACCAATTCCTGATCAAAACCTCAAGTGCCCAGGCCATAAGAGATAAGACAAACAAATGGGACCTCATTAAACTTACAAGCTTCTGAAAAACCACAGAAACCATCAAGAGAGCAGGGAGATAGCCCACAACATGGGAAAAAATATTTGCCAACTCCATGTCTGACAAAGACCTGACATCAATGATCTACAAGGAATGCAAATGTGCTGAAAAGAAAAAAACAAACACCCCTATTACAAAGTGAGCTAAAGATATGAATAGACACTTCTCAAAAGAAGACATAAGAGCAACCAACAGATATATGAAAAAAAGTTCAGCCTCACTACTCATCACGGAGATGCAAATTAGAATGACAATGAGATACCACCTAACTCTAGTCAGAATGGTTATCGTCAATAACGTGAAAAATCACAGATGCTGGAGAGTATGTGGTGAAAAGGGAAGACTTCTACACTGTTGGTGGGAGTGCAGATTAGTTCAACCTCTGTGGAAATCAGTGCAGTGATTACTAAAATTTCTAAAAATAGACCTTCCATATGACCTCGCAATCCTCCTACTGGTAACATACCCGGAAGAACACCGGTCAGTTGATGAAAAAGATACTTGCACATATATGTTTATCGCAGCATTGTTCACAATAGCAAGTACATGGAACCAACGGTGCTGCCCATCAAAAGAGGATTAGAGTTTTAAAAATATGGCACATATACACAATGGGATACTATGCAGTCATAAAGAAGAACAAAATCATGAACTTCACAGTAACCTGGATGGAATTAGAGTTTATAATACTGAGTGATCTCTCACAGAAACAAAGAGCTGAGTATCACATGTTCTGACTCATAAGTGGACCTTGAACAGCTACTGTATTACTATAAGAAAAGGATTGAAAGTGGTGGGAAACTGCAGGGAGGGGGTGGGGGGGAGAGGTGGGATTGATGGTAGTTTATATCTGCCTGGGGAAAGAGGGTCACACCTCATCGATAAGGGTAACTGTACGATGAATATTTGTATACCTAGTTCTTAATTGTACCCCACAATTTTAAATAAATAATAATAAAATTGACACATGAAAAAAATGATCATGAACTCTCAGAGGTCAGGTTAAATCACTTATATTGAAGTATCTGCATTCATACCCTGTGCAAACCTCTTCAACAAGGGTACCTGCATAATGTCCATTTGTATACCTAACACTGAGTTGTACTCCACATCTTTAAAATAAAAAATAATAATAATAAAAATTTAAGTTATGCACACCCATTTGGTGTGTTTTAGAAATAAACATTAAAAAGGAAATTCCTGTAGCCATATCAGGCACAATATGTGTAGTTCTAGACACCAGTTTTGTGGTAAAGAGTAATTGAAATAATTTTAATAGGTTTAAAATTTATATACTTTTGTCCATATGTATGCATTGTTATTTACACAGATGTACACATAGTTATGTTGCCTTATTTAGAAATTAATATATGTACAGTAATTTTCTGTATCCAATAAATGCAGAGTCATATATACGTATGTTGAATACAATTGAAAATGTGCATATTTTATACAAGCGGTTAATTTCAGTGTGTTATTTTCATATTATTCAATTTTAACTTTTTAAAATTTGTTATTAGTATCTTTAAAATAGATTACTGAGTATTCATATTTATGCCATCAATTGTAATAAACTGCATCTATCCATAATGATGAATAAGTAAACATTGTATTGGCTAGATTTTGTACAATAATAATTGGTAATCAATGATTTAAAACTCAGTGTCTCTATTCACTAAATATTTATTTTCATATTCATGCATGTTCTTGTTTATAATCAGTTGCCTGATCAAAGCAGGGCTCAGCTGGGTGGTTGTGTTTCCAGGCACTGAGCTTGTCTCCAGCCTATGGACTGTGTTTATATGAGGCCAACATTAAGGGTAGGGATTTCCCCGGTATCACATTCTAACAGCAGTTTGCAGGAGCCAACACCTCCCAAAGCAAGTTGAAATGAATTGAAATCCAATAATGTCTAACACAGCTCACTTAAAATAATTATTTTAGAGTTGTGGGGTACAAGTGAGGATTTACCACATAAAGTAAGTTATATGCAACTGAAATTTGGACTCCTAGCTGGCTATCTCTCCCCTGATAGTAGACCAGGTACCCAGTGTGTTCCCATATGACCCTTCCCTTTTCCCTCCCTCGTTGCCATAACAGTGTTCAGCCGATTCTACCCTTGTGCTCATGTCACCAGTGAACAGGGCCTGCTCATGAGTGAGAACATGCAATATTCAGTTGTTTGTTTCTATGGTAGTTCACTTAGTATAATGGTCTCCACCTACATCTAAGTTTCCAGTGAAGGTCATGATTTTTTTCTTCTGTATAGCTATATAATATTCCATTGTGAATATGTACCACATTTTCTTTATTCAGTCCACTTATAATGGATATCTGGGTTGATGCCATGTTTTTGCTATTGTGAGCAATGCTGCAATAAATGTGTGTTTTGGTGACTTTTTTGGTAGAGCAATTTTTGTTCTTCTTGAGATGTTCTCCTAAAAGGATCACTGTATCATATGGAAGCTCAATTGTTGGTCTTTGAGAAATCACCATGCTGCTTTCCATGAAGTTTTAACTAGCTTACATTCCAACAAAGAGTGTAGAAGTGTTACCTTTTCCCATTGAGATGCCAGCACCTATTGTTTTAACCTTTTAATGATAGCCATTTATACCAGTGTCAAATGGTATCTCATTATAGTTTTGATTTGCATTTCTCTGATGATTAGTGTGGCTGAGCTTTTTTTAAAGGTTTGTTGGCTGCTTTGTTGTCTTCCTTGGTTCACATACTTTTAATTGATTCTCTCACTTTGGTAGTTACTAAAGTTCTAAATATCTTTTTCCAATTAAACACAAAAATCCTTCCACAAACAGATAATTCTGTTTTTTACAACCTTTGCAATCTTCAAAATGTTTTTATATATTAAGTTGCATTCAATAGAAAATAAAGCTGAGTGTGATTTGAATATGAAGCTTTCCATTGTAATTTTCTTAAAAGACCTTCTTGGAAAAAAATGAAAATTTCTTTATCTGAAATAACTATCATCTCAAACATAGCTTATCAAACTTTCTAAAGTTCACCAGATACCGTTAAAAAATGGAGATTCTCTGACTTTGCAGAAGCTTGTCAGTTTAATGAGATCCCACTTGTCTATCTTATCTCTTATGGCCTGTACCTTTTGGGTTTTGTTCAGGAATTGGATGCCAGTTCCAGCATTTTCTAAGGTTCTTATGGTGTGAGGTTTTGCATTTAGGTCTCTGATCCATTGAGTTAATTTTTGTGTATGGGGACAGATAGGGGTCTTGTTTGAGTCTTCTGCATGTGGTCAGCCAGTTTTCCCAGCACCATTTACTGAATAGGTTCTCCTCTCCCCAGTGGTGTGTGGTGGAGGCTTTGTCAAAGATGAGTTGGTTGAGAAATTGAGATTTTGCTCCTGGAATCTCAATTCTATTCCTTTGGTCTATATGTCTGTTCCCATCAAGAAAGCAGGGAGATGGCCCACAGACTGGGAAAAAGTATTTGCCAACTCCATGTCTGACAAAGGCATAACATCTTGGATCTACAAGGAACTCAAACATGCTGAAAAGAAAAAACAAACAACCCCATTACAAATTGGGCCAAAGATATGAACAGACACTTTTCAAAAGAAGACATATGAGGGGCCAACAGATGCATGAAGAAACGTTCAACCTCACTGATCATCAAGGAGATGCAAATTAAAACTACACTGAGATACCACCTAACTCCAGTCAGAATGGCAATTATCAATAACTCAAAAAATAACAGATGCTGGAGAGGATGTGGTGAAAAGGGAACACTTCTACACTGTTGGTGGGAGTGTAAACTAGTGCAGTGTCTGTGGAAATCAATGTGGTGATTCCTAAAAGGTCTAAAAAGTGACCTTCCATATGACCCCACTATTCCCCCCTCTTCAGGAATATACCCTTAAGAACTCAAATCACTCTATAAAAAAGATACCTGCACACGTATGTTTATTGCAGCATTGTTCACAATAGCAAAATCATGGAACCAACCATGCTGTCCCTCAAAAGAGGGCTGGATTTTAAAAATGTGGTACATATACAAAATGGAATATTATGTAGCCATAAAAAAGAACAAAATCATAAATTTCACAACTACCTGGATGGAATTGGAGTATACAATACTGAGTGATCTCTCACAGAAACAAAGATCTGAGTATCACATGTTCTTACTCATAAGTGGCTCTGAACAACTATCATAATACTATAAGAAAAGGATTGAGAGTGGTGGGAGACTATGGGGGAGCAGGGAGGGGAAGGAAGGTGTGATTAACGGTAGTCGATATCTGTCTGGGGATGGGGGTGCACACTTCATTAGCAAGGGTACCTGCACAATGCATATTTGTATACCTAACCCTTAAGTATACCCCAAAATTTGAAAATAAAAGATATGCCTAAAAAAATGGAGAGTCACATTCAGTATATGGAAGGTGGATCTGCTATTTGGCATGGAGATTATGTTCTCAGTGATGTTGAAAATGATGCTGGCTTCTGGATAAATTATGAGTAGCAAAAAATTTCAAGTCAAGAAAAATCTTTAAAATCCACATTTAGGTTTTTTGTTGTTATCTTTCTTTTCATCAAGAAAACTTTTATGCATCAACAGATGTAAAAACAAAAGCCACATGATTATGTCATTAGATGCAGAAAAAACTTTCGATAAAATCCAGCACCCGTACTTGATAAAAATCTTCAAACATCTAGGCACAGATGGAACATACTGCAAAATAATGAATCATCTACAGTATACCCACAGCCAACATACTGCCAAATGGAAAGAAATTGAAACCATTTCCCCTGACAACCGGGACGAGACAAGGATTCCCACTTTAAACCCTCCTGTTCAACATAGTACTGGATGTCCTAGCCAGAGCAATCAGACAAGAGAAAGAAAACAGGGATATCCAAATAGGTATCCCTCTTTGCAGATGACATGATTCTATATCTCAAAGACCCAAAAGAATCTGTCAAAAAACCTCCTTGCACTGATAAAGTACTTTGGAAAAGTCTCAGAGTATAAAATAAATGTGCAAAAACCAGTCATATTCCTATACACCAACAATAAGCAAACAGAAACCAAAATAAAAAGCACAATTCCATTCACAATAGCTACCAAAAAAAGAAATACCTTGGTATCTTCCTAACCAAAGAAGTCAAAGACCTTTACAACTAAGACTACAAGACGCTGCTCAAAAAAATAAAGGATGACACAAACAAATGGAAAAATATTCTATGCTCGTGGATTGGAAGAATCAAAATTGTTAAGATGTTCATCCTACCTAGACAATCTACAGATGTGATACAATACCCATTAATTTACTAGCAGCATTCTTCTCAGACCTGGAAATGACAATAAAGGAATTCATATGGAAACATAAACAACCACGAATAGCCCAAACAATTCACAGCAAAAAACAAAAAACAAAGCATGATGTATCACACTTTTAGACTTTAAACTTTACTGTAAAGCTACTATAATCAAAACAGCCTGGCTTTAGTACAAGAACAGGCATATATACCAATGGAACAGGATAGAGAATCTAGAAGCAAAATCTCAATTTCTAAACCAAATCATCTCCAGCAAAGCCACCACCAACAATCCCTGGTGAGAGGATAACTTATTCAGTAAATGGTGCTGGGGAAACTGGCTGACCACATGCAGAATATTAAAACAAGACCCCACCTGTTACTATACACAAAAATCAACTCTAAATGGATCAAAGATCTAAATGTAAAACCTCAAACTATCAGAACCTTAGAAAATGCAGGAGACACCCTTATGGAAATTAGAATTGGCAACCAGTTCCTGGTCAAAACCCTAAGCACCCATGCAATAAGAGATAAGATGACAAGTGGGACCTGATCAAACTGACAAAGTCAAAGAAACCAACAAGAGAGTGGGGACACAGCGCATAGATTGGGAAAAAATATTTGCCAACTGTATGTCTGACAAAGGCCTAACACCTAGGTTCTACAAGGAACTCAAATGTGACAAAAAGGAAAACAAAACAAAACAAACAGCCCCATTACAAAGTGGGAAAAAGATATGAATAACTTGCCACTAGACATTGTTGACAATAGCAAGAACCTGGAATCAACCATGCTGTCCATCAAAAGAGAACTGGATTAAAAACATGTGGTACATATACATGATGGAATACTATGCAGCCATAAAAAAGAACAAACTCATGAATTTCGCAGCAACCTGGATGGAACTAGAGTCCATAATACTGAGTGACCTCTCACAGAAACAAAGATATGAGTATCACATGTTCTCACTCATATAGTAGACCTTGATCATCCAACATATTACCATAAGAAAATGACTGACAGTTGTGGGAAACTATGGGGGGGGAGAGGAAGGGAGATGAGATTAATGGTAGTAAATATATGTCTGGGGACGAGGAGACACCTTCTATCAAAAAGGGTGCCTGAACGAAGCATATTTGTATACCTAACCCTTAATTGTACCCCACAATATCATAATAAAAAATATTGATTATAAAAAAAGATATGAATAAACTAGACACTTTTCAAAAGAAGACATAGGAGCAGCCAACATATATATGACAAAATACTAGTCTTGCTAGTCATAAAAGAAATGCAAATTAAAACCACCCGGAGATACCACCTAACTAGTCAGAATAGCCATCATCAATAACTCAAAAAACAACAGATGCTGGAGAGGATGTGGGGAAAAAGTAACACTTCTACACTGTTGGTGGGAGTGTAAACTAGTACAACCTCTGTGAAAAACAGTGTGGCGATTCTTAAAAGATCTAAAAATCAATCTCCCATATGGGTCTACAATCCTCCTCTAGGGAATATATCTGGTAGAACTCAAATCACTCTATGGAAAGGATACCTGTGCATGCATGTTTATTGCACAATAGCAAAAACATCAAACCGACCATGCTGCCCATCAAAGAGGACTGGATTAAAAACATGTGGTAAATATACCTGAAGGAATATTACACAGTCATAAAAAAGACAAAATTATGAACTTTGCAGCAACTTGGATGGGCGTAGAGGCTATAATACTGAGTGATCTAATAAAAACAAAGAAACTAGTATCACATATGCATACACATAAGCGAACCTTGAACAACTATTGTAATACTACAAGAAAGGGATTGGCAGTAGTGAGAAACTGCCAGGGGAGAGTAGGGGTGGGGTTGGCAATCATGGAAAACTGCCAGGGGAGGGGGGCACACCTCATCAACAAGCGTCTCTGTTAATGAACATCTGTATACTTAACCCTGAATTGTACCCCACATATTTAAAATAAAACATTTTTTTAAAAGAAAGGTTTTACATTTGTTGGCTAAAAGATGGTTATATATTTCATACAATTTCCATGTTTTTTTTTTTTTTGGTCTCTAATTTAAGGAAGCATTCTTACTATATGATCCAGACTTGCTGGTAGTCCTTGAGAGCACATCCAAGTATATTCCGGGCATTTCTTACTGACAAAATGTTGGGCCTTGTGGAAATAGTTACTATACTGAGTTGTCAGCTGTCAATTCCCCATCACGACCAACATTACTGAAAGCACATTCTTTTGATCTTCTTTTCTCTGTCTGGTTTCCTGTAGAGTTATTCAATCAGCCCCCCTCCCCATGGGATTTGAAAGTCAGAAAAGGATGATTTAACATTCACTGACACCTGAAAGAAGACACATGACCTGAGATAAGGACAGCAGAGTCACCTGGAGAGGTGCTGCATTACCTGAGAACACCAGCACCTGCACCCCTGGCTTCCCAGGCAGATCTGAAGACCACAACATTAGGTAGCCCAGACTTTCAAGGACAGGAGTACTCTACCTTCTGAAGAATCTAGTATCTCTAGTGTCTGCTTCCCTAAATAACATAACCCAGGGTTTGAAAGGTTACAGCTCAGACTTTAATTCTTTGAATTAAAACAATTCCTGCTTGGAATACTTGGAGTGACTTCTCTTCTGCTGTATGAATCCCAGTTGAAACTATAACCTAGAAATCTGAGGTTCAATAATCTTTTTTTATTAAATCAGGAGTGGCACTGTCATTTTTATACTGCTGGTGCTAAGGATGTGGTCAATTAGGGAGATAAGTTCTCATGTCTCTCTCTAACAGAAGCTCCTAACGACCTTCAAATCTGGCTCCATCTTAGAAATGCTCTCACCAGATGGAGGCACCAGGAGGAGCAACTGGGTTGGCCCAGGCTCATGCATCTGCTTTCCTGCATGGTTTTTGTTATGACTTGTAGCACTGTGGATGAGTACTGTAATCAGGTAGACAGTTATAAGTTGCAATATTTTCAGGCTGTAGGATGCTGATGATGAGAGAATAATCTGCCCTAGACCCACTGCCACTGAATCTTGATGGGACCACAGATCGCAATGTGGATGCTGCATAGACCAGGAGTTTAGGAGCTTTTTCTAGTTTCTGCTGATACCAGGATAACTCATTGCCAATGCTCTGACTTGCTTGGCAAGTGATGGTTACTCTGTCTCTTACAAATGCAGACAGAGGATGGAGACTGGGTCATCCGAATGCCACATCTGGCATCTGAAATTGGAAACACAAGAACAAATATCCATATATTCAATCACGTTGTAAGAGGACTTCCCTGACTCACCAGGTTGTACTGAGCATGCTGTCTGAGTCAATTCCTAGTGTTCTCCCTCCTTACCTGAGTGCCAGAGAAGCAGGAGCCCCAGGAGCTGAGCGGGGGCCCTCAGGTCCATGCTGTGTTCCCACTGGGACTGACTCCTGCACTGTCTGTGACCAGTCTATTATTCAATATTCAGAGTAGTAGAATGGGACTTGGGCACATGCAAATAAGCAGGAGATGAGGCAGGCTGAGCACAGGAGCAGGGCTGTTTTATTTAAGCAACTCAGCACAGGTACAATGTCCTCAGTGTTTCAGGTCAGACAAGTACAACACAGACTTACCTGCAGAGAACATGTTTCTCTTTGGTAGCCACATTGTTATAAAAGATACTTGGGGAAAATTTTCAAAATTGAAATGAAGCTAAGAACTAGATGCAATAATATATTATGAGGTTGTATTTTTATTAGGTGGAGGAATACCTTTGCTAGTATTGAATGCATGGTATAATTTTAGAAAGTTGAGCTGATGCGTCTTCAAGTTACTCTGAAATGGAACCCATGGGGTAAAAAACTTTTGGGCTGTACTAAAAACAACGAGAGTAAAATTGTTTAATTTTTTTATGAAAAAGGAGATTTTATCAGAAGCGTGTTTAATATATTCAATAAGCATTTAGAATTCGCCTTAACCATTGTTGTTGCCAGTATAAGGTCTATGAATTCACTGCAGATGTACAAAGGCGATACCATGATTCTTCAATGCATGTCACTCACATTATTTTAAAACTTTAATTCTCTTTATAGCCAAGGTCAAAATGAAATGAGCCTTATTGTAATGAGGATACCATATTCCAGCTTATTTTTTGCCATTGGATAGTATTTCTTGTGAATCACCAGCGTGAAGGCCTGATTAGTGATGCCAGATATAATTATTTCCAAAAAAATTGATTTATTTTTCCAAGTATAGGAACTTAGAATATGATAAATTGAAATCTTGGATCAATCTATTCCCCAATTATCAATTTTGTCTAAACTCGGAATATCAAGGTCACATCCTCTGGGTAATGCTCTGTGCTTTACTCCCCAGTAGTATGTTCCTGGGGTCTTGGGTAGAGCTTTTTGGAGCCTGATTTCCTAGAGAGCAAGTGAGGGTAAACCTGGAAAAAGACCAGGTCAGTGAAACCTCTCTACTAAGTGAGGATGGCTGCTGCTCAGTGCATGATCCTGCCATGTATCATCAATGCCACTTTGCTCTTTACTCTTTAGCAGTGAGTGAGAACATCATCCTGGTCCAGAACCTAGCCTCTCTGTCTGCATATCTGGGGAGAGAGTCTCCATCTCCTGCCAAGACACTGCCTATGTGGAGAACTATCTTGAATCAAAATACAATTAGGACACAGATTCAAACCTCTATATCTCACATTTCTACCTTGATCCTGGGCGTCCTAGCTTGATTCAGCATCACGGGAAAGGAAACCAAACGTCAGCATCAGTGAGCTGGAGGCCGGGGACTCCAGAGAGCATTACTGTGTTTACTACTTCAGTTAGGGGGACCACTTGGTGCAGACTGTGCACAAAACACTTGCTGCATTTCTATAGGCCTGAATTTCAAGGGGGCTTAATATCGCAACCCTTCCATGGGCTAGTGTTACAGTAATGTAGTTCAGAATTGAATTATACATCATTTTTCTAGGTGGAATTAGCAGTTACTGTTAAGATTATTTATCTTTTCCCTTAACTGCACTTTTACTGTCTTCCCATGGTTGTATCTGCCCTCATGACTCTTTCAGAAGCTGAGAAGGCAGCTCTGCCTGCAATGTGGCCCTAGAATAAGTATCACCTAGGGTAGTCCTTAGTCAGTGCGGACAGTGGAAGTATGTACAATCCCAGCTCCCTCAACTCTCAGGTGGAAAAACCCAGAGGTACATTCTTCATGTTTTCACATGACCTTGAGCTGTTCTCAAATGTAACTCCTTAGTAAGAAGCCTTTCACTCTCTGTCCTATGAACCCTGTGTCACTTTCCTCTTTAATTTGAGGGTTTTCTACAGCTTTTAAAAATTATGCCTGCATGGGAATTTTGTGACAGGGAAACACAACCAAAAAAGGGTGGGCAAGTCCCATTATTAGAGGGTATCCCTGGTCTTAATTATTGCCACCTCTCTTCTGATGCAGAGGGCAACTCAAAAAATGTAAGAAACATTTACCTTATATCTGCCGATCTTGGTTACTGAATTTAAGTAGTGATTCTTTTTTTTCTTGGTTGAAAAATCAAAGGAGCCTGCAACAAATAGCTCCACACCATGGACTCCACATTGAAGCAAGAAAATAAGTATCACCTAACACTTAAAGTCCCCAGACCAGAGGATGCCTGAATCTCAGATTTTTATCCGCTCACTTCCCTCATATATTGGTGCTGTGATTTTGAAATCTTCATCAAGGATGAATAGCTGTGGGGATAAGGAGAGTTGTTGGTGGGATTAAAATATATTCCCAAAGACATTCACGTCCTAATATCTGGAACCTATGATGTTATCACACATATCAAAAGGAAATTAGCAGGCGTGATTAAGCTAAGAATTTTGAGGTCAGGAGAATATCCTGGATTATCTGGGTGAGACCAATATAATCATAAATACATACTAGAGTGGGAGGAGGATCCCAGTAAGAAAGGGGTTGAGACAGGGGCAAAAGGGTGCTGGCATGGTGAGGGAAGGGTCCATGGAGTCAGCAATGTGAGGGAATCTTGAAAATGGAAATCAGAGAATCAGACTCAACTCTGCAGCACTGAGAGTGAATACCACCCTTGTGATCATTTATTTTAGTTCATTGAGATTTCCCAATTCCAACATTGTAAGATAATAAATGTGTGTGTTGTGTGTGTGTGTGTGTGTGTGTGTGTGTGTGTGTGTGTGTGTGTGTATGAAGCTAGCAAGGTAATAATAACTTGTTATAGCAGCAATGGAAAATGAATGCAAGAGGAAAGGGTGTCATTTACTTCCTAGACTATGTGGTTGTCCTCTCTTCTCTCAAAGAGTTCCACCTCATTATCACTTAGTGTTAATTTTGACAAGAGGCAGAGACTATTTTCCTGTAAGGAGAGCTAGCATCAGAATTCTTCTTAGGTGAAAATCTCCTTGATTAGTTCTTTCATAACCTGGATTTCTGAGAGCCTGGCAACACAAAAGAAGAGGAGGGACTTGTTTGTTTTTTATATAAGGAGCACAAATTAGATTTGGAGGACACAATCTGGGAAGGAAGGACTGAGTCAGAGTCAAATTCTAATTATTCTTGTGACAATATTGGATTCAACAATTGTGGAAAGATGGCCTCTGCATTTAAGGCCAAGAAAGGCTTTCCAGTACAGAAAGAAATGGAGAGATATTTAATAGGGTCCTCAATCCAGGTCAGGTATGTACTGCCCAAGAAGAGTCCGACTCTGGACCTGATCTGTGGAGGAAGCAGCTACTCTCCTTAGTCATTAGACTGAGGACCTGAGAGTAACCAAAGACTTTGCCCATGGGGTTGCCTGGAAGGGGCTTCAGGGAAGGAAACAGCTTACACACCCACAAGTGCTGTACCAAGCCTAAAGCCCATGGCCAGGTGAAAGCCTGAGAGACCAGAGCCTTAGGGTTGAACTTGGGCTCCTCTGGCTGGCTATTCTCAGCTCTGTCCCCACTGGTCCTGAGTAGCTGAGACTCTGCTGAAAACAAAGAGTGCCAGTCATTACCCCAATGACCCCAAAAGTCATTACTGAGCAAGATTGCATTATGATTATAAGGAAAAGTAGTACAAACTGAATAAATTATATGTATAGTGCATATTATATATATGTATATTATGACAATGTTATTCATTAAAATATGACATTCTAGATACAAACTGTATTGGTATATCTGTATGTACTATGCATCCATATGGTAAATCATTATATGTCTATTTTTCAAATATATTTCAAAAAATAGATCTTTGTGGGTATAAAGTGTGATTTTAAATGTGATAAATTGACAGTGAACATTTAGCACCAACAATGGGTACACCACTCGATGGCTCCTTCTCCACTACAAAGTCCAAGAGTCATGAGGCTCAGGAGTCATACCCATGTCCTTGTTGGACCTAATAGTGACCCACCTATTGGTAAGGATACTTGAGTATCCCATGACTGATCTGGGGACACAGAACCACAGGTGCCAGGGAGATGGGCAGTGGATTTAAGCAGAGTGGAAAGATGTTTTGTTCCCAGAGTTCAGTGTGGAAAACTCCTCCCCCTGTGGCTCCTGTCAGACAGAGAAGCACGCTTGGCTCAGTGTCTGTGTTGTCCCAAGACAAAACCAATCTAGGGCCTGTTGGGAGCCTCACCTGTCTGGAGTAACATGGCTGTCTCTACCACGTTTTCACAGCAAACGAGGATGCTGGAACTTTGTTCAAAATGGGATGCCATGGAGGCAGCAGGGCTCTGATAACCAGTGTCACTTGTCCAGACCTATTCATCATTCCTGACCTTAGCAGGTATCATGCTTATGGGACAGCAAGAGCCAGCAAGAGCCAAGAGCCAGGACTGTTTTCTGCTGGTACCAGGCTAGGACACTGTTAGTGTTCTGGATAACCCTGTGGATTTTGCAACCCTATCTCCTGGGACAAAGGGAGGGTGTTTGGATAAAGACTTGACACCATGTGCACACTAACATAGAAGTAGAGAGCAAACATGTACATTCACAAATATTAATGCTAAGAAAGTAGCTCATTCAACTTGATGCACTTTAGATTAGATAACAAATCATGCTAGCCATCATGAAGGCAACATTTCTGTTTAATGCAAGCAAACTGAGGACCAAACTGTGTTCTCCTTCCTCACCAACGAGTCAGAATAGTAGAAGGAAGCTAAATAGCAGCACCATGTCCACGAGGTGCTTCCCAAGGCTGATTCTACTCAGAGAGTCTGGATGGGTTCTTGGGCATAGTCATCTTGGTGGGGAGGGATAAGGCCAGGCTCAAGTCTCAGAACACAGAGCAGGATTCCCCACAACTCAACACTGGCAACTCCTCCCAGGTGATCCAGGTCACAGACTTAGGGCATTCTCTATTGATATTGGGATCATATCACCCTTATTTCTCAGTATTTCTACAAGCATGTTGCTCTCTTTTGTTTATCGTGGTGCTTGTTTGCCATCTAGAGGCAGGTATTTGACATAGCCACTTAAGAACTTTTGATTTTGTTATATTGGCAGCCACACTTTGAAGGGTCTGGGGACCTGACAGCCCCAAGTGTAGAGTAGGGAAGAGGCTCTGGGAGGCGGTCCAGAGTGCCCTGGTCCCTGACCACTCAGTCTGTGCCCATGACTGAGTCCTCATGACCTGTTCCTCTAAGGCTCCCCAGCCATCTCCACCTGAGCCCACCTGGTGTTGACTAGTCCTCTCGCACTGCAGCTGCTCCTGCCACAGGGAGGGGCTGACCACCTTGGGAGTTTTGTGTTTGAGGTCATCACATTATGCAGGGTCCTGGTGAGTGTCCTACTCATAGGAGTATGTGCGGCATTCCCACTTTTCAAACTGATGTTTGTAGTGGTGAAACCAATAGAATTTTGACTGGGTGTGTGCCCACACTTTTGAAAATACATTGAAATATGCTTTGAAGACTAAACTTTTTAAATATTTGTTATAAACCACTTGCGTACATCACTGTTTAACTTTATATTTGGTCTGTTCACTTGAGAACACACACATAATTGTACTTGTCATGGAATCCATTACCGTGGAAAAGGAAATCATTTCTAACATAGCTAACTTCCTGAATCAAAATTAGGATTACTTTACCTATGGATTCAAATATTATTTAACTTCAGCTATACAATGCCATGGCATGTACCTGACATGCTCACTATTTATATTTATTTTAGAATTATTGGGAATACATAAGGATTTACTACATAAGTACATTGCCTGAAAACGAGGTTTGGGCTTCTAGTGATCCCTCTCCCTGCCTAGTAGTGAGCATGGTACAAAATGGGTGGCTTTAGCCAGGTTCGGTGGCTCAGCCTGTAATCCCACGCCTTTGGGAGGCTGAGGTGAATGGATTGCCTGAGCCCGCGGGTTCGAGACCCGCCTGGGCAACTTGACGAGACCTCATCTCTACAATAAATAAAAAATTAGCCGGACGTGGTAGCACGCACCTGTAGTTACTTGGAAGGCTGAGGCAGAAGGATAGCCGGAGCCCAGCAGGTCAAGGCTGCGGTGGCCGGAGCAGCCACTGCACTCCAGTCTGGGCAACAGAGTGAGACTCCAACTCAACAACAACAACAAAAAGGATGGCTTTATACTTCTTATTTTCCTTCTTCCCTCCTTATTAGTGCCAAGCATCTATTTTTCCTGCCCTTGTGCCCCTGCTTCCAATGTTTAGTGCCCACTTATGAGTGAGAAAATGAAGTGTTTATTTTTTGTTGTTGCTTTGTGATAATTCATTTAGAATGATGACCTCTAGCTGCATCCATGTTGCTCCACAGTACATGATTTTGTTCTTCTTTTTGTTCTTCTTTTTGGCTGTGCAGTATTCCATCAAATATATATATATACACACACACTACTTTTTTGGTGTTTATAAAATAAAAATTGGGTTTTCATCACATATTTATTAAAGACAATCATTTATAGTTTATAAAAAATATTGCCCTGATATACACAAAAATTTCCTGAAAATGATAATTAAAAACAGCTGCTCATCCCCACTTATGTCCATGCCAATATTCAATCTAGATTGGTTTAACCTTGAAGTGTAATCCAATAAGACTGAAGACCAAACACTTCAGGTCCTGGACAAGATAATAAAATACTCATACGCCTTTCTGGATCCTTGGATTGACTGACATCAATAAGATAACTGATTTTCGATGTTGTGAAGGAAATGAACATTTTCTTTATCCAGTCCACTTTCAATGGTCATCTGTGTTGTTTCCACATTTTTGCTATTGTGGCTAGCACTGCAATGAATATATCAGTGCAGGTGTCTTTTTGGTAGAGTGATTTACATTCCTCTGGGTATATTCTCAGAAGTGGGATTGCTGGGTCAGATGGTAGGATCAGTTTTTAGATCTTTGAGAAAATGCCACATTGCTTTCCACAAAAGTTGAACTAGTTTACATTCCCACCAACAATATACTGTAGAAACATTCTCTCTTCTCTGCAGTTTTGCCAACACCTGATTTTTTTTTCACTTTTTAATTGTAGGCATCCTGACTGATGTAAGATGGTACCACATTACAGTCTTTATTTGCATTTATCTGATAATTAGTGATGCTGGACGCTTTTTCAAATGCTTGTGTGCTACTTTGATGTCTTCCTTTGAGAAGTGGCTTTGCCCACTTTTTAATGGGGGTTACTGGCTTTTTCTTTATCACTTTGTTTGAGGTTTCTGTAGTTCCAGGATGTTAGACCTTTGTTGGATGTATAGACTGCAAATATTTTTCCCCATTTTGTTTTCCCTCTCTTATTTCTCTTGCTGTGCAACAGCATTTTAGCTCAATATGGTTACACTTGTCCATTTTACATTTTGCTGCACTTTCTTTTGAGGATTTGGTCAAGAATTTATTTCTTAGGCCAATGTCCAGAAGGATGTTACCTACATTTTCTTCTAAGAGTCTTATTATTTGAGGTTTCACATTTAAGCCCTTAATCCATTTTGAGTTAATTTTTGTATATGTAATATGTAATGGTCCGGTTTCATTCTTCTTCATGAGGTTAGCCAGTTTTCCCAGCACCATTTATTAAATATGGTTTTTCCCACAATATATTTTTGTTAGCTTTATCAAAAATAAATTAGTCGAAGGTCTGTGATTTTAATTCCAGATTCTCTGTCATGTTTCATTTATCTATGTGTCTATGTTTGTACCAGTACAATATAACATAGTCTTCAGTAAAGTTTGAAAGTGGGAAACATGATGTCTCCAGCTTTATTATCTTTAATGAGAATTGCTTTCACTATTTGGGCAGTTTTTTGCTTCTGTATGAATTTAAGTATTATCTTTTCCAGGTCTATGAAAAATTATACTGGTATTTTGTTAGGGATTTCATTGATTCGGTACATTGCCTTGGGTAGATGGACATCTTGACAATAATGCTTCCCCAAACCATGAACATGAGATGTTCTTCCATTTGTTTGTGTTATATTTGATTTATTTGTGTTGTATTTTGCAATCGTTGTAAAGATCTTTCACCTCTTTGGTTATATAAATGTCAAGATATTGTTTTTGTGGCTATTTGAATGGAATTGTGCTTTTGATTTGGTGAGCAACTGATTTTTGCACTCCAAGAATTTACTAAAGTGCAAGGAGGTTTTTGACAGATGCCCTAAGGTTTTCTATGTACAGAATTATATCATCAGCAAAGAAAGATAATTTTGCTTCCTCTTTTCTTATTTGGAGGTCTATAACTTCTTTCTCCTGCCTGATTGCTCTGGCTATAACTTCCAGTAGTATGTTAAATAGGAGTGGCAAGAGTGAATATCCTTGTCTTATTCCAGTTCTTTGGGGGAATGCCCATTAATGATGGTGTTGACTGCAGGTTGGTCATAGATACCTTTATTATTTTGAGGAATGTTTCTTCAATGCCTAGGTGTTTGAGAGTTTGTTTTTTTTTTTTTAATCAAAAAGGGATATGGGATTTTAACAAATGCTTTTTCTGCATTTATTGAGAAAATCATGTGGTTCTAGATCTTGCACCTGTTTATATGGTAGATTAAATGTATTGATTTGTATATGTTGAATTGGCTTTTGTTTCCAGGAACTAGGTCCACGTAAGCATGATAAATTGTCGTGAAATAGGTTGTTGGATGCAAATTTCTAGAGTTTTTCTTCAAAGAAGAAAAATTGCCATCACAACTTTCATGGCATTTTAGTAATCTTGGTATGTTGTGTCAATGTTTTCATATATTTCTACAAATCTTTTTGTTTCTCCCTTGTATTTTTGTTAACATAAAAGTCATTCAAACTATGTTATTTCATTTTCATGTATTTTTGTTGGGGAGGTTCCTGCTGGTGATGATATATGTTTTATTCCACTGTGGTCTGAGAAGATGCTTGCTATGTTTTTGATCTTTTAATATTTCCTCACACTTGGTTTATGTTAGAGTATGTGGTTGATCTCGGAATATATTCCATGTGTGCTGCTGTGAAGAATGCATATCTTGTGGTTGTTGGGCAAAGTGTCCTGTAAATGTCTATTAAGTCTAATTGCTTGTGTGTCATTAAGGTTCTGGATGTTCCTGTTAGTTTTTTGCCTCAATGACCTGCTTAAGGCTGTTAGCAGGGTATTTTAGTCTTTCACTATAATTTCATAGCTGTCTGCTGTCTATGTCCACTCTTAGCAATGGTTTTTAAAAAACTGTGTATTCTTATGTTGTTTGCATATGTATTCAAGACAGGTATTTTTTGCTGGTATTGAACTTTTCATCATTATGTGGTGCTTTTCACTTTTTAACTTATATAAGTTTAAAGTATGTTTTTTTCTGATATGAGAATAACAATTCCTGCTATTTTTGTTTTCCATTTGCCTGGAAGATCTTTCTCCAGCCCTTTACATTGCGACATTGGGTGCCATTTGAGTTGAGATGGGTTTCCTGAAGACAGCAGAAGAATAGATCATGCTTCTTTATACAATCTGTCACTCAATGCCTTCTGAGTGGTTAATTCAGTCCATTCACATTTAAGTTAACTATTGATAAGTAGGATTTTTTCCTGTCAAATTGATATTAAGAGAGTCCTTTGTGTTTTAGGTTTTGTGGTTGATTTGTCTGATACATAAATTCTGTGGTTACCTATGTTTTGTGATGGGTGAAACCATTCATTCATCTCTGTGCTTAGAGCTTTCCTAAGCATCTCCTGAAGATCTGATCTGGAGGTGGCATATTTTCTTAGGTATTGAATGACTAGGAGGAATTTCTATTATCCTTCATTAATGAGACTTATCTTAGCACATTAGAATATTTCTGGCTGAAATAAATAATGCTCTTTAAAAATAATGTTAGACATGGAACCCCAGTCTCCTCTGATTTGTAAGACTTCTGTTGAGGGGTCTGTAATTCTTATGGTCTTCCTTCAGCAGGTGATCTGTCTCTTCTATCTAACTACCTATATTCTTTCACATTTACCTTGACAGGTTGGATTATTATATGCCTTGGCAATGGTCTTTTTGTGTAATACCTCATAGGAGTTCTCTGAATGTCTTATATCCCCATGGCCACCTCCCTTGTAAGATAGGGAAAGTTTTCCTGAGTGACATCTTAGAAGACTTTTTTCAAGGTGTTATCACTTTCCCCTACTCTCTCAGAGATGTCAATCAACCAAGATTTGCTCTGTTTCAATAATCCCAGACCTCTCCTGGACTTTTCTCATTCTTCCTAAGACTTTTCTTCTTGTTTTTGTCAGACTGGATTAGTTCAATATTTGATCCTCAAGCTCTGAGATTCTTTCCTTTCTCTGGTGAATTCTGCTTTTAAGGCATGCCATTGTGTTTTGAAATTCCAGGAAAGAATGATAAATTACCCAAAATTCAATTTGGTTCTTTTTTACAATGACCAGGTCATCTTTTACTTCCTGCATTGTTCTCATGGCCTGGATAAATTGTGTGTTCACCTTCTTGTGGATCGTTGCCATCCACAGTCTGATTTCTACATCTCTCACTAGGGACAGATTGTTTAAATCGATTACATTGCTTAGGATCTGGTAAATACCTTTGTGGATGTCGACTCCTTAAGACTTTGGAAATTGTTGGGGTTTTTTTCTGGCTTTTTTTCAGCTGTAAGGGCAGTTTCTTCTTTTCATATTTTTCATTTGTTATTAGATAAAGTTGCTATTGGTGTGGAAGTTTGTGTTGTTGTTTCTTGTTTTGTTTTGTTTTACCTGATCTCCCTCCTCTGGTCTACCTAAGAGAGAGACAGGGGTAGAAGGAGGGGTGGTGAACTGGGGGAGAATCATTTGGCATGGCTTCATCCATGTTGTCTGATAGGTGAAGGGCAAGACCTTTGTTCTGGTTCAGAGACTTTCTCCTCCCTCTATCACAAGTGCCAGGGGCCCTAGTTGTGTATGAGTTCGTGCAGTCTCATCCCCAATCCTTATATCTTGTCAGAAGGATTGGCAGGTGACCAGGAGGGCCTTGCAGCTATACTGTGGCAAAAGTTTCTTGGGAGCATTGAGTGGCCTCTAGGAGAGACTTCCCCTTTCACTCGGAGATAGAAGGTAAACATGTCTTGTTAATAGAGGATCTGCATTTCCTTCTCAGTTCACAGGTAGGAGGAGCAACAGCTTCACTGCACAGAGGTTCATTGCCTCCTAATTCCTGCCCTGCTCCATGGGAAGGCCTATTGCAATGATGGCAGGGCCCTGAGAGCAAATTGGGGCTGCAGCCCTGATCTGATGCTGCAAGAGATTTTAGGTGCTGGAGCTATGTCCCCAAAGTGGAAACATTTCCCCTACATCTCTCCTGGAGAGGGCAGGAAGCAGGAATGCCTATGAAGCACAGATTACTCTACAAGGGTGTTTCCTGTGGAGCCTCTCTTTGTGGGGAGGTTTGTGGCCATTGGCACCAAGTCTCATGAGGAACTGATATTCCCTGGGTTCCACATGGGTTCAGGCAGTGATTCTGTCCCAATTTGGGGCAGCTCTCTGTGCCTGGCCAGTGTAAAAGTGGTGTGATGCAAGGACATGTCTCTCCCATGACTGAGATTGCAGAGGTTAGTGTGAAGTGTGGGGGAACAAAACTGTCACTTTCACTCATCCCTTCCTTCTCCAAGAGTGCTCTATTGCTATCATGACAGGGCTGTTTCTAGGGGGTGACTGGGATTGGGACTTTTCATCCTTCATGTCTTCAAGTGACCATCCAGTAAGCCTCAACTTGAGTTTTGAAGCTAACCCTGAAAGCTCTTACCTGCTCCACTTAGTTTACTTTTCTGAGAGCAGAGATGTCTGTCTGCAGTTGGCCATCTTGGCCCTGCCTCTGTCTGTATCATTTTCTTTGATTGCAACAGAATTTGACTGCTTCAGAAAGGCCAATTACTCTCAGGTTTGTATCTTGAAGTAATCACTCATCCCTTGAAGGTTTTGTCCTGTCGTTTTTTAGCTTAATTTCTGTGTTTTTAAGAGTTTGGGTTAGTTCTATAATTTGGTCCTCAAGCTCTGAGATTCTTTCTTCTGCTTGGGTAATTCTGTTTTCCGTGCTTGTCAGTTTGTTATTTATTTCATTCACAGTATTCTTTATTACTGTAATTTCAGATATCAGCTCCTTCCTAGTTTCTTCTTGTGTCTCTTCAATTCTTTTTAATCTCTCCATCAATGTCTTGATATCTAGGTTTGTAGTTTGAGAGCCTTCATTCTGGGGGCTCTTCATTGTTTGCATTCTAAAGTCAGTTTTCTCAGTGTCTGTCCTCCCAGGGGTCTGGGAGAGACCCATACTCTTCTTTTAGTTTTTCTTCATTTTTGTAGTTTTTTTCTCTCTCTCCCTTTCCCTCCTCTTCTTTAATTCTGTTTTTGAGTGAAGGTGGGGTTGCTTTTATTTCTCTTCTGCAATATCCTGTTCTTCCTTATGAGAGTCTTCTGGCTTTGTTCACTTTTTTTTTTTTTTTTGAGTTGGAGTCTCACTCTGTTGCCCAGACTGAGTGCAGTGGCCGCTCCCGGTCACTGCAGCCTCGACCTGCTGGGCTCCAGTGATCCTTCCACCTCAGCCTTCCAAGTAGCCGGAACTACAGGCATGTGCTACCATGCCCGGCTGACTTTTTGATTTATTGTAGAGATGAGGTCTCACTGCCCAGGTGGGTCTCAAACCCGCGGGATCAGGCAATCCACTCACCTCAGCCTCCCAAAGGCATGGGATTACAGGCTGAGCCACCAAGCCCGGCTTCACTTTTGAGTTTGGAGTATAGACTGCAATTGTATTTTTTTCAGTTTTGAGGTTTAATTAAGGTGGAAGCTCTGGTTCAGAATGTGTATGCTGATTCTAGCATCCACAAACAGGTGTATAAGCACACCTATTTCCCTCTCCCTTACACTCTGTCTGTTCAGCAATATGTAGTCTTGGTCCATAGATTAAAAAGGGGGTATAAAAGAGGAAAATAATGGAGGAAGGGGGGATCAATAGGTAGTTAGAAAGAGAGAGGAGTGGGAGGCAAAATAGACATACATACCAACTATCAGGTGAGAAGGAGACACAAGGCCGGAAAGAAGTGAAAAAAGACACATAAGAAAGATTCCCTAAAGAATACTGATAGCTACACAGAGACAAATCAATACAATCCAGAAACAGTGTAAGTCAGAATGTAAACAACAAACGTGATCAAACCAAACAGTCAAAATGATAAAATCATAAGTCAAAATAAGCGATCAGACTAAAGTCACTTCAACTCTGATCTCAGGCCTCTTCCCTTTGTTTTTCGTTGCAGGCAGCTAGATTTACTCGCAGTTTGGGTTTGTTTCTGTTTTTTAGTCAGCTACCTGGGGGTTGCTTTTCTCTGATTCAGCATAGGAGTGGGGCTTTGTCTCCTGTTTCCTGACATTACCTTAGGAACTGAGGTAGGGTTTGTTGATAGGTGGGCAAGGCAATGGAAGTCTCTGCCTGGAGAATGGCCAAGGCAGTTCCTGCAGGTCCATTTCTCTGTGCTTGTCTGGGTTCCCAAGCCTGGGGTCATGGGCTGAGTGCCTCAGCCAGGGTGGGCCCAGAGCTCCAGAGCTCCAAAGCTCCAAAGGGCAGGCGGTGAGTGGTAAGAGTGGCTCTGGGCCTCCCACAGGGTACTTCAGCCAGGAATGGGATCAGTGTTTCTGAGGGGCAGGCGCCCAGAGCCTTCCTGAGTGACTGGCAGCTTGGTCCTGGGTGCTGGGCAGGAGACGATGTAGCCAGGGAGAGAACTGGGACCTGAGACTCCCATGCACACAGTGGAACAGCAGCAGCAGGGGGCCACAATATCCAGCCCTGCGTGGGATTGAAGGTTCCTGGCCTCAGACCAGTGCAGCTGGTGGTGGGCTGGGGGATGGGGGATGAAAAGTAAGTCTTTTTGGGAACTCACGTTCAGAGAATCTCACAAGTCCACCTATGCCATCGCCATCTTGTTCCAGCTCCCCTTGGGTTTTCAAGGTACATGGTCATGTTGTCTGCAAAGAGAGAAAACTTGATTTCGTCTTTCCCTGTTTGGATATTCCTGATCACCTTCTCTTTTCTGATTGTTATAGCCAGGAATTCCAACAGTATATTGAACAGGAGGGGAGAGAGTGGGCATCTGTGTCTTGTGCCAATGTTCAGGGTAAATGGTTCCAATTATTTTCTGTTTAGGAGTATGCTAGCTTTAGGTTTCTCGTAGATGGCTTTTAGTATTTTGAGGTATGTTCCTGTATGCCGACATGTTTGAGGGTTTGTATCAAGAAGCGCTGCTGGATTTTATCAAAAGCATTTTTTGCATCTAATGATATAATCATGTGGTTTTAGTTCTGAAGTCTGTTGATGTTTTTAATTGCATTTATTGTCTTGTGTGTGTTAAACTAGCCTTGCGCCACTGGGATGAAGCCTACTTGGTCATGATGGATGATTTTTGAGACGTGTTGTTGAATCCAGTTTGCTAGGATCTTGTTGAGAATTTAGGATCTATATTCATCAAAGATATTGGCCTGTTGTTCTCTTTCTTCGTTGGGTCTTTACCTGGCTTGGGTATCGATGTGATGTTAGCTTCATAGAATGATTTGGGGAGGTTCCATCTTTCTCAATCGCCTGGAATACACTCAGTAGGATTGGTGTTATCTCCTCCTTGAATATCTTATAGAATTCTGCTGGAAAGCCATGTGGTCCAAGGCTTTATTTTTGTAGGTAGTTTTCTTATTTCATAATCAATTTCCTTGATTGTTATTGGTCTATTTAGGGTCTTAATTTCTTCTTGTTTCAACCTAGGCAGGTTGTGTGATGTCAGGAAGTCTTCCATTTTCTTAAGATTTCCCAGTTTGTTTCCATACAGGTGTACATAGTAGTCTCTAATGTTCTTTGTATTTCTTCAGGGTTAGATGTGGCTTCATCTTTTGTGTTTCTGATTGTGTTTATTTGGACTTTTTCTCTCTTTTTCTTGGTCACTCTTTTTCTTGGACCATCGATCTTGTTTATCCTTTCAAAGAACAAGCTTTTTGTTTCATCGATATTTTGTATTATCCTTTTTTCTTCTATGTCCCGGATTTGGGCCTTTATTTTGGTGATCTGGATTCTTCTGTTGAAATTAGGATTTGGGTAGTCTTGCTTTTTCAGCTTCCTTAGGTGATTTGTTAGGCTATTAATTTATGATCCTTCCATTTTCTTCATGTGCGTCTGTATAGATATGAATTCCCCTCTTACTACAGTTTTCATGGCATCCCAGAGATTTTGGTATGATGTTTCTTCATTTCCATTTGTTTCCAGGTATATTTTAATCTCTGTTTTGATTTCATCATGGACCCAGGAGTTATCTGTCATTGTGCTGTTTATTGTCCATGTCTTTGTGGGTTTTGGGGAAACTTGTTGTTGTTGAGGTTTGTTTTTATTCCACTGTGGTCTGAGAAGTTGCATGACAAAATTTCGATCCTTTAAAATTTGCTTATGCTTGATTTATGACCAAGTATGGTCAAGATTATTGTACGTTCTGTATGGTGATGAGTAGAATGTATATTCTGTGGTCGTTGGATGGAGTGTTCTGTAGGTATCAATTAAGTTCATTTGGTCAAGAGTCACATTGAGGTTTCAGAGCTCATTGCTGAGTTTTTGTCCTGATGATCTGTCTAGGGTTGTGAGTGGGGTATTGAAGTCCCCAGCTATGATGGTGTTGGAGTCGCTATCTTTTTTTAGTTTACCTAGAAGATATTTTATGAAAGTTGGCACTCCTATGTTGGGTACATATATGTTTAGGATGGCTATTTCTTGTTGATGCATTGAACCTTTTACCATTATGTAGTGTCCTTCTGTATCTCTTTTAATTTTTGATTGCTTAAAGGATATTTTGCCAGAGATTAAGATCATGACTTCTCCTTTCTTTTGTGTTCAGTTTGCCTGAAAATTTGTTTCCCATCCTCTTACTTTGATTCTGTCAGTGTCTTTTCTAGTGAGCTGAGTCTCTTGAAGGCAATAATTTGTTGCCTGGTGATATTTTATCCATTTTGTCATTCTATGTCTTTTCAGTGGTGGATTTAGTCCATTTACATTCAAGCTAATTATTCAAATATGAGAGTTGATCCTAACATAAGGTTCTTGCAGAGTTGTTTTCTTCCTATTTGTGTGTTGTGTTTCTTTTAGTTTTCGAGTTGATTCATGTGTGTTTTTAATATTTTGACTGTATTGTTGTGAAGAATGTTGTTGTTCTTTTTTCCTTTTCTTCTGTGTTAAATACTTTCTTAAGTGTTTCTTGTAGAGGTGGTCTGGTGACAGTGTAGTTTCTTAGGGATTGGATATCTGAGAAAGATTTCAATTCTTCCTGACTGATGAAGTTTAGCTTGGCTGGGTAGGTTATTCTCAGTTGAAATTGTTTATCTTTTAGTACTTTAAAGGTAGGGCTCCAAACTCTCCTAGTCTGGAAAATTTTTTAGATAAATCTCCTGCTATTGTAATCAGTCTTCGCTGGTAGGTAGTCTGACCTTTTTCTCTTGCTGCCTTTAGGATTTTTTCTTTTATACCTATTTTGTTTAGGCAAATTATGATGTGCCTGGGAATTGGTTTTCTCATTTGTTGTCTTGTAGGGATTCTCTGAATCTCTTGTGTTTGAATTTTTGCATCACTAATGAGATAAGGGAAATTTTCTTGAATGATTTCTTGAAGTATTTGTTCCAGTGTGGCCTCTGTTTCTCTCTCTGCATCAGGAAGGGCACTTACTCTTAGGTTTTTTTCTCTTGACGTAATCATTCATCTCTTGAAGGTTTTGTTCTGTCTTTTAAAGCCTATTTTCTATGTTTTTGACAGTTTGGGTTAATTCTGTGTTTTGGTCTTTGAGCTCTGATATTCTTTCTTCTGCTTGGCTAATTCTGCTTTCCATGCGTATTAGTTTGTTATTTATTTCCATCACAGTATTCTTTACTGTTGTCATTTCTGTCATCAGATCCTTTCTATTTTCCTCTTGTCTCTCCTCAATTTCTTTAATTCTCTCTATTAATGTCTTGATGTCTGGGTATGTTGCATGTGACCAGTCATTCTGGGGGCTCTTCATTGTTTGTGTTCTGAAGTCTGTTTTCTCAGTGTCTGACCTCCCAGGGTTCTGTGTGAACCCTATATTCATCTTTTGATTTTTCTTCATTTGTGCAGATTTTTCTTCCCTGCTATTTTCTTCCCTCCATTTCCCCATCTTTAATTCTGTTATTCAGGGGTGGAGGGGCTGCTTTTACTTCTGTTTGTTCAATCTTTGATTCTTCTTTATGTAGATCCTCTTGCTTAGTTCAATTCTGGAGTTGGACTGTAGGTTCGAGGTGGTCCTTTTTGCAGTTTTGAGATTTACTTTAGGGGTGAGCTGTGATTCAAAATCTCTCTGCAGATCCTGGTATCTGCTGACAGGTGTATGGATAATCTGAAACCCACTTCCCACTGCCTTGCAATCTGTCCATGCTGTGGGGTTGTAGGTTTACTCCCTGAAAGACAAATGAAGTTAACAGAGGGAAGCGAATTGAGCAGGCAGTGGAGGAATGAAAGGGGTGGATAGAGGGCGAAGTAAGAGGGAAAACAGATGAGCATACCAACAAATAAAGAGAGACACAATGACTGAAACAGATGAAATCAGTAAACCATGACTACAAGCTTACCAACAACCATATGAAGAAACTAAAATGTACAATGCTGCTAACATACAATCTAATCAACCTCCTTATTGGTGTGCTATTCCTCTATAAAAAGTTAGGGTATACAGATAATTTTTTTAAAAAAAGAACAAAACAAAAGGAATAGAATTAAGTCAGTAAACTAACAGAACAAACCAAATACACTCTGAGACTTTTTGTTTAAGTCCAATGTCCTTTCAGCTCTGATTTCTAGCTGCCTTTGCAGGCTGGTAAATTTGTTCACAGCTGGGGTCAGTTGCCCCTGGCATACTGTGAAGGGCAGTTCAGATATGGGCTAGCTGCCCAGTTCACCACTCAGATCTGGCCTGTGTCTATTTATCAAGCTGCTGTTTTTCCCATTTCAGTGTGGTTATCTGGAAATGCCAGAAGGTGGTGCTATCTCACTGCTCCACTTGATCTTATCTGCAGCTGCTGGCCCAGGAGGGGAGGGTGCTAGTGTTGGGAGTGGCATGGCTGTGGCAGCAGCTGTCTCACAGCCCACAGGAGGAGCTCCACGAGTCTGGCTCCGGGCAAGATGTGGGGCATGACGGTGGCATAAGTAGCCGCAGCGATCTCAGTAGATTTTGCTTGCAGGGGCTTCACCGTCTGAAGTCATGGGTCACCTCAGGCCCAGGAGGAGTGATGGCCGTGATGGTGGTGGTGGTGGTGGCGGCGGAGGCATCTGTGGCTACAGTAGTGTCTGCGGCTGCAGTGGCCGCCCAGACTGCCATGATGTTTGAACTGTGGCCACAGCTAAGCTCTGTGTGAAGAGCAGGCTGTCGACAATGGGAACTGCAGTCCCCAGGAGAGAGCTATACTCTTTATGGGTTTTCTCTTTTGAGGAGGGTCTCACAGACCAAGCTGACCTGTTGCCATCTTGCCAGAAGTCCCATTACATTGTTAAATTAAAATTCTCACTCAGTAAATGGAAGGTGGGTTTGCTATTTAGCACGTGTCATGCTCTAGGTGATGCTGATGATGCCGCTAGCTTCTAGATAAATTGGGAGTAGTAAAGACATTTAATATTAAGAAGAAAGCTGGGCTCGGTGGCTCAGCCTGTAATCCCACACCTTTGGGAGGCTGAGGTGAGTGGATTGCCTGTGCCCGCAGGTTCGAGACCCGCCTGGGCAGCGAGACCTCATCTCTACAATAAATAAAAAAAAAAATCAGCCAGGCGTGGTAGCGCATGCCTGTAATTCTGGCTACTCAGAAGGCTGAGGTGGAAGGATCGCCGGAGCCCAGCAGGCGAGGCTGCAGTGGCCGGAAGCGGCCACTGCACTCCAGTCTGGGCAACCGAGTGAGACTCTAACTCAAAAAATATATATATATTAAGAAGAAAAATGGTACATCCTCATTTAGGTTTTTTGGATGTTGTTGTCTTGTTTTGTTTCAAGAAATATTTTACATTTTATTGTCAAATGACATGATTATATATTTTATATGATTTACTGGTGTTCTGTTTCTTCTCTAACTTAAGGAAGTTTTCTTGCTATGTTCCAGACTTGCTAGTAATCTTTGAAAGCACAACCAAGTGTCATCTGGGGCTTCTCTAACTGGCAGAATATTGAGTCTTGTGGAACTAGTGACCATACTGGGCTGTCAGTTGCCAACCCCCCGTCATGAGCACTTTTTGACTGCCTGTAGAGTTGTTCAATGAGAGGTCCTATAATGAGATTTGTAATTCAAAAGAGGATAATTCAATATTCACTGACACCAGAAGGAGAACACATGGACTAAAATGAGGACTGGAGAGTCACCCAGGAAGATACTGCATCAGATGAGAGCATCAGCACCACCACCCCTGGCTTCCCAGACAGGTAATGAGGACCACTTGGTTAGTCAACCCATATTTTCAGGGGCAGGTACACTCTGGTTTCTGGAGAACAAGACAATCTTCTGCTTCTAGTGTATGCTTCCCTGAATGACATAGCTCAGGCTGTGGTTTAGACTCCATTTCTCTGAATTAACATAATTCCTGCTGGAAAATCTAGAGTGGCTTATCTCTTGCTATATAAATTTCAATTATCTCATAATACAGACTCTTCAGATGGACTCATTTTTTTTCTTTTGTAAATAAGGAGAGTCACTTCCATGACTTTATTGCTGGGGCTGAGAAGGAGAAAAGAGAGTTAGGGTGCAGAGGGGAACTCATGACTTCCCTGTCTCAAGATCTACCAATGACCTTCAAAACCTGAGTCTGATAAACACTCTCAGCAGATAAAGTCTCCAGGAGGAGCATCTGGGACAGCCCAGCCTCACATATCTTCATCCTTGGGTGGTTTATGTTATGGTTTGTAACACTGTGAGGGGGTAATCATAATCCTGTAGACAGTAATAAGTCCCAAAATCTTCAGGCTGCAGGCTGCTGATGGTGAGAGTGTAATGTTTCCCAGATCTACTACCACTGAACCGTGATGGGACTCCAGAGTTCAATTTGGTTGCCTCATAGATCAGGAGATTAGGGGCTTTCCCTGGTTTCTGTTGATGCCAGGATAACTCATTGCCAATGCTCTGACTTGCTTGACAAGTGAGGGTGACTCTGTCTCCTACAGATGCAGGCAGGGAGGATGGAGACTGAATCATCTGGATATCACATCTGACACCTTAGGTTGATAAAATAATAACAAATATACACATCATTAATTATGTTACAAGGGGATTTCCCTGAAGTGCCAGGCAGTACTGCTCATACTGCCTGAGTCAGTTCCCAGTGTTCTCCCTCCTTACCTGGGAGCCAAAGAAACAGGAACCCCAGGAGCTGAATGGGGGCCTTCATGTCCATGTTCTGTCCTGTCTGGAACTGACTCCTGCACGGGGTGTGACAAGCCTGCTAATAAGTCTTCAGGGTAGTGGGCTGTGCCCTGGAAACATGTAAATCAGCAAGGGAAGGGATAGGCTGGGCACAGCTGCAGAACTATCTCATTTCAATAACTCAGTACACGTGCATTTTCCCCAATGTGCCAGGACACTTCCCTGCAGAGAACATGTTTCTCTCCAGAGGACTATTGTCACAAAAGATATTTAAAGTACAATTGTCAAAATTTAAAGTGAACATTAGGAAAAGATGTAATAATGTTTTGTTTTTGTGTTTCTTTAATTGTACTATGATTATGAAAGAGAATCTCATTGTTGAAGGAAATGCATAGTAAACCCTTAGAAGGAGCTGGCAGGTAACCAAATTACCTTAAATGACTCAGGTGGGAGTAAAATGTATTTGGATTATCCATCCTCATCACTGTCAGTGTAAAATTGCTTGCTTTTTGGTAATAAAAAGTTCTCAGGAACATATTTATTAAAAATGTTTGTAATGATCTTAAGCCATTGTTATTCCAATATAATGCCTATCAATTCACAGCAGATGCACAAAGATGATACTATGATTACTAAATGCCTGTCACTTACAGATCCACCATAGGTGGAGCTATAGGTCTCCTCACACCCAGGGACAAAATAGGTACCATCTTATTCTTGGTTTGGGGATCCAATATTCTACTCCCCATTCTGCCATTGAATATTACTTCCCACAGTTCATCAGCATAAGTGGTTCAATAGTGATGTATGATCTGATTCCTCAACAAAAAGTTGTGTTTCTTTCTTGAAATATGCAATACTGGATTGGGATGAACTTAAAACCCAGGATCATTTCAGGATCCAGTGGTCTGTTGCCTCCAAAATACAAAGACCAATGCCATATCCCCTGGATAATGCTCCAAGCTACACTCCTCACCAGCATGCTCCTGAGAGCACAGAGGCAGCTCTCTCAGAGGTTAGCTTTATGGAGAGCAGGTGGGTGTGTGGCAATGGAGAGAGGCCAGGTCAAGGAATCCTTCTCTCCTCTGTGAAGGCAGTTGCTGTCAGTGTATGTCCCTTCCAGGCACCATCAATGTCACTTTCTTTTTTTACTCTTTAGAAGCAAGTGAACACATCATCCTGGCCCAAATACTAGGCTCCCTTTCCCATATCCAGGAGAGAGATTCTCCATCTCGTGACATATCAACGCTCATATACATGGAAAAATAACTTGATCCAGAAAAAAAACTTGGACACAGATATGAACCTCTATATGTCACATTTGTATCTTGGCCCAGGGCATCCCTGCCTGGTTCAGCAGTAGAGGAAGTGGAGCCAAATACATCAGTATCACAGACTGGAATTTAGGAATTCCAAGGAGGTCTACTGATGCATGACTATAGATGGCCAGATCACAGAGATGGAACCTGTGCACAAACTTTCTGCTGCATTTGTGGGTCTGAATTTTAAGGGAATTTGTGACTATACAGCCTGCTAAGATCCAACTTCAGCGATATGCAGCTCTGGACTGAAATACACATTTTGTCTGCGAGCAGATGTAGCCGTCCTGGTCTTTACCCTGCGCCTTTCCCTTCCACTGCACTTCTGTTCTGCTGATACCCATAGTCATATCATCTCCTCACTGGTCTCCCTGAAGCTGGAAAGGCAGCTTTGCCTGCACATGTGGCAAAACACAAAGCCTGAAATAAGCATCTCCTAGGACAGCCCTCAATCAGTGAGGACAGAGAGGTGTATGCATACCCTAGATCCCTCACCTCACAGAAGATTTTCTCCATCTTCCCATATGGGTTTGAGCTCCAATAGTCCTCAGGTGTAGCGCCTACCCAATGAATATTTCACTGTCTATTCTTCCTTCCTTGTGTCAATTTTTGCCATTTTTTCCAGTGTGAAATCCTCATCCCCGGTCTATGAATGTTATATTACATGTCAAAAGGTACTTGGCATGTGATTAACTTAAAGCTTTTAAGTCAGGAGAGTATCCTGGATTACCTAGATGAGGTCATTATAATAAGAAGTGTACTTTATAATTGGGAGGGAAGATGGTCACAGTCAGAGAAAAGCAGGGAGAGTGGAAAGGGATGCTGAAATGGTGGAAGAAAAAACCATAGCGCCAGGGTTGTGTAGGTGTCTTGAAGCAGAGAAAGCATAAAATCAGATTATCCTTGTTCCTGCAAAGGCTTCCAAAGAAATACAGCCCTACTAACTCCCTGATTTTACTTCAGTGAGACGTATCACCTCTGGAACTATAAGATAAAAATGTGTTTTGTGTGAAGCCAGTAAGGCCACGGTAATTTGCTACAGCAGCAATAGGAAACTAATGCAAGGAAAAGGCTGTCTTTTACCTACCTGACTATGTGGTTGTCCACTTTATTACTTTTTTTACTCCTCTAAATATAGAATATTAGAATAAATATGTTATATAAGATAATACTAGTCAGATGTTATCTTCAACTAAAATTTATCAATATTGATTATATAATTAATGAATGCCTCTGTGTACACTGTGGGATTTCATGTAGTTTTTGATCATAAAATTTACCACCAATTCATTTATGTGTAGCATTAGAAAGTTGAATGTGGAGGTTAAAACTGATCATCACACCTTTAGACAGGGTTTTCCTGAGCCACATTTGCATAATTGTCTTTAGGCCGATATAGCAAACTTCTAGAAATGTGGTGGTTTAAAACAACAGAAATGTATTCTTTCACAGTACTGGAGGCCAGAAATTTAGAATCAGTTTCAATGGACCAATACCATGGTGATGACAGGATGGGCTTCTCTGGGATCTCTAGGGGAGTCTATCCTTACCTTCGCAAGTTTCTGGTAGAGTGGAACTGTTCTTGGTTGTGGACACATCACTCCAAATTTTCTTCTCCCTTACTCTCTGTTAAATCCCCCTCTGCCTCTCTCTTCTAAGGACACTTGTGATTGCATTTAGGACCCACCTTGTTAATGCAGGATAATCTCCTTGTTGCCAGATTCTTAATTTATACCTGCAAGGGCTTTTATCATAGATCCCATGGAATAAAATATGATAATGTGGGAACCATTCTCAGTATTAAACTATTATAGATCCAAGTCTCAGTGGTGGTATTGTATTCACACCACATTCTTTGTCTTTTCTGTCTTTCTTCCTTGCCTCCTCCTTACCTCAAGATCATAAATCACTTCAATTTCCTAAGTGTATCCAGTGCCACCAGTGTCCAAGTAAGATTTAGAGGAGCACACACAGGAGAGCTTTTCTCTGGATTTCCATAAAGACTCTTCTCTGTCCCCAATTATTATGCACAAGAAATGACATAGACAAAGAGAGCACTTAACCATGTGAGAGAAGCTGTCTCTATAGAGGGAAATCTATGATTCTCTGTATCTCTTACTGTCATTGCGTGTGTGTGTGTGTGTGTGTGTGTGTGTGTGTGTGTGTGTGTAGGAATCTCACTCTGTTGCCTAGACAGGAGTGCAATGGCATGCTCACAGCTACCACAGCCTCGACCTGCTGGGCTCAGATGATTCTTCTTCCTCAGTCTTCCAAGCAGCTGGAACCACAGGCACACACCATGATGCCTGGCTAATCTTGTGATTTATTGCAGAGATGAGGTCTCGCCAAGTTGCCCAGGCTGGTCTTGAACACTTGGACTCAAGCAATCCTCTCACCTCCACTTTCCAAATGTTCGGATTATATGCACCTGTGTCTCTTACTGTCTTAAAGGGTCTGTGATCATGTTTTCAGGGAGAGAATGAGTGCCCCTTAAATCTAATACACTACACTAGGACTTTTATCAGAAAATATGATTCACAAAAGGCAGTAAGTGTTGGCCGCAACAGAGAGGGATTCTGCTGGGCCAGTGGATTCTGAGAGAGACACTGTTGCCTGTGCTAGACAAGGTGTGGCTCCTAATGCCACTTCCTGAGTACATGGAGTTAAATCTCTTAACACAATTTGCAAGTCTGTTTGTTGTTCTGAAGATAATCATTTGATTAGAATAGCATTTTAATAGCTCAGAACCAAAGGTAAATGTAATACGTCATCACAAATAAAAACAGAAAATGACATGAAGGTAAAAGAGAAAACATGAGACTCAAGTCATTCGGTAAGAGGGTGAGATTTTCAGTAATGAAGCACATGGGTCATCAGCTTTCAGAGGAGAGGGACAATCAGGGAAAGAGAATGTACAGTAAGGACAAAATCTTGGTTACTCACAAGAAGTCTACAGGGAAAGAGAATTCTCCTTCTGGAGCACTAGCTTTCAGAGAAAAATCCTTAATGAAAAAAATAAGAATTAAAAAACAAGAGGACTTACAGTTACTGTGTGCTCAGCAAATTAACTAGGCACCTTGTAATGCAAAGTAGAATCAATAATCCCAGACCCAAATCTGACTACTCCCCCACCTTCATTCCTATTGCTCCACTCCCATGCAATCCTTCATCTTTCACCTGGACTCAGCCATGATCTTCCCAGAGATCACATGGCTTGGTTGTGGCTTGTTCCTTGATAAATGGCCCTGACCTCAGACTTCTAATTCTGTGGCCTCCAGTATTAGTTCTAATTCTTTCTTCCCACAGCCAAACCCTTTCTCAGGACTCATTCTGGCTTCTTCCATGCTGTGAATTCAGAAACCTCCTCCTGTCACCCTCCCAGGTAATCCAGCACTGGTCTGCCTGGAAACTTTGTAAAGCCTCCAAATGCAATCTATAGAAGGAACCTGGTTGGAGAGTTGGCATATGCACATCAAAAATCACCTATAAGGAAGGAAACGGCAAACATCACTTTGTTGTTGCGGGAATGCATACAATCCCTCAAGCTTTATGGCTTCTCCTAAAGTTTTAAAATCTATTTCCTAACCATGATTCTGTTTTTATGATCTGAAAGCAGGGAGAATTTAGGAGAATAAGGAACTATTTTACACTTAGACTATAAAAAGAGAAATAAAGATATGAAGAGATCAGAATTCATAAACTCTTTGAAGTGGTCTGGGTTTCTCTAGCCATTGGGTATAACATGAGCAAGATGCCACCGGAGGACATCACTTATTATGGTTCCTACCCTTCATGCCTGAGACTCCCACAAGTACACCTGTGATAATCGTGTGATCTCCCAAAGAGTAGGTCTGAGTCCCAGCCAGACTCTATTTCTTGAGTATCATTTCTGGATAAATTAAAATAATTTTAGAAGCACTCAAAAGAAATGAAAGCAATGACTTAATTAACAGTAGGAAGTCTGAGGTTGGAATAGTTCAGGTTTTTGCAGCAGCTTGGTAACAACAAAAAGGTCACATGTTCCTTCTATATTTATGTTTGACATCCTTACCCTATTGGTTCTTCAGACTTGGGCTCAATGTCTCATGGTCTCAAGAGAGCTGCAGAAGATTTTGGTATCAGGTCCTCTCATAACTCTTCCAGAAGGAAATGCAGGACAAAGATCTTTACTTTCTTCTTTTTACGAGGGATCAGCATCCTTCTCAGAAGTCCTGCCTACCCCTCACTCCCTTTAACTCTCACAAGGACAGATAACTTACAGCCCTAATCTCTGCTCCAGCTCTGGGCTAAAAGAGGCTTTTGTCAGGCAGAGCAGAACAGAGCTGGTGTCCAATATACCAAAGGAAGGAGAAGAATACTAGGACCGATGTCAAGGGCTTTGTCAGATTAAAATTTTCTGTCTAAGTTAACTGTGATGGTTAGGAGAAATCTCACAGGTAACTTTATCTCATATGTTGGTTCAAGCCTGGCAGATGGCAATGAAGTCAAGTTTCTAATTATTCAGATGGAACTGATAGCGTCAAAACTTTTGGAAATGTGGACTATTCATTTAAGGCCAGGTACTGGAATAAATGAAAAGAGATGTGGAATAGGGTTTGCAGACCAGGGCTAAGACCAGGCTAAGTTCAGGCTCATACTGGGCTATAGAGGAAGCAACTGCTTCACTGAGCCATAGGACAGAGGACCCGGGAGGAACCAAAGACTCTGCCCACAGTGCTGCCTGGCAGAGGTTTCAGGGAAGGAAACAGTTCATACACCAGTGGCACTTCACCTAGCTGAAAGCCCAAGCCAGGGTAAAAGTCTTAAAAACCAGCCCATTAGGTCTGGGTCTGGGCTCCTGGGGTCATCTAAGTGGAAAGGAACCTTCTGGAGCTAAAGATGGGACGTCAACAAATTTCTCCACCCCAGAGTCTTTACGCAGTCAGATTCTGTTCTGCTAAGAAAGAAAAAGAGCAGGTCCTAAGTAAATAATATATATGTGTACATGCCATGTAAACATTTACAAAATATGGATATTTTGAATATAAATTGTATTGATATATATGTGCATATATGGTATATCTGTATTATAAATAAAGTGATATATGTATAGAGAAAAACATAGCTTTATTGGTGTAATATATAATGTTTAATTTGATAAACAGAGCATGGACATTTAAAACCAGCAATGGGTGTATCACAGAATGGCCTCTTCCCCCAAAAAGAGCCAAGGGTCAAAAAAGTTGCCACCACCACACCCCTGTTGGACAGAGCAATGACCCATTCATTGTTGAGGACTCTGAATAATCCTAGAGGAAAAATGGGAAGTATAGATATGGGGCAGTCAGTTTGGGCTCCTAATACAAGAGTTTTGTCCCCAAAGCTCAGCATTGGAAGTTCATTCTCTGGGTCTCCTGTCAGACAGAGCAGTGCACCTTGCTCATTAGCTGTGTGGTCACAAGATAAAATCTCTCCAGAGCCTATTCCCAGGCTGAATCTTGACTAAGGAAACATGGGGTCTCTCTGCCCAGTTTTGTATAATTGCACAGCTGTCAGGACTCCATTCACAATGGGACACTATGAAGGCAACTCAGCTGCTGATGGCCAGAGTAATATCAGTCTGGCCCCACTTCTCCAGACTCAGGCAGATGTTGGGTTTAGGGTTCAACTTAAGCTAACAGATGCTCAGAGCTGGACCTGCTTTCTGAGAGTGCCAGGCTAGGAAGTTGTTAATACTCTGGCCACACCTGCAGGTGACACTGACTGTCTCTCCTGAACACAGGAAAGGCGGCTCAAGATGGGATCCATATAAACCCTTTCTGGCATCTACATGCAGAGCAAGCATGAACATCCCAATAACAAGAAGTAGTTCATTCAGTTTGATGGAATTCTGATCAGAAAGCACAACAGGTTAAGAAGCTTATCATCATGGAACATTTCTGCTTAGTGGTAACAAACTGAGGATGAAGCCAAAGTCCTCCTTTCTCCCCAGAGAGGCAGGTCATCAGGAGAAAGCAGACAAAATGGGGTCCCCATGTCCTTGATCTGCCTTCTGAGGCTGATCCTGCCCAAAGAGGGTGTGATGGTATATCTGACTTCCCGTATGGCCACACCAAAATACACTATGCTGTGTGGATTAAACTCCAGATGTTTATTTTCACAATTATGGTGAATGGAAAGTTCCAGACCAGGATTCAGCAGAGTTCAGTTTCTGACAAAGACTTTCTTTCAAGTTTGCAGATGCCACCTTCTCACCTTGTTCTCATATGGCCTTTGCATAAGGGACTGGGGAACAAAGAGAGAGAGGGAAAAGAAAAGCTCTCCAGTTTCTATTCTGAAAAGAAGGAATTCTATAAACTAGGGGACGCACCCTTTTAACCTCAATTACCACATTATAGGGCCTATTTCCTTGAACCACATTGGGAATTAGG